>CM069134.1:10658538-11268538 GCA_035221665.1 Okamejei kenojei
CCACACCATCCTGGCCACACGTTCATTTCACCGTTGCCATCAGGAAGAAGGTACAGGAGCCTGAAAACTGTAACGTCCAGGTTCAGGAACAGCTTCTTCCCTACAGCCATCAGGCTATTAAACACGACAACAAATAAGCTCTGAGCTCTGAACTGCAAAACACTACATTATTATTGCACTATATTTGTTATTTATTGATTTTTTTCCTTTTTTTCCTCTTCCCCCGTTATGTACCATGTTCACATATTCTGTTGTGCTGCATCAAGTAAGAATTTTATTGTCCCATCTGGGACATATGACAATAAAACACTCTTGACTCTTGATATATCTTGTTTGCACAAACCTCATAGAGTACACAGTATAAATGATAATGATAGACACAATAATAAATATAATGACAAATGCAAAGCAGAAGAATGGTGCATAGATTGCAGTGGAATCTGAGCTAGTGCAAAAAATCTAAAATGCAATAACAGAATAACCAATTGGGGTGGAGCTAGGAGTTGGAGCATGTGGCAGCACCTCTGGGAAAGGGTGAGAGAGGTGGGTGGTTTAGGGGTCTGATAGCAATGGGGAAGAAGCTGCTCCTAAGTCGGAGGGTCCAGGCTTTCAAGCTCCTGTACCTTCTCCCACAATGCAGAAGAGAGAAAAGGTAGCAGGCATTGTTAACAGTACTTCCAAACTTCCCGAGGCAACGCAACATGAACATGGATGGGATGGGATGGAAGGACATTTTTTAGACTAGACGCAGCACGGAAACAGGCCTTCAGCTCACTGAGTCCGCGCCGACCGGCCATCCCCGCACATCAACGCTATTCTTCCCACACTGGGGCCAATTTACACAAACCATGCCAATTAACCGGCAAACCTGCACGTCTTTGGAGCGTGGGAGGAAACCGAAGATCTCTGAGAAAACCCACGCAGGTCACGGGGAGAACGTACCAACTCCGTACAGACAGCACCCGTAGTCAGGAGCGAACCTGGGTCTCTGGCGCGGCAGGCTCTCTATGGTAGCAACTCTACTGCTGTGCCACCGTGCTGCCCCCTACATGCTGGTGATGACCATACCCTGTAGGTCAAGAGCACAGCAGTTGCCACACCTGGCTGAGATGCATCCCATCAGAATACCTTCTGTAGCACACTGTCAGGAAAAACGAGGTCAATAAAAGCAGACACAAAACTCAGCGGGACAGCAGCACCTCTGGAGAGAAGAAATAGGTGATTTTTCGGGTCGTGACCCTGGCTCCACCAGGAAGGACTTAAAGCCCTTTGTTTCTTCCTTGTCTGCAGAACAGCCAATTTCCCTCTCCCAACACTCTCCTCCACTTAGTGCTGGTCCTTACTTTTAACAACTTCTCCTTTGACTACTCCCTCTTCCTCCAAATCCAAGGCGCAGCCACGGGCACTCGCAAGGGCCCCAGCTTTGCCTGCCTCTTTGTAGGATACGTCGAACAATCACTGCTCCAGGCATACACTGGCCCTATCCCCAAACTCCATCTCTGCTAGAAAGAGTCTGAAGAAAGGTCTCGACCCGAAACGTCATCCATTCCTTCTCTCCAGAGATGCTGCCTGTCCTGCTGAATGACTCCAGCATTTTGTGTCTATCTTCGGTGTAAACCAGCATCTGCAGTTCCTTCTGACACATTTAGTTAGTACAAGCAGATTGTTCTGAGAATAAATAAGAACTGTCATTTTTTAGACTTCTTAGTGTGAACATTTGGCTGGAAAGAAATGGTGTATGAGGCAGTCATGTTGTTTGGCTTGGGAATAAATATTTATCTTATAGACAATAGACAATAAGTGCAGGAGTAGGCCATTCGGCCCTTCGAGCCAGCACCACCATTCAATGTGATCATGGCTGACTATCCCCAATCAGTACCCTGTTCCTGCCTTATATTGTTAAAAGTATAAAAGAAAATGGCTGGAAATTCAAATATAACTATACAATTTGCAGCATTTTGCTATCGTAAGCGAATTTCTTCCACCAAAACACCTATCAAAAAACAAGAGGAAAAATGTTCTTGTAGGTGCCACAGTAGCCAGCAATGTGCACATAACAGCTCTAAACCAGGTCAACTCAGTTTTCAATTGCCCATCATTGTTTCTGGCCCAAATACTTCTAGTTTTGACAAGCATACAAAAGTCAAATAATGACATTTTGCAGTCATGTTTCTACAAAAAGCAGTTTAATTGAAGTGGAGTTTAATTACAGACTAATTATCTGGTGCGACGTGAAAGCACTCTAAAATATAACTTTTTTACTTAAAATATCTCAAGAATCCATTCCTTAGCTGAATTAAGAGCAGCAACTGACTATTTTGATTAAAACAAGTAAAAATAGATCGACGGTGAAAAGCATTTATTCAGAGTGTTCTGCCCCTTTCTACCCTGTAACATTTTAATTAGTTGAAAATAGTATATTCAAAACTGCCTTGCTTTAGATTGTCTGCAGTTGTTATTTTATTACTACATTTTAATAAATCTTAGATTTACATCCTTTCAAAATAGTTCTCTGCACTCTAAATAAATTTGGCATAATTAGTGAAAATCTGTTTAGATATACAAATGTGTTTGATCAGCAGACACTTACATAGGTGATTAATTCATCATAATGGGCAGGAGTTTCTGCTGGGTTGTGTTTCGTTCTTCCCAATTTGGGAAAAATAGATATCACAAAAAGATTGAGTTATTTTAACCAAAAGTTATATTTGCTGCAAATTGAGTTTCTCAGATGGTTTACTCTAATTTGGAAAACATCAGCTCAGAAACAGCGAGGCGAGCTTTGCTCCAGTGTTTTATAAATCCGCTCTAAAAGATTTCTGGAGCTCGGTTGAAGGCAAATATAAACTGGGAAGCGTTAAGCACACTCTTTCAGGATGCACAAATTGGGCGGGACGAAACCGTGCAGCCAAGCACAAACCCGAGGACGGCGTTCCTGAACCGAAAAGTGGAAATTAGTTTCATTGAACACAGTGAGACTCAGCAACTTCCACACCGCTGACAGTCTCTCTTTCCGATTTCACATCTAAGTTGATGAAACAGTATATCCAGGAAAACCAGAAGCTACTGGTTATTTTTTTAATGAGGGATTGTACTTGCTGTCTTGCACTTCCCAGCATTCCACACTTTGCTGCATCTGCCGAAGGACAAGTCGCAGCAATAATAACAGCTCCTGCTCAAATGTCACGTTTTTGCTGAACGCAGCCGACGTACATGGGTTTACACCGCAGAATGAAAGACGTTTTTTTTGTCATTACAAATACTAATGACCAAGTTCAAGTGCAAGTTCACATTTATTGCCACATGCACCAATTAACGCACAGTGGAATTAGTGAAGTGAAGTGTTTTCAATCTGTTAAAGGTGCTGTGTTAAAAATTGGTTGCGGTTTTACCCTGACTGGAGCCTCACAGTTAAGGGAAATGACCACACTGTCGACAAAATATATTGCAAAGGTTTACATGGATGATTTTGATTAATTGTGAGCTTTTGACAAGGCTGTGGGGAGAAGGAGGGAAAGTAGTGCAGGATTGACGGGAATGCGATTCAAAGATGCGTGGAGGTGTCACTGTTGTGTGCGAGAGGATGCAAAGCCAATTACTTTGAAAGCACGACTTTGCAGATCCAGTTATCCTGGTAGTCCCCAATATCAAGATGACCCTGGTCAACTTGGTCTGACTTTCTATTGCATTTCAAAATAGCACTGGAATGGCCATCTTACCCACAGTGTGCAGCCCCCAAGGATTATGTTGAGGAAAAATATAAGTTATTGTCTATGGACGTCAGGCTCAGAACCTCGCCTGTCAAATCTCCAGGGTGAATGCAAAATGACCCCTTCCGCAGAAATAAAACCCCGGCCATTGGCGTGACCTCAAGGAAATTGCGAGGGAGAGGCCACAACTGTGATTCTGCTGTGGGTCTACTGAACTGTATGTCTACTAAACTTTGAGTCTACCCTTTATGTGCGTTATGTGGTTAACCCTTTATGTGCTTGCAATAAATGATTTGTTAGCCAGTAATGTGCTTGCATGAATGATCATTTGTTAACCCTTAATATGCTTCAATAAATGATTTGTTAGCCCTTAATGAAATGAAATGAGTTGTTTGGCCTGCCCTGTGCTTGAAATTGGAATTGAAATGGAAATGAAATGAAATGATTTGTTTGGCCTGCCCTGTGCTTTTGGTTTTGCCTTTGCTTTGTTGAGCTCACCTGAAATGAAAGCAAATGGATTGTATTGTTGGCTGGCCCAGCCTGCCCTGTGCTTGACTTGACTTGATTGTCAATGGATTGACTTGACATGAAATGGATTGAAAGGGATTGTTGGCCCTGCACTCACTGTGCTTGACTTGACGACTCACAACACCCATGCTAATGCTCCAGAACTGCCCCCCTCCCTCCCTCAAGCCTTTCTTGAGGTCCACTGAGGGAGTGCCGTATGTATGTATCTATGTATGTATTGTTGATCTATGTACCACTGTATGTAGCATTCCCAACATTTTGGGTCGAGACCCTTTTTCAGACTGAAGATGGGTCTCGACGCGAAACGTCGCCCATTCCTTCTCTCCAGTAATGCTGCCTCACCCGTTGAGTTACTCCAGCATTTTGTGTCTACCTTCGATTTTAACTAGCATCTGCAGTTATTTCTTACACAATGACCTAATGTTGTCCATTCGACACTGGCCAAAGAGACCAATCTATTGGATTAAAGGTACAGAGTTCTTTACAAAGATCTTACTAGCTTAATGAATGACAGAATAATCCTCACAGCATTTCACACAATAAAGGGTCTATTTGTGGAGGAAAGTCAGATCACAGATGCTGCTTGACCTGCTCAGTTGTCCAAGAGTTTGTCCTTGGCTCTAGATTTCAGCATCGGCAGGCTCTAATATCTTGAATGGAATATTTCTCCTCTTCTTGGTTGGTGTTCCCGTGTGGGTACACAGCGATAAAAGCCTTAGATAGTTTGTGATGCTGCAGAAGTTGTAGACTCGGCGATATTCAGCCTTTGAGCAATGGGTTGGTCCCAGGTCAGCAGTGCTGACTGCACTGGCCCACTCACTCATGCACCAACTCCTCTCACAAGATTACATCTCCCTGGCAACATCCTCGTAAATCTTCTCTGTACCCTTTCCAGCTTGACAACATCTTTCCTGTAACACGGTGCCAGTCTAAAGACTGCAGCTGGTTTTCATCAGGATACACAGTGACACAGACAGGAAGGAATTAAATATTTTAAGTGTAAAACGTATTGAGAGCAATTTTTTGTCCTATTTCTCCTGCTCCACCTGAGCATTTTGACCAACTACCCATGCATGTTATACCTTTGAGGCAAACCAAAGGTCACCAGGCAGATCTAGGTGCAAGCACAGCTTGATTCCACCAGGTACACACTATACACACAGTTCCACGTGCAATGCTAAATGAGGGCTTGAACTATCTATCCGCGTCCCAATCACTGCCCATCTGGTCGGGGGAAGGCCACAGACATCCTCACTGCGCTCCTGGACCCCACGGTTCTCCACTCTTTGTGAGGGTTTACTTTGCGGCATTCTCTGCCACAGAAGGCAGTAGAGGCCAATTCACTGGATGAATTAAAAAAAAGAGTTAAAGCCCTGTCCCACGGTACGAGTTCATTCCAAGAGCTCTCCCTAGTTTGCCCTGAATCGAACTAGGAGATTTACGGTAATGGCCGCTCATCGGTACTCGGGGTTCTCGTGGGCATTTTTCAACATGTTGAAAAATCTTCACAAGTCTTCCCGTGCTTACCTGCCGTTAGCGAGTCTTCCCGAGCCGCTAAGAGACTTCCCCGAGCTCCGACGTACCCGCTCGGGAGAAATCTTGGAATGAACTTGTACCGTGGGACAGGGCTTTTAGATAGAGCTCTAGGGGCTAGGGAAATCAAGGGATATGGGGAGAAGGCAGGCACGGGTTACTGATTGTGAATGATCAGCCATGATCACAATGTTGCAGGTTCGAAGGGCCAAATGGCCTCCTCTTGCACCTAGTTTCTAATGTTTCTATGTTTCTATGTTGGTAGTCAGAGCACTGTCTTCATTCTCTTGTTTGAAGCTCTCTCCTTGGAAAAACAAAGCCAAAGTGCTGGAGTAACGTCAGCAGGTCAAGCGGCATCTACAGAGGGAATGGACAGGTGGAGTAGTGGGGGAAAGCTGGTAAAGAGAGGTTGGGATGGGACGGTGAGGGGTGGGGATGGGGGTGGCGTAGGGGGTTGATTGGCAAATGCGCGGAGCAAGTGACGAAGGCTCGATGTGAAAAGGAGACAAAAGATGTGTCAGGTAAGGAGGGGAGAGGAGTGACATGTAAATCTGGAGGGAAGAGATGAGTGGGAGGGAGGAGTGGGGGTGATAAAAGGGAAATGCGTGGCTCGGGGATGGGTGATGAGCACATGAAGGAGGGGCAAGAACAGGGTGACTGGAGTGGTGGAGAGCTTGGCTGTCTATGGAACTGAAATGAGGAGAAATATCTACTCAGAGCATGGTGAATCTTTTGGATTTATCTATCAGAGGCCTTTGGAGGCTTAGCTGTCGGGTTCATCCAACAGAGAGATCAATAGATTTCTGGACATTAAGGAATGAAGGAATATGATAATATTGTGGGAAAATGGCACTGAGGTGTAAGATCTACCGCGATTTTGTTGATTGGTTGAACAGGTGCTAAGGGCCAGATTGCTTAATCCTGCTCTTATTTATTTTGTTCTTATGTTGATTTTGAGTTTACCAGACTTGAAATCATTCAAATCACTTCACAACTTAACTTGGTGTAATTAGAATGGGTGCCACATGGCTTGGGCATCTGTTACTGACAGAAGATCAGGAATAGAGAGGCAGATTTTTACTATTCCTGGTTCTCTCTGTGGAAATGTACATTCTTAGAACTGAACACTCCCAATCAAGTCTCTGGGCTATTCTTTACAGTACATTAGTTGTATTTGTGTTAGGAACATTCCACTAATCTAGATAAGAGGAGCCAATTTAACCAAGTTATGAACCCAACCAATATTCACAAATACAAATTCTGCAGGAGTATTCAAATCCATACTCTTAAATTATTGGCACCATCTGGGAATTCAGTCTTCTAGCAAGCGCACAGTTTAAATACAATTGTCTTAAGAATGGTACCAGTCGGAAACAATGCTCTTACTATTGGATGCTAGGTAGTTAACCCTATGAATATAGTAGAAAACAAGCGTTGGCCCCTCTGCTAAAAGCAGCAAGGTGGAATTATTTGGAAATAATCAAGGTTAAAATCTAGCTATGAGAGAATTATAAGCATGTGACATAAAAATAGACCATAGAGTTACAGAGCTACCCAACATGGACATAACCATTTGGCCCAATCCATTCAGTTTAGTTATTAGTTTAGAGATACAATGCGGAAACAGCCCCTTCAGCCCATCAATTCCTGCTGAGCAGCGATCCCCGCACACTAAAACACTATCCTGCACCAGGCACATTTTTTTACATTTATACCTAGCCAATCATCCTACAAAGGTACGTCTTTTGAGTGTGGGAGGAAACTGAAGTTCTCGGAGAAAACCCACCCAGGACACGGGGAGAACGTACAAACGGCGTACAGATTGTGAATTGTGTTCTTTTTATTTGTGTGGCTGTACGGTAACTCAAATATCTCCATACCAATGGATGCATGTGACGATAAATGTGAACTTAATCTTGAACTTGACAAGCACCCATAGCCAGGATCGAACCCGTGTCTTTGGCGCTGTAAGCGCTGTAAGGCAGCAACTCTACCATTGCACTACCCTTGCCACCCTTGCCACCATGCCAACCAAGTTGCCATAATGAGCTTGTATCACTGGACTGCCTGTGACTGGTCACCTTATCTATACCACTCATGATTTTATAAACCTCTTTAAGATTACCCCTCAGCCTCCTACACTCCAGAAAGAAAAGCCCCAGTCTAAGCTTAACCCTCCTTAAAAGCTTCCAGATCTGATAACATCTTCCTAACGGGCCTGTCCCACTGTACGAAGTAATTCAAGAGCTCTCCTGAGTTTAAAAGAAAATCAAACTGGTGGTAAGCACGTAGAACGTACGTAGCGGGTACGTCGGAGCTCGGGCGTCTCTTAGCGCATCGTAACGCTAACGGCGGAAACGCGGTAAGCTCGTGAAGACTCGTGAAGATTTTTCAACATGTTGAAAAATGTCCACGAGAGCCCCGAGTACCTGCGAGCGGCTATTACCGTAATTCTCCGAGTTTGAATCAGGGGAAACTCGGGAGAACTCTTGAATTACCCCGTACTGTGGGACAGGCTCTTAAGTCTTTTTTACGCTCTTTCCAGTTGAATGACATATTTGTTTGGCATGGTGGCCAGAACTATACATAGAACTCCAAATGTGGCCTTATTAATACAATGTACAGCTGTACAAACGGGTTTAATTAATTCTACTCTTTTGTGAATTTGTTCAATCCTGCTGCATTACAGAGTATTTTTGGAATGTTAATAGTTGCTACTGGTCTTGAACAAACCTAAAACACATTCAGACTGATATAGACAATAGACAATAGGTGCAGGAGTAGGCCATTTGGCATTTTGAGCCAGCACCGCCATTTTCTGTGATCGTGGCTGATCATCCACAATCAGTAACCTCATTCCTGCCTTCTCCCCATATCCCCTGACTCTGCTATCTTTAAGAGCTCTATCTAACTCTCTCTTGAGACAATAAAGCAAGAATATTTTATTCATGCACACTGTCCTGGTCTTCTTAGGACATGAAGCTCTATTTCATTTCATCTCTATTCTATGAAATCTGTGTTCAGTTTTGGTCTCCTAATTTGAGGATGGACATGCTATTGAGGGAGTGCAGCGTAGGTTCACCAAGTGAATTCCCAGGTTGGCGGGACAGGCATATGATGAAAAAATGGGTCAACTGGACTTATATTCACTGGAATTTAGGATGAGAGGGGGTCTTATAGAAACAAAATAAAATTCTTACGGGATTGGTCAGGTTAGGTGCAGGAAAAATGTTCCCGATGTTGGGGAAGTCCAGAACCAAGGGTCACAGTTTAAGAATAAGGGGTAGATCATTTAGGACTGAGTTGAGGAAAAACCTTTTCACCCAGAGAGTTGTGAATCTATGGAATTCTCTGCCACAGAAAGCAGTGGAGGCAATTCACTGGATGTTTTCAAGAGATAGTTAGATTTAGCTAATGGGGAGATATGGGGAAAAAGCAGGAATGGGGTTCTGATTTTGGATGATCAGCCATGGTCATATTGAATGGCGGTGCTGGCTCGAAGGGCCAAATGGCTTAATCCTGCACCTATCTTCGATGTTTCTATGTTTCATTCTAATTCTGTGAGAGTTTGGCCATGTTGACCAGAGGACCAGACGAGCAGCAGAAAAATATTTTGTTTGTCCTCAATTTGGAATTCCAAGTTTACTCTGATCTATGTATATATATAGTTTAAAATAAAATACTTTGCTGGTTAGTTATGCTGTTTCTGACAAAATGTGCATCCAAGTTTATTTTATAAGTTGTACTAGTGCCTGAGTATAATAGTGCTTTCAAAGCAAATTATATAAGCCTGTTTTAAAATGTTGTTCCTAGATTTGTATTAAGTAGACTTTAGGGGCCTGTCCCGCTTGGAAATTTTGTGGGCCGTTCGGCTGTTGATTACTGCCTTGATGCTGTGAACTGTTTTGGAATTATCAATGAAATGTATACCTTCTTTTCATCCTCCACAAAGAGATGGGCAGTTCTAAAATCGTTTTTGCAACCTCGGTCAAAAGTGCCTAAATATTTGTCAGATACTAAGTGGGAGGCACATGCGAAAGTCACAGAAGCTATTTTGGAAAGTTACAGGGCTATCACTGATACCTTCAGTCATTTATACTCTGATGTTAATGTGAAGGCTGATACGAGGCTTCAAGCTAACAATCTTTTTCAGAAAATGGAAGAACTGGAATTTGTGTTTATGCTGCATTTTTGGACCCGTCTGCCTGGTTATTTCCACAAGGTCAACAAAGCCATTCAGAAATCCAAACTGTTATTGAGCACTTGTGCAAGTTTGTAAAGTTCACTTCAGGATTTTGTATACAAAATTAGAGAAGATTTTGATGAACTTCAGCAACAAGCAAAGGCCACCTTGCCAGATATTAACTACAGAACTGTCACAGGGAGAGTAAGGAAATGGCAAGGAAATGATGGAGGTGTACCTGGTCCTGATGCTTTAGATAAACTCTCTTCAAGAGATAAGTTTAGGATAAAATCCTTTATTCCTATACTAGATGCACTTGAAACCAATTTAAAAAGAAGAGGTACTGTGTACAGTGAAGTTGCACAATAGTTTTCCTTTCTTGTTAATCTGACTGCATCTAAGCAAGAAATTCAGCAAGGTGTTGTACTGTTGATGGACTCATACCCAGAAGATGTTGACCTGAAAGTTACTGATGAATTTTTGCACTTTCACTGGTACGTGAGACAAAGCCATAGGCATACAGATGAGCACTCTCTGTCTCATACAGACCGTTATCAAATAATATACAAGGAAACAATTCAGATGGCCTTCCCTAATGTGGAAGCAATCTTGCGGCTGTTTCTTAGCTTAATGGTCACCAACTGATCGGGAGAGAGGTCTTTTTCAAGACTCAAAATAATTAAAAATGAATTAAGGTCCACAATTTCTCAAGAGAGGTTGTCTGCAATGAGCATTCTGTGCACTGAGAGTGACAAACTTAGACAAACAGACCTTGGTGAACTTCTGGATGATGTTGCTATGAAGAAGGCGAGAAAATAACATTTTTGCTCATAGTGTATTTGTAGTTTCTTTATTTCTTAATGTTCCACATTCAATTCATGAGACACTTATTGTCACATGCACCAATTGGTACAATGAAATTTGGGGTCACCATCCGACATCCGAACGGGAAAACATTCTCAGCGGCTTGGACTTCCGAATCGGCCACTTCCTACCGGAGACCGCGGCTCCCAAAATCCACAGGCTGAGCTGGGCGGAGATTCACGCTGGCGGCCCTCGGCAAAGGGATCCCAGGGTTCCGCGATGTTGAAATCAGCGCGGCCCGAGGCTGGGAGCTCCGCAAACCACAGCTCCATGATGTTGAAGCAGCAGGCCCAACACTCCAGAGCTTCAAACGGCGATCCAGGTAAGGCATCGCCCGCTCCTCGATGAATCCAATATGTATTTTAAACCCAACTGTTTAATGACAACACACAGTAGGATCTAAAAGTGTCACACTGTCACTGTCGGGTAGTCACGGTCTAGACATGGGGGTGGGGGATTGGGAGGGGGCCTCACAAGTGAAATTGCTTAGGGTCTCTCTTCATCTAAATCCGGCCCTGCTGATGGGGTATAATCTGGAGAAATTTGAGGTGTCGCACTTTGCAAGGTCAAATGTAAGAGCAAATTAAACAGCAGGACACTCGGAGGCATTCATTTTTAGTTTTTGTTTAGAGATACAGCACGGAAACAGGCCCTTTGGCCCAGCGAGTCCGCGCCGACCAGCGATCCCCGCACATTAACACTATCAAACACACACTAGGGACAATACCAAGCCAACTAACCTACTAACCTGTACGTCTTTGGAGTGTGGGAGGAAACCGAAGATTTCGGAGAAATCCCACGCGGTCATGGGAAGAACCTACAAACTCCGTATGGAGAGTAGCCGTAGTCAGGATTGAACCCGGGTCTCCGGCGCTGCAAGCGCTGTAAGGCAGCAACTCTACCGCTGCGCCACCGTGCCGCCCCAGACCAATGTACTAAGGAACCTTGGAGTGCAAGACCATAGCTCTCTGAAGGTGGTAGATAGGGCAGTGAACGAGGTGTATGACACTCTCGTCTACATCGTTTGGAGCATTAAGTAGAAAAGTCAAGAAGTCGTGTTCTTGATTTTTGGTTTCCTGGTCCTCCAAAATATTCCAAATGGAATTTAAACTGGAGGTGGTGGAGGGAGGACAAGCTAGAAGGGGTTCTTGGGAAGAAAGAGCTACCTTAAATATAGTTGTATCTGGTTGGGTAACTATAGCAGGGTGAAGACTATTCCATGCTTTAATTGTGCGGGGGAAGAATGAATTGCTGTACACATCTGTCTTGGTAGCTGGCATCTCAAATTGGATCGAATGCCCTCGTCTGCTCCTAATTGGTTTGGGTTTGGTGTAGGTCTTGTAATCTATGTCGAGCTGGCCATTTAACATTTTGTAAAAAACAGGTCAAACGGTGAGCTTCACGTCTGTCTTGGAGAGGGTTCCACCCCAGTGAATTCAGAAGTTTGGTAACACTCGCTTCTCTCTCATAGGTATTAGTAACAAATCGAGCGGCCTGTCTTTGGACATGTTCAATGGAAGAATTGTTTTTATTTGTGTGTGGGTCCCATGCTGCAACTGCGTAGTCCAAATGAGGCCTAAGCAGCTGTATAAAACTTTGGTTAGATCAAACTTGGAGTGTTGTGTGCAGTTCTGGTCGTCTCATTACAGTACAGGTTTGGAGGCTTTGGTAAGATGGGAAGAAGAGGTCCAACAGGATGTTGCCTGAATTGGAGAATGTTGACCATAAGGACAGCTGGACAAATTTTGAATTGTTTTCACTGGAGGATCGGATGCTGTGGGTGACCTCAGTATATGAAAGTAGATAAAATAATGAAAGTCGTAGATCATAAGGTCATAAAGTCAGAAGATCATTAGTGATAGGAGTAGAATGAGGCCATTCAGCCCATCAGATCTACACCACCATTCAATCATGGCTGATCTATCTCTCTCTCCTAATCCCATTATCCTGCCTTCTCCCCGTAGTCTAGATAGAGTATTTTCCGCAGAGTGCAAATATCAAATACTAAAGGGAATAGCTTTAAGGTGAGGGGAGAAAAGTTTAATGGAGATTTACATGTGTAGAATTATTTATGCAGAAAGTGATAGAGCTGGAGTGCACTGCCTGGGAAAATGGTGGAAGCAGTTGTGAGCGCAGCATGTTAACAGATACATGAAGAGGCAGGAAATTCAGGGATATCGATCACATGCAGACGAATGTCCAGTTTAAATTGACATCATGATCAGCACAACCATTGTGGGCTAATACCTTGTTCCTGTACTGGACTATTTTATATTCTATTAGAATAATCCACTTGTAGTCAACTGGCTTAAAACATCCCGTGAAACATAGAAACATAGAAATTAGGTGCAGGAGCAGGCCATTCGGCCCTTCGAGCCTGCACCGCCATTCAATATGATCATGGCTGATCATCCAACTCAGTATCCTGTACCTGCCTTCTCTCCATACCCCCTGATCCCTTCAGCCACAAGGGCCACATCCAACTCCCTCTTAAATATGGCCAACGAACTGGCCTCAACTACCTTCTGTGGCAGAGAATTCCACAGATTCACCACTCTCTGTGTGAAAAACAATTTTCTCATCTCGGTCCTAAAAGACTTCCCCCTTATCCTTAAACTGTGTGACCCCTTGTCCTGGACTTCCCCAACATCGGGAACAATCTTCCTGCATCTAACCTGTCCAACCCCTTAAGAATTTTGTAAGTCTCTATGAGATCACCCCTCAATCTTCCAAATTCCAGCGAGTACAAGCCGAGTCTATCCAGTCTTTCTTCATATGGAAGTCGTGCCATCCCAGGAATCAGTCTGGTGAACCTTCTCTGTACTCCCTCTATGGCAAGAATGTCTTTCCTCAGATTAGGAGACCAAAACTGTACGCAATACTCCAGGTGTGGCCTCACCAAGACCCTGTACAACTGCAGTAGAACCTCCCTGCTCTTGTACTCAAATCCTTTTGCTATGAATGCCAACATACCATTCGCTTTCTTCACAGCCTGCTGCACCTGCATGCCTACTTTCAATGACTGGTGTACCATGACACCCAGGTCTCGCTGCATCTCCCCTTTTCCTAATCGGTCACCATTCAGATAATTAGTCTACCTTCCTGTTTTTGCCACCAAAGTGGATAACCTCACATTTATCCACATTATACTGCATCTGCCATGCATTTGCCCACTCACCCAGCCTATCCAAGTCATCCTGCAGCCTCCTAGCATCCTCCTCACAGCTAACACTGCCCCCCCAGCTTCGTGTCATCCGCAAACTTCGAGATGTTGCATTTAATTCCCTCGTCCAAATCATTAATGTATATTGTAAATAGCTGGGGTCCCAGCACTGAGCCTTGCGGCACCCCACTAGTCACTGTCAACATACTAGATGACCGAAAGTTCATTCTTTTGTTTTACGGAGAGATGAATATGAACATAATTCCAACCAACATGGAGAATGGCGACACTTGGTGATTTTTTCGGCGACTGCCGGCATCGTTGACTGGCGTATCAGATCACCGAAAAAATCACGGCGTGATGTGGCAGTGACGTGGTGTGATGAAGTATGATGCGCTGTGTTTTTTCGCAAGTTTTTTTTGTCGCTGGTGGATTTTGAAACGTTCAAAATCTTTTGGCGACACTGATATGATGCCAGCAGTCGCCGCAAAAATTCGCCAAGTGGACAGGCCCTTTAACGTCATCTCAACTATCGGAACTTACCATTTCACAGAAGAAGATGCAGTGTTTGCATAAATTCATCCAGAATGTTATTGCGGGATACCACAGGCCTCATTTCCTTGAGAGATCCTGACAGTTAAGTTATCATCTCCACACTTCCCGGGAAGTCCAGTGCCAGGTCCTACCCTGCTGCATTATCCAACCCCTGGTGCCTGGAAATATAGCTGACAGAATGTCGTTGACTCTTGCTTCAATTAGGAGGAATGAATATCAGAAAGCTGGTTCAACTACACTTTAATCCCACTTTCTGAAATGCTCTACCTTTTATTTTTCACTCAATATTTAATTGATCGTATTCAATAGTTTGATTTGTCTTTAATTGTTTTTGAACATACATACAAACTATTGAAATACAAAAAGGTGTAAAGCAGTTTAGTTTATTCAGTTTAGTTTAGCACGGAAACAGGCCCTTAGGCCCACCAAGTCCGCACCGACAAATTATCCTCGCATATTAACACTATCCTACACACACTAGGGATAAATTTACATTCAAAGGTTTCAAAGGTCTTTTATTGTCATGTTTACCACTTAATGTACAGTGATATGCGAATTAACCTATAAATAATAAATTCTGCGTTCGGTTTCAGTTTTATTTTGAATAATTGGGTATAAAAATTTCAAAGATTTCATTCCAAAATGTTTGGAACCATAGACGAACTCTAATGTCCACAATGAGGTGGAGGTGAATCGGACATCTTCTGAGCGACCATTCAGAAGCATGATGGTTTTTCTGAGTCTGGTGGTGCAAAGGGGCCTGATTTCTGGGCATAAAGCGCTGGTCTGGATATTGAGGAGGATGAACGAATGAGTACTTTATTGTCACATGTGACAAGTCACAAGTGAAACTCTTTGCTTGCAAGGTGGTCAAATAGTCGCCCTGAAAGGGCGCTGACAAAGGATGCCAGATAGATTAGTGAACCACGGTAACCCGGATGGAAGAGTAAATCAACAAAATGTGCACAGTCTTTGAATGATTGTTTCAAAACAATGGACAAAAAGATAGAGACAAAAAGCTGGAATAACTCAGCGGGACAGGCAGCATCTCTGGAGAGAAGGAATGGTTGACGTTTCGGGTCAGGCAGACAAAAGACTGTGGCACCTTGGATATCTAATGTCTACAATTGAATCCCAAAAGCCACAAGAAGAGCTTGGGCATTCCAATACAGAACTACAACTCGAGTAAATGCTTTAAACCGCTCTTTCCAAATGGAACGTTGACTTGATGCTTGTGAGTAGGGTGTGAAAATGGTTAGTTACTTGCTGGTATAAGTCTTCCATGCCTGGAAGGCTGTCATCTGACTCAGGCCAACATTGCCTGCCGACGCATTTAACTTCAAACAAATACTTTGCAATTTCAGAAAAGAAATGGTTGTTATTCCTATTTATGGCAGACGAATCAGAAGGAGCCACAAATCACTACTCAGTGGCGGGACTCCGTCAAGAGTGGACAATATCAGTGCTTCCCTAAGATCATTTCCACCGATCGCCACACTCTCTGCTTGGGGTTTCATGCCTAAAAATGCAACAATCCTTAGGCAGAGAGTCACCTCAATCGAAAGACGTTGGAGGGCTTAGACTCTGAGCAACATGGGACAACTTCCTGGATGCAATCACCCGACCCACGTCCGCTAACTCAATCTGCCATATTGTGTATACTGTAGCTCTGTGCAGCCTTGTTTGCAAAGCCTGCATCAGATTTCAGCAGGTGACACAAATGCGATAATTCATACGCTCATATGTGATAGCAGCAGAATTAGGCAATTTGGCCCATCAAGTGCCATTTAATCATGGCTGATCTGTCTTAAGATTATCCATTTACTTGGCCACCAAAGTCTTCTGTGGCAATGAATTCCACAGATTCACCACCCTCTGACTAAAGAAGTTCCTCCTCATCTCCTTCCTAAACCAGACCAGAGGTCGAAGCCCTAGACTCTCCTCCTAGTGGAAACGTCCTCTCGTGGCGGCAGCTGATAGCAACCCAAGGTCACGACGAACTATCGGCTCCAGAGGGCGGTGTGTCGTGGTGGGGGAGGCGCGAGTCACGGGATCAGTATCTGAGTTGTTATTTAAGGCCGGGCAATGCCAATGTCAGCTGAGGAGTAGGGAGCCTTATGCAGAAGAATAAACACGTCTAGAGCACACACTTGTGTCCAACTAGTTTTTGGCTGGACTCCTGCCAGTCCCCGCCACACTCTCCACATCCACTCTATCCAAGCACTTAACTATTCGGTAAGTTTCAATGAGATCTCCCTCATCCTTCTAAACCCCAGCGAGTAGAGGCCCAGTGCTGTCAAATGCTCATCATATGTCAACCCACTCATTCTTTATATCCCAGAATTTAAGGAAGGTTTGAAAAACTATGGACAAGACAGCCGATCAAATGGGCATATTAGCAATTTAAGAGATCTCCAAACAGCTTTGACCTTGGATTCTGCTCTGCTGGATCTCTATGCTGTTTCTCCTTCATTTCCGTGACTGTTGTTAAAATCTTACTTTCTTTGCAGAGATTTACTTTAGACATAGAAGATATAGACATAGAAAATAGGTGCAGGAGGAGGCCATCCGGCCCTTCGAGCCAGCACCGCCATTCATTGTGATCATGGCTGATCGTCCCCTATCACTAACCCGTGCCTGCCTTCTCCCCATATCCCTTGACTCCACTAGCCCCTAGAGCTCTATCTAACTCTCTCTTAAATCCATCCAGTGACTTGGCCTCCACTGCCCTCTGTGGCAGGGAATTCCATAAATTCACAACTCTCTGGGTGAAAAAGTTTTTTCTCACCTCAGTCTTAAATGACCTCCCCTTTATTCTAAGACTGTGGCCCCTGGTTCTGGACTCACCCAACATTGGGAACATTTTTCCTGCATCTACCTTGTCCAGTCCATTTATAATTCTATATGTTTCTATAAGATCCCCCCTCATCCTTCTAAACTCCAGTGAATACAAGCCTAGTATTTTCAATCTTTCCTCATATGACTGTCCTGCCATCCCAGGGATCAATCTTGTGAGCCTACGCTGCACTGCCTCAATCACAAGGATGTCCTTCCGCAATTTAGCATTCCCAGTGAATACAACTCCACTTTTGTCTGTGATCGGAGAGGCAAAATGATGGCTTGTGCGAACCTGAGGTGTGAAACAGAATCAAACGTTAATTCATAAAAAATGGCTAAGAAAGGCTGGTAATATAACTTATATTGCTTTGTCGTTATGACCACATTATTGTTTACTGCTGCCTGGAAATAGTTGGATGAACACTTTAAACAGAAGTTGCAATCTTTATTCAGTCTTCATGTGAAGGATGTGTTGGTCTCAGCTACTCCTTTGGCAAAGCATTCTATACTTCAATAACCCATTGTGTGCAAAAACTATCTCCTCAACTCTGCCCTCTCTTGCTTTATGCTCTTGTCAAATTGAAGAGTCTTCAACACCCATTCCATAACTGGATAAAATCACACTAACACAACTTTAAAAACTCATAAGTTTTCCACTCACTTTTTCCTACTCCAGTGAAAATGGTCCCCTGAGTTCACATATTCATTACTACACTTTCCAGTCTCTGCCATCCATGCTTCTATACTATGGGACCCAGAAATGCATCTGAAAATTTAGTTCTAGCTTATTGTGTGCTTTGTATAAGGTGGTCATTACAATATAATATTCATAACATCACATATTCAAAATTAATCTTCTATTATTTTTATTCAGATTTTGTCCGCTTTTGTTCCTCACACTTTCGAATAATTTTATGTTTGAACTCCTTAAGGGCCTGTCCCACTTGGACGACATAATCCACGGGTTTAGAAGACCCTAGACGAGTTGAAAAAATGTCAAGGTCGTGTTGACTCGCCGAAGTAAAAGACCTCCTAGACCTCCTACGACGATGTTTACGACTTCCTACGACTATGTCTACGACCTTCTATGACTATGTCTATGACCTCCTACGACCCCCCTCGACCTCAGTCTTCCACACCTAAGACCAACTACGATTAGCTACGAGTGGAAAATGATCAGATGATAAAATGTCATGTTTGCATTTTTTTCTCGGGCCAGTTACCGACTGATGACTACCTACGACTATCTATGTCTACTTACGACTACCATCACGACCTACTACGACCTACCTACGATCTACCTACAAGTAAAAAGTATCAATTTTTTCCATGCCAACTTTTTTTTACCAGGCTGGAAAAAACGCCGTGACCTACTTGAGGCCACGAGTACACGGAGACCACTCACGAGCATGAGGAAGAGTTACGAAGACCTCCTACGACCTCCTACAACCTTGTGGTGACCATGCTGCGAGTATGATTCAAGGGCAAACTCGGCAGAGGTCGTGAATTAGGTCATGAAAGTGGGACAGGGGCTTTAGCCTCACTATTTAGGCAAGCCTGCAGAGTCTTTCCATTAAATCAACACTGAATTCAAGGCTGACTGTGACCATAAGATACAACATACAACATCAGCAAGAGCTGATAAGCAAGTGCAGATCGAAAACAGAACGTCGGTCTACTGCTGTGATCGGCATATTATGTACTGGCCTGCTAAAGCCATGAGGAGCACACTTACTAAGCTGAAGATAAAAATGAATGATCTTGCAGGTAAATATGGACTAATTCACCAAAAATCTCAGCTAATATGGACTAATTCACATAAAATCACAGTATATGAAAGCCACGAGGGGCAGCTTAGCTGGGCTACAAAATACATTAAGTTTGTCCTTCCCACCCAATCTCCTATTTTGGACTTTTAGTAGGTCATTAACCAGGTCAGTAGGCCAGTAGGGATGATATTTTTGATAAATAAGTTGGATTGTGGAGTCTGTGCAGCATGGTCAAATTTACAAGAAATATTTTGATAAATGTATACCTATACATTTCTTTTGGGAAAACATCAAAATATTATTGACTAGTTCTCTTTTTTCAACATTTGATTATTTATGTACAGGACTATAAAAGTTAGGAAAGACTATGATGATGCAGCCAGGGACAAGCAGCGAGTTTGTACTACAGTCTTGTGTCTGCTTTCTCAGAAGGGCCCTGACCCGAAACATCATCTATCCATGTTATCTAGAGTTGCTCCAGCACTCTGTGTCCTTTTTTTGTTAACAAGCATCTGCAGTTCCTTGTGTCTTCTGTGCTTCTATCTATTTGTTCCAAATGGCATTGCAACTGCTTGAGAAAGTTTGTTCCAAATGGCATTGCAACTGCTTGACTTTAGTGTAAACGAGTGTCTGCGGGCCACACCATTTTAATTTTTTAATTTATTTTATTTTTAATCAAAAAATGTATTTAATTATTAAAAATAATATTTACAATACAATAAAACAAAACAGAACCCACCACCGTAATACAAGGCAAACCGATATACTAAATAAACTATTATAAAACTATGTTACAATCCTTGTGAAGGATGCATTCAACCCCCCGCAGTGCCCAGCGGTCCCGGAAATCCCCCAGGGCAGCGCATAGTCCCTCTCTAACACCACCCGGGCGCGGACGTAACAGGCGGCTCGGGCAGACTGGCCTCACCATCATAGTCCTTTCCTAACTTTTATGTACATAACTAATCAATGTTGGCGACAGAGCTCTAGTCTATATTCTGAAACTTCCCCAAGAGGTATGTGCGGGGACATATTTATCAGTGTTTGAGCACTAGCTGGTGAAGCTGATAATTTAAAAAGAAAGCAAAGATTTATCCATGCCACCTCTTGCCCAGCCTGGGGATATGACACTTCATCACTGAGATGTTATTACTTCTACCCTGGGAAATGATGCATCAAAGAACATCCATTATGGATGGGTTCACATCAGATTTGGACGCGGGTAGTTTCAGCAGTGAAGATTTACAAGAAGGTAAGAAAATCTGAGCAGGGAGTACACTTTCAGACCCATCAAAACTTCCGTCCCATTTAATGCGATCTTGGCTGTTCTTTCCCGAAAAGTTTAATTTTCTCATGATTTTTGTATCCTTGACTGAGTAATACAGTGAGTAAAGTTACTGGAAGTTCTCCAACAATAAAGGGAATAGAATTGACCAGCAGAGAGGGGAATGAATGAGAACATGGAAAAGAGACAAATGGTGAGGAATGGGATCATCAAACACAAATTATTTTAAATTTCATAAAGAGACAAACATAAATATTAAAAACAATCCCTTAGATAATATTATAACAATATCTTCTCCTGATGGTGTCATCTAAATGTGCTGCAGACAATTTTTATTTCCATTACTTTATGAATTACATTTAAATTAATTAAAACAGAGTTGTATATTTTAAATGGTTTAAAGTGAAAGGAAGAATTTGACAAAATTATGTTCGTTCAAAAATTGTTAACAATACCCACTCTCTCCTCTATAAAGGATGTGTGCTTCAATACATTCAAACTTGGCTGAAAGATGTATGTTCAGTTTCATGTTAAAACTGATACTTCATAGCAGTCCCGTGATTGAATTTGCTGATGTGATTTTTGTGATTATAAATTGAAAGTCCAGACGCACTTTTCATTGACCAATTTTTTCTTTTTGCATTCTCTGGACTCATTCGGCACCACCGCTTTCCGGAATATTTTATTTTCTCGTTATCTCGAGAGGTCTTGCTGCACAAACATTTATTGAGAGTGAAACATGCCATTTAAGAATCGTTTTTGTGCACAGGTACATACTAATTCCATCTTTTGATTTATTGGCAATTACAAAACATAGATAGAAATAAAGTTTTCTTTGGCATTGGATGATTGATAAGAATGAAGATTGAGCAACGGAGTGGGAGTTAGCATGGGTGTGAGTGTGATTGTAGTTAGTGTCCTTTGACGCATCATTCTCCTGTTATGGAAGCAACATTACAGTGATGAAATGCCATTTCCTCAGGCAGGGCAGGCAGTGGCACGGATAAATTTAGTTTTTTGTTAAACTATCAGCTTCGCCAGCTAGAGGTCTCATCCATTCATACTGATAACTACATCCTTTTACTGTTTCATTAAAGGATAATTAAACAGATCGTATTCTATTTCTGAAAGGCAATCAGTTGTTAATTTACACGGAACAGCGCTGGGGCATAACATTTAAAATTACATTGAGGCTTTTTTAGAAATTATACACTTTGCGCGGAAAATCAGTTTCACATTTTATTTACACCCTACTCCATACTGTGGTATGGCATTTTGAAAGCAAAGTAATACTATCAGTCGTGTTGTTATAACTTTGTTTTTGGTGGCATTGCATTCATAGGATTTTGCTGCAAATCTTATTGTAAGCATTTAAATCCTTACAGAAATGCTGTGGGATCATTTGGGAGATAATTATCCCTTCACAAGTGCCTTAGTTGTTGAGTATTGATGTACTATGCTTTATTCTTTTCGGACATACTTGCTGAAGAAGATACCCACAAACCATTCAAGTTAGTTGAATGAAATTTTGAAGAATTTAGTTAATTTTGAATTGCTGCCAAACTTGGTTATCCATATATAATTAACTTGCTCTCTACAATGTAGAATGAGATCATTTAGTGAACTGGGACATTCTAGCTCCTTACAGAGCAATTCCATTAGTTCCATTATATGTCCTTCCTCCCCCTCTCTGTCTCTAATGTGTTGAGTTGTCTTATGACGTGCCTTTCACACGGCAATTAATTTCCCTTTGATCCCTTTTGCCGATTTAACAACAGTAAGGATTAATTCACAGAGACCAATTGATCCACCACATTCACTAAATATGATCTAATTTTAAGGATTCAGACTCTCGCCATTGGCAGCGCCTGCAAATGAGATGGCCGCAAAGATTTCAATTGCGTATCAAGATTTTTGGGTGTGAAGCGGCATGTTAAAAACTGCAAGAAGTGCAGACAGGGCAAAAAGACGCTTTGGTGCACAAACTGTGGATAATCATCACTAAATTGTCTTTGCAGGAAGAACCAAGGGAGGGGATTATTTGTGCACTTTGTACTGAGTCCAGGCTTGCCGGTTCCATTGGTTGCTGCGCCTTGGGCTTGCTAATTATATTTGATGTTGTGACTTGGCCAAAGGCTTTGGAGTTTCCACTTTAAGCTGGAGCTCATTGCATCTTTTTTACGGACATTGAAATTTCTGATGGATTTTTTTCAATGGTTTTTTTTTGGACGAAAAGGCTTGTAAATGAAAAATTTTAAGTACTTTACCAACAATTTTATTCCATCAATATACCCTTTCTTCTGTTTTTACTTTTTGAACTATCAACTTCCACTTTAATAAACTAATGACTAAAATGTATAAAATCAACATGTTAAAAATGAAACGTGATTAAAATGTACTCTAAAAAAAATTCCAAACCAAGTATCTATGATGGAAGATGTCAAATGGTGTCCCTGTTTTTCCCGACTGTTCCAGACTGTTTGTGTCGATGGTGAACCTCGTCTAATCAGCATCTTAAGATGACTAAGGGCCTGACTGCTGAATTTAATTAATAAAGTTAACTTTTTAAACTTTTGTAATCTTTGGCATAACATCTTTAATTTAAACTTTAGACTTTAAAGCTACAGAATGGGAACAGGCCCTTCGGCCCACCGAGTCCGCGCCAACCAGCAATCACCCTGTACACGAGCACTATCCCACACACTAGGGGCTATTTACCATCTTACCAAAGCCAATTAAACTACTATCCTGTATGTCTTTGGAGTGTGGGAGAAGCTAGAGCACCCTGAGTCACGGTGGCGCAGCGGTAGGGTTGCTGCCTTACAGCGAATGCAGCGCCGGAGTCCCGGGTTCGATCCCGACTATGGGCGCAGTCTGTACGGAGTTTGTACGTTCTCCCCGTGCCCTGCGCGGGTTTTCTCCGAGATCTTCGGTTTCTTTCCACATTCCAAAGACGTGCAGGTTTGCGGATTCATTGGCATGCGGTGTAAGTGTAACTTGTCCCTTGTTTATTTGGCTTGACTAATTGGCTCCAGTACAAAATTGTCCAACTTCCAGTGTGGTCCCCGGTGGACTCTTCGGAAGGTACAAGGTACAAGGTACCCGGAGAAAACCCACGCGGTCACAATGAGAACGTACAAATTCCTTACACACAGCACCCGCAGTCAGGATCAAACCTGGGTCTATGGTGGCAGCAACTCCTCTGCTGGGCCACAGTGGTTTTGAAGGGTATCAAAATTAAAATTCGGAACATTTTAAAGTCTCATTTTTAATCTTTTTAGAGGTGCCGGCACTATGCATTGGCTTCATTCTTGGTTTCCAAATTCATAATCTCCTTTCAAGCACCCAGCTCAATTTTTAAGACCTGCCTTATTGAATTTGGATTTCATCCCTGTCATATATTATTCTTCTCTTAGCTAACACTCTTCCCTTCTCCAACACGCATCTAACGTTACCAAGAACCAACTACAGCAGCATAAAACAATAAATATATTTTAAGGTGTAAAATTAAAATAAACATACCCCTGTACATTGAATCAACTTACTTCTCATAAATGTCCTCGCCCCACCTTAGCTCTTCCTCACATTCAGAGCCTTCAGGGAGTAAGAAAACTAAAGTCACTGTACTTTAGTGCAATGTCTGGGGAATTGTAAACCGCAAGCTGGTGAAGGCATTCAGCAGGCCAGGCAACATCTGAGGGAAGGGAAACAGATTAACATCAAGGATCCTTCACCAAACCTGCTGAGTGTTTTCCAGCAATTTGTGTTATTGTTTTTCAGATTGCTAGCATCTTCAGCTTTTTTGACTTTTATTATTTGTGAATTAAGTTCAGTGCTGATATCGCAATAGCGTGTACAGTCACCATGGTGACAGATCTCAGAATGAGTACTTTAGTCTGATATTTGTGTCATGGGTAGTGAATCTTCCCCTGAATCTGTCATCTATCTGTGCAGAGTAAGTTCTGCACCAACTTATGGGCCTGTCTCACTTAGGTGACATTTTAGGCGACTGCAGGAGACTATGCAGTCGCCACATGGACACCACATGTTCGTGGGTGGTTGCCGGGGAGTCGCCTTAATGGTCGTGAGGAGTTCCCGCCTTCTGGGAACTAGTCGCGGCCTCATTATGGTGGCCACAAATTTTACAACATGTTGAATAAATAGCAGCGACTAGAATGAAGCCGCCATGGAGAGTAGCGAGAATTCTCGTAGGTGGGTCGCCAGGAGGTCTTAGAGGGTCGCCAGGTGGTCTTAGAGGATTGCCAGGAGGTCGAAGGTTCTTGGAGGTTCTCATAGGTTGCAGCTGGTGCTGACTGGTGAATTTCATTGGCTCATTGGGGAATAAAACGTAGGCAGTAGTTTTCAGAACCAAGGATAACCGACCGATAATGTTAAATATCTGGCAAGCTTCACAGCCGTGTATCGCTGGCTTCTTAAAAGTTGTCTCCACTCCTTTCCCCCCGTTCTCCCCCCTCTTTTATAGGACTTACCATACACTGTGCTTTAGCCATCTTTTTACAGCGCGGTGTGTGTCTGTTTCACCTTGTCTTTGCACCTTGTGAATTGTTTAGACAGCGCTCCCCCCCGCTTGACAGTCACCGGCAGTCTGCTGAATAGTCACCTAAGTGAGATAGGCCCATAAGGCCCTGTTTGATCATTTTGGGTGCAGGAGTTCCCATGGGATTATTCATAGCAAAAAACTGGAAATCATTCAGAGAAACTGGCCAAACCTGTCTGTGCACAAATTGGTTGCCATGGTAAATCCGGAAGTGGCGGCGTTGCCTGGCAGCTGCGGCTCACCTGCAGTCCGTCTGTTTTTTTCTTTTCTTTTTGTCTTCTTGTGTTTATTTTAATTAGAATTTTGGTTTATTAGGCTGTATATGTTTGTGTGTGTGGGGGGGGGGGGTGGGAGAAACAGGGTTTTAGTCTCTCCCTTCGGGGGGATGCGACTTTTCTTGTCGTGTTCCCTGTCACCATCTCCATCTGTGCTGAGGCCTAATGGCGGAGCTGGCAGCCTCCGAGCTACAGCAACGTTCCAGCTTCCAGAGGTGGCGGCGGCCCGGCTTCAGAGCTGCGGTGCTCCAGCGGCGGACCAGCTTCAGAGCTGTGGCATTCCAGCGGCGACCCGGCCTCGGAGTTGCGGTGCTCCAGCGGCGACCCGGCTTCAGAGCTGCGGCGCTCCAGCGGTGGCCCGGCTTCAGAGCTGCGGGGCTCCAGCGGTGGCCCGGCTTTAGAGCTGTGGCGTTCCAGCGGCGACCTGGCCTCGGAGTTGCGGTGCTCCAGCGGCGACCCGGCTTCAGAGCTGCGGGGCTCCAGCGTTCCACCGGCGGACCCTGCTCCAGAGCTGCGGCAGTGTTCCAGAGTTCCGGCGACGGCGGTGGTGGCAGCACGGCTTCGGAGGCTCGGCGCGGGCCTAGTGGACGATAACATCGGAGGCATGGATCGCCTCAGCGCAGACGGAGATCAAGGAGGGAAGAGGACAAAGACTTTAAGACTTTTGCCTTCCACCACAGTGAGGAGGTGCCTGGTGAACTCACTGTGGTGGATGTTAAATATGTGTTTATTGTGCGTTTTGTTTTTTTTATTATATGTTATGACTGCAAGGTAACGACAATAAAGGATACTTTACTTTTTTACTTTAAAGCAATCTGAGTTAATTGGTTTGGTTAGACTGAATGGTTGGAGAAATGTGTGTAGTTCGTGTTACCCCATTTCAGGAAGGATGTGATGGATTTGGAAAGGGTGCAGAAGAGGTTTCCCAGGATGGTGTCTGCATTAGAGGATATTAGCAATAAGACGTATACAAACTCTCATTGTTTTCTCTGGGATATCAGAGGCTGAGAAGAGTCATAGAGTGATACAGCATGAAAAAAGTGCCCTTCGGCCGAACATGCCCACACCGGCCAACATGTCCTAGCTACACTAGTCCCACCTGCCTATGTTTGGTGCAAATTCCTATCCATGTACCTATCTGACTGTTTATTAAAGGATGGGATAGTCCCAGCCTCAACTACCTTCTCTGGCAGATTGTTCCATACACCCACCACCCTCTGTGTGAAAAGGTTACCCCTCAGATTCTTATTAAATCTTTTTGCCTTCTCGTTAAACCTATGTCCTCTGGTCCTTGATTCACCTACTCTGAGCAAGAGACTATTCCTCTCATGATTTTATACACCTAACATCACCCCTCATCCCCCTGCATTCCATGGAATAGAGACCCAGCCTACTCAACCTCTCCCTATAGCTCACATCCTCCAGTCCTGGCAACGTCCTCGTAAATCTTCTCTGTACCCTTTGCAGCTTGACAACATCTTTCCTTTCACACGGTGCCCAGAACTGAACACAAAACTCTAAATGCGGCCTCACCAACATCTTATACAACTGCAACATGACCTCCCAAGAAACCTGATAGAAGTTTATTCAATTATCAGCGACATGGATAGGGAAAACAGTCAGAACCATAGCTTCAAGGTGAAAGGGGGAAAGTTTAAAGGAGACTAGTCCAAGTGGGACGCGTTGGGTCCCGTCCCCTGAACGCACGGTTGCGGGGGGAGGGGGCGGCCTGTGGCGTCATACACACACTAGTCACCCCCCACACACACACACTAACCGCTACCCTTGATATTTTATTAATATTATTAAATCACTCCTTTTACCCCATCCCCGCCCTATCCACTCATGCATACCCCCCAACTCGCAGGCACTTCTAGAGAGGGAAGGGGTAGAGAGAGAGGGCAGAGAGAGTGGGGCAGAGGGAGAGAGAGAGAGAGAGAAAGCAGAGAGAGGGGCAGAGACAGAGAGAGAGAGGGGGCAGAGAAAAAGAGAGAGGGGCAGAGACGGTGAAAGAGAGGCACAGACATAGAAAGAGGGGCAGAGACAGAGAGAGAGGGGCAAAGGCAGAGAGAGAGAAACAGAGAGAGAGGGGCAGGCAGAGAGAGAGGCAGAGACAGAGAGAGAGAGGGGGGGAGAGGGGGGGAGAGAGGGGAGGGGACAGAGAGGGGGAGAAAGGGGGAAAGGAGGGGAGGGAGAGAGAGAGCGGGTAGTGAGAGGGGGAGAGAGAGGAGGGCAGAGAGAAGGAGAGAGAGGGGGAGAGGGAGGGAGAGAGGAGGGGAGAGAGCGGGGGAAAGAGAGGGGGGAGAGAAAGGAAAGGGGTCGAGAGGGTGGAGAGAGAGGAGGAGGAAAGTGAGGGGGGAGCGAAAGGGAGAGAGGGAAGGGGAGAAAATGGGGAGAGAGGGGGGGAAGAGGGGGGAGAGGGTGGGGAGGAGAGGGGGAATAGGGGGAAATAGGGGGTGGGAAAGAGGGGGGGTGGAGATAGGCCCGGGGAGTGGGAAAAAGGCAGCGCCTTTTGAATAATGGGGGGAGGAGGGAGAGGTGGGGGATGGGGCGACGTCACTCACAGCTCGAACAAGACGGGAGCATGCAGAGCCATTGTGACGTCATCAGCAAACAACAGCAGTTTTTTTTCAAAGTTTTTTCAGATTTTTGAACATTTTCATCAATAACTTGAGAAATAAAGCAAAACAAATTTCAGATAAGGCGATTTGGACTCCAGGGGAAAAATCTCTACCAGAATATGTAAAAATATTACTGTTAGCATGTCGTTTTTTTGAGAATATGTGATTATACACAAACAAATAAACACACACACATCCAAGATCAGAGTTTTAATAGTTACTAGACAAAGTGGGACACATTGGGTCCCAGGTTCACAAGGGAGGGCTGGCCCCCCCACGCAATATTCCACCTCTCCACCAATTCCAATATTGGTGGCCAGTGGGGGAGCGGCTTTCTGAAGCATTAATATGAGTGTGGTGGGCTGAAGGACTGGTTTCCAGAGAGCAAATATGGACATTGTGGGCTGAATGGATTCTTGGGCTGGCAGCTCAGTCACTCAGACCTGGTGGGCTGGCAGCTCAGTCACTCAGGCCTGGTGGGCTGGCAGCTCAGTCACTCAGGGCTGGTGGGCTGGCAGCTCAGTCACGGCTGTTCCTTGAAATTCCATTTCAAGCACAGTGCAGGCCAGGAAATTCAATTTAATAGCATTTCAAGCAGAGAGCAGGCCAGCAAATTACATTTCATAGCATTTCAAGCAGAGTGCAGGCCAGAAAATTAAATTTCATAGCATTTTGAGCAGAGTGCAGGCCATCAAATTCAATTTCACAGCATTTCAAACAGAGTGCAGACCAGCAAATTCAATTTCATACCATTTCAACCAGAGTGCAGTCCAGCAAATTCAATTTCATAGCATTTCAAGCAGAGTGCAGGCCAGCAAATTCAATTTCATAGCATTTCAAGCAGAGTGCAAGCCAGCAAATTCAATTTCATAGCATTTGAAGCAGAGTGCAGGCCAGCAAATTTAATTTCATAGCATTTCGAGCAGAGTGCGGGCCAGCAAATTCAATTTCATAGCATTTGAAGCAGAGTGCAGGCCAGCAAATTTAATTTCATAGCATTTCGAGCAGAGTTCAGGCCAGCAAATTCAATTTCATAGCATTTCATAGCATTTCAAGCAAAGTGCTGGCCAGCAAATTCCATTTCATAGCATTTCATAGCATTTCATGCAGAGTGCAGGCCAGCTAATTCAATTTCATAGCATTTCAAGCAGAGAGCAGGCCAGAAAATTCAATTTCATAGCATTTCAAGCAGGGCGCAGCCCAGCATGTTCAATTTTGTACCATTTCAAGCAGACTGCAGGCCAGAAAATTCAATTTCATAACATATAAAGCAGAGTGCAGACCAGCAAATTCAATTTCATAGCATTTCAAGCAGAGTGCAGGCCACCAAATTCAATTTTATAGCATTTCAACTCATTGCAATATCATTAAGGGCTGACAAATCATCCATTGCAATACATTGCAGACTCACAGTTCAGTTGATTCACAGCTTAGAACACAGTTGTGGACTCTCCCACGCGATCTTATAGAATGACTGACTCATGTCCAGGCATCCGACCATTTATAGTCCTGCCCCTCCCCAGAATGGCGGTTACCTTCATCGTGGTAATTGACAGGCAAGAGGTCCAATCAGCTGATCTCAAGATTTTTTAAACACAGATAACTTTTTTTTATTTTTCATCGATCGGAAATATCCTTGGGGCTGCCTCAGCGGAGGAGGACTGTAAGTAAGATGGCCAAAAATCATAACAATATATGATAGTGTTTTCCTAAAATCAATACACAGCGCAACAGGAAGTGGTCAAGATGAGACTTTTAGTTATATAGACTAGACTAAATGGGACCCATTGGGTCCCATGTTCACATGGGAGGGCTGGTCCCCTAATGCAATATTCCTCCTCTCCACCAATTCCAATATTGGTGGCCAGTGGGGGAGGGGGCTTTCTGGAGCGCAAGATGCAGGAAAATTGTTCCCAATGTTGGGTTAGTCCAGAACCAGGGGCCACAGTCTTAGAATAAAGGAGCGGTCATTTAAGACTGAGGTGAGAAAAAACTTTTTTACCCAGAGAGTTGTGAATTTATGGAATTCCCTGCCACAGAGGGCAGTGGAGGCCAAATCACTGGATGGATTTAAGAGAGAGTTGGATAGAGCTCTAGGGGCTAGTGGAGTCAAGGGATATGGGGAGAAGGCAGGCACGGGTTATTGATAGCGGACGATCAGCCATGACCACAATGAATGGTGGTGCTGGCTCGAAGTGTCAAATGGCTTCCTCCTGCACTTATTTTCTATGTTTCTATGTTTCTAGTATGGGTGTTGTGGGCTGAAGGGACGGGTTTCCAGAGGGCTAGTATGGACATTGTGGGCTGAATGGATTCTTGGGCTGGCAGCTCAGTCACTCGGGCCTGGTGGGCTGGCAGCTCAGTCACTCTGGCCTGGTGGGCTGGGAACTCAGTCACTCATGCCTGGTGGGCTGGCAGCTCAGTCACTCAGGCCTGGTGGGCTGGCAGCTCAGTCACTCAGGGCTGGTGGACTGGCAGCTCAGTCATTCAGGGCTGGTGGGCTGGCAGCTCAGAAACTGCCAGAAATTCTGCCCAAAACAGGTGAGGGAGAAGGGGGAGGTGGAGAATCAATTTTAGACATTTTTCATCTATTTCTGCAGATCACAGCAATGAAGGATGAAAGTCTATCCTGGCCTAGATCTCACATGGAGCTAATGAAGGGAGGGAGAAAAATACTGGGGTGAGGTATAATACTTGCAGGGGGAATACTTGCTGATGGGCCAAAGGAACTCCTCCTGTGCTAGTACCTTCTGAAGGGCTGAAGGGACTCTTTAAAACATCTGAGTGAAATCTCAGTGAAAGGCACTTTTTCTGGACTTTTCTTGGCCTGGCACGGGCCTTTTCGGTCAAAATACTCTTCCTGGGCTAATACGGGCATTTTGGCCAAAAGGGACTGGTTTCTCGGCTAATAGGGGCCTTGTGGGCCGAAATGAGTAGTTTCAGGCAGGCCAAACAACTCATTTAATTTCAATTCCATTTCAATTTCCAGCACTGGGCAGGCTAAACAACTCATTTCATTTTCATTTCACTTCAGTTCATTTCCATTGCCATTGCCATTGCCATTGCCATTGCCATTGCCATTTCAGTTTCAAGCTCAGGGCAGGCCAAACAACTCATCTCATTTTCATTTCATTTCATTTCCATTGCCATTTCAGTTTCAAGCACAGGGCAGGCCAAACAACTCATCTCGTTTTCATTTCATTTCATTTCCATTGCCATTTCAGTTTCAAGCACAGGGCAGGCCAAACAACTAATTTCATTTTCATTTCATTTTATTCCCATTGCCATTTCAGTTTCAAGCATAGGGCAGGCCAAACAACTCATCTCATTTTCATTTCATTTCATTTCCATTGCCATTTCAGTTTTAATCACAGGGCAGGCCAAACAACTCATCTCATTTTAATTTCATTTCATTTTCATTGCCATTTCAGTTTCAAGCACAGGGCAGGCCAAACAATTCATTTCATTTTCATTTCATTTCATTTCCATTGCCATTTCAGTTTCAAGCACAGGGCAGGCCAAACAACTCATTTTATTTTCATTAAGGGCTAACAAATTATTTATTTTAAATTATAAATTAAGTACATTGCAGACTCATAATTCAGTAGACTCACAGTTCAGTTGACTGACAGCAGGATCGCAGTTGAGGCCTCTCCCTCACGATCTTCCAGAGTGACGCTCACGTCCAGGCATCCGGGGTTTTATAGTCCTGGTCCAACCCCCCCCCCCCCCCCCCCGGAAGGGGCGTTATCTTCATCATGGTGATTGACAGGCAAGAGGACCAATCAGTTGATCTCAAGAATTTTTAAACATTCATAACGTTTTTATATTTCATCTATCGGAAAAATCCTCAGGGCTGCATCAGCGGAGGAGGACTGTGAGTAAGAAGACCAAAAATCATAGCGATGACTTCCGGTGGCGCTATGGAGCCCTAGAGGATAGCGCCAGCCAGCTCCGTAAAAAATCGGAAAAAAACGGGGTTTAAAAAGACTTACCGGCTGTCTGCTACACACTGCCTGCCGTTTCTATACCGACTGTGCCGAGTGACGTCATCAGCCCTGCGACTAACTATGTCGACGGCACGGAGCCCTACCGACAAGAGTAAAACTCGTTCAACCCGACAGAAAGCGGCAGAAGGCCGAGGTGAAGCCTCGGATTCGAGTAGGACTAGCTCCATGGAAGATGTTTCCAAGAAACCAGGCACAAAAACGGAAGGTGAGGATTTGAAAACTTTTATATCTCAACAGATGGCTAATTTATAGCTAGAATTAAAGGAAGAAATGAAAGGTATAAAGGAAGAATAAAGGAAGAAAATATGTCAAATAAACAATTCAGATGGATCAATGAAAAATCAATTGAGTGTAATTTCAAAAAGAAACAATGTTAAAAATTGAAAAAAAGGTCAAGAAAGTATCGGAAGATTTGAAGAAAGAACTTATTGAAATGCTTAAGGATATGGAAACTAAGATGGAGAAAAAACTTGAAAAGGTTAAAAAAGACTTTCAAAATAAGATTAATCCTATTGAGAATGTGCTGGAACAACAGGCAGCTGGCATGAAGAACCTTGAACAGATAGCGGGGGGCAAGTACTGAGTCTACAGCAAAAGCTGATAACAGAACATGAACGTCTAATGACTTTGCTGACTAATCAACAGAGAAATGTACTCAGCTAGAAGGCTATCAGAGAAGACAGAACTTGAGGATCGCAGGGATTTCCCGAGGGTCTCGAGAAACACGAAGATCCTCGAGAATTCACTGCTAAACTACTCCAAAAGGTTTTATCTCTGGATGAAATGCCTTTATTAGCTCGTGCACATAGATCGGCAGACATCAGACCAGTTATAAATGCCCCCCCAAGACAAATGATCATAAAGCTACAATATGATTTTGTCCTGGAGGAGATCATGCGGAAAGCTGCGAGAAATAGGAATTTGACATTTGAAGGACAAAGGATCATATCTATCGAGATTACCCTCCAGAGGTTGCTAGAAAATGGAAGGCTTTTAATGAAGCCAAAAGCCTAATGAGGGGTGTAGAAAATCTGAGATAACGGTTTGAATTACCCAGCCATTCTAAGAGTTACTTTTAAAACACAGTGGAGCATTTCTTTAAAACCCCAGAAGCAGCCTTGGATTTCGCAAAGCAGTTCAAGCCTTGAAAAGTATTTACAAGCAAACATACTGACTTTTACTATTTTTATAGACCGAAAATGGAGTCTCAACACTACCAGCAGCCTTGGATTTCGCAAAGCAGCTCGAGTCTTGAAAAGTATCTACAAGCAAACATACTGACTTTTTCTACTTTTAGAGACCCAATACGGACACTCAACATTCGTGAGATTTCATATGATAATATGGGACTAGAAGTAATGGAAGTAATGGACAATGCAGTACGGAATAAAAAACTGGATTGGAAGACGTTTTCTGGATACTGACAATTAGTCTTAACATATAACTAATATAAACAAATAACACACATATTAAAATCACAACGCAGTTTTATTATCACTATGATTATTATTAATCAAGATTGCTCACTTTTGCTAATTAATATCACTAATAATTAATAACTAATGTCTCGTTAATGAATGGAGTTAAATTTAGCTATGGATCTCATTTGGAGATCCTTTTTTTCTCATAATAATTTTTTTTTGTACTTTAAATTATATTTTTTATGTTTAATACTGCTTAGATTTCTAAGTTAATTTTTAGATATAGATACCCTTATATGACGACTACCACCACTTTTTTCATTCCTTTAATATTAACACCCCAGTTAAAATATATTGATGGAATAATAATTCCTCAAATCTAGGAGCTGGCCAAGTTAATAACAACAATGCCGGAAGTCCTTAGATGGATAGCCAAGTTAATATGGCTAACACAAACTACAAATACTTTATTTGTAGTTTTTTCCTTCTTTACACAAACTATTAATTTCTTTAACTATTCTTTACTATCCTTTTATATCTATTGTATTTTTCAGTTTGAATGGAGTTACACATTGGACCAATGGAGATATATTCGTGAGGTATATAAAAGAGATTTTAAAATTCATCTATTCGGTGTTCGGGTGTAAGGTTAGGTCTACTGCGCTGACCCTTAGACTCTATTTGCAGATTCCCACAAACTTAAATGCAAGACTTAAAAGAAATACGGGGAATGAGGGATTAACATTTTTGCAGGTTGGAAATGTTAAAGGTATTAATGAACCAATAAAGAGAGGAAAAAATATTGACACATTTAAAGGCAATTAAAGCTGATGTAATTTTATTTCAAGAAACCCACTTAAAAAAAGACGCTGAAAAACAGGTTGAAAGCTAAATGGATAGACAAATATATCATTTTTCTTTTACGCATAAATCAAGAGGTGTAGCAATATTATTTCGTAAAGGTACTTTATTTAAGCATACATCAACTATATTCTGATAAAGATGGTAGATACATTATTGTGATAGGGAGAAATAAACACAGAAAAAATGATTTTCGTTAATATATATGGACCAAATTTTGATAGCCCTTTGTTTTTTAAGAAAGTACTTAACAATATTCCGGAATTAAACACATTATAATTTGATAATCGGAGGAGATTTTAATTGTACATTAGACCTTACCTAGACAGATCTTCAAAACAAAGAAAAACTAAATCACATTCTAGTGATTTATTAAATGCATATATTCAAACGACTCATATTAAAGATGTTTGGAGAATAGAAAAACCCTACTGGTCGAGAATACTCTTTTTACTCACCAGTACATAAAACTTACTCAAGAATAGATTATTTCTGGTAGATGCAAAGCTTATCTCACTTACTTACGAACCCAAATATCATAATATTATAATCTCAGATCATGCACCATTAACATTTAAAATTAAAATAAATGGTAAAACAGAAAATTGTGGACAATGGAAACTTAATCCACAATTTTTAAAAATAAAACCACTCAGGAATATATTATAACTCAAATTAAGATTTTTTTTGAAATAAATGATCAACCAGAAATATCTCGCTCTTTATTATGGGAAACATTTAAAAGCATATCTTCGAGGAATTATGATTTCTTCACAAGCATTCCATAATAAAAAGATTCGGAAGGAACAACAGGACTTGGAAAGGGAGATTAAACAATTAGATATACAGAATGCAATAAAACCAGATATAATAATACATAATAAAAATTGTAGCATTGCAATATAAAATTAAATATAAATATATACTAATCAAGTTTTAAAATTTTTATCAACATACTAAACAATTACAGTTTGAATTTGGAGACAAACCCCAAAAATTATTAGCTCGACAATTAAGGGAAAATTGAAGCTGAAAAAATTATACATAGGATTAAATCACAAAATGGTAATTTATTAATACAACCTAAAAGATTATTAATGAAAGATTTATGGCAATATTTATAAAAATCTATATACTGCTAAAGCGACAGTAAATAAAACAGAATAGATGCCTTTTTAAAAATATGTAACTTAAAAGGTTTGGATTTACAAAATAAAGAACTATTAAATGCTGATATTTCAATAAAAGAAATCCAAGAATCTATTAGATCATTAAAAAATGGTAAAACACCGGGACCGGATGGTATTGGCTCGGAATTTTATAAAATTTTTCATGATCATATGGTCCCATATTTGAAATCATTATATGAACAGATATATATCACAACAGAAATTACCAGATACGCTGAACGAGTCTATTATAACACTTATACCTAAAAATAAATAAAGACTTGGATGAACCAGGATCATATAGAGCAATAGCTCTATTAAATACGGATCAAAAGATTTTAACAAAAATATTGCACAAAGGTTAAGTACAGTTGTCAATGAATTTAATTCATCCCGATCAAACAGGATTTATATCTAAAAGATATTCCTCATATAATCTAAGACGGTTATTTAATATTATATATTCGAAAAGAAGTGATAAAAAAGATTTAGTAGTTATCTCGCTGGATGCAGAAAAAGCTTTTGACCAAGTGGAATGGCCTTATCTATTTTCGGTGATGGAAGCTTTCAAGCTCGGTGAGAAGTTTACTACTTGGATTAAATTGTTATATGCAAACCCAACAGCTAGAATAACAACAAACCGTATGTTATCTACTAAATTTAGTTTATCTCGAGGTTGTAGACAAGGCTGTCCTCTATCACCTTTATTGTTCCGCGCTAGCAATAGAACCTCTCGCCCAAAGGTGAGATTACATCCGGAAATACATGGATATGATACTAAAGATACTAAGAATAAAATCTCCTTATATGCGGACGATTGTAATTACTTTATATCACTGAACCGGAAATAAGTATCCGAAATTTGTTAAAACTAATAACGGAATTTGGATTAATCTCAGGATACAGTATCAATTGGGAATAAAAGTGAACTTATGCCAATAACGATGAATAATTTACAGATATTACAACAGTTTCCTTTCAAGATAACAAATGAAAATATTAAAATATCTTGACATTTTCGTTACAAAAAGATTTTGATTCTTTAATTTAAATCTAACTTCCCGTTATTACTGAACAAATTAAATAAGAATATTTTATACTGGAAAAGTTTAACCTATTTCAATGTTAGGTAAATCAACGCGATAAAAAATGAATTTTCTCCCACAATTATTATATTTATTTCAATTAATACCGATATATCTCCCTAAAAATTTAAAAAAAAATTAGACTCCCTAGTTACTAACTTTATTTGGGATTATAAGAACCACAGAATAAATAAAAAACACTTATTAAAGCTAAAATAAATGGGGGATTAGCATTACCAAATTTTATGTTTTATTATTGGGCAGTTATATCAAAAACATGAATTTTTGGCTAGAAGAAATAGATAATAAACCAAACTGGTTTAAAAATGGAAAAAGAAGATTGTTCTCCATTTGAAATTAGTTCTATAATAATTTTGCTAATACTAACGTGACTAAGAAAATTTATAGTGAAAACCCGATAATAGAAAACGGAATCCGCATTTGGAAACAAATAAAGAAAACATTAAAATTAAAATCTATACCGATAGGTCTTACCATTGCCAATAATTTTACGTTTTAAAACCTTTCAACGATGGATAAGGCTTTTTACAATGGAAAAATAAAGGAATTTTAAAACATAGGGATCTTTATAAGGAAAGCTCTTTTCTTTCATTTCAAGAGTTACAACAACAAACTTATGGACTAACAAAACAATGAATTATTTTAGATATTTACAAATCAGAAACTATATCTCTGCAAATACACAAGAATTTAGAAATAGAAAGACTGAAATTTTAGATGAATGCTTGAATATAAACATCCAAATACAGAAAAAATGATATCATATATTTATAATATTTTATTGGAAAGTGATATCCCATCAACGGAAAATACATAGACAGATTTGGGAAAATGAATTAGGTCAAATAATAAGCCAGAAATATGGGACGAAAGCTTACAACACATACATCATTGTTCGTTAAATGCTAAACATGTTCTTATACTTTAAAAATTCTACATAGACTACATTATTCCAAATCTAAATTACATAATATATTTCCAAAATTATCGCCTATTATGTGATAAATGTCAAATCTCAGAAGCAAATTTGTCCACATTCATTTCACTAATTGTATAAAGATTGTAGAATATTGGAACGAAATATTTAAGATAATTTCGAATGTTATTAATATTACTATGATTTCTGATCCAAAGTTAATAATACTTGGAATACTTGAAACGGACCAACTAGTTACAATGAACCAAAGAATTTTTATCGATTATTGTCTAATAATTGGGAAAAAATTAATACAAAAATTTTGGAAAGGCCCTGCATCCCAACAATTAAAATGTGGAATACAGAAATGTCGGAGACACTTCATTTGGAGAGATTGAGGCTTGTCCTTATGGATAGGTTAGATCTCTTCAGAGAGATTTGGTCTTCCATATTATTAAATATTTATACAGGGTCATAACGGTTCGGCGCGAAGACTTGACTGAGGCCTGAATATCTGAATGGATGAAGAAACATATATAATAATCATGAATATATCTCCAAGGACGAATTAATGAATAATATTTCAATCTCCATCAAACTTTCAACACTCTCTTTTCTATTTTCTATTCTTTTTTTTTTCTATCCTTAATTAGAAAAAAAGTATAGAAACACATTATATTAATTTTTTAATATTAATGCGAATATAGATATCATTACTTGTATGAAAATATTATTGATGTCCTGTATTTTTAATTACATAAAATTGTGTAGTTTCAACTATACAATAATTTGGAAAATATAAAGTCAATAATAATACAAACACTCTTATTATTATGAAAATATAATGAATATTATAGAAGTTCGGTTAATATTGTGTATTATACAATTATAACATGGGGGACTTGTATTTTGAAATCAGAGGAAATATGGACATTATGACTAGTATGAGTATATTGCTAATACTAGGAAGATACTATACACACTCCCAATTATACAAAATAATTAACCTTGATATGTATAATTGATAATATTATAAATAATATAAACAGTATCAATTTATCATTAATATTATATAGTTTTTATCGTTGTATAAGAGTGTATTTTGTAATTACTTTGTTTCTATAATAAAAAAATTAAAAAAAAAAAAAAAAAATCATAGCGATATATGGTAGCGTTTTAAAAAAAAAATCAATATATAGCACAGACAGGAAGTGCTCAAGATGAGACTTTTAGTTATATAGACATGATGTACAGGGAAACCTTTTTTTAATTACACAGATGTTTATGTTTAGCTTTAGTTTATTATAGTAATGTGTACTGAGTTACAGTGAAAAGCTTTGTTTTGCATGCTTTCCAATCAGATCAGATAATATTAACATAAATGCAATTAACTCAAACTTGAGTACAATAACTAGAGCCAAAGAAAAGATGCAAATATAGTTCTCTGCATTGTGGAGTACCAGTACCAGAGAGTGATGCATGCCTGGATCACAGTGCCTGGGGTAGTTCTTAAGTTATATTTCATAAGTGATAGGAGCAGAATTAGGCCACTCGGCCCATCAAGTCTACTCTGCCATTCGATCATGGTCGATTTATCTTTCCCTCTTAACTCCATTCTCCCACCTTCTCCCCATAATCCCTGACACCTGTACTAATTCCACTACCAAAGTAATGGAAGTAGATATGATAGTGTCATTTAAGGGGCACAGGAATATGCAGGGAATGGAGGGATTTGTTTGTATCCACACAGAAGAAATTAGTTTAATTTGGCAGCATGCACGGCATGGACATCATGGGCCAAGGAACCTGTGTCTGTTCTATGTTCTGGGTAAATAGTATAGATCTTGTTGTGTTAGTTCCTCCATCAGGAATCCCACCAGCAGCCAACCCAACACTTGATGTTCCATACTCGATGTATGGAACAGGCTGCGAGAGGAGGTAGTTGAGGCAAGAACTATCTCAACATTTAAGAAGCAGTTAGACAGGTACATTGATAGGACAGGTTTGGAGGGATATGGTTACCTCTCAGATTCCTATTAAATCTTTTTGCCTTCACCTTACAATATGTCCTCTGGTCCTCGATTCACCTACTCTGGGCAAGAGACTGTGTGCATCTATCCGATCTATTCCTCTCATGATTTTATACACCTCTATGAGATCACCCCTCATCCTCCTGCGCTCCAAGGAATAAAGTCCCAGCCTACTCAGCGTCTTCCTATAGTTCACACCCTCAGGCAGGTGGGACTGGTGTATGGGACATGTTGGCCGGAGTGGGCAAGTTGGGCTGAAAGGCCCGTTTCCATGCTGTATCACTCTAAGACTCCATGACTCAGTGTCTTGTATAGTATTTACCCAGTCCTGATGTGAGAGGACAATGTTGCTGATTTGAAGCACTCCAGCGATGATGCCAGAGTGGCCACAGGGCTGTTACACTGCTTAAAGGGCCTGTCCCATTTGGCTGTCTTTCACGCGCCATTTATGTGACCTGCTAGCGTGTGGGTAGCATGTGGGTAGCGTGTGGGTAGCGTGTGGGTAGCCGGGTGATGGCCTCATGGAGTGGTGTGGAGGACTGTGGAGTGGTGTGGAGGAGTGTGGACTTCGTCCTTCGCACAAAATCTTCGCGCGCCACCGGCCTGTCGTGTAACTGACGGCCAAAGTTGGACAGGCCCAAGACCCTGGCGTGGCACAACGCCTCACCTCCAACAGCAGCAGAAGAAGGCAAACGATCGCCGAACTCAGCCTGGGGCTCACGGCCGTTGCGGATCCAGATCCGCCCCCACTCCTACTCCCAGAATGGGGCCAAGAAAATTGAAGATAGACACAAAATGTTTTGAATGTTGTTAATATGAATCTAACTCCTGACTCAAAGTTAATAATACTGGGAATACTGGAAACAGATCAATTAATAACAACAAATCAAAGAATTTTTATTGATTATAGTTTAATAATTGGGAAAAAATTACTATTAAAATTCTGGAAAGGACCTACATCCCCCACAATCAAAATGTGGATTACAGGAATGTCAGAGACACTCCATCTGGAAAGATTGAGGCTCGTCCTAATGGACAGGTTTGATCTTTTCTGAGGAATATGGTCTCCATACTTTGAATATCTAAAGGGTCAAAATGGCTCGGTGCGAGAGCCTGACTGAAACCTGAATAATGGAATAGATGAAGAAATACATATAATAAATCATGGATATATCTTCAACGATGGATAACTTTTTAATACTCCACTCACTTCTTTATTTTTGATTTTTTATCTCTATATTATTTTTCTCTAACTTATCTTACTTATTAAAAAAAATGTATAGAAATAGAAATAAGTCTTAAATGTTAATATTAATAATATTATGAATGTATGTAATAATAATAATAATAATAATAATAATAATAATAATAATAACTTTATTACGGACTCAAGGTCCAGACAAGGGGCAACATTACATTAAAAATGCATTGCATCTCAAATATCATAAATATATATAAAATCAAGGTAAATCACATAAAAACATCATAATTTATATATTTAAAAAAAAACCCCGCATACTTAAGTTAAAAATCCAGAGTAAAAAATGATCAATGTCGTACAACGAGACAACGATACCAGTGTCTCCACAACTGGGATTCGTAGCGTGTAGTGCTAACCCTTATGTTTGTCAAGGCCACAATAAGCACATTTTTAGAGTCATTGGGGGGGTACGGTATGGTGGAGTCGCCCCTCAATATAAGGCAAGGTATCCCACGCCACTGTGGCACGAGTGGGGGACTGATTTGTGGAAATTTGGGGGAAAGAAATGTCTAAACTGTATTGATCTATTGTACAGCCTCCGAAAATGTCGGATGGATTTTCCGCAAGGTTAATGTATTGTATATATTTATCATTCGAATAAAGTATATTTTGAAATTTAAAAAAAAAAAAAACATTTTTAGAGTCATTTATCCTGCAAATGAATTTATACATGTGGTGTCTTAGGATAGCTTCTAGAGTACTGACTCCTGCAGCCACAAACATATTACTGGCACTACACCATCTTGGTTGCCTTAGCAGTGTTCTCATGGCATCGTTATATGCAACCTTTAGTCTCTGCATACTTGTCTTTAAATAGTTCGACCACAGGTGCGCAGTGTAGAGGGGTGTGCAGTATGCTCTAAATAGCGACATCTTCACCACATCTGCACACGCACCAAATTTACGCAAGAGGATATTCGCCTGTATATACAGCATGCGTCGTTGCCTATAAATATCCTCATCATCTGTCATATGTTCTGTATAAATATGCCCTTGAAATTTTATCTTATTACAGACACTAAGATTGTTATCAGACAATTTAAAATCAAGATATTTTAGGCTTTTATCCTCTTTGGTTCTACAGACCATAACAGCACTCTTACTAGCATTATATTTAATGTCATGTTCCAAACCATACACGGAACATGCAATAAAGAGCTGCTGGAGACCAGCGCTAGATGGACTAAAGACCACAAGATCATCTGCATACATAATATGGTTCACTAGAATATTACCAATCACGCACCCAGTGTTACAGGCTTTCAATTGTTTAGACAGATCATCAATATATAGATTAAAAAGGACTGGGGATAAAATTCCCCCTTGTCTAACACCATTGCTAACCCCAAATGGGGCTGAGACCCTATTGCCCCATTTTATTTGCATAGTCTGGTGGGCATACCAGTAGGCCAGTATTCTCACAATGTATTTAGGCACCCCTCTTTGACGCATTTTACCAAACAGCTTTCTGTGATTAACACGGTCAAAGGCTTTGGAAGCATCAATAAAGCACATAAGGATTGAAGAGTTTTTGCCTCTATATTTGTTTACAATCTCCTTTAGGGCATATATGCATAAGTCAGTGCCATGTTTAGCTTTAAAGCCAAACTGGTTATCTGTGGAGTTAACAAACTAATTTACTCTATCCAGCAGAACTCTTTCTAAGACTGTAATTATTTAAACTGCCTACTTTACCTGCTTTGTCCTTAATAACCACCACTAACAGGACAGACAACATTGAGTCTGGTAACATGCCATGAATCATAAAGCCAGTAAAACAAATAGCTAGGAGAGGACGGATCCTCATACTCGCATACTTAAGATGTTCAGCAGAGATATGATCCAAGCCACTTGCTTTGTTGTTGGACAGCTTGTTCATGGCATGATACACCTCATGTGACATAATCACCATCGAGTCATTACTCTCAATATTGTCCACCCTATACAAGTCACCTTGGACACAGTTGAATAAAGTGCTATAATGTTGTCGCCATAACTCCGCGATATTAGCCGTTCCGGAGATTCCATCTACAGTACATAGTAGAGATGTTTTGCAACTGCTAAGAGCTCTCACCTCCTTCCAATAATCTGTAGCATTGTTATTTAGCAGCTTCTTAGCCATGGAATCAGCCCTCATAGCTTGCTCATTTTTACAGATGAAGCGAACAGCATACTTATACCTTGCATTAGTGAGCTTCTTGTGCTCAAACACAGGCCCCTGTCTGGGTCTACCTGCCATAGCCCATGCTTTGGTGGCTTCACGGGCTTCAGTATGATACTCAGCTACATACTTATTCCAGCCAGGTCTGATGTTATGTGTCTTATTTTTATGCTTGCAGTAGGGCTTTACTGCCTACATATAAGGCACTTACTATATCATTATACATGCAGATATCTCTCCTATGCTTCATATCTTTACAGTTAACATTACTACATATTATTGCATCTTTAGGTAGATGAATATTGCTTAAGGATTTATCTGTATGGGCATAATAGGCTAGGATGTCTTCCTTTGTAAGCGTTGACCAGTCCAGTTTTTCTGTATTGAGGCTATTTCTATCTCTGGATACCACAGGTATGTGGTAAACATTTATTGTCATAGCAACAGGTATATGATCAGTCATTGCTGCCCCGTACAGAATGCTCATACACCCCAATGAGGCATGTGCATCAGCTGTACTAATACAGTGGTCCAGCCATGATGTGGTGTGCCAGGCCTCACTAATATACGTATAGCTATCTGTAGGTAAAAGCACTTTGCTTGACAATATTAAATTATTATCTTGACAGAACTGAGCCATATGATTGGCAAATAATGAGTTCCTATCTGAGATATCTGCATTCATATCCCCAATGACATATACACTACAATAATTATTGTTTTGAATGAAAGAATAGATGTAAGCAAGTCTATTTAAATATTCATCCTCATTCTGATGGCATTCATAGGGTGTATATACATTCAGGATAACAAATTCCTTGTTGTTGTGAATAAAGTGTATGGCAATGCACCAGTCAGCATCAAGCCGAATCACATTTACTGATGAGTCAAGCTTCTTGTTCCACACCCCCTGGTATCCTACCTCTGACTATTCCCATGCCAAGGTCAGTTGTAGACTCCCCAGCCCCATGAAAGTTGTCATTGAGATAATTGAGTTTGTCCAGGTCTTGCTTCGCTAAGAATGTCTCTTGCATACATAGTATGTCACAGTTCTCCAGGAGGTTGTCAACAACTGAGCAGCGAGCTTTATCCCCTGCGCTCTGGCCCAAACGCAGGCCACGACAGTTGTACGATAGTACTCTAATGTTCATTTAGTAAGACTAGTGAGTGCCCCTAGCACCAGCAGGTATACTCATTCCCCCTGTGGCAGGAGCGGTGCTTGATCCGATGACTCCAACCCTGCGCGGCTCGTAATAGCGCCGTACAAATGCCCCTTCTGGCCAGAGCTCCGGATTGTACATTTCGCCAACCGCATTGCATTCCGCAGATACTTTAAATTAACTGTATCTACTGTGTACAGTGTCAATCTTTAGACAGGTAACCTCACGGCCAGGTTTTTCATTAAGGTAGACAGATAAAGTTCTGACGTCTAGATCTGGTGAAAACTTGGAGACAAAAACACTGACCAGCTTAGTCTTAATCATTTTGATGTTGCCCGCAGCTCCGGTACCAATAATAGGCACAGCGTTACTGGATTTCTTTATCTGCCCAGTGGACAATTTTGGCTTACCAACAGTGTTATCTGGAGCATGTCGTCGACCCTTTTTCACAACACAACTCCACTTTGGAGAGTCTTGCAACGTTAGACCACTGGGACTATTCTCCACGTTTAGCCTTCACTCCGGCAACTAAGCCAGAGGCTCCTGCCGGTGCAGCTCCCAGTGCTGCATCTGCCATGCCAATGGCTCCATCCAATGCCGCCAATGCACCCGGACCACCGCCCCGAGACAGGTCAGTGGTGCGCTCCAATGCACCCACTGGAGTAGTGATCAAGGTGCGCTCCAATGCACCCACTCGGCGATCAAATTCCACAGTGATGGCACGAAAATCTTCGCTTACATCAGCCTGTAGCTGCATGACGCGCTTCATAGAACAGACCTCAGCGTACAGCTGCTCCATTCTCCCAAGTAAGCTCGAGACATCCATGTTAGAAAATGTCACCGGCGGCAGTTCATCCAAGTAGTGAGAGACAAATCTAGGAGTATTCTCCCCACACTCATTCATTACTTTAAGGCAACTCTTTATGTTGTTTACGTCTTTCTGTGCCCCTTTATGGGGGACGTTCCGCTGTGTAGTGGGGCAGAGTTCAAACAGAACTTTCTTTGGGGATTCTATCCACTCAGAGTCAAAGGTATTTGCGGCCAGAAGGACGATCTCATCCTGGCTTAATGTCTTAATCTTTACTGCAAGAAAATTAAGTAACTCGTCCTCAACAATAACCTTACCGTCAAGAGTCTTGTAGATCTCAGGCTTCACTCTAGACCTGCCAAGACGGGATGCAATGCCCGCCATCTTCGCCTGCCTGCCTGCCTGCTGCCCGTGGCTGATGCAGCAGCTCTCCCGTTGCCTCTTGCCCGGCACCAAGTTCCAAGTCTCCACTGCTCCACGCTCCGGGTCTCCGCTGTTCCCAGCTCCGGGCTCCGCTGCCCGACTCCAAGCACCACTGACCCCCGGCCCAGGTCGGGCCCGTCTCGGACCACGGCTCCGGCTGCTCACCGCCCGCTGAACTTGGTGCCCCTTCCCCCGGGCCTGGACTGCGACTCTCTCCCGGCACTGCGCTGCCGTTAAGGGCCAGGATTTTCTTCCTGCAGCAACTTCCAGGTGACATTCGCCCGCTCCTCGCAGGGGTAAGTAAGCTCGCACTTTAGGATTCTGTCATTTGTGGCCCTTCTAGACTTTGCTGTCATTCGTGGCCCTTCTGGACTTTGCGGCACCCTGGCTGCCCTCCCATATCGTGGCAACCATCTTTGTAAGAAGTATTTTCTATTAATATGTATTTACAACTCTTTTTCTCTTTTTTATTTCCTACTGCTATAAAATAAAAAAGAAAATTATAGAAGTACAAATAAGATTGTTAATTTTAAAAATATTAAGAATGTATGTGACGTTAATATTTTCTTTTGTTTTAATTGGATTTTATATTTCTTCTTAATATGTAATTACTTCTAATAAAAATATCTTACAAAAAAAAATATGTATTTACAACTAATAAAAATATTCATCAAAAGACACAAAATGCAGGAGTAACTCAGCGGGACCGGCAGCATCTCTGGAGAGAAGCAATGGGTGATGTTTCGGGTCAAGACCCTTCTTTCAGACTGAAGCAATATGTCTCTGGATCCTGTCAGGTCTTAGCCAGAGAAAGGTCTGACAGACCACTTCTCAGTGTAATGCTGCAGATTCAAAGTAAGACTGGGCCCACTACACAGGGTCCAGTAATGGAGTCAATGACAAATGTCTGTTCCAATTCTGTCATTTGCACCTGCATCTGCATCTGGTGACACACACACACAGACCCCCGACTTACTGCCGCTCAAATGGCCAAAGATCAGTTCTTCCATCTCGAGCTCTGGTCTCGACCCGAAACATCATCCATTCCTTCTCTCCAAAGATGCTGCCTGTCCAGCTGAGTTACTCCAGCATTTTGTGTCGATCTTCAAATGACGTCACGCGCTCCAGACGGCTGTGCGGGCGCACGATGACGCGCGCAACTCTCGCAGGACCGTCGCGCGACCGTCACTACCGGCCTGTCGTGGAAGTGACGGCCCAAGTGGGACAGCCCCTTAACAAAGCTCCAGCCTAAACACTTTCACAGCAATACTACAACTTTCATGGCACACCCTGGCCCCACTGCAAGAGTTGTCAAAGTTTGTTATAATCTATGTGTTGCTGGCACACATAGGCATAGAAAAACTATTATAATTGTAACTAATAACTTTGCAAAATTAAAAGTGATTACCAAAACAAATTAATGTAATTTTTAAAAGGGTAATTAATCGCAGTCTTATAATTGCCTTTCAGAAGCACTATGTCTCTGGATCCTGTCAGGTCTTAGCCAGAGAAAGATCTGACAGACCATTTCTCAGTGTAATGCTGCAGATTCAAAGTAAGACTGGGCCCACTACACAGGGTCCAATAATGGAGTCAATGACAAATGTCTGTTCCAAATCTGTCATTTGCACCTGCATCTGCATCTGGTGACACATACAGAGAGCCCCCGACTTACTGCCGCTCAAATGGCTAAAGATCAGTTCTTCCATCTGGAGCGCTGGTCTCAGTGAATTACAACCTAAACTATCACTTGCTCTCTGTCCCAGACCCACCGATGTTTATTCATATCAGGAGGGAACTTCGGCAGATCAAAGGAGCAAACCTGAAATTGAGACACAAGGAATGGCAGATGTTGGAAACTTGAGCTAAACACAAAGTGCTGGAGTAACTCATTAGGTCAGGCAGAGTCTGTGGAGGGAATGGACTGGGTTCCTACTCTAAATGTTGCATGTCCAATCCCTCCACAGATGCTGCCTGACTCACTGAGTTACTCCAGCACTTTGTGTTTGGAACCTGAAATTAAATTCCACACAAAGCACAAGGCTCAGCTTTTAACTCAGGAAGCCTAGACCGACAGCAATCTCTCTTAAGTCAAGAGTGTTAAATCACAGGATGGAAATCCATGATCGGGAAGGGAAGCCCATTCTGTGCACAGCTGAACTCCCTTTGTGGAGCTGAGGGAAACCTCCCTCCAAGCCTCTCCACTGACGGAAACTTCTGCTGAGTGACCAGTTGGATGCCCAGAGTCAGTTGACATCTTCGCTGGCCTTTAGGTTAGTAACATCAGGCTGTCGCCAATAATGGGAAGATGTGCAGCCAGCAGTGACACCTGTATCAGCTCGAATCCAAAGCACTTACAGAAAAAAATAAAGTAGATGCAGGAGTAGGCCATTCGGCCCTTCGAGCCAGGACCGCCATTTAATATGATCATGGCTGATCATCCAAAATCAGTACCCGATTCCTGCCCAAATAGCTAAATCTGACTCTCTCTTGAAAACATCTAGTGAATTGGCCTCCACTGCCTTCTGTGGCAGAGAATTCCACAGATTCACAACTCGCTGGGTGAATATAATGATTGGTCGACGCTGAAAACCAGCGAATCAAACATCATTAAACCAGCTGTGGTATAAACAAGCTTTACCGGCCAGGACATAGAGTTGAGACAGATAATGACAGACTGCCAAGTGTAGTCCACACTGCAAAATCAAATATAGAAACGTTTATGAGATGCACAGAGTGTTTTAGTTACTCAAACACGCAATGTAAATCTGCAGGGTAGTGGCACCCACAACCAACAGATATCTGCAACCAATCGGAATGACGCATTTATTCGCTGATGTAATGGTGTGGATATTAACAGGCATTACTGCACATCTATTTGCTCCCAGTTTTACTTATGTATTCATGTTCTGTAAAAACTCAGGATAAACACCAATAAACCATAGTCAAACTATAACTAACCCTTGCCAATAGACACTGCTCGGGAAAATAGCTGCACTGCATTTTCTTCTCCTTAAACCCCTGTCCCACGGAACGAGTTCATTCCAAGAGCTCTCCCGAGTTTGCCCTGATTCGAACTCTGAGATTTACGGTAATGGCCACTCGTCGGTACTCGGGGCTCTCGTGGACATTTTTCATCATGTTGAAAAATCTCCACGAGTCTTCCCGTATGCTGCTTCCACTTTTGTTGATGCATTTGTTGATGCCCAGGGTCCCTGTGAAGAGAGTTAAAGTTCTGAATGCCACCTTGGGCACTCCTTTGTGGTCATGCGCCAGGGGTTAGTTAGGATTTTTTTAGTTTAGTTTAGAGATACAGCGCGGAAGCAGGCCCTTCGGCCCACCGAGTCTGCACCGACCAGCGATGCCCACACATTAACGCTATCCTACACACATTAGGGACAATTTACACTTATACCAAGCAAATTAACCTGTATGTCTATGGACCGTGGGAGGAAACTGAAACTGAGGATTTCGGAGAAATCCCACACGGTCACGGGAAGAACGTACAAACTCCGTACAGATAGCACCCGTAGCTAGGATGTTACAATATTTCCAAGGTGGATTCGAGAACACCCATGAGAAACTTCTTCTGTCGACCTAATAATTATTTGTCAGTGTAAACTTGGAGCCGAGCCACTGTTTCCAGGAGTCTGAGGTCTGGCATGCTAATGTCATTTATTTTGCCAGTGGAACTAAAGGATTTAGTAAAGACTATTTTGGTGATGATCTGGACTATCTGGACTATTTTCCTGAACTTTGAGGTACCCGCTGTAAGTAGTCTGTCCTTGAAGCATTCAAGAGGGTGCTGATCATAGTGAAAGGGATACACACGCAAACTGGAGGAATAGCACCTCATATTCCACTTGGGTAGCTTACAACCCAACAGTATGAACATTGACCTCTCCAATTTTAGATAACTACAAATCCCCATTCCACATTCAGTCTGAAGACAGGTCCCGACCCAAATCATCACCTAATCATGTTCTCCTGAGATGCTGGCTGACCTGTTGAGTTATTCCAGCACTTTTGTGGGGTTTTTTTTGGTAAAGCAGCATCTGCAGTTCCTTGTTTCTACAATGGTACAAGTTGCTTTTAACTTACGTTAACATTTCTTGTCAGAAAATTTCATGAATCCATATTATTCTAAAATGCACTTGCTCACAAATAGTGATGTTCTCAATATCATTATACAGAGATATTCTTTAAAATATCAATTTCTGCTGTGACTCAGCAGAACTTATAAAGAAAACATCATCGACCAACCTTATGTTGCAAAAGTTATCTTTATTCAAAGATATGATATTAAGTACTCGAAATGATTTATCAGAATTTGTCATTTCATTTTCTTTACTTGATTCAAATGCAAAGCAGTTTTGAAAACCACTGAGAGATATTGCAAAATTCATCAATCTTATTGTATGTTTGACAATAGACAATAGACAATAGACAATAGGTGCAGGAGCAGGCCATTTGGCCCTTCGAGCCAGCACCGCCATTCAATGTGATCATGGCTGATCATCCCTAATCAGTACCCCGTTCATGCCTTTTCCCCATATCCCCTGACTCCGCTATTTTTAAGAGTCCTATCTAGCTCTCTCTTGAAAGCATCCAGAGAACCTGCCTCCACCGTCCTCTGAGGCAGAGAATTCCACAGACTCACCACTCTCTGTGAGAAAAAGTGTTTCCTCGTCTCCATTCTAAATGGCTTACTCCTTATTCTTAAACTGTGGCCCCTGGTTCTGGACTCCCCCAACACCGGGAACATGTTTCCTACCTCGAGTGTGTCCAAACCCTTAACAATCTTATATATTTCAATGAGATCCCCTCTCATCTTTCTAAGCTCCAGAGTGTACAAGCCCAGCTACTCCATTCTCTCAGCATATGACAGTCCCGCCATCCCGGGAATTAACCTTGTAAACTTACGCTGCACTCCCTCAATAGCAAGAATGTCCTTCCTCAAATCCATCAGATCCCTCTGAGAAGATTGTGATGTTCGCTCCCATTGAATATAAAAATGCGTTTTAGTTTAGTTTAGTTTCGAGATACAGCGCGGAAACAGGCCCTTCAGCCCACCGAGGCCGTGCCAACAGCGATGCCTCACACTATCTTACGCACAATAGGGACAATTTACAATTTTACATCTGTACAAGCCAATTAACCTAGAAACCTGTACGTCTTTGGAGTGTTAGAGAAAACAGGAGATCCCGGAGAAAATCCACGCAGGTCATGGTGAGAACGTACCAACTCTGGACAAACAGCATGCGTAGGCAGGATTGAACCCGGGTCTCTGGCGCTGTAAGGCAGCAACTCTACCACTGCGCCACCGTGCCACCCTAATCTGTTGCATCTTTTGCATTAAACCCATCCTGATCAATGCAGAGTTCAATGGCCATATGTTAAACTTCATTCAGCTGTTGGCAGTTTGCTGTGCAGTAATCATTTCAGGAATATCCTCTATTACAATTGAAGTTGGTAGGGGGTGTCGGCAAGGAAGCCTACAAGGGAGCCTGAGGGAGTTTAGTTTAGTTTAGTTCAGAGATACAGTGTGGAAACAGGCCCTTCGGCCCACAAAGTCCACACCGACCAGCAATCACCCATACGCTGGTTCTATCCTACACACCAGAGACAACTTACAGAAGCTAAGTAGCCGACCAAACTGCACGCCCTTGTAATGCGGGGGGAAATCGGAGCACCTGGAGGAAACCCATGTGGTCACAGGGAGAATGTACAAGCACCCTATACAGACAGTACCAGTGGTCAGGATTGAACCTGGACCTCTGGGGCTGCAACTCTACCGTTCCTCCACTGTGCCATAAAAGTGGCTGATATAGACTTCTAGGAATGACATTCCCCATACAATGGAGAAATGGAGGCAGAAATATCAAGAGCCAGCATCATATATCAAGGTTCATTCTACCCGAGTTATTGTGGCTGTCCATGGTTTTTATTCATTTGTTAACAGTCAGAAGATTCTCAAAAGGGAAAACATTAATACACACACAACAACACACCGGGGCACGGATCAAAGTACCCGAATGTTTCTGGAGGTGGTGGTGAATCTCCAACTGCTTCAAGGGAATCATCATCACCAATCCATGGACTCATTTCCTTGTATCTGCATGATATTCATCCGAGAGGCTGAAGCATTGGGAAATGTGCTGAAGTCCACAGACATTAGGTTCCTTGCAGGGAAATTGTTTACATGCTGTGGGAACAGTTCCCAGTGAGGATTGGAACCATCTTCTGAGGTCTCTTGTTAGTTGAGTGATTCTTTAATTGGATAACAGACCTGGTTGTAGATGCAACTTGTCTGCCAAATGACAGTGTATTGTCGACATACGAGCTCCAAGTAATGTTGGCAACTCTAGGAAATGGATGACTGATGACATTACATGTGTGTCTGATACCAGGAAAATAGAAGAGCCTGGTTGCACAAATTGTTGTGATTTGATCTGGAAATAGCCACGACTAGGATTTACTCTGGCTTAAATTGATTTTCAATCACATTTCACCAAGAAAACAATGCTTTGCAATGCAATTTCTAGGCAATGTCGGTTTCTTTATTGCGACTACTTAATGGAAATGAGTGTTAGCACGTAAAAGCTAAAAGAAGGGTGCTTTGTTGCTCAAAGTCTAAATGCTGCCAATGTTCCCGATGTTGGGGGAGTCCAGAACCAGGGGCCACAGTTTAAGAATAAGGGATAAGTCATTTAGAACGGAGACGAGGAAACACTTTTTCTCACACAGAGTTGTGAGTCTGCCTCGGAGGGCAGTGGAGGCAGGTTCTCTGGATGCTTTTAAGAGAGAGCTAGATAGGGCTCTTAAAAATAGCGGAGTCAGGGGATATGGGGAGAGGGCAGGAACAGGGTACTGATTGGGAATGATCAGCCATGATCACATTGAATGACGGTGCTGGCTCGAAGGGCCGAATGGCTACTCCTGCACCTATTGTCTACTGTCTATTGTCTATTGATAATGATTCTCGGGCTGCAAATCAATGCAGAATGTTGCACCATGCAGCGATCCGGCAGCAGGGAGCTACGTTGGTGCACTGGGAGCATAAACCTTCTGGGCCAAATTGCCACCTTCCGTTTTCCGAGAAGCAGATAGAAATCTTAGTGTCCTAGTGCTTTGTATGCCAGAATATTGTGCTCCATAAAAAGATGATCTGTGGTGATGATAGCTGTGGAAGTGCTCATGAAAAACTAAAAAGGTAGTAACTTGCATTGCCCAGGGTTCCAATAACACTTTAAATAGTATTTGGTGACAATAAAACACGTTACACAAATAGGTTTCTAAGTATTCAGGTCATAGGTCACTGAACATATGACTCAGTCCTTGAACTCATTTTAATATTCCTGTCTAAGCATGCCTAAATGGAACTGCAGATGCTGGTTTAAACCAAGGATACAGTAGATACAAAATGCTGGAGTAATTCAGCGGGACAGGCAGCATCTCTGGAGAGAAGGAACAGGTGACGTTTCGGGTCGAGACCCTTCTTCAAACTTCACCTATTCCTTTTCTCCAGAGAAGCCTTCTGACCCACTGATTTAAACAGAGAAAGTATGTGCAGGAGAAGGCCATTCGGTCCTTCGAGCCAGCACCGCCATTCAATATGATCATGAGTGATCATCCAGAATCAGTACACAGTTCCTGCTTTTTCCCCATATCTATTCCAGCTTTTTATGGTCTATGCCCCAATGCATGATATATATGCAAAGCAGGTAAGTAAGTAAGTAAGTACATTTATTGGCCAAGTATTCACATACAAGGAATTTGCCTTGGTGCTCCACCCACAAGTAACAACATGACATACAGTGACAGTTACGAATGACTCAGAAAACACTAAACATTAATAATAATAAGACATTAATGATAAAACACCATTGATCAAGCAGGTGCTGGTGAATGGAAACTAGAAATATTATAATCCCATCCCACTGCCCAGGCACTGAATTTATACTCACTCTTTTTGTTTGGAGTATTTTATGCTGCCCCACACCATCATCGAAGGTCTCCTTATCACTAAGGCACTTACAATAGCTGGAACATGTTGGGGGAATATTAAAGGATGACAGCAGGCTTAACGGGGCTGCTTATTAGAGTAACATCACACTGGCACTCAGTGGCATTAAGGCCAAGCAGGGGAACTGTATTGCTTCAAGTTGAAAGAATGGAGCGACTGGGTTTGTATACTCTGGCATTTAGAAGGATGAGAGGGGATCTCATTGAAACATGTAAGACTATTAAGGGATTGGACACGCTAGAGGCAGGAAACATGTTCCTGGCGTTGGGGGAGTCCAGAACCAGGGGCCACAGTTTAAGAATAAGGGGTAGGCCATTTAGAACGGAAATGAGGATCATTTTTTTCACCCAGAGAGCTGTGAGTCTGTGGAATTCTCTGCCTCAGAAGGCAGTGGAGGCCAATTCTCCGGATGCTTTCAAGAGAGAGTTAGATAGGACTCTTAAAGAAAGCGGAGAAGGCAGGAACGAGGTACTGATAGTGGATGATCAGCCATGATCACAGTGAATGGCGGTGCTGGCACGAAGGGTCGAATGGCCTACTCCTGCACTTATTGTCTATTGTCTATTTTGGCTCAGGAAATGATGCTTCAGGAGATGCTGACTGATAAGATTGCCCATTTTGTACCATTTTCATGTGAAGAACATTCAGCTGTATGGAGATATCGCAAAAGGCCAGAATAATTTCACCACCCCATACAATGTGGCAGCACATAAGAAATTATTTTTACAGGCTTGGGACTAAGGTTTAGTTTTGGTTTAGTTTAGTTTAGAGATACAGCGTGGAAACGCGCCCTTCTGCCACCAAGTCCACGCTGACCTTCGATCACCCGTTCACATTAGTTCCACGTTATCCCAATTTCTCATCCACTCCCCACGTACTAGGGTCAATTTACAGAGGCAAAATTAACCTACAGACCCACATGCCTTTGGGATGTGGAAGGGAACTACAGCACCCGGAGGAGAACCCACCTGGTCAAAGGGAGAACGCGCAAACTCCACGCAGACAGCACAAAATCAGGATCCAACCCAGGTCTCTGGCGCTGTAAGGCAGCAGCGTTACCAGCTGTGCCACCGTGCTGCCCAAGGCGATAATAATATTTACAACTATAACTCTCAGATACACATCTTTCAATTACATTTTTGTAAAAAGGACCCGATAGAAATATATAAAATTATGAGATGCGTAGAAAGATAAAGCAGTCAGAACCTTATCCTCAGGTGGAAATGTCTAAGACTGGAGGGCATAATTTTAGGTCAGTGGGTTGTATGTGACTAGAACGTGCTGCCAGCAGTAATGGTTGCACAGGGAGGATACTGGCTCTTAATAGGCATTTCAAGGTTTCAAGGTTAGTTTATTGTCACATGTACCAATTAAGGTGAAGTGAAATTCAAATTACCATACCGCCATACAAAAAAAAAGGAACAAGACACACAACTACATAAAAGTTAACATAGGCATCCACCGTTGTGATGGAAGCCAATCAAGTCTAATCTTCTTTCTCTTTATTCTCCCGTGGTCCGGGCTGGCAAACCATCCGCAGTCGGGGCGATGGCAGCTCTCGCAGCCGATGGTTGAAGCCCCCGCATCGGGGCGATCAGAGCTCCCGCGTCGGGGCGATGGAAGCTCCCACATCGGGGTGATCGAAGCTCCTGTGGCTTGGAGCTCCCGAAGTCACAGTCTCTAACCAGAGACCGCGAGCTTCACAATGTTAATGTCTGCAGGCTCCCGCAGTTGGAGCCCCAAAGTTGACCGCCGACAGGGATCGCGAGCTCCACGATGTTAACGTCCGCAGGCTCCCCCGGCTGGAACTCCCGAGGGCGGTCTCCAGCAGAGGCCGCCAAATCCTTGATGTTTGGCCGCAGTGCGATCGGAGATACGATACGGGAAAAAAATCACATCTCCATCGAGGCAAGAGATTAGAAAAAAATGAGTATTTACAGCATTTTCCTGATTTAATTTTCAATTTTGTTTTGATGAACCAAATGACTGTTTTGTCAAATTTTATATGTTCTTAAATGTCGATCATTCTATATTTTTCTTTCCCTAATAATGTTATCATTCATAAGGTCATGTGATAGGTGTAGAATTAGGGCATTCGGCCCATCAAGTCTACTCTGCCATTCAATCATGGCTGATCTATCTCTCCCTCCTAACCCCATTCTCCTGCCTTCTCCCTATAACCTCTGACACCCGTACTAATCAAGAATCCATTCATCTCTGCCTTAAAAATATCCACTGACTTGACCTCCACAGCCTTCTGTGGCAAAGAATACCACAGATTCATCACCATATGACTAAATAAATGTCTCCTCATTTCCTTCCTAATAGAATGTCCTTTACTTCTGAGGCTATGGCCTCTAGTCCTAGACTCTCCCACTAGTGGAAACTTCCTCTCCACATCCACTCGATCCCTTTCACTACTCTCTATGTTTCCATGAGGTTCCCCTTCATTCTTCTAAACTCCAGCGAGTACAGGCCCAGTGCCGACAAACGCTCATCATATGTTAACCCACTCACTCCTGGGATCATTCTTGTAAACCCTTTCCAGAGCCAGCACATCCTTCCTCATATATAGTGCTTGCTTTTATATGTTCTCAAAATATTGAGAATATCTCAATAATCTCTCTCTCTCTCTCTCTCTCTCTCTCTCTCTCTCTCTCTCTCTCTCTCTCTCTCTCTCCCTCTCTCTGTCCCTCTCTCTCTCCCTCTCACTCTCACACACATAATTTTGATAATGGATGCCTTGTTCCTGATTAACAGGTACAAGGAGTACTGGTGCATTATTCCCAATGGAAAACTGTTCCTTAATGGAAAGACTTCAAACCTTTGGGTGCTGCCATAGGCGACATTCGAACGAGCAAACCACCTGCTGAGTAGATTTCATAAAAAGCTTCAATTATAACATACGTCAGATGGGTACATTTGCCAGATTCACATTGTCTCAATTAATCCAAACCTGTTTGAAACGAGCAACATCATGCTTAAAGATTATACGTATTGTAAATTTGGAGCATCCAAGTTGGCTCTCGGGGCACTTGCGGGAGAATTTATTGCCAAGTAGAAACAGTTACATGTTTTTTTAAACAACTTCTGCCTAAAGGAAACAACTGTAAAAGGGACCACTGGGCTTCCATGGGAACATGATGTTTCCACCAGAAACGTCACTGTATATTTATACTTGCTCACTGCCTGTCTTGGGTTAGTACTACTACAATTGCTGCTGAGGTGAGGCTGTAGCAAATCAACTGTGAACTATATGCGGTGGTAAAAATAATAAACAGCGCGGACCCTTGTGTTCTTGCAACATCTGGACATTATTTTCTGCAGCATCAACATCAGCTAGAGCTCAGGAATCGTGCTTGGCGCAGGAGCTTGTCACCACTGAATTTAAAGATGTGTCTTCGAAACACAAATAAGAGTTTTCTCTCACTGATTGAGGGTTAACCTTCATGCAGTTGGATTTATTTTCAAAGACAGCAAAGTTGATGAAACTTTTTCATTAAAATAATTCTCCAAATAAACCTAAAATTATTTTGCATATTCAGTAATGTCGTACAATGATGCTACCCCAGGCACTTAAAAGAATAAGAAACCACAAAATAACTGGGAAAAAAATGTTCTGGAAGTTATTAAATTGAGAAGCCCGAGACAAAAACATTTCTATTTCCATAATTTAATCAGAAACATATTTATCATTACCGGGAAACAAAGATACAAAACTCACACTAAAGTGATTTATTTAAAAAAATTAGTAAAATATGTGCAACAGAGAAACAAAGAAAACATCTGGTCTTCGGTCACTAAACTTGCTTTGTGCTCAAACAAAACTCTCCTTTTCCTGCCATGATAAACTTCTTAGATTTTTTTTTGATTTATAAGTGTCTAAATTAAAAGGATGATAGGAAAGGAAGATGAAGTGTCTGTTCTGCATTCTGCAGGTCCTTATGGAAGGATTTATCCATCTGTTTGACAAATAAAAAAATGCTGAACATGAATGGATAAAGATAATTTATAAGACTAGACATGGCTTTCTGCATCCAAATTTACAATACATATAATCTTTAAGCATGAAAAAGCATGTTTTTTTAATTCCTTACCAGACTTCTATTTTGTTTTATGCTCACACTGATCTTAGTTGCACTCTACATGGACCAGGTCAACTGATCGAGACAAGGATTTGTGCCGAAATTTAGACACAATATCTTCTCAGAGGAATGTGTTACATCATAACAATGACAATCTGACTTAAGTGGGCCATACGATGTTCATTTGTTCTTTGCTCATCTACTTAGGATCTGGCAAGGTTTTCACATGATACGCTGTGCTTATTTCCCAAGAATGGTTTCACGAGTGCAGAATAGTGTCAAGATAACATTTGCATGATCAGACACCCGGAAATATCTTTACATGTGTGTGATGTGAACTATTGATCGAGGTTCACCTTCATCTTTTGTTCTGCATTATACAAGAGGAAAATTGAGAACCTTTTGGATTCTCAAATGAAAATAAGAATTATCTGAGCTTGCAATTCGAACATTCTTGAGAAACTGTTGAAAAAAAGAGGTAAGTGAGAGGTGAGAGGAGGAAATTTAAAAATTCCCAATTCCCCCGCCTACGCTGCATCTGCTCCCAGGATGAGGTGTTCCACACCAGGTCATCACAAATGGCCTCATTCTTCAGAGAACGGGGATTCCCCTCCCCCACTATAGATGAGGCTCGCACCAGGGTCTCCTCCATACCCCGCAACACTGCCCTCTCTCTCCATTCCCCCATTCGCAAACAGGGCAGAGTCCCCCTGGTCCTCACCTTTCACCCCACCAGCCGGCAAATACAACACATAGTCCTCCGCCAGTTGCGCCACCTCCAACGTGACCCCTCCACTCGCCACATCTTCCCATCTCCCCCCCTGTCTGCCTTCCGCAAAGACCGCTCCCTCCGCAACTCCCTTGGCAATTCTTCCCTTCCCTCCCGCTCTACCCCTTCCCCGGGCACTTTCCCTTGCAACCGCAAGAAATGCTACACTTGCCCCTTCACCTCCCCCCTCCACTCCTTTCAGGGACCCAAGCAGTCCTTCCAGGTCCGACAGAGGTTCACCTGCACCTCCTCCAACCTCATCTACTGCATCCGCTGCTCCAGATGCCAGATGATCTATATCGGTGAGACCAAGCGGAGGCTTGGCGATCGTTTCGCAGAACACCTCCGCTCGGTCCGCATTAACCAACCCGACCTCCCGGTGGCTCAGCACTTCAACTCCCCCTCCCATTCCATATCCGACTCTCGGTCCTGGGCCTCCTCCACGGCCAGAGTGAGCAACACCGCAAGTTGGAGGAACAGCACCTCATATTCCGCTTGGGGAGTCTGCATCCTTTAGGCTTGAACATTGAATTTTCTCAATTCTGTTAACCCTTGCTGTCTCCTCCCCTTCCCACCTCTCCCTCAGCCCTCGGGCCCTGGCATTCCCTCTCTCTCTATCTCCCTCCCCCACCCTAGTCGCACTAGCTTCTCATTTTCACACCACAAACAGCTTACAATGGCTTGTTCCCTTTATCATTGATACTTTTTTGCATATCTTTCATTCATTGTTCTTTATCTCTCCACATCACCGTCTATATCTCTCGTTTCCCTGATCCCTGACCAGTCTGAAGAAGGGTCTCGACCCGAAACGTCGCCCATCTCCTTCGCTCCTTAGATGCTGCTGCACCCGCTGAGTTTCTCCAGCCTTTTGTGTACCTTCGATTCTCCAGCATCTGCAGTTCCTTCATTAACGGGAAATTTAAATAGTCAGGGGGTAAATCTTGAATTATGTAAGTGGCTTAGTTACATTTCTTCTCTAAGCTGCATCTATTGATGTTTCTAACACATAGAACAGTGAAATTGTCTTCCAGACAGAAAAGTGCCCATGAATCCAAAACATTGTTACGTGATACTTTCTTTATGATATTTATTGAAATTATACAATTTTTCCTCATCCACTCAAATGTCACGTTTAATTTAACTCAATTTTTTCCACTCATTCATCTTTCATTGGGAGCTCCAAACGATGCAGAAAGTTTTGACCAGCCCCGACCCGTCAGATCGCCCGGCGCGGGGGAGCGGAGATGTCCCCCGGATGAGGGAGCTTGATCATCCTGACACAGAGGGCCCAAACGCCGGCTACGGGAGCAAAGATTGTCCCGTCAACGGAAGGCTCGAGGCCCCCAACCACGGGAGAACAAAGACGGGAAGAGATTGAAAATTTTTCGCCTTCCATCACAGTGAAGAATGTGGAGGAGTCACTGTGGTGGAGGTTTATGTTAAAATGTATTTCGTGTAATTTGTTACTTTTTATTGGTATGACTGTACGGCAAATGAAATTCCTCGTATGTTTCAAAACATACTAGGCTAATAAAGTATGTTTATGATGATTATGATTATGATCATTTTCTTGCTCAACATTTAGGGGTATTAGCTACACGGAGAGGTTGGACAAATGTGGATTGTTTTCTCTGGAGAACTGATAGAAGTGTATAAAATTATCAGAGGTACATATAGAGGAGACAGAACCTTTTCCTGGACTAAAGGGTATCACTTTAATGTGAGAGGGGGAAAGTTTAAAGGAGATATGTGGGGCAGGTTTTATTACACAGAGGGTGGTGGGTGCCTGGAACAAACCGTCAGGGGTGTGGTGGAGGCAGACGCCATACAGGCGGCGCACGATTGGCAGCCTCGTCAACAGTCTGTCTGTTTTTTTGTCTTTTATTGTTATTTTTGGTGTGTTTTAAAAGTTTGTGTAAATGTTCTCTAGGTTGTTTTATGTGGGGGTCGGGGGAAACTTTTTTTTCAATCGCTTACCTTGCGATTGTTTTCCGGTCGCTCTGCGGCCTAACATCATGGAGCTGGAGGCCTCGCTCGGGACTGACTTTGAGCCCCACCGCGGGGCGAGGACTTACCATCGGAGCCGATCCCTTGCCTGGGATCACTCCAACCACGGCCTGCGGATTTCGCCACCGAGAGCTCGCAGTCTTGGGTAGAGACCGTAGACGTCGGGAGCTCCAACGACGGAGAAAGTTCGACAAGTCCCGACCCGGGGTCCGATCGCCTGGAGCAGGAGAGCTGAGATTCCCCGATGCAAGAACTTGATCACCCCGATGCGGAGGTCCCGACCGCCGGCTACGGGAGTAAGATCGTCCCCTCAACGGAAGGCTCAAGGCCCCTGACCGCGGGAGAACAAAGAAGGGAAGAGATTGAACTTTTTGTCGCCTTCCATCAGAGTGAGGAATGTGGAGGAGTCACTGTGGTGGATGTTTATGTTAAAATATATTTTATGTGTTCTGTTGCTTTTTATTTGTCTGACTTGGCAAATGAAATTCCTCATATGTTGGAAAACATACTTGGCTAATAAAGTATTATTGTATTGTATTGTATTGTATTTAAGAGGCCTTTAAGTAGGCAGATAATGGAGGGACATGGATGAGTTTAGTTAAACCTGGCATCATGTTCGCACATAGTGGATGAAGAGCACTTGAAGGAACAGACAAAATGTGTTCCTGTACTGTTCTGTGCCGTTCCTGGCTGGTACAAAAGTTCCTGGCTGGTCCTATGCTGTAATATTTATTTTCTACTCTGTGTCTCATTGGAGAAGGCAGCTGTGTGACGTTGCCCTCGGGAACGTGCCAGTGCTATGTCATATTCATCAGCTGTGGTGCTCACAAGCTACCTGGGCAGACTGGGAGCATCCGCCCTCAAATACTACTCTGTGGGGAGATGCTTTTGTTTACTCCCTCCCCTGGCAATACAGCAGATGTTAGTCTGCTCAACAAACTCAGAATTCATGACTGTAACATCCGTCACATGGTGAAAGACTGGCGGTACACCAATTTGGTTTGCGCATCACTTCAACTATTCTTTATTGATTGGTAAAGGTGCCAGGGTTTATGGGGAGAAGGCAGGAGAATGGGGTTGAGAGGGAAAGATAGATCAGCCATGATTGAATGGCATACACTCGATGGATCTGCTCCTATGACTCATGAACTTATGCACTATCGTCTCTGTAGATGTGTTCTGCACCCTGCTGGGAACATCCACCAGCTATGAACTCTAATGGTGCATGGTTTAAACTGACACAATCCACAATGAAAGTTAAAGGGCAACACATTTCTTCGAAGATTGCAATACTTAATACTAGGACAAGAAGTAACCTCTCAGAATTGCACGTTACAATATTGATATAAAGAGCTGGGGAAAGATCGTTATAAACCAGAGAGCAAATCGACAGACCGCAATGATATTAAGGTTTGAAAGCCGCAAGATCGCCACAGTTTTATGAAAGCAGCTTTATTTCTGATAATTCACCTTATCAAATTTGTAGAAATAAACTAATTCCACACATATGACGTCATGGCTTCTCACTACTGAAGCCACAAGCTATTTGCAGCTCAGTCGTGGTCTTCAGTCAATTGGAAATAGAATGTTTTTTTCTTGTCACTGAAATTGTGCGATCTAACGTTATTGTCCCCACAAAATTCTTAACTAATTCTCCATCAAAATATTGAGGTTCACTGCAAGGAAGATACCTGGAAATAAAACAATAACCAGTTGTAGAACATAATTTAGAAGTTTGTATATGTTGAGGCATGATTGGTGTTCTCTTGCTTGTTCCCTTAATTCTGATCCAGGAGGATATTTCTACGAACATTTCTGATGTATTTTGTGGCGATGTTTCAAGTCATGTGCGAGCGTTTTATGCTTCATAGCTAAGGCTGTCTTTATCGGTGAATTAAAAAAATATTTCTACTTTATCTTTTATCCTTCATACCTGCATTTTATAAATCCATTGTATTTAATATTATTAATGCAAGAATACGAATCTGATGAACTGTGTGTGCAGGCTATGTGTGCTGGGGTAAGTGAATGAGAACACCATGTCAACTCACTTCCAATGGAAACTGCATTCTGAATACAGCCTTAGAAAATGTAAGCACCACAATGCTCCTTGTTGTGTGTCTTTTACGACCAATCTGCTAAAGTTATAGGTTACTCTTATAGGCTTCATGACTCAACCTATACTGTGCAGTGAACGTCACCACTGCTGTCTCTTTTTTTTTTTTTTTTTTTTCAAAATATACTTTATTCGAATGATAAATATATACAATACATTAACCTTGCGGAAAATCCATCCGACATTTTCGGAGGCTGTACAATAGATCAATACAGTTTAGACATTTCTTTCCCCAAATTTCCACAAATCAGTCCCCCACTCGTGCCACAGTGGCGTGGGATACCTTCCCTTATATTGAGGGGCGTCTCCACCATACCGTACCCCCCATGTCCAGCAGCGGAAGGGCGTTAGACTGTGGCCCTCCCCCACCGAGCCTTGGCGTTGGCTGCACCGAGCTTCAGTGCGTCCCTCAGCACGTACTCCTGCAGTCTGCAGCGGGCCAGTCGGCAACATTTCCTGACGGACATCTCGCTCTGCTGGGTGGTGAACAATGCTCGGGCAGACCAAAGGGCGTCTTTTACCGAGTTGATGACCCTCCAGCAGCACTCGATGTCAGTCTCTGAATGTGTCCCTGGGAACAGTCCGTAAATCACCGAGTCCTCTGTGACGGAGCTGTTTGGGATAAAGCGTACCAGGGACCCTTGCATTTTTCTCCAGACACTTTTTAGCAAATCCACACTCTGTAAAGAGGTGGGCAACCGTCTCCTCGCCATAGCAGCCGTCCCGAGGGCAGCGTGCGCTGGCAGTGAGGTTCCGACGGTGCAGGAAGGATCTGACTGGGAGGGCTCCCCTCACCGCCAGCCAAGCCAGGTCTTGGACTTGTTGGTGAGTTCTGGCGATGAGGCATTTTGCCAGACAAGCTGGGCAGTCTGCTCAGGGAACCACGCCACCGGGTCCATAGAGTCCTTTCCCTGCAGTGCCTGCAGGACATTCTGTGCTGACCACTGCCCGATGGACATGTGGTCAAAGGTGTTGGTCCGGAAGAACCCTTCCACCGACGACAGATGGGGCGGCAATGTCCAGCTGACTGGCACATTGCGTGGCACCTGCGCCAGGCCCATCCTTCTCAACACTGGGGACAGGTAGAACCTCAGCAGGTAGTGACACTTGGTGCCCACGTGCCTTGGCTCTACAGTCCGCCTGATGCAGCCACACACAAAGATGGCCATCAGAATGAGGGCGACGTTGGGCACGCTTTTACCCCCGTTGTCTGCCGACTTGTACATTGTGGCCCGTCGCACCCGATCCATCCTTGACCCCCAGATGAACTGGAAGATGGCCCGGGTGATCCCTGTGGCGTATGAGGGAGGGACAGGCCACACTTGTGCCAAGTACAGCAGCCCCGAGAGCACCTCACACCTGATGACCAAGTTCTTTCCCGTTATGGAGAGGGAGCGTTGCCTCCACAGCTCCAGCTTCCTCCCCACCCTGGCTATCCGCTCCAGCCAATTTTTGTCACATGCCTCAGCCCCCCCGAACCAGATCCCCAGCACCTTCAAGAAGTCAGGCTTGATGGTGAAGGGGACGGAAGATCTGTCGGGCCAGTTGCCAAAGAGCATGGCCTCGCTCTTCCTGCGGTTCACCCTGGCTCCCGTGGCCGACTCAAACTGGTCGCAGATACTAATCAGTCTGCGAACCGACCCTGGATCCGAGCAGAAGACAGCGACATCGTCCATGTACAGGGAGGTCGTTACTTGAATGCCCCCACTGCCTGGCAATGTCACTCCTCTTATGCTCGCATCCTTCCTGATGGATTCAGCAAAAGGTTTCAATACAGCAGACAAACAAGACAGGAGAGAGAGGGCAACCCTGCCTGACTCCAGACTGCTCTACACCAACATCCGTAGTGCAGTCCAAATCAATGGGTGGGAATCAGACAGTTTCCCTGTAAGGTCACTGCTGTCTCATAATCAGCAATTGGCAACCAACAGTGAGATTGCCATGAATCCCTAAGAGCTGCACTTGAACAAGTGCCACATACCTTATGGCCACCATGAACCATTCGAACTTTATGCTACTGATCCATAGTGACCCAGAAATACACCAGTGACTTGTCTGAAGAAGGGTCCCGACTAGAAACGTCCACTATCCATGTTCTCCAGAGCTGCTGTCTGACCCACTGAGTTACTCCAGTACTTTGTGTCCTTTCAATTCATACTATTTGTTAATTAGCAGTGTGCGCACGGAATCAGTATCTCCAGCTTCCAAAAGACCACCAAAAGGAACGAATTCCAATCCAAAAATCCAAGCTGATGCTGGCAAGCAAAATGTTGAAATTGCAAAGTAAAATATTTTGAAACCAGGAGGTAATTCAGCTCGAGAGGAAACTTGAAAGTCTCCCTTGCAGAATCTGAATATTCCATTCAAGACAATGGAATGCACTCCCTTCAGATCACCGCACGGATTTAAAATGCAGGAAAGGAGACAAACTTCTTCAGGGATCTTATGTTGCCCAGGAGGAATTTGCTCAAATGTAAATGCGTTTATTTTAAAGAGAACAATTGGTACTCGGGCTTTAAACTAACAAAGGGAAAATGGCTCCAGTTTTATAAAATGTAAATTAATAACCATATGAAAAATATAACAAGCAATTATTTTGGGTTTAAAGCAGATGCGATTACAAGGCCCACGAGATCATATTTGTGCTAAACTGACCCTTTCGCCACATCAAGTTCTTAGGCCCCCTTCGGCCCTATATGGAGGACGCCTGTGCGTGACTTTGTTTAACGTGGGGAGACTGGTGCACAGACAGCCACCACACGGTCCTTGACAGATCTGGGTCCGGATCCAGTGACATGGAGTCCAAGACGACCAGAGACACTTTTCTGCCGCAGCCTTCATCCGCCTTCCCAGCCATTGTGACGCTCCACTAAGGTCAGCCGTCATCCTCCGCCTGTTCCACCGTTGAGGTCTTGGTTGGATTGCTCTTTGTCAGAGACCTCTCCCTCGACCTTACCGCCATGGGTGGCCCTACCAGGAGCACAGCTCCAGACGGCATCGCTCTCAGCATCTCAATGCCACATACGCTTCTCCACCACGACAAGGCGACAATCCACGGAGAAGTCCACTTCAAGTGATAGCATGAAACTCTGATGATCTGCTAACCAACTATTTGGAGATCCCAGGTAATTCAGCATTTGGCTCACCATAATGTTTCCTTTGCTTCACCCCTTCTCACTGGCTCCTTGGTCCATACAGACCCTCCCCACTCACCACAATCCCATTCCTGCCCCCATCCATCCTCTCAACTCACCAGGGCTTTAGTTTCTGCATTCCCATTCCACTCACTGCAGTTGTGGTCTGGGCCTCGAGGTCCCTCTCAACTCACCAGGGCGCTCATTTCCAAGCATCTTCTCCCATCTCCAGTGCACCATTCCCAGGTTCTCTTCCCACACTGGGGTCCCTATTTCCATGCGCACCCTTTCGCACATTCCCTGTGCGGTTCCGAATAAATTTCAAGCTCCTTCTTTATGTTTACAAAGCCCTTAACGGGCTTGCCCCCACCTACATCAAAAGTCTGCTCACCCACCACACCACCTCCAGGTCCCTCAGATCAGCCGACTTGGGGTTACTGAACATCCCGCGGTCTAGGCATAAGCTCAAGGGCGACCGCGCCTTTGCGGTTGCAGCTCCTAGACTGTGGAACCGCATCCCTCTTCCCATCAGAACTGCCCCCTCCATCGACACTTTTAAGTCGAGACTTAAATTTCATTTTAACTCTCAAGCCTTTCTTGACATCCTCTGAGGGAGGGCTATATGTATGTATTTATGTATGTACTTAATCTATGAACCACTGTTGTATAACGTTAGTACCTCCAGCAATGTAAAGCACTTTGGTCAACGAGAGTTGTTTTTAAAATGTGCTATAGAAATAAAAGTGACGACATTCTCATTCCATGCATCCGGGGTTTGATCCCGTGCTCCCATTCCACTTCCCAGAGCCCCAATTCCAACACCCTCTTACAACTCACTTGGTCTCTTATTCCTGCACTCCCTTTAAGCTTATTGGGTTCCCCAGAAAATTGATCCAGAAAATGTCGTGGCATGGTGGTTTAGTAGCAGAGCTGCTGCCTTATAGTACCAGAGACCCAGGTTCAATCCCGAATAGGGGCACTGTCTATACAGAGTTTGTACATTCCCCACATGACCTACATGGGTTTTCTCCGAGATCTTCTGTTTCCTCCTACACTCCAAAGACATACAGATTTGTAGGTTAATAGGCTTGGTAACAAATTGTCCCTAGTAGAAATAGGATAGAATGCCTTTATTGTCATTCAAACAAACAGAGGTTTGAACAAAATTTCGTTCCCTGCAGTCATACAGCAAAGTAAACATAACACACAATTTAGCACAGTTTCACACATACATCCATCACAGTGAATCTCCAAACACTCCTCTCTGTGATGGAAGGCAAAGGTCTTAACTCTTCCCTGTCCTTTGTTCTTCTCCCGCGTTGAGGCGATCGATGTTAAAGCCCCCGGCGGGTGATGGTAAGTCCCGCAGCCGATTAAGCCGCACCGGGCGATGTAAGGCCCTGGCTTCAAACCCCACGATTCTGGGCGGGAGAAATTGTCGTTGTGGGAGTTCCCGAAAATCGGTCTCCCACCAGGGACCTGCGAGCTCCCGATTTTACCGTCCACAGGGCCTGCGGCTGAAGCCTCCGAAGCCCCACAGTCGGGTCGCAGCTGCCACGCCACCTCAGCCTCCGAATCAGCCAGCTCCGTGATGGCGAGTGAGTCCGCAGGCTCTGCGACTGGAGCGCTCAGGTCGATTCCGGTTGGAGGCCGCCAGCTCCACGATGCTAGGCCCCAGCGAAATGGAGACAAGACAAGGAAATGGTCGCGTCTACGTTCAAGGAAGAGGTTAAAAAGTTTACGTTTCCCAACCCCCCCCCCCCCACCTCCACCCCCCCCCCCCCCCCCCCCCCCCCCACCCCCACATATACACAGCTAAAAATAAACCAAAAATAAACTCCTAATAAGACAAAGAAAATGAAAAAAAGACAGCCGGACTGCAGGTGAGCCGCAGCCACAAGGCACTGCCACACAGGAAAGTAGTGTGTGTAGAGTGGTGTTAATGTGTGGGGATTACTGGTCGGTGCGGACTCGGTGCGGACTGTTTAAGCGCTGTATCTCTAAACTAAACTATTATGCAAGAGCCTAAAAAAATAAAGTGAATTAAATGTAAATCCCGGTTAATTTGCTATCCAGTTATTTGGAAATCCCAACTGGTTCAGTAATTGGCTCGCTGTCATGTTTACCTTGCTGTGTCGCTACTCACTGGGGACCCAGTGTCGGGTTTTACAGAACAATAACTCCCAAACATCCAGAACATCTGCCAGTTTACCACGACCAAAGTCCCAAGCATGCCAGATTATTTAACTTTGCCTATATTTATGGATGGCACTGTATAAAAATAAAAAGTACTAAGTTTTATGTAGGTGACAACAGTTATAGGAAGACCCAGTTATTCACGTATGGAACTTAACTTTTGGAAGAAATATTTTAGACTCAGTTTAATCAGGATCTATTTTGGTTATTGCAAATACCTTGTTGTGTGTTATATTTCAGCTATTTATGGATCTAAATACAGTATAGTATCTTAGCCAAATCCATCTATGTTGGCAGGTCTTGGAAGAGAGAAAATGCTTTATGTCGTATAGCACCCAGAAATGCAAACTGAAATGGTCACAGATTTCATTTGCTGCATTATTTCTAAGTTAGCTGATCTCAGCCAAGCCCTTGCAAGGATGCAGTTGAAAGCCTCCCTACAATTGCCTTTCGCGTGCCAGGAAGTTAGAACAGCACAATCTGGCAGGTTTGTGCTGCTGATTAACATTCAGTGATCTTCTGCAAGGAAGTGTATCATACACAACAAATAATTCCATTGATATAATCTTCGATTGTTCTTCTCCTAGAGCAGTAGCGGACTGGTATTGGCGGCCAATAGACTGTCATCCCCCTTGGGCAAGATGGTTAATTACATGAACATTCAAGTAAACAAGAGATAAATAGTTCACCTTTAAGGGGCTGTCCCACTTGGGTGACTTAATTGTTGAATTTAGAACAGTTTGAAAAAAATGACATGTTGAAGACCTCCTTCGACCATGTGGAAGACCTCCTTTGACCTCCTTCGACTATGTAGAAGACCAGCTTCGACTAGTTACGACTAACTTCGGGAAAATTGGACACCGAATAGTGGAGAGTGAAGACGACCTCCTTCGATCTCATTCGACTTCTCTTCGACTATGATGAAGACTACCTACGACTACCTTTGACTACCTTCGACTAACAGGCCGACCTACTACGACTAAACCTACGAGTAAAAAAAGTATCGATTTTTTTCCATGGCGACTTTTTTTACTCGCGGGCATTTTTTAACATATCGAAAAAAAAACGCCGCAACTTGCTGAGGCCTTGAGTACGCGGAGGACCACTCTCGAGCATGAAGGAGAGTTAGGAAGACCTCCTACGACCCCCGTGTCGACCATGCTGCGAGTATGAGTCGAGGGCAAACTCGCCAGAATTCGTGAATTAGGTCGCCAAAGTGGGACAGGCCCGTTACTGTCATTTTCTCAGGGACCATAAGGTCAAGAAAAGACCATTTAACGTGTCAATCCTATCCCAATTAGATTATGAGCTAATTATATCAAGATCATCTAGCCACCTTAATTCTGCAATGCAGTTGATGCAATGGTATGAAACATTGACTCTAATATTGGGATAGTAAAGGGAACATGTTGGGGCGGAAATGGACTGGGTCTAAGCGTCTTGAGAAACGATAAATAAAGAGAATGGTCATGAGGGCCTTCAGATGCAGATGGTGGTAGGGGAGTACTCCTGTGAACAAGGCAGAGAAAGATAGAAAGATAGAAACATAGAAACATTGAAAATAGGTGCAGGAGGAGGCCATTCGGCGCTTTGAACCAGCACCGCCATTCATTGTGATCGTGGCTGATCGTCCCCAATCAATAACCCGTGCCTGCCTTCTCTGGAATTGATTCTGGATGATCAGACACTGATCATATTGAATGGCTCGAAGGGCCGAATGGCCTACTCTGCACCTATTTTCTATGTTTCTATGTTTCTAATAAAGAAATGGACCAACAATCAGAAATATTGTTTTAGGCAATGCAGATAAAAGCGATAAAGAATGTGATTATGTAAACCATGAGAAACAAGTAAGAAATGTGTGACTAACATATTGGAGCATAAGGACGGATTGTGGCTCAAGAGAAGCGTTATTTATTCCAGCATGGGGTAATAGGAAAACCTGTATAAGTTGGGAGTGTTTGACGTGGTGGCCTTCACTGATTCATGGCTGCAATGTGGTCAGGACTGAAAATGTATCGATTTCCAAACCAGGAAAGTGAGAGTGAAGGAGCCGTCTCAGTGTTAAGGTTGAAATAACTTCAACATTAAGAATGGATATAACAAGCGGTAACCAGGCAGGGGAGACCATATGGGTGGAATTAAATAGAAAAGGATTTAGGGGTCTGGTGAGAGTTGTATTCAGGCTATTTGAAAGCAGCTGCAAAGTGGCAAAATGCGCAGATTAGTCAAGTGTGCAGCAAAGGCTGGGTGGCTTAATGGGCGAATTTAACTTTCAAACAGATTGGGATAAGCAGACGAGCTTAAAACAACTTCAACTTGCCCATACATGAAGACTTGACAAATTGTTCAGCTCACCATCAGTTCTCCCTGAAATCCTATTGGACATGCCTGGAGAAAAGAGAGGTTTGAGTCCACCATCCGGAACAAGCATTTGATTTCAACTCAAAAGGAACAGCACCTCAATTTTGTTTGGGCAGCTTACCCCCAAGTGGTATGAATATTGACTTCTCTAACTTCAAGTAACCCTTGCTTTCCATCTCTCTCCATCCCCTCCCCCTTCCCAATTCTCGGACGAGTCTGAATGTCTCCCTGATCACATAGTATCTCTGTTTGCTTTGTTGTCACCTTCTCCCAGCTAACAATGGTCATCTCTACATTTTCCTTGATCTTCACATCTCTTTTGATCTCTTACACCTCTTTATCTCTGTAACACCCTCTCCCCAATGCTCAGTCTGAAGAAGGGTCACAACCTGATACATCACCCACTCTCCAGAGATGCTGCCTGTCCCGCTGAGTTGCTCCAGCATTTGTGTCTATCAGCAGTGATGCAGCCTGATATCGACCTGCTGTAAACTACAGAGAAAGTTTTTCTCAATTCTGTTAACCCTTGCTGTCTCCTCCCCTTCCCACCTCTCCCTCAGCCCTCGGGCCCTGGCATTCCCTCTCTCTCTATCTCCCTCCCCCACCCTAGGCGCACTAGCTTTTCATTCTCACACCGCAAACAGCTTACAATGGCTTGTTCCCTTTATCATCGATACATTTTTGCATATCTTTCATTCATTGTTCTTTATCTCTCCACATCACCGTCTATATCTCTCGTTTCCCTGATCCCTGACCAGTCTGAAGAAGGGTCTCGACCCGAAACGTCGCCCATCTCCTTCGCTCCTTAGATGCTGCTGCACCCGCTGAGTTTCTCCAGCCTTTTGTGTACCCGAGAAAGTTTTTAATCAGATTGGGAAGGGACACGTTCGCTTTGGCCAGATGATGCACAAATGGTGGATAAGGAATTATGCAGGATATGACTGTGGCAACTGTGATCAAACTATACACCACATAATTTGCCATTTGTGTAGTCAGGAAAATGCTGGAAGCTATTATTAAGGAAGTGGTCACACGCACGGAAAATATTAAAAGGATCGAGTAGAGTCAACATGATTTATGAAAGGGAAGTCATAAGATAAATCTGTTGGAATTATTTTGAGGTTATGACAAGCAAAACCAGTTTATGTGGAGTATTTGGGCTATCAGCATGCAATAATATTATTGAACAAAATTAGACTGTGTGGTATTGGGGATTAAAATACTGGTAGGTTATGGGCTGGATAATGAGCAGAAAGGACACATAATGATTAAATGGGTCATTTTGGGTTGGAAACCCATGATAAATCGGATGCAATAATAATTGGTGGTGGAACATGAGCAGTTTATAATCTATCGATCATTTGAATGAGGGGATCAAGTAAAATGTATTCAGGTTTGTTCATAGAAACATAGAAAATAGGTGCAGGAGTAGGCCATTCGGCCCTTTGAGCCAGCACCACCATCCAATGTGATCATGGCTGATCATCCAAAATCAGGACCCCTAATGGAAAGCAATGAAGCAATGTCGGCTGAGAGAGGATACAGAGGAAAGTATAAGCTTTTATCCTGCTGGCACATGACAGGACACTTGCAGGAATGGCCTTCCCATGGATGGGATTCCTACAAACTCTGGTCACAGATTCAAAAGAAGTTGAGAAGACATTTCTTCACCCAGAGGTAGAGAATCTTTAAAATGCTCTAGCCAAGAGCCAATGGTGACTTAGTCAACGGTTCAGTTGTTTAATGGTACTTTAATGTCACATGTGCCTAGGTACAGTGAAATACTTGGTTTTGCATACAATTCAGCAAAATCTTATTATATATAAACACAATCAAGAGTCAAGAGTGAAGAGTCAAGAGTGTTTTATTGTCATATGTCCCAGATAGAACAATGACATTCTTACTTGCTGCAGCACAACAGAATATGTAATGATAATAAATAATATAACAAAAACTCAGAAAAAAAAGAACGTACAAAAAGAGTCGCCACGTTACGGGTGCCGTCTCCTGTCCATCAAGCTTCAAAGTTCTTAATAATGTAATCTTATCTTGCCTTAAAGGCCACATAGTAGAAGCGTCCACGTCGCGGGGCTGGAAACTGGAAGTATCCTGAGCTAATTCTGCTACCATCATCATATATTGCGACAAGTGATGGCTTCCACTGATTGTCGCCGGAAGCTCGCATCCTTTTCAGGTCGGACGATGACAGCGAGGTCAACATTTGTAACAAGATGGACGTGAAAAGAAGAAGAATCTTGGCCTTAAAGGCCTTTTGTTACTGAGTACATTGAAAAGAATATATAGATTTTCATATATTCAGGAATTCAAGGGACCTGAGGTTAGTGCCAAGCAGTGACGGTGAGATAAAAGTTGAATGGCAAAGCAGACATGAAGAGCATAATGACCTACTCCTGCACTTATTTCTTATATTCTTATAGCAACACCATCAACCACATAGATTTGCTGGTGACATGTATATTACTAAAAGTAAGATCTTGACCTCTTCCTGTTTTTCGGTTTCATGTAATTTTGAATTTCATGCAACTGTTTAATAAGCAGTTTCAAAATAAAAGAGTTATTAATGTTTTAAAAAGGTTGACATTCTCTCTGCTGCCCCTGCTGGTGGGAGGGGGAGGGACTATAAAACCCAGAAGTGTTGTGCCTCACTCAGTCTCTGCAAGATGGAGGAAGTGAGAGGGTCACGTCTCTCTGAGCTGTTAATAACACTGAACACATATCTACTCAACCGTGAGTGCCCTTAATGTTGTTTGAAAATGAAAATGTGGTTGCTTTGAAAAACGGCACTGCAAATGACTGTTGGTGGTGGTAACTGCTTTGAAAAGCTGCACTGCAAATGGTTGTTGGTGGTGGTAACTGTTTTGAAATGCTGCACTGCAAATGGCTGTTGGTCTAAACTTGACAACTTCCTGTTTGCACTGTATATTGATTTTAGATAAAATGCTGTCACTTACGGCTGTGATTTTTGGCCATCTTACTCAGTCCCCCTCCGCTTATCAGGTGCAGAGGATTCTTCCCATCAATGAAACATAAAAGTGTTATTAGTGTTTTTAAAAATGTTGAGAATCTCTCTCCAGTCAATCACACCATGAAGGCCATGCCCCTTCCGGTGGGAGGTGGACGGGGTTATGAAACCCGGAAGTGTGGGTGTGGCTCAGTTTCTGCAAGATGGGGGAGGGAGAGGTCACGACTGTCTGAGCTGTGAATCAACTGAACACACTGAATGTCTACTGAACTGTGAGTGTGGTGTTTATGTGGTGCCTTTGTGGTTTTATGGTGCTTTCACTCTGCTTGAAATGGTATGAAACTGCACTTGAATTTGGTGGCGTTGCACCCTGCTTTAAGTGGCATGAAACTACACTTAAATTTGATGGCCTTGCACCCTGCTTGAAGTGGCAGCAAACCTTGCCTGCTTTAGTGCACTTGAATTTGGTGGCCTGCACCCTGCTTGAAGTGGTGCGCTTTGAGTTTGCTGCATTTGAATTCGGTGGCCTTGCACCCTGCTTGAAGTGGTAGGAAACTGCACCTGAATTTGGTGGCCTTGCATCCTGCTTGAAGTGGTATGAAACTGCAATTGCATTTGGTAGCCTTGCACCCTGCTTGAAGGGGTAAGAAACTGCACTTGAATTTGGTAGGTACACAAAAAGCTGGAGAAACTCAGCGGGTGCAGCAGCATCTAAGGAGTTTGGTAGCCTTGCTCCCTGCTTGAAATGGTTGGAAACTGCATTTGAATTTGGTGGCCTGCACCCTGCTTGAAATGGAATTGCAAAGAATATCCGTGAGTCAACTGCTAGCCCACCTACCATGAGTGAGCTGCCAGCACATCAGGCTTGAGTGACTGAGCTGCCACCACAAGAATCCATTTGGCCCACAATGTCCACACTAGCCCTCTAGAAACCAGTCCCTTCAGCCCACAATACCCATACTAGCGCTCCAGAAAGCCCCCCCCCCCCCCCCACTGGCCACCAATATTGGAATTGGTGGAGAGGTGGAATATTGCGTTGGGGGACCAGCCCTCCCGTGTGAGCATGGGACCCAACAGGTCCCACTTAGTCTAGTTATTAAGATAAATTCTGAGATACTGAGAATATCATTTTAAAAACAGGCACCTGAAATGGGGGGCCACCTTCAACTACATAATCAAAAAGGCCCAACAGAGGATGTACTTCTTGGGGCAGCTGTGAAAACACAATCTGCAACAAGCAATGATGGTCCAATTCTATATGGCCATCGTAGAGTCTGTTCTCACCTTCTCCATCGTCGTCTGGTTTGGCTCAGCCATTAAGCACGACATCCGGAGGCTGCAGCGCTTCGTTCGATCAGCCAAGAAGGTTGTTGGCTGAAACCTTCCCCCCATCAACGAACTGTACACTGCAAGGGCCAGGAAGCGAGCGGGTAAGATCATCTCTGACCCCTCTCACCCTGCCCACAAACTCTTTGAATCACTTCCCTCTGGAAGGCGACTCCGGACTGTCAAAGCCACCACAGCCAGACGCAAAAACAGCTTTTTTTGACAAGCAGTAGCTCTGCTCAACAGCCAAAAGCAAAGATCCTATAGCGGAGCACGATAGGCCACTCCTGCGAAATGCAATGGGCTGACGTGTAGTACGCAACGGAGCGGAACGTGGGCATTTTCTTCGTCAATTTCAGTAACTGGAACCTACCCGACCCGACTCGCTGTGTAATCAACGTTGCGGGGGAACAGTTTGTGTGTGTGATATAGGGTTAGATTCATAATTCTGTTAATTCTTGTTAAATAATAAAATGTTTATAAATGTTGACTCTGGTAATTTTCTTTTTTAATGTTTTTTTAAATCATCTCTTTTTAAATGGCTCATATGCTGTGTTCTGTACTTGCACTCTGTAATTCATTCATCTAATCACACTGCTCACAACAGCAGTATTTGGGAAAATAATAGCAATATGAAGATTCCAGTTGCTCTAGCCCTGGAATGTTACTTCATGTTTTTGTGTCTATGGAGTTGTTTCTCAACAATAAAATGCATCTGGTCTTCCCAATAGCCAGAGAGTGGAATGAGATCTGTCTGTAATGGTGGGGTTATCTAAATTAAGTATTTCACAAAATTAAATTTGTTTAAGCAAGATTTACAAATGATGTATAACTTAGGGATGGTTTTATTCAGCGAGCATACAACTGATTAGATTGCGCTGGAAAGAACACACATGCATGAATGTGATATAGATGTATATAATAATATAAAGCACACATTTACAGTTCTTCCGATTTTTATATCCAATGATGAACTTTATTTCAGACTAGACAAGGGACAACATTAAATTAAAAAACATTGTAAACCTCCCCGCAACTTCACTTTGGTTTCTCGGCCGTGCTGATTCGCTGTGGAAGGAACACCTTTTTGCTTTTATTGTGATTTATTTCTCTTTTTAACACTGAATATCTGATAGCGACACATTAGCAGCATATGGCACCAATATTGCATCAACCCACTCAATTTTAAATAATTCATAATAGAAATCCATTAACATGGTTAACACTTTATTTCTGACATGCATAGTGAGATTTACATAATTCACATTATTCTGTGCGCGAGATATACAGGGTTGCAGTGTTCAGCATATCAGCTAACCAGTGAAAGTGATGTACAATTCAACGTATGTAACACAATGGGGGTACACAAAATGCTGGAGAAACTCAGCGGGTGCAGCAGCATCTATGGAGCGAAGGAGATAGGTAACGTTTCGGGCCGAACCCCTTCTTCAGTATGTAACACAATGATAGCCCCACCCCTGCTTACACCAAAGAGCAAAACGTCCAACGTAGATACAAATCACAATTTCACACAATGTACATAAGACGGCAGTTATTTGACAAATACGCCGCAGTTCGGTGTAGGAGATCATGTTGGAGAGTATTCTGGACCCACTGTCGACATCTGAAATTACAGAAATATCAGGCAGTCAATATGTTCTTATTCTGCATTAAATAACAGAGAGGTAGAAAGAAAATGCTTTTGAGGAGAAGATTTTACAAGGATGTTGCCATGAGGCAACTAGTACTCCTGCACCTATTCCAGCACTATCTAAATGGCGAAGTTGGCAAAAGGGGAGGTACAACAGGTGCCTGTGGTTCCTTGTACATCAGTCTATGAAAGTAAGCATGCAGGTAATGGAGCAGCTGGGCTTGTACACTCTGGAGTTTAGAAGGATGAGAGGGGATCTCATTGAAACATATAAGATTGTTATGGGCTTGGATACATTAGAGGCAGGAAACATGTTCCTGATGTTGGGGGAGTCCAGAACCAGGGGCCACAGTTTAAGAATAAGGAGGAAGCCATTTAGAATGGAGACGAGGAAACACTTTTTCAACAGAGACTGGTGAGTCTGTGGAATTCTCTGCCTCAGAGGGCGGTGGAGGCCAGTTCACTGGATGCTTTCAAGAGAGAGCTAGATAGGGCTCTTAAAAATAGCAGTCAGGGGATATGGGGAGAAGGCAGGAACGGGTACTGATTGTGGATGATCAGCCATGATCACATTGAATGGCGGTGCTGGCTCGAAGGGCCAAATGGCCTACTCCTGCACCTATTGTCTATTGAGGCCTCGACTGTATCTGAGACAAAGGGGAGCACCCAGCTCTAAGATCTGAACTACAGTGAGAGTTCGGGCAGACTTAATAAAATTCTCAGTGCAGTGATGTTGCCATGAGGCCTCGGCTGTATCTGAGACAAAGGGGACCACCCAGCTCTAAGATCTGAACTATAGTGAAAGTTCGGGCAGACTTAATAAAATTCTCAGTACAAAACAGAGTCAATATGTTCTTATTCTGCATTAAATAGCAGGGAGGTAGAAAGAAGATGCTCTTGAGGAGAAGATTTTTACAAGGATGTTGCCATGAGGACTCGACTATCTGAGCTCAATGATCTAACTACAGTGAGAGATTGAACTGGCTAAATGATATTTTCCATACGCCACAGAAGTAATAAATGGTTTCTTACCTTTCCTCCTTAACGGGAAACCTGAAGAAAGACAAGTCAGGTCGCCTACATTGCCGATTGGAGCAATTTACCGCTGAGCAGAATGCAGGGCCAGTAGATGTGGACGGCATGGACAAAGCGAAGATTCTTTGGATTCGCGAGCGGAGGCGGAAGCAAAGATGGCTGAAGCTGGTTACAAAAAAGGGTCATAATTACCCATGAATCTGCCCATGACCATGCCATATGTTTTGCGTAGTAGTGGTCCATCTTGCTATAGGATCTTTGGCCCAAAGTCTGTAGCCTCCTTTTGCTCTTTCATTTCTTCACAAGTGTAAATGATAATGTTTTATTTTTAATTGTCTACTGTATATTGTGTTGTTATTCGTGAGCAGAGCACCAAGGCAAATTCCTTGTATGTATACATACTTGGCTAATAACATTGATTCTATTCTATTCAAAAACCAGCCACACGGAAGCAAAAAGCAGGTGAGCTCAAATCAAAAGGCAGCGAATTTCTGGATCACCTTTGGAATAGTTTCTAAAACCATATGTTCTACAATCAACTGGGGGCAGATAAGAAAGGATGAATGTATTTAACTAATAGAAATCATAATGGGGTCAAGGCCATGTGACGTCAGTGAGGGAGGAAAATGAAAGTGCTCTCAAGGGTCTACACTTGGATGTGGCTGACTTTCTTGCACAAAGCCAGAAACATCCTGCAAGATGCTGGACAAATCTGCTAATGGGTAAAACTACAGAGAGGTGTTCAGAAAGCAATTAATGTGCCACACACTTATATTACCAAGGGCTTAAAGTACCCATTAGTGAGCAAAAGGAGAAACGACAACATAAAACGGAGAGGTACTAAACATATTACGGTGGGGAGGGATGGATCCAAGTATCAGCAGAAGGTGAGAAAATGCTTCAAATAAAACAGATAATTTTTAGTTTAGTTTAGAAATACAGCACGGAAACAGGTCCTCCGGCCCACCAGGTCCGCACCGACCAGCGATCCCCGCACACTAACACTATCCTACACACACTAGGGGCAATTTACACTTTAACCAAGCCAATTAACCTACAAGCCTGCAGGTCTTTGGAGTGTGGGAGGAAACCGAAGATCTCGGAGAAAACCCACGCAGTCACGGGGAGAACGTACAAACTCCGTACAGACAGCACCCGTAGTCGGGATCGAACTCAGGTCTCTGGTGTTGCAAGCGCTGTAAGGCAGCAACTCTACCGCTGCGCCACCGTGCCGCCCTAAGTGAGGAAATACGAAAATAACCTGACCAGGGATATCAAAATGCTACAGTTGAGTCAGGAATAAATGGGGGATAAGGGACGCTATAGGAGCGGATAGTGGTGATTTGCTATGATCATAGTGAGGGTGAGCTCAGATATGGCAGGGGTTAGTTCACAATGGAAGGAAGAGGCAGAGGTGGAGGGACCTTCGGGCTCAGTCAAAGGTGAGAACCAATCAACTGGTACAGATTCAGCAGCAGATGAGGCGCTTTGGATTGGAGGGAGATTACTAAAGAAGCCCCAAAGAGGTCAACGAGACACTAGGGAAGGGCATTTGGGTGGTTGGGCCCAGAGGCGGCCAGTTCTTTGATTAGCCAGTCGGAAGATACCAAGATCAGCACAAGGTGAGCTGCAGGCTTGTACAGAGGTGGGTGAGCTTTAGACTGTGGGGGGAGACCAGGAGATGTGACAAGGATCAAATAGACATTGCAGAACCGCCAAAGGCAAGAAATGAAAGGAAGCACGATGACAGATGATAGGGTTCTAGGAGCAGTAAAAAATAAACTTTGTGGCCATAAGGTCCACAAGCAATGTTCTTCAACATTTGGAAATGGAAATTGTAGCCAAAAGAAATAGTTAAGAAACTGTCCCACACACAAAGAGCATGTTTGGAGTTGGATGAGAGGAAGCAGATCAGCCAAGATTTTAGAAATACAGCGTTGAAACAGGCCCTTCAGCCCAGCGGGTCCATGCTGACCATTAATCACCTGTTCGCATTGGTTCTATGTTAAACCCCTGTCCCACTACGAGGTAATTCAAGAGTTCTCCCGAGTTTTCCCCTGATCCGAACTCGGAGAATGTCTGTAGCGGGTCCGTAGGAGTTCGTGGATGTCTCGTAGCGGCTTGTAATGCTAACAGTAGGTACTCGGGACATCTGGTAAACTCGTGACATTTTTTCATCCTTGCAAAAAATGTCCACGAGTAAAAAAAGTACTCGTGATGAAAAATAATGGTTACTTTTTATACCTACCGTTAGCATTACGAGCCGCTACGAGACATCCACGAACTCCTACGGACCCGCTACAGACATTCTCCGAGTTCGAATCTAGCAATAATTCGGGAGAACTCTTGAATTTCCTCATAGAGTGGGACAGGAGCTTTATCATGCTTTCTCATCCTCTCCCTACACACTAGGGGCAATTCACAGAGGCCAATTACCCTACAAACATGCAAGTCGTTGGGTTGTGGGAAGAAACCAGAGCACCCAGAGGAAACCCACGTGGCCACAGGGAAAGTGTGCAACACACTCCACACGGACAGCGCCTGACGTCAGGATCGAACCTGGGTCTCTGGTGCAGTGAGGCAGCAGCACTACCAGCTGCACCACTGTGCTGTTCCAACGTTCCTATGAACTGGTATGTACTCCAAGTAAGGCCAAGAACCAGCAGGGAAACGTTTGAGGAAAGTTAATTTAGAAGTTCAAGCAGCAGAGGATGCATGTTGTCAAATGCTGGACTGTGTTCCAAAGCCCAAAACCATCCATGAATTAGGATGAGAAGTTTGAGAATAGCTACAATACTCACCAAAGAAAGAAAAGACATAATGAGAGGATGAACACAATATATTTGGAGCTCAAGGATGGAGAGTTATTGCTTGATTCAAGCTTTTAAAGAAATTCTAACAAAGCGACTCCTTTTACAATGATAGTAATTGTTATAATGAAAGCAACATCATTCCACTAGGGCTTTGAAGGTTGCGTCATCTTGATAATGACAAGTTTCCTTTATTTTCAGTGGTCTGCTGCTGTAACACAAACTGTTTGAACAGAACCAATATTGTGGCTTGAAACTATTTTGAAAAAGTGATTTTCACATGTTTTGTGCTCAATTTGAATGGAACATTCACTGTATTTGACTTTATTGAAACCTACACAAACCAAAGTGCGACAGGGGTGATTTAAAGGGGACAAGACGTGCAGCCATTTCCCACAGTGGGTAGACACAGAAAGCTGGAGTAACTCAGCGGGACAGGCAGCATCTCTGGAGAGAAGCAATGGGCGATGCTTCGGGTCGAGACCTTTCTTCAGACTGGTTAGAGATAAGGGAAACGAGAGATATAGACAGTGATGTGGAGAGATAAAGAACAATGAATGAAAGATATGCAAAAAAGTAACAATGATAAAGGATTAAATGTTAAAGAAGGAACTGCAGATGCTGGAGAATCGAGGGTACACAAAAATCTGGAGAAACTCAGCGGGTGCAGCAGCATCTAAGGAGCGAAGGAGATAGGCGACGTTTCGGGTCGAGACCCTTCTTCAGATGATAAAGGAAACAGGCCATTGTAAGCTGTTTGTTGGGTGAAATGAGAAGCTGGTGCGACTTGGGTGGGGGAGGGATAGAGAGAGAGGAAATGCCGGGGCTACCTGAAGTGAGAGAAATCAATATTCATACCACTGGGCTATAAGCTGCCCATGTGAAATATGAGATGCTGTTCCTCCAATTTGTGTTTAGTCTCGCTCTGACAATGGAGGAGACCATGGACAGAAAGGTCTGTATGGGATTGGGAAGGAGAATGAAAGTGTTTAGCAAACGGGAGATCAGTTAGGTTCAAGCGGACTGAGCGAAGGTGTTCTGCGAAACGATCGCCCAGTTGGTGCCCAGTCACCACAGCGGGTGTTGTGATGACAGGTCTTCCCTTAAGACCACTCCGATCTCCATCACTGGCAGGCAGGCCAGAGAAAGCCTGCGATCCGCACCACAAACAATGCCTGGCGGCTGGAACACTCCAGCACTGTGGAGTAAACTGAGGCCATGGGCACACCAACCATAGCTGGGTCCAATTAGTGGTTATTGACCTGCTCTTCATCTGGCCTGCTCCTTATATACCCAGGAGCTCCAGCCGGGAGGGAAGAGGTGGGTGGGAAAAGGAGAGGTGGACGGGAAAAGGGGGAAGAGGTGAATGGGAAAAGGGACCTTATAAATCCAGGAGGTCCAGCCAGGAGGTTAAAGAGAGAGTGGGGGCAGGAATAGAGTCTGAGATAATCCAAGACAGAGGGATGTATTTAATGTCATGCTCATATAGTTTGTAAGTTTAGTTTAGAGATGCAGTGCGGAAACAGACACTTCGGCCTGCCGGGTCCGAGCCGACCCGCACACTAAAGGGCCTGTCCTACCAGCATCCGACTCCATGCGGTGAGCGCGATCAAACCGGCAGCGGGGGCCGCGCGGAGGTCGGGTGATCCCTGTACAGGGCCGTTCCCAGCAGCATGCGCCTGCATGCGAAGAGCGCGACCAAACCGGCAGCGGGGGCCGCGCGGAGGTGGGGTGAGTGGCACAACGTGGCGGGAAGTGAGGCGAACTTGGAGCGAAGTCTGAAAGGTAAGTTCGCCAGGACAGAGAGGCACACACAGAGAGGGATAGAGGCACTCAGAGAGGGCACCACACAGAGAGGGTCACGGAGCCACACACAGAGAGGGTCACGGAGGCACGCCATCGAGGCGGTGCGTAATGCGTCGAGGCGAGTGCAAACCGACAAGCCATTGCCGCGCGGAATTTTTGAACATGGTCAGTTTTTCGGAGCGATGTCGGGACGAACTCCGCACAATTCCGCACGGCTCCGGCGATCGAAGTGTGGACCGGCCCCGCGACGCCGGACGGCTCAAGCGACCACGTTAGGTCGCGCTCATCGCATGGAGTTGCATGCTGCTGGGACAGGCCCTTAACACGATCCTAACACTGGAGACAATTTTTACATTTACCAAGCCAATTAACCTACAAACCTGTCCGTCTTTGGAGTGTGGGAGGAAACCGAAGATCTCGGAGAAAACCCGCGGGGGGAACGTACAAACTCCGTACAGACAGCAGCCGTAGCCGGGATTGAACCCGGGTCTCCGGCGCTGCATTCAAAATAAGGCAGCAACTCTACCGCTGGTGTAGATTATAACTGGGACCCATCTAATGCTCTTGCCCTGTAAGCGACTACTCTGCCTGCCGTTGCATGCACCTTGTCTGAGCTCCTTGTATTTCAAACATGCAGCACAGTGGTGTAGCTGACAGGGCTGCTGCTGCTTAGCAGTGTATTCTCATCCACAGTTCAACCAATTAATAGTGACTACTTTGAACTGGGTGTAAAATCCAGTTTTCTCAATTGGTATTAAAATGTATATCTTGTGATTTGTAGAACTAATCTGAGAATTAATTCATCACAGGTTGTTAGTTATCTAATTGACGTTTCTGTGTTTATGGTATGCCGATCTGGCCTCGGGTGCTGTCTGTGTGGAGTTTGCACTTTCTCCTGGAGGTGGGTTTCCGCCGGTACTTCACGAGGTTTCCTTCCAATTCCCAAAGATTTTGTGGGTTTGTAGGTGAAGCGGCTGCTGTAAATTGCCCCTAGTGCGTGGATGGGAATTTGGGATAACATTCAATCAGTGTAAACGGTCGGCGCGGGCCAAAGGACCAGAGTGAAAGATACAGATCCATGCTGTATCTTTCAATCATTCATTCACGTAGTCAGACAGAGTAGTAGTAGTATTAGTGGTAATGGTGGTTGTAGTAGTGGGCCCTCTCGGTCATGACTGACCATGGGTGATACATTCTGGTCGGATGCAAGCCTGGGCGATGTCATATGGAGGACAGCCCTCTCCACGTCGCTGATCGATCCAAAGGAACAGCGGGGCCGTTACAGTTTGGCACCAGCGCCGTCGCAGGAGCTGCCAGAGCAAGGTTGTAAACAACGACGAACTGCCTTCAGGGCTCCGACTCCGGATTTTCTTGAGGTTTGCTCCTGGAGCCTTTTCCATTGGATATGGCCACAAGGCAGTGGAGGTTTTAAATCAGGTTTCCCTCTCCTAGATGGGCTGCGTTCCCAGGCGGACGAGCCCCATCTGCCCGAGACTCGTGGGGGCGGGAGCGTCTACCTTCCCGTGCAGGTCTATAGCACCTGCCCACTGCCCAGACAGAGTACATACAGTTTATTCAAGGACTCTGCACAGAATGTCTATGGAGCTTTATAAACACATTGCTGCAGCCCCGACAGCAGTAAGTTACATGGCATGACCATTAAGAGGGTAACAGCTTCAACCAACAATTATTGCTCAGAACCAATATTACAAACATAAGGCATACGGAGTCCAAGCGTCAACAAGTGGTGTTTATTATTGTACCATTCAAATCTACTACGCAACTGGGAATTTTCACCAAATTGCCAGCAGGCACGTTGGCTACTAATACCTTCTGAACCTTCTGAACTTGTCGTTGACAGGGCAGTACTCTGCATATCGCCAACTTGGATGTGTTGTGCACACTAACGTGCTGTTAGTGCAGTAATATTCAAACGGCAACCATAATTTGGTGATAATAACTACAAAAAATGTATTGATATTGGCCTTGTCTTAAACGTGGCCCCCTCCAATGATGGCACTGCACTCAATCGCAGCAAGTGAACATAATCGTAACTAATGCACATCTTCGAATACAAGTCAAAGTGAGAAGTTTTTTGCATTCTGGCACACTATAATAATAATAATAATAATAACTTTATTTATAAAGCGCTTTAAACAACTACAGTTGCCACAAAGTGCTGTACATGAGAACTCATGGACAAGGCATTACAAACCATTAAAAACCGTAAGACGAAGGACTATAAAAAACACACTCTAAAAGTTAAAAGACATTAAAAGCACTAAGAACAGGAGCAAAGCCTCAGCCAGTGTCAAAAGCCAAGGAATAAAAATGAGTCTTGATGGAGGATTTGAAGATGGACAGTGAGGGGGCCTGTCTGATGTGCAGCGGCAAGGTGTTCCAGAGTGCCGGAGCAGCAACAGAAAAGGCTCTATCCCCTCTGAGCCTCCGCTTAGACCTTGGTACCTCAAGGAGTAGCATAAAAAAGACAGTGAGAGGCTGGACGGTTTCTACTCACGACAGACACAATGATGGCTAAAAACAATCTTGGCAGAAAGGTTCCAACATGCTTTCTAATTAATGAATATCAATGTTTCTGACTTCAAGTCTGCTTCTTAATGTGGCATAATAATCAATCAATCCCTGGAAACGTGCCAGAATCCATCCAGGACTCTCAGCTGAATATTCCATCTGCACATTGCCTTTAACATTGCAAAATTATGCAGTGGCCAAATTTGCTTAGCATCATCTTTAGGGTCCCCAAAGTGAAATAAATATTTTGTGGCAATTGGTTACTTGGGCTTCTTGGAATTTCAGGAGGAAACAAAAATCCTTTAGACAATAGAGAGAGACAATCTGCAATATCCTGCAGCATCTTTAATAACTATATTTCAGAACTGTGATAGTTATATACTTTACACCGGAACTGATCTGATCACCTCCAGACAGCAGACATAGAATTTATGGAGAAAAATATCCCAGCGAGTGATGTCAGACTTGATAATGTACAAGAGTCTGGAAGGCAGCTCCATGCATTTGAACAGCTGCGTGAATGAAGTCCAGCCAAATGACAGCAGGAAGATTAAAAAATAAACGTATTCTTCATTTGGTCTTCGGCTACGACACAGAAACATTTATTTTTTAAATAAGTTCCAGATGTGAATAGAAAGTTTCTTTGATATTACTTTCTCTCGTTGTATGCAAGTTGCTCAAAGCACAGAAACCTCAAGTTAAAGATATTACAAAAGTTGCAGACATGTTCCCAATGTTGGGCGAGTCCAGAACCAGGGGCCGCAGTCTTAGAATAAAGGGGAGGCCATTTAAGACCGAGGTGAGAAAAAACCTTGTGAATTTGTGGAATTCCCTGCCACAGAGGGCAGTGGAGGCCAAGTCACTGGATGGATTTAAGAGAGAGTTAGATAGAGTTAGAATCAAGGGATATGGGGAGAAGGCAGGCACGGGTTATTGATTGGGGACGATCAGCCATGATCACAATGAATGGGGGTGCTGGCTCGAAGGGCCGAATGGCCTCCTCCTGCACCTATTTTCTATGTTTCTATGTTTCATGATACTGGAGATTTAGTTTGGTCCCTTTTAAGGATTGCCATCACCTATTTACAATTTCTATGCTGTGGCCGTCGATTTCACCACGCTCGCCAACGAGCTGTAGTAATACTGTCTGCCAACCTTGTCCACATCTGGAAAGGAGACCATGATGGTTGAGAACCTCCAAGAGCCAAACGATGAGACTATCTGTGACACCTGAACCTCACGCATCATATGGGGGGGGGTGTTAGAAAAAAGTTCTGCCCACAAAACATCTTTGGTTTACTTTGAAGATGGACACGAAATGCTGGAGTAACTCAGCGGGGCAGGCAGCATCTTTGGAGAGAAGGAATCGGTGATGTTACGGGTCGAGACCCTTCGTCAGACTGAGCGTCGGGGAAAGGGAAGCAAGAGATGTAGACGGTGATATATAGAGAGAGAGAGAGAGAGAGAGGGGGGGAGGGAGAGAGAGAGAGAGAGAGAGAGAGGGGGGGAGGGAGAGAGAGAGATAACAAATGAATGAAAGATATGCAAAACAAGTAATCTAGCCTCTGAAGAAATGGAATAGTAACGTTTCGGGTCAGACCCCTTCTTCAGACTTTGATACTCCCATCTGACAGAAGCAAACAACATACTGCTCGGGCAACCCACCAGCTCAAGCAACATCTGTGGGTGGTTCAAGGAGACAGTAAGGAAATGTCAACATTTCCAGTTGAGACCTTGGCCCCAAATGTCAACGATTCCTTTCCTTCCGCAGATACTGCTTCACCTACTGAGTTCCTCCGGCAGTTTTGCTTTTGCTCTAGATTACAGCATCTCCATTCTGCTATTTCTCCACATTTAATTTGTCCTTTTCTATTATCTTTCAAACTGACATTTAGAAAAATTTAAAACTATTTAAAAATTAAGTGTCAGATAAAGAAGTTTAAAATTATCAATCAAAAAAATAAGCAATCAAGAAAAAACACTGTTAAATAATTGAACACATGTACACTTTTTTTTTAAATTGCTGATGCTTGCAATTTTAATCTTGCATCTGCAAAATGACATTTTAAATTAATCAACTTTAGATGGCACGGAGGCACAGCGGTAGAGTTGCGGTGCAGCGCCAGGAGACCCGGGTTCAATCCCGACCACGGGTGGTGTCTGCACGGAGTTTGTACGTTCTCCCAGTGACCACGTGGGTTTTCTCTGAGATCTTCGGTTTCCTCCCACACTACATAGACGTGCAAGTTTGTGGATTAATTGGTTTGGTATGAATGTAAATTGTCCCTCGTGTGGGTAGGATAGTATTAATGTGCGAGGGTCGCTGGGCGACACAGACTCGCTGGGCCGAAGGGCATGTTTCCTCGCTGTACCTCTGAACTAAACTAAACTAAACTAAACTCGCAGATCCTACATCGCAGTGTTGGGGAATCCCAGCAGAGTCTACCCCATGTGTTAAAGAAGGAACTGCAGATGCTGGAGAATCGAGGGTTACACAAAAAGCTGGAGAAACTCAGCGGGTGCAGCAGCATCTAAGGAGCGAAGGAGATAGGCGACGTTTCGGGTCGAGACCCTTCTTCAGACTGGTCAGGGATCAGGGAAACGAGAGATATAGACGGTGATGTGGAGAGATAAAGAACAATGAATGAAAGATATGCAAAAAAGTATCGATGATAAAGGGAACAAGCCATTGTATCGCTGAGTTTCTCCAGAGTCTACCCCATCACTGGACTCTCAGGCAGACAGAGAATTACTGGTGACGTTGCTGCTTGCCAACAAATTTGGAACTTTTGCATTTCCATGGGAGTTCAATGCTTGCCAGCATTTACATAATTAATTGCCCAGAAACCCATAGAGAAACTCTGGCAAAACCCAGCCAAATCTGGGCCCAAAAATGACTGTCTCTGTAGGGAGGAGGAGAACTTCTTCAAAGTAGGCATACCTTGAGGAGATATCGCAGTGGAGTAGACAAAGTTTTAAAGAAGGAACTGCATACACAAAAAGCTGGAGAAACTCAGCGGGTTTGTATTTACAAGACATAAATATTAGATGGACCAAACTATTTATAAACAAGTCACTAGATCTGTCCAAAGAGTTTGATCTCACTCAAAGGAATGTTGGAGATAGGTGCATTTCAAAGATGTTTTCCATGGCTACTGCCAGGTCTGGCCCTGCCCCAAGCTCTAACAGCAGCCTACCTACAAATAGATTTTACATCCCAGGCTACACGATACAGTATTTGCAAATCCAAAGAGTTCAAAATTGCATGTACATTAAACTATGGTGGGATGCTTCTGCTCAATACTATAACAAAATATATCTTAGTGGTATTTCAGGCAGTGCCATAGAATAATTTAGTGTGGAAACAGGCCGGCATCCCAACTTGCCCACACCGACCAACATGTCCCATCTACACTAGTCCAACCTGCCAGCAGTTGGCCCATATCCCTCTAACCCTATCCTGTCCATGTACACGTCTAAATATTTCTTAAACATTGCAATAGTGCCTGCCTCAACTACCTCCCCCAGCAGTTCATTCCATATACCCATTAATCTTTTGTGTAAATAAGTTACTGCTCAGGTTCTATTAAATCACCCCCCCCCCCCCCCCCCCCCCCCCCCCCCCCCCCCCCCCCCCCCCCCCGCCCGCCTCACCTTAAACCAATGTCATCTGGTGCTCAATTCCCCTACTCTGGACAGGAGACTGTGCGTTTACCCTGTCTATTCCTTTCATGATTTTGTACACTTCTATAAATCACCTCAATCCAAAATGTCACTCCAGAGATACTGCCTGACCCACTGAATTATTCCAGCACTCTGTGTCTTTTTTTAAAAGTACAAAAGGGGGTGAGGTAACCACAATGTTAACAAATAGGATAAGGGTTTTAGGAAGAAAGGCATGTGGAAACAAATTGGGTAGAGACAGGAAACATCAAAGTACACCAAACGTTTGTAGGGGAAAAGATAGACACAAAAAGCTAGAGTAACTCAGGTGGAGGCCCCATAGCAGAAGCGCTCACGTCGCGGGGCTGGAAACTGGAAGTATCCTGAGCTAATTCTGCTGCCACCATCATCTATTGCAACAAGTGATGGCTTCCACTGATTGTTACCAGAGGCTTGCGTCCTTTTCAGGACGGACAATGACAGCGAGGTCAACATTTGAAACATGGAAGATGGACATGAAAGAAGAAGATCAGCGGGTCAAACAGCATCTCTGGAGATGTTTCGGGTCGAGACCCTTCTTCAGACTGAGTGTCAGGGGAAAGGGAAATGAAAGATATGTAGAGAGATATAGAACAAATGAATGAGACTCCGTACAGACAGCACCCACGGTGGCGCACTGCCTTACAGCGCTTACAGCGCCAGAGACCCAGGTTCGTTCCTGACTACGGGTGCTGTCTGTATGGAGTTTGTACGTTCTCCCTGTGACCTGCGTGGGTTTTCTCCGAGATCTTCTGTTTCCTCCCACACTCCAAAGACGTACAGGTTTGTAGGTTAATTGGCTTGGTAAATGTAAAAATTGTCCCTAGTGGGTATAGGATAGTGTTAATGAGCAGGGATCGCTGGTCGGTGCGGACCCCGTGGGCCGAGAGGGCCTGTTTCTGCACTGTTTCTCTAAACTACACTAAAAAGATATGCAAAAAGTAATGATGATAAAGGAAAAAGGCCATGGTTAGCTGTGAGCTAGGTGAAAACGAGTACAGACAATGAAACTCAACAAGATGACCATGAAGCTGGTATGACGGCTGCTGGAGAGATGGAGAGAGACGTTATGCCGGGGTTACTTGAAGTTAGAAAAATCAGGTGTTGTAAAAAGAATATCGAAACTGTTGTGGCAATGTATGGCATGGTATGAATTAGGAAACGAAGGCAATAGAACAACCATGGAGCACTTCAATCTGAATACATCATTTGCCACTCAGGGACAAAGTGGAACATGGCATTGATCTAGTTGTCGTGGCTATTTGGGAACCAATGGCCATTTAACAAATTGTATAGTGTATAAAATGGATTCATGGAATGGATGAGATGATTTTTTAGATAACTAACTTGGGGAAGCAATGGGAAAAGAGTTGTGTTCAAAAGTGACTATTATGTAAGAGAAAGGCTTAATTAATGATCTCAAAGTTATGGCTGAAAGTAGTCATCACAATATTTTAGATTTTTATATAAAGATTGGGAGTGATTGACTTCAATCTGAAACTTAAGTTTAGATTAAAGCAAACTGAAATGGAATGAAGCATAATTAGGATATACAAGATCAGCAAGCTATTTTAAACCAATGACAGTAAATGTTAGCTATCGATGGTAGACACAAAATGCTGGAGTAACTCAGCGGGACAGGCAGCATCTCTGGAGAGAAGGAATGGGTGACATTTTGGGTCAAGCCCCTTCTTCTGGGTCTCAACCTGAAACGTCACCCATTCCTTCTCTCCAGAGATGCTGCCTGTCCCACTGAGTTACTCCGGCATTTTGTATCAACCTTCGATTTGAACCAGCATCTGCAGTTCTTTCCTACACAATGTAAGTTATCATTTGTTTTTAAAATAAATGCAGTTTGTGATTAATATATAACCCCTTAACACAAAAGAAGCAGTAAATCAGTAGGTCAGCCCTGGCACTGAAGAGAACTTAAAGATAGTACTGGTCATTCACGGTTCATGAACGTCCGACATGTGCAGCCCATACATGTGTCAGAGGCCAGTAGGATGGATTTGCTTGCTTCTGCCAGGTGGGAACTCAGTTCAAGGCTGCATTTGCAACTTGCAAACTGCTTGGGTTACAAATAGTTCACAGGAAGTGGGCAGCACAGTGGTGCAGAGGTAGAGCGGTGCCGTCCGGCGCCAGAGACCCGGGTTCGATCCTGACTACGGGTGCTGCCTGTACGGAGTTTGTGCGTTCCCACCCCTCCCTTCCCCCATGACCTGCGTGGGTTTTCTCCGAGATCTTCGGTTCCTCACAAACATCAAAGACGTACAGGTTTGTAGGTTGATTGGTTTGGTATAAATGTAAATTGTCCCTATTGTGCGTAGGATAGAGTTAATGTGCGGGGATCGCTGGTTGGTGCGGACACGGTGGGCTGAAAGGCCTGTTTACACGTTGTCATCTCTAAACTAAACTAAACTAAACTAAAAGGAATGGAAACCTGCTGTAACCAGAGGACAATCTATATTTGACCAAAGGAAAAGGCACGACACTCTGCCTAAAAAAAACTGTAAACTTTAATATTTGCCAATATTACCCCGTTGCACACGAAGGGAGCAAAGCAGAATCGTGGGAACTATAGGCCAGTTGGTCTGACTTCGATGGTTGGTTAGATTTTAGAGTCCATTATAAAGGATGAGGTGACGGAGTACTTAGAAGTTCACAATAAAATAGGCCGGTCAGCATGGCTTTGTGAAGGGGAGATCTTGCTTGACATAATTGTTGGAATTCTTTGAAGAAGTAAATAGCAGGACTGGCAAAGGAGTGTGAGGCTGCAAAGGAAGATGGGAGCACACAGTATCAAAGGGCAGACACTAGCATAGATAGCAGGTTGGCTGGATGGCAGAAGACAAAGAGTGGCAATAAAGGGGGCTTTTTCTGGTTGGCTGCCAGTGACTAGCGGAGTTCCGCAGGGGTTGGTGATGGGGGCGCTACTCTTCACGTTGTATATTAATGATTTGGACGAGGGGATTGAAGGCTTTGTGGCCAAGTTTGTGGATGATATGAAAGTAGGTGGAGGGGCAGATAGTGTAGAGAAAGCAGGGACTCTGCAGAAGGAGCTGTGCAGGTGGGCAGAGAAGTGGAAGAAGGAATATTGTGTTGCAAAGCGTGAAGTTATGTATTTTGGTTGTAGGAATAAAGGCATAGACTATTTTCTAAATTTAGTGAGAATCCAGAAATCGGAGGTGCAAAGAGATTTGGGAGTGCTGGTGCAGGATTCCCAACACAATTAATCTGCAAGTTGAATCGGTAGTAAAGAAAGCAAACCCAATGCTAGCATTTATTTCAAGAGGGCTTGTGTACAAAAACAGGGATGCAATGCTGAGGCTCTATAAGGCACTGGTAAGGCCGCATTTGGAATATTGTGAGTAATTATGGGAACCATATCTGAGGAATGATGTGCTGGCCCTGGAGAGGGTCCAGAGGAGGTTTACAATAATGATCCCAGGAATGAGTAGGTTAACCTATGATAAGTGTTTGTCGGTACTGGGCCTGTACTCGCTGGAGTTTAGAGGAATGATGGGGGACCTCATTGAAACATACAGAATAGTGAAAGGCTTGGATAGTGTGGATGTGGAGAGGATATTTTCACTCGTGGGAGAGTCTAGGACTAGAGGTTATAGCCTCATAATTAAAGGACGTTCTTTTAGGAAGGAGATGAGGAGAAATTTCTTTAGTCAGATGGTCGTGAATCTGTGGAATTCTTTACCACAGAAGGCCGTGGAGGCAGGAGAATGGGGTTTGGAGGGAGAGATAGATCAGCCATGATTGAATGGCAGAGTAGACTTGATGGGCCGAATGGCCTAATTTACTCCTATCACATGACCTTATAACTAGAGTATTGGGAAAATTCAATATTCAGAAAAAGGGAATTGATCACAAATTAAAAACCAGGTAAAGTAAAATATGAGAGTAATCTACCGAGAAACAGATTTTAAGACTAAAATTACTTCTAAAAAATATTGAGAAGGAACCAATTTGCTAAAATTAATGCAAATCCATATCAAACTGAGGCAGGAGAAATTATTTTGGCGAATAAATAAATACAGGAGAAATTAAACAAATATTTTGTATCTACCCACACAATATTGAAGAAGACAAAGGGAAATGTCTTTAAAAATGGAGGATGAAGAGGTCAAAGCAATTAGCACGAGTTAGGCTCCATGGAAGGAAGCAGAGGGTGATGGTGGAAGGTTACTTCTCAGAATGGAGGCTTGTGACTGGTGGTGTGCAACATGGGTTCGGTGCTGGGCCCGTTACTGTTTGTCATCTACATCGATGATTTGGATGAGAACATACAGGGCAAGATTAGCAAGTTTGCTGATGATACAAAAGTTAGTGGTTTTACAGATAGTGAAGATGGCTGTGAACGATTGCAGCAGGGTCTGGATCAATTGGCCAGGTGGGCATTGGAATGGTTAATGGAATTTAATTTAAGAGAGTGTAATTTAAAGTGTGAGGTGTTTTAGGATGTCGAACAAGGGCAGGACCTACACAGTAAATGGTAGGCCTCTGGATAGTGTTATAGAGCAGAGGGATCTAGGAGTACAGGTGCATGGTTCCTTGAAGGTCGAGTCGCAGGTAGATAAGGCGGTCAAAAAGGATTTTGGCACTTTGGCCTTCTTCAGTCAGAATATTGAGTATAGAAGTTGGGAGGTCATGTTGCAGTTGCATAAGACGTAGATGAGACCACATAGAATATTGTGTTCAGTTCTGGGCATCATGTTAGAGGAAAGCTATTGTCAATCTTAAAAGGGTTTAAAAAAGATTTACGAGGATGTTGCCAGGACCAGAGGGTGTGAGCTATAGGGAGAGGTTGAGTAGGCTGGGTCTCAATTACATGGAGCATAGGAGGATGAGGGGAGATCTTACAGAGGTATCCAAAATCATGAGAGGAATAGATTGGGTAGATGCAGTCTTTTACCCAGAGTAGTTATCCAGAGTAGGGGAATCAAGAATAATAGGTTCAAGGTGAAGGGGAAAAAGGGTAATAGGAATCTGAGGGGTAACCTTTTCACACAAAGGCTGGTGGGTGTATGGAACAAGCTGCCAGAGGAGGTAGTTGAGGTTGGGACTATCGCATCGTTTAAGAAACAGTTGGACAGGTACATGGATTGGACAGGTTTGGAGGGATATGGACCAACCTCAAGCAAGTGGGACTGGGGTAGCTGGGATATTGTTGGCCGGAGTGGGCGAGTTGGGCCGAAGGGCCTGTTTCCACACTCTATTAATCTATGACTCTATGAATCTAGTGCAAAATATAATTGGGGAAATAATGGAACTTAAAGGCTACAAATCCACAAGGAATTATGTCTGACTAATCTTTTGGAGTTCTTTGAGGATGTGACTATTCGCATAGATAAGAGGAAATTAAAGGGTTTGGTGTTTTTAAATTTCACAACGGATTGGATAAGGTCCCTAGAGCCAATACTCAATCCCGAGTTGGCCACTCAATTAGTGCATGGAATTGGAAGTAACGTACTAATTGAGCGGCCAACTCTCGATTGGCTATTAGCTATAGGACTGAAAGTAGGAGATTTAAATGGATCCATCTCAGGTAGGTGGGCTGAGATGAAGGGTGCACTGCAGGAATATGTGCTTGAACCCAGCTATTCATGGCTGAGGAAATAAACTATCATATTTCCAATGAAGATAGACACAAAAGGCTGGAGTAACTCAGCGGGTCAGACAGCGTCTCTGGAGAAAAGGAATAGGTGCTGTTTCGGGTCGAAACCCTTCTTCAGACAGAATCAAGGGAAAGGAAAATGAGATATATAGACGGTGACATAGAGAGATATAGAACAAATGAATGAAAGATTTGCAAAACAGTAAGGATGATAAAGGAAACTGGCCAATGTTAGCTGTGGGCTAGGTGAGAATGAGTTACAGACAATGAGACTCAACAAGACGACTTTGAAACTAGTACAACAGTTTGGGTGGGGGAGGGATGGAGAGAGAGGCGATGCAAGGGTTACTTGACGTTAGAGAAATCAATGTTCATACCAAATTTTCAAGTTCACTGAGAACACTAAACGAGCGACAATCGTGAGTAGAGATGATACAAAGAGGTTTCAACAATATTTGGATACGCTGAGTGGAAGAATGAGAACATGCCAATTGGAAATTGCTGAGAAAAATAGGAAAAAAATATGCACTCAGATGCATATTACAGAAAAGCAGAAGAGTCGTGAAACGCTGAGATGTTGGGTAATGTTGATATTCATAGGAGCTTGGATTACAATTCACTGAAACGTGGCTTGCAATTAGGAGGATAAACAAAATGTTGGCCTTTATTGGGTAAGGATGCAGAAATTAGGAAATCTTCTTGCAATTGGGTTTTGGTCAGACTGTACTGCAACTTTAAAGCAGGCAGCCTTGGATTAACCATTGAGCAAAATGAGCACGTGCTTAGGGCATCATGGGAAGGGGGGCACCGCAGAGGTTTTCCAGTGCCTGATTTACCATGCACTATGGTGCAAATGGTGCAGCTGAACCAGGGCCCACAAAAAATTACTGCATCCTCGTCAATTATCAAAACTATAGCAACATAGGTGAAATTTTATTCATGGTTGTCGCTGTGGCCTACTATTCGCCAAATTAAATCTCACTCTCTCTCTCTTCAATTGATATGCCACGTAGATGAGACAATGCATATTGTAAGGAGATGAAAAATGGAATATGCTGTAGAGATGTGATCGGTTCCCGTCTCCGTCCTGTCCCGTGACTCCCGCCCACTGACAGGGTCTGAGACTTGTGAGTGCAGCAGCGCTCAGTCGCTCATTCAACGGGCCACAACACACATGCTAACATTGTAAAGGGCCTGTCCCACTTTCACGACCTAATTCACGACCTTTTTTACTCGTGGACATTTTTCATCATGTTGAAAAAACGCCCCGACCTACAAGTACCAACGACTAGCATCACAACCTCCTACCACCTACCTAAGACCTCCGACGACCTACCTACGACCTCCTACGACCTCGTGACGACCAAGCTGCGAGTATGAGTCCAGGGCAAACTCGGCAGAGGCCGTGAATTAGGTCGTGAATGGGGTGGAAGATTGCAACCTTCACGTGGTCCGCTCTGTTTCGACTAATGCAATCAACTCGACGTGCACAAACGGAAGATCAAATAGAACGAGTCGTCCAACAACTTTAGGCTGTGCACGCCACACGAAAGAAGAAGAAGGTCGTGAAAGTGGGACAAGCCTCTTAGCAAGCTGATTCCCCAGTTTTTTGCTCGCTCATTTCATGAAACTGCTGACGGTATATAATGTTTCAGGATAATATATTTGTGTGGTAGTGCTTATAAAAATGTGATGATACTGAAAACGGGGGTAGTGCTGCTCTTGACTGTATGTATGTATTTTAACACATGGTGATGGTGATGACTACAGAACAACTATGCGACAAGACAGGCTGGATGCCTTATCTCTGCTAAGTATAGAAGCTGATTTGTTACGTCCGATTAGTTTTGAGGATATGATCAAAGACTTTGCAATTAAAAAAAGTTGGGGAAAACCGTTTTGAAATATAAATAAAAATATATGGCTGAATGGTTGGCCCTTTATTGAATTTTCAGTCATCTTTGTATTCTCATTCTAATGTCACATTTTTTTAATGCAATGTAATACTGGTGCTGTAGCGTTTCCTGTGAATAAATCTTACTGTAAGTTTTGTTTCATTTCGAAAGATAAAATATTATTTTACGGTTTAGTATTGTTTTTATTTTGAGTTACATATATATGGGGGCACCATAATCTTTTCAGTGCTTAGGGCCTCTAAAGGTCTCAATCCGGCCCTGAAAGCAGGGAAGACAGACACAAAATGCTGGAGTAACTCAGTGGGACAGGCAGCATATCTGGATCTCTCACAGTCTGAAGAAGGGCCTCATCCCAGAATGTCACCCATTCCTTCTCTCCAGAGATGCTGTCTGTTCCTCTGAGTTACTCCAGCATTTTTCATCTATCTTCAGCAACTGTAAAGTAACTATATTTTTTGCAGACTAAAATACTATTGACTATAACAAGAGGAGTTGAGTATAGGAGCAAAGAGGTCCTTCTGCAGTTATACAGAACCCTAGTGAGACCACACCTGGAGTATTGTGTGCAGTTTTGGTCCCCTAATTTGAGGAAGGACATTCTTGCTATTGAGAGAATGCAGCGTAGGTTTACAAGGTTAATTCCCGGGATGGCGGGACTGTCATATGCTGAGAGAATGGACCAGCTGGGCTTGTACACTCTGGAGTTTGGAAGGATGAGAGGGGATCTTATTAAAAGATTATATAAGATTGGTAAGGGTTTGCACACACTAGACCAAGGAAACATGTTCCCCATGTTGGGGGAGTCCAGAACCAGTGCCACAGTTTAAGAATAAGGGGTAAGCCACTTAGTATGGAGACGAGGAAACATTTTTTCTCACAGAGAGTTGTGAGTCTGTGGAATTCTCTGACTCAGAGGGCGGTGGAGGCCGATTCTCTGGATACTCTCAAGAGAGAGCTAGATAGGGCTCTTAAAGATAGCGGAGTCAGGGATATGGGGAGAAGGCAGGAACTGGGTCGTGATTGGGGATGATCAGCCATGATCACATTGAACGGCGGTGCTGGCTCGAAGGGCCGAATGGCCTACACCTGCACCTATTGTCTATTGTCTATTGACTATTGGACATTAATCTATTTTTTAGTTAAAGGTGCTGGTATGCATTTTCATGGGGTGGAAGATTGCAACCTTCACGTGGTCCGCCCTGTTTCGACTAATGCAATCAACCCAACGTGCACACACAGAAGATCAAATAGAACAAGTTGTCCAACAACTTTAGGCTGTGCACGCCACACGAAAGAAGAAGAAGAAATATGCATTTTCATCCAGTCGCTGGAGGTGTATGTATGCCATACCAATGTCATGTCACAGAAAAGCACTGAGTTTAGTTCCCCTACCCAAGAAAGGGTGCGTGTGATCTACGGGAGTTGTAGCAAAGAATCAGAAATGATTTGACGTCCTACGTTTTTCCATGACATGGTAGCACAAAATGAACTTTGCTGAGAGTGAAGAATGCAGCATGTGCCACATTGGTATGGCCAAAATGTCTGAATTTTAAGAGTCCATGACTGAGTAAACTTTGCTTGGAAAATATAGGGAGATTTGTATTTGCACCCGCGGTCAAATCTGATTCCTACACCCAATCCTCAGGCTGCAGAACGTGCCCCTTGCTAAACACTTGACCAGATTTTTCCAGCAAAATAGTTGCAAACTTAATGTGGACCCCATGACTAAAGTGCAAATTATGCAGAATTCTGCACCAGGGAGAAGATATTCCTGAGATTCAAATTGTCATACATTGGTGGATGATTCTGCCGCTCCACCACTCGCTCACAGAACTGATGTGTTCCAGAATTGGCGTATTTGCTGCGCGGGGAGAGATGGAGTAGCTTGGGGCTGTAGTGGTGAAGAACGAGGGGACATTTCACTGAACATTACAAAATTCTAGTCTATCAAGATACGTTAAATGCAGGGAACGTATTTCCCTTCCCTCTCTGAGGACCCGAGGAACAGGATCCCGTTACAGGAGGGATGTGAAGACTTTGGAGAGGATGCAGTGGGGCTTTACCGGAATGCTGCCTGGATTAGAAAGTATTAGCTCCAAGGGAAAGGTCAGACAAACTTGGATTGTTTTCTCTCGAACATCAGAGAGTGAGGGGAGCCTTTATAGAGTGCCTAAAATTATGAGCAGAGATAGGGTAGACAGTAGAGCTAATAGGACTTGATGTTTCAATCCCTGTAATAAGTCGGCACTCTTGCTATTTGCAGTGGGATTGGAGTGGTGCAAGGTAGGGTAGGTATGTCATCGGGGTCATCAGGTGGGCACCCTCCTTCTTTGATGTTTCATTGATAAGCCCACAACATCTCCAGAGGGCTCAACGGTGATACCTGGCGTCCCAGTTACACCCCCCTCAATTCCATACCCTCCTGTATTCATCTTGCAGCCCAATTGTTGTCTCTCCTTTTGATCCAGATCCAATTGCTGCTTTTTTCCACAGAATTTGATAATGATTTGATTGCTTGTAGGAGGCAGCGACCCCTCACCCCCGTTTTCTTTAATAGCCTGGTCATAGATGAAGCAACAAATCCCCTGCATCCCACTTCGACAGGCGATGAGCGCGACCTAACGTGGTCGCTTGAGCCGTCCGGCGTGGCGGGGCCGGTCCCACTTTGATCGCCGGAGCCGTGCGGAATTGTGCGGAGTTCGTCCCGACATCGCGCGGGGCTCCGAAAATCTGACCATGTTCAAAAATTCCGGGCGGCAACAGCTTGTCGGCTCGCAGTCGCCTCGACGCATTACACACCGCCTCGACGTCGTGCCTCCGTGACCCTCTCTGTGTGTGCCTCCGTGACCCTCTCTGTGTGTGCCTCTGTGCCCCTCTCTGTGTGTCCCTCTCTGTCCTGGCGAACTTACCTTTAAGACTTCGCTCCAAGTTCGCCTCACTTTGCGCCGCGTTGCGTCACTCACCCCACCTCCGTGCGGCCCCCGCTGCCGGTTTGATCGCGCTCTTCGCATGGATGTCGGATGCTGGTAGGACAGACCCTTAAGTGGCTCTGATGACAAAACCTAGTCGAGATCCTTCCATTTGCCAGATTTCACGCCAGCTGAGTTTCCTCTTTTCCAGACTCTCCCAGTTAGTCCATTGGCCTTGCTTGGCCATTGAGACGGCCTTGGCGTGTCGCTCTGCCTCCTCCCTTTTCCACATAGAGATTGAATCCATAGTTCCACACAGAGGGCAGTGGGTGCCTGGTCGGCACTGCCAGTATGTCAACAATGGAGTTTAACAGGCTTATGTCCCACTGTACGAGCTAATTCAAGAGCTCTCCCGAGTTTAAAAAAAAATCAAACTCGTGGTAAGCATGTAGAATGTATGGAGCGGGTACGTCAGAGCTCGGCACGTCTGTTAGCGGCTCGTAACGCCAACGGCAGGTACTCGGGAAGCGCGGTAAGCTCGGGAAGACTCGTGAAGATTTTTCAACATGTTGAAAAATGTCCACGAGAGCCCCGAGTACCTACGAGCGGCTATTACCGTAAACCTCCGAGTTCGAGTCAGGGGAAACTCGGGAGAGCTCTTGAATTAGCTCGTCCAGTGGGACAGCCCCATAAGATAGGTACACAGATATGCAGGGAATGGAGCGATATGGATCATGTACAGGCAGATCAGATTAGTTTAGATTAGCATCATATTTGGTGTAAACATTGCGGGCCAAAGAAACCGTTTCTATGCTGTGTTCTAACTTAATAGGGGACGCCATTATCCTTGATCGGACTTTGCTGGCTTTGCCTTGCACTAAACGTTAGTCACTTATCATGTATCTATACACTGTAAATGGTTTGATTGTAATCATGTATTGTCTTTCCGCTGACCGGTTTGCACGCAACAACAAGCTTTTCACTTACCTCGAGTCACATAATAATAAACTAAACTGAGAGTGTAATAACATGTTGTGTGACTGAGATGAGGGGAAATGCTCATGCGATGGTGTTGAACCTTTGCAATTTTCCATCCCGGACACCTATGGAAACTCAAAATAGAGATATGGCATTAATGTAACCGAGGGATATGAGAAGAGTCTTTGAAACTTACAGAATAACGAAAGTGGATGTGGAGAGGATGTTTCCACTGGTGGGAGCGTCTAGGACCAGAGGTTATAGCCTCAGAATTAAGGGGTGTTCTTTTAGAAAGGAGGTGGGGAGGAAAGGGCCTGTCCCACTTGGGCATCATTTGCGCCTCATTTACGGGTCATGTAGAAAGTTGGTCGACACGTCGTGACGCATGGGGGGCGCATGGGTGACGCACACATAGCGCATGGTGAGGTGTGGATTCTCATGTAGTGGCGCGCGGTAACGTCCGGCGCTCCTGGATTTCATAGTGTACCGAAATCCTCGCTCGCCACCTGCGTGATGTATCGCTTATGCACACTGGCCCATTGGCTGCGCACGGTGACATCACGACGTCGCACGTGTATCGCGTGCGGACGTCACCGTGCGTCAACATCTGTAAACATGCGACGCCGCCCGACGCCCATACGCAGCCGGCCCCCCTTTTACGCGTCATGTAACCTCTAACCTCATCCACGCAGACCTCTTCCTGGGTTTCTTGCTAGCCTTTCTTGTTGTACTCCTGCCCGGCTGATCTGTAAGTATGTGGGCTGCCGCTAACAGAAGTAACAGTTGTTGTAGCAATAAAATCTGTAGCTCGTCCATAATGGTCATGATGCAGAACAGGGAAGCAGGGTGTTCTAATGATGTCACGCGCACCAGCCGGCTGTGCTGATGCATGATGACACATGATTTGCGCGCAACAGTCGCCCGACCATCGAGCGTCAGTCACTACCGGCCTGTCGCGTAAAAGACGCACAAATGAAGCCCAAGTGGGACAGGCTTTGAACTTCTTTAGTCAGAGGGTAGTTAATCTGTGGAATTTATTGCCACAGAGAGCTGTGGAGACCAAGTCAGTTAATATTTTTACAGCAGAGATAGACACATTCCTGATTAGAACGGGAGTCAGGGGTTAAGGGCAGAAGGCAGGAAAATGGGATTTGGAGGCAGAGATCAGGCATGATTGAATGGCAGAGTGGACTGGATGGGCCGAATGGCCTAATTCTACTCCTATAACCTGTGAACGAGTGAACTTGTGATTCCAGAATGTTTCGCACAAATTGTTAGGTAGAAAAATCAAGCCCAGGGCAACCTCCAGTCAGCCTTACGTCAGTGGTATGGAAAATGCTGGAAAGTGTAATTCAGGAAGTGAAAACGGGGCATTTAAAAACAATAATAAAACTGTTCACGCAGATTTATGAAATAAAAATCACGTTTGTCAAATCTGTAATATTTTCTTGAGATTTTAACTGCTAAGATAGATAAGGCTAAATTTGTTAATGTGCTACAGTTGACGTGTCAAAAAACCTTAAATAAGATGCCACGAAAGATAATAAAACAAATTCAGAGTGCATTTTAATGGGGCTAATCCACAGATCGACTGAGCACTCGTTACAGCCAGTGAACAGAGAATAGGGATAAATAAGCAAACTGTAGTTCTCTGTTTTATTTTTCCATCCTCTCCTAAATGGTGTGTATAAATTTGCTGCAGGTTTTCTGAAGCTGCTGTGATCTGTGCTTGGCCCCAGCTCGTCACTCTACATTCATTATCTGGATGAAGAAATAGACAAATTCTTGATTAGAACGGGTGTCAAGGGTTAGAAACATAGAAAACCGTAGACAAATAGGTGCAGGAGTAGACCTTTCGGCCCTTCGAGCCACCGCCTGCCCTTCAACATGATCATGGCTGATCAGCACCCCGTTCCTGCTTTGCCCCCATATCCCTTGATTCCTTTAGCCCAAAGAGCTAAATCTAATGGGGCGGTCCCACTGTACGAGCTAATTCAAGAGTTCTCCCGAGTTTCCCCTGATTCGAACTCGGAGAATTACGGTAATAGCCGCTCGTAGGTGCTCGGGGCTCTCATGGACATTTTTCAACATGTTGAAAAATCTTCACGAGTCTTCACGAGCTTACCGCGTTTCCCGAGTACCTGCCGTTAGCGTTACGAGCCACTAAGAGACGTCCCGAGCTCCAACGTACCCGCAACATACATTCTACGTGCTTACCACAAGTTTTTTTTAAATTTGGGAGGGCTCTTGAATTAGCTCGTACAGTGGGACAGCCCCATAACTCTCTCTTGAGAGTGTTATGGGGAGAAGGCAGGAAAATGGGATTAGAAGGCAGGGATCAGCCATGATAGACAATAAACAATAGACAATAGGTGCAGGAGTAGGCCATTCAGACCTTTGAGCCAGCACCGCCATTCAATGTGATCATGGCTGGTCATCCACAATCAGTGCCCCATTCCTTCTCTCCATATCCCTTAACTCCGCTATCCCTAAGAGCTCTATCTAACTCGCTCTTGAAAGTATCCAGAGAGCCACACACTCACAACTCTCTGCGTGAAAAAGTTTTTTTTAAACTATGGCCCCTGGTTCTGGACTCCCCCAACATTGGGAACATGTTTCCTGCCTCTAACATGTCCAAACCCTTAATAATCTTATATGTTTCAATAAGATCCCCTCTCATCCTTCTAAATTCCAGAGTATACAAGCCCAGCCGCTCCAATCTATCAGCATATGACAGTCCCGCCATCCCGGGAATTTACCTCGTGAACCAACGTTGCACCCCCTCAATAGCAAAAATGTCCTTCCTCAGGTTTGGAGACCAAAACTGCACACAATACTCCAGGTGTGGTCTCACTAGGGCCCCATACAACTGCAGAAGGACCTCTTTGCTCCTATACTCAACTCCTCTTGTTATGAAGGCCAACATGCCATTCACTTTCTTCACTGTCTGCTGTACCTGCATGCTTACTTTCAGTGACTAATGAACAATGACCCCCAGATCCCGTTGTACTTCCCTTTTTCCCAACTTGACACCAATTAGATAATAATCTGCCTTCCTGTTTTTCGCACCAAAGTGGATAACTCACATTTATCCACATTATGATTGAATGGCGGAGTAGACTTGATGGCTTAATTCTATTCCTATAACTTGTGAACTTGTGAAGAAGGCATCAAATGTGATATATCTGCAAAACTAGTTGGCAGTCTGGCCAGCGAAAAAGACAGGTTTCAGGGGGTTGGAGGTAGGTTCAATGAATGATCAATGAATACAGAAGAAAAATACTGTGGAAAATGTGAGACTGCCCACTTTGGTTGGAAAAATAAAAATACTTTTTTTTTAATAAAAGGAGATTAGAGGTATTGATGTTAAGTAAGTCCCTTGTGTCCACACACACAATTCAGAAGAAATTATCACGTAGATTAAGCAGCATTTCAGAATATAATAATATGTAGGAACAGCAGATGCTGGTTTACAAAACAAAGACACAAAGTGCTGGAGGAACTCAGTGAGTCAGGCCGCATCTCTGGAAGACATGGATAGGCGATGTTTCAGCCACTGGTGTGCGCGCGCATGAGGATCAGAGTACAAGTGATATCTTATTCCATTTAATTAGGGCTCTGTTGACAAAGCAACTGGAAATGTTAAGTACAACTGTGTTCCCTACCTTAGGAAAGTCATACTTGTTCAACTGGGAGTGCACCAAAGGTTCACCACATTGGTTCTTGCGATGGTGGGTTTGTCAGAAGTGGAGTGATTAAGCAGACACATGCCAGGCAGCATAAAGGAAAAGGTGGATACAGGAGGGAAGGGTTGTGTATTCCATTGACTTTATTCAGAAGTGATCTTACTGAAACACACAGAATTCATTAGAGCTTTGATGCAAAGTTAATGTTTCCAATTCAGGACAGGAATGAGAAGAAATGAAGGCAATGAATCTTCGGAAATATCTACTCAAGAGTGCCATCAAATCTAAATCAGTGTGTTCATGATGGTGAGTGACAGATTTTTGTACGTTAATGGAATAAAGGGAATGGGTTTAATGCAATAAAGTGACACTGAAGTAGAAAATCACCCATGATCTTATTAACTGGCCTTTTGTAATTTCACTACCTTAATTTTTATATCTCGAATGGTACTCTTTGCTGTGAGTCAAGACTGTGGCATGCACCATACTGGTATGGACAAAATGTCTGGATTGTTAAGTGTCCATGGCAAAGCAAGGTTATAAGCCCTTTACTTAGCAAATATAGAAATTTAGCAAATATAGAAACATTTGCAACTGTGGTCAAAATCAGGCACATATTAATTCCCACACCCATACTTCAGGCTACAGGACACGACACTTGCTAAACATCCGACCCAAATTTTCCAGAAAAATAATGGGCATGTTTAATGTGAACATCATGACTAATGTCCAAATTATCCAGGGTTCTGTACCCTGGGAGAAGATATTCTATGAGATGCAAATTGCCCTACCTGCTGAATGATTTCTGCCTCACTCCCACTAGCTCACCAGACCTCATTCACCATCACCCCTCCTCCCCCTGTGTTTCAGGGAACTCCTCGTACACACCTTAATGACCAGCTGAACCTGCCAATGATATTCACAGCTAGCCCCTTTTTTTCACACCATTTCCTTCTCTGTTGTTTCTTAGTTTCATTCTTAATCCTAAATCTTTTGATTCAGGAGAGAGATCATTAATGGCATTATCCCCCCCCCCCCCCCCCCCCCCCCCCCCCCCCCAGATCCGCCGTTGATCTTGATGCAACTCAGATTTCCGACAGCTGGAGGGAAAACGTCAAACTAAGCCAATAGGTTACTGAAAATTGCAGGTTACAAACCCTGCATTTCCCAGAAACTGAGCGATTAAGCTATAATGAGAGATTTGGCAAGCTAGGACGATATTCCTTGGAGCATGCGAGACTGAGGGTTGATCTTATAGGTGTGTATAAAATCCCCTTATCAAACTTATCAAACTCAGAGAACTGGTTCTCTGCTTCTCCCTATGCAATTGGATCCTTGACTTCCTCATTGGCAGACTAAAATCAATACGAATTGGCAACTCATTGGATCAGGCAGCATCTCTGGAGAACATGAATGGGTCGGGACCTGAAATGCCACCGATCCATGTTCTCCAGTGGTGCTGCCTGACCTGTTCAGTTATTCCAGCACTTTGAATCTATATATGTGAACCAGCATCTGGTCTTCCTCGTGTCTGTATTTCCCCGGGTACATTCTCTCCCAGAACAACGGTGTTGCATTGCAGAAACGACTCATTTTCCATGCCACAATTGTGGCGTGAATTTATTTTCATCACTTTCTTTGTTTTGCATATTCCAATAACATCTCAACCATCTCAACATCATGTAGCTGGTGGTATTTCCGATTAGTAAATCAATCATTAGCAAAGGGTCCTGCGTCAGACCCATGGTCTTAACAATCGCATTTGTACAGAATGACCATTTTTGCTAAAATGCTGATGCAAATGGTAAAGTTGGCTTTTTTGAATATCATTACTATTTTACCTCATTAGTTGCCAAACAGCAGTTGATATTTATGATCACTGAAAATGATGGGTGTGCAACCTATAATTTTCAGTTCATTAAAATTAATGGTTCAGATTTTATTAGGTAAGTACATACAGATGAAAGGCATATTTACCTGTGTCAGAGTATGCAGGGTGTGTTTGACAATAATTAGTGTCCCTTAGAAAAAGCAATGACATCAAAGCCAGAACTGCAACCAGACAGTGATTGTGATGGGAGATCGCCGCTGCAATTTGTGATCTTTGTTTAACAATAGGGCGTATCTCACTGACAATGGCAGGTCACATCCTTCACACGGAGCCTGACTCTCAGTCTGAAGAAGCGGTCTCGAACCGAAACGTCACCTCTGTGTAGGAAGGGACGGCAGATGCTGGTTTAAACCGAAGATAGAAACAAAAGGCTGGAGTAACTCAGCGAGTCAGGCATCATCTCTGGAGAGAAGGAACAGGTGATGGTCTTGAGAAAAGTATTAGGTGACGTCACCTATTCCTTCTCTCCAGAGATGCTGTCTGGCCCGCTGAGTTACTCCAGCCTTTTGTGTCTATCTTCGGCCCACACATACCTAGGCGGCTGTTCTCACTGGAGGTGTGCAACAGGTTCCACACAGCAAATGGGTCTCAGGTGGTGGAGTGCAAGTGGCCTCCATCCTCAATAGGTCCTGGATAGACTTTTGATGGCTTGCAAAGAGGGACCTTGCCTTCTGTCGGATTGTCGTAGAATTTAACGGTTTTCACATGTCTTACATTCTGTCACATTTTAAAAAGTGGAAGTGATTAATTGAACTGATTGAAATTAATAACGTTTTGTTAAAGTAAGTTGATTACAAACAAAAGTAAATACTTTTAGGTGGCTCGGTGCGCATCTGGGTAGCACACCGATACCCAATAAAATCTGCAGAGCTGCTGCCTCCCAGCAACAGAGACTCAGGTTCAATCCTGAACTTGGGTGCTGTCCATGACTTAGCATCTTCTCCCTCTGACAGCATGGGTTTCCTCTGGGTGCTCCAGTTTCCTCCCACTTCCCAAAGACATGCCAGTTTTGTGGGTTAATTGGCCTCTGTAAAGTTGCCCCTAATGTCTTGGGAGTAGATGAAAAAGTAGGATAATAGAGGACTAGTGTGAACAAGTGATCAATGGCCGGTGTGGACTCGATGGGCCGAAGGGTTTGTTTCCATGCCGTGTTCCTAAACTGAACTAAAAACTTGAAAAGTGATTACAACAATCATATTAAGCCAAAATAATATTAACAATCTATTGCCCCGCCCATTGGAAACAGGTTGGGGGAGTCCAAAACCAGGGGCCACAATTTTAAGTATACGGGGTAAGCCATTTTTAGAACGGAGATGAGGATACACATTTTCACCCAGAGAGTTGTGAGTCTGTGGAATTCTCTGCCTCAAAGGGTGGTGGAGGCCGGTTCTCCAGATACTTTCAAGAGACAGCTAGATGGGGCTCTTGATGATAGCGGAGTCAGGGGATATGGGGAGAAGGCAGGAACGGGGTACTGATTGTGGATGATCAGCCATGATCACATTGAATGGCAGTGCTGGCTTGAAGGGCCGAATGGCCTACTCCTGCACCTATTGTCTATTGTCTTCTAACTAGGAAAGCCAAAAATCCCCACCAAAATCACTAGGGTCATGAGTCCCGAGTCATCACTATCCTTGACATGGGTTAAAATAGGCAATTCACCAACAGAAACCCAGTTAAACTGGGTCAAGCTGCTGGTCTCCAATGATAGCTCCAATCAGATCCATTATCTTTACAAACATATTTAAGATTAGCTTTGATCTGAATGTCATATTTGGTTGAAATGACCTTAGGCTAGGGAGGAAGGTAGATAAAAATGCTGGAGAAACTCAGAGGGCGAGGCAGCATCTATGGAGCGAAAGAATAGGTGACGTTTCGGGTTGGGACACATCTCCAGGGTAAGGGAGGATTACCTGGGCACCTCCCTCTGATTGCTTCACTAACAATGCACATACCTTTATAATGGCTCAGCACAGGTATTCAACAGAACAATGCCATGTGAACAGTTGCATTGAAGGCTTGGGTTGCCCTGAAGTCCAACATAATTGACAACTGTAAAGAGACTCATAGCTTCTCTATCAGGAAATATTCTCCAGCACTCAAAGGAAATGGCTCCGCTGATTCCAGAAGATTCCAGAAGATTGAGGCCCTACAGAAAATGTACAAAAGAGTTTACTTCAGTTTAGTTTATATGTCACTTGTGCCGAGGTGCAGTGAAAAGCTTTTGTTGCTTGCTAACCAGTCAGCGGAAAGACTAATAATATGATTGCAATGTACAGTGTGATGCATCCTGATAAAATGCATCTATGATGCATCTGTAGAATGGGTCAGGGAAAGAGCGTTCACGTCGCGGCCCTGTTTCCACCAATCTTTCCACCACCACACACAAGGAGCAGAAGAAGCGACAAGACAGGCACCGTTGTATTCAGATGCCGAGAAGTGTGTTCAGCTCTGGCTGAACAACTAATCTTGTATGTGGACTGGATAAGAAGAGATCTGTAGAAGTTGGTGAGAGTTGTTGGGGACGTGCCAAACTTCCTGAGCCTTCTAAGGAAGTTGAGGCGTTGATGTGCTTTCTTGGTCGTTGCCGCAATATGGGTGGTCCGCTCGCTTCCGGAGATCCAATATTTCCCCGATAATCACAACATTTGCAAATTCTTCAGTGCTGTCGAAACCATCTGCAGTCCAAACACATAAGGGCCCAGCCCACTGAGAGCCAAGTGTGGAGGTGAATTTATCAATAGCAGCGAGCCCAAGCTTGAGCCTGAGATCACCTGCTGTCTCAATGACTTCACTCTTTTTCCCAATGACCATGTTCACAAGTTCACAAGTTCTACCAGTAGAATCAGGCCATTCGGCCCATCAAGCCTACTCCGCCATTCAATCATGGCTGATCTCTGCCTCCTAATCCCATTTTTCTGCCTTCTCCCCATAACCCTGGATCAAAAATTTGTCTATCTCTGCCTTAAAAATATCCACTGACTTGGCCTCCACAGCCCTCTGTGGCAATGAGTTCCACAGATTAACTGCCCTCTGACTAAAGAAGTTTCTCCTCACTTCCTTTCTAAAAGAGCGTCCTTTAATTCTGAGGCTCTGACCTCTGGTCCTAGACTCTCCCATCGGTGGAAACATCCTCTCCACATCCACTCTATCTATGCCTTTCATTATTCTGTAAGTTTCAATGAGGTCCCCCCTAAACCTAAACTCCAACGAGTAGAGGCCCAGTGCTGTTAAATGCTCTTCATATGCTAATGCACTCATTCCTGGGATAATTCTTGTAAACCTCCTCTGGATCCTCTCCAGAGCCAACACATCCTTCCTCAGATATGGGGCCTAAATCTGCTTACGGTACTGCAAATACGGCCTGACCAGCGCCTTATAGAGTCTGCATTACATCTTCATGTGAGCCCAACAAGTTGCCAATTGGCTACTGTAATTTACCCTTCAGTGTGTATGTGAGCAGTAGAATCTGGGGAGGAATGGATGATTGTTGACTTAATGTAGAATTAGTGCAAATAAGTATTTGATGGTCTCAGTAGGCCAAAGGGTCTGATTTCATGCAGCATCTCTCTGTAGCTCTAGGTGTTCAATTTCCTCCCAAATCCCAAAGATGTGTTTGTTATCATTTGGCTAATGTAAGTTATCTCATAGTGTCGGCAAATTACAATAAACAAGCATGAGTTGATACAAACATGAAATGGGGAGAGGGAAATTTGCACGGACTGGTTTGGTTTGTGTTTTGGCAGCCAGCATGGAACTAAAGGTCTAAATGGCTTTCTTCCGTGTTATAATAATTAAGGCCAGTCAGTGCTCGCTGGAAAGATGATTCCAAAGTCTTTCTCAGCCACATCTCTGTCCTTGTTCAAGAAGGAACTGCAGATGCTGGAAAATCGAAGGTAGACAAAAGTGCTGGAGAAACTCAGCGGGTGCAGCCGCATCTATGGAGCCTCTGTCCTTGACGTCTTCCCAAGCAAAGCATCGAGTTCAAACGGGCAAGAAATAATGCCATGAGCCGACTGTGAACCAATGATTAGGGGAAGATGGATCCCCCACTGAAGTTCTAAAAGCTGGCGGAGAGGAACATTAGTGATAAATTCACAGCCTCACCTTCCACATCCAGAAAGAGGAGGATATGCTAGGGATCTGGGAGATGCTGTAGTTTCAACGATTTGCCAGAAAGAAATAAATCCAATTAAGTCAACTACAGATGGAATTCCCTGCACAGGTAATTCATCGTCAGTGTCTTCCTCAACTACCACCACAGTGACTTGTAGAGTCGCAATGTGAATCCTGTCTATCCAAGTGGACAGTGGACATAATCTTCGCTGTAAGGCAACCCAATGAGAAATTCAGGTCCCAATCCGAAATGTCACTTGTCCATTTGCTTCAGAGATGTCGCCTGACCCGCTGAGTTACTCCAGCATTTTGTGTCTATCTTTAGTAGTATCGCACACATGGCTTTATTGAACTCAAAGAAACATCTGATTCCATCCATCAAGAGGGACTGGAACAATGGTCTCACCTTTAGATAGCCTCCAAAATGTGTTTCCATCCTACATCTGCTCCATGATGGTGTGCAAGATTTGATTTTCACTATCAGTTCCATAATAGATCCAGTCTTAGTCCAATGTGGTGCCAGCAACTTAACATTCTTCTTAATCGCACCTTCAATAAACTTGCCTCTGGAAGGTGGGTAATCTAAGGGCAAGTTATCGTCCTCTGCCCGTTATAGAAAAAGGATGTTTGAGAATCCTGACCTCAACCCTCACACAAAACTTATGGTATAAAGAGAGGTACCGATTTCTACCACCCCATATACTTAGGCCATAAGATCATAATTGATGAGTAGAATTAGGCCATTCGGCCCATCAAGTCTACTCTACCAATCAATCGTGGCTGATTCATCTTTATCTCCAAACCCCATTCTCCTGCCTTCTCGCCATAATCTCTGACACCTGTACTAATCAAAATCTATCTCTGTCTTTAACATATCCATTGACTTCTGTTGCAAAGAATTCCGCAGATTCACCACCCTCTGACTAAAGATTGCATCTACATCATGGGCGATCTACAGAAAGCATCTAAGAGTATCACCAATGTTCTCTGCAAACTTTCAAATTCAATATTATTAATTTTGAGTCAGGAATCAGATTCGTATTAACAACATTCAAAATTATCTTAAATATTTCTGTCCAAAATTTAGTAATTTTTATACAATTTGTAAATGAGTGCGTTAAGTTGGCTTCTAAGTGCTGACATTTATCATATATGGCAGATACATTTGGAAAAATACTATGTAATTTGGATTTTGAGTTGTGTAATCTATGTAATATTTTAAATTGTATAAGAGAGTGTCTAGCATTTAATGAACAGTGGTGTATATGTTGTAAACTTTCATCCCATACTTCTAGTCTGATTATTTGACCTAATTTGTTTTCCCATGCTTGCCTATATATTTCTGTCATTGGGACATCGTTTTCCAATAAAATGTTATAAATATATGATATCAACTTTTCTGTGTTCGGGTGTTTATTTAGACATTCATCTAAAATTTCTGTCTTTCTATTTCTGATTTCCTGTGTATTTGCTTTTACATAGTCTCTAATTTGTAAATATTTAAAGTAATCTTTTGAATGTAATCCATAAATTTGTTGTAATTCTTGAAATGACAGGAAATAGTTTTCCCTGTAGAGGTCTCCCATCTTATTAATTCCATAGTTTTGCCATTGTAAAAAACTTTTGTCCATCATTGAAGGTTTAAATGTAACATTATTTACAATGGTAAGGGCTAGTGGTATACATTCCAATTGTAATGTTTTCTTTATTTGTTTCCAGATACGTATCCCACTTTCTATTATAGGGTTTTCACTATAGATTGTCTTACCTAGTTTAATATTAGCGAATAAAATCGAGCTAATTTCAAAAGGCGAACAATCTTCTTTTTCCATTTTTAACCAGATTGGTTGTTTATCTGTCTCAACTAACCAAAAATTACTGTTTTTAATATTAACTGCCCAGTAATAAAGCATAAAGTTTGGGAGTGCTAAACCTCCATTTATTTTTGATTTACATAAATGTTTTTTATTTATTCTATGACTCTTATAATTCCAGATAAAGTTGGTCAACCTTCTTAAAAGAAAAATTAGGAAGATATATCAGAATCAATTGGAAGAGATATAGTAATTGTGGGAGAAAAATCATTTTTATTGCATTAATTCTACCTAGCATTTAAATAGGTAATGTTTTCCAATATAAAATGTTCTTCTTTAATTTATTCAATAAAAGTGGAAAAGTGGATTTAAATAAAGAATCGAATCTTTTTGTTACATAAATTCCAAGATATTTGTTTTTTTCTTTTGCTATCTTAAAAGAGAATTATTGTAATATATGTAAGTTATTTACCCTTATTGACATGTTCACTTTTATTCCAATTAATACTATATCCTGAAAATAATCCAAATTCAGTTATTAAATTTAATAAATTTGGAATACTAATTTCCGGCTTTGTAATATAAAGTAATACATCATCCGCATATAAGGAGATTTTATTTTCAGTATCTCTGGTGTCATACCCATATATTTCAGAATGTAATCTCACATGTTGAGCTAATGGTTCTATTACAAGTGCAAACAATAGCGGGGATAAAGGACAACCTTGTCTGCAGCCTCAGAATAAATTAAATTTAGTTGATAACATTTGATTTGTTAGTATTCTGGCTGTTGGATTAGTGTATAATAATTTAACCCAACTAACTTCTCTCCCAACTTAAAAGTTTCCATGACCGAAAACAAATAAGACCATTCCACCTGGTCAAAGGCTTTCTCAGCATCTAACGATATAATTACTAGATCTTTATTAGTACTTTCGAATATATAATATTGAATAATCGCCTCAGGTTATATGAGGAATATCGTTTTGGTATAAATCCTGTTTGATCCGGGTGAATTAATTTATTAATAACTGTGCTTAGTCTTTGTGCTAATATTTTGGTTAGTATCTTTTGATCAGTATTTAAAAGAGCTATAGCTCTATATGATCCTGGGTCGTCCAGATCTTTGTCCATTTTATGTATAAGTGTTATAATAGATTCATTTAACGTTTCTGGTAATTTCTGGTAGGTATAGATGTATTCATAGAGTATCTTCAAATGTGGTGCAATCGGATCATAAAATGTTTTATAAAATTCCGAACCAATACCATCTGGTCCCGGTGTTTTACCATTTTATAATGATCTGATAGATTCTTCGATTGATTTTACTGATATTTCAGCATTTAGTGATTCTCTATTTTCTGAATCCAACGCATTCAGATTACATTTTTTTTAAATGCTTCTATTCCTATCCTGTTTTCTATCGTTTTGGTTGAATATAATTTTTTCTAATATTGCAAAAATCTCTCATTAATATCTTCGGGTTGTACTAATGGTCCACCATTGTATGATTTAATCCTATGGATTATTTTTCTCCCTCCATTTTCCGTAATTGACGAGCCAATAATTTTTGGGGTTTATCTCCAAATTCAAATTGTAATTGTTTAGTGTATTGATAAAGTTTTACAACTTGATCTGAGTATATTTTATTTAATTTATATTTCAGTGCAGCGATTTTGTTATGTTTTGTCATTAATAATATTGGGAATATTAGAAACAGATCAATTAATAACAGCAAATCAAATATTTTTTATTGATTACAGTTTAATAATTGGGAAAAAATTAATATTGAAATTCTGGAAAGGTCCTACATCCCCCACAATCAAAATGTGGATTACAGGAATGTCGGAGACACTTCATCTGGAAAGATTAAGGCTTGTCCTACTGGACAAGTTGGATCTTTTCAGAGGGATATGGTCTCCATTTATTGAATATTTAAAGGGTCAAAATGGCTCGGTGCGAGAACCTGACTGAAGCCTGAATAAAGGAATGGATGAAGAATTATACATAACAAATCATGGATATATCTCCAATGATGGATAACCTGTTTAACACTCCACTCTTTTTTTTTTGACTTTCTATTTTTACTTTATTTTTCTCTATTATTTTTCTCTATCTTTTCCTATCTGCAATAAAAACAAAAAAAATGTATAGAAATACAAATAAGGCATAATTTAATATTAATAATATTAAGAATGTATGTGACAAGTATATTATTTTAATATGTACTTACGACTAATAAAAATATTTAACAAAAACTTTCAAATCCATTGGCAAGGCAAGCTAATGGTCAGCCTCCTTTCCCAGGTCACCTTAGCCACTGAAGACCCTCAGATAGTGTATGGTGGTGTGACACGGTGGCGCAGCGGTAGAGTTGCTGCCTCATAGCGCCAAAAACCCGGGTTCCATCCTGACTACAGGTGTTGTCTGTACAGAGTTTGTATGTTCTCCCACACTCCAAAGACGTACAGATTTTTGTAGGTTAATTGACTTAGTATAAATGTAAATTATAGACAAAAGACAATAGACAATAGGTGCAGGAGTAGGCCATTTGGCCCTTCGAGCCAGCAGTGCCATTCAATGTGATCATGGCTGATCATCCCCAATCTGTACCCCGTTCCTGCCTTCTCCCCATATCCCCTGACTCCACTATTTTTAAGAACCCTATCTAGCTCTCTCTTGAAAGCATCCAGAGAACCTGCCTCCACCACCCTCTGAGGCTGAGAATTCCACAGACTCACCACTCTCTGTGAGAAAAAGTATTTCCTCGTCTCCGTTCTAAATTGTCCCTAGTGTGTGCAGGATAGTGTTTATGTGTGGGGACGGCTGGTCGGTGTGGACTCGGTGGGCTGAAGGGCCTGTTTCCGCGCTGTATCTCTAAACTAAAACTAAACTAAGATAGTTCAAACGGACAGACCATGTTATTTGTAAGCCTGGCACCAAGCTCCTGAAATAGGTGCCCAAATCTTAATTCCATCACACGAGATTACCCTGAGGACAGAACAGATTATTCATGAATGTTCTCAGATCCTCCTCGTAACATCCCCACTTCATTTTACGAACTCCTAGCCCATGACCATTCACAATAAAATACGAACAGCCGGGTGACATAAAAGAACTCAAATCCTCTCATGAGAAGTGTGGAGCAGCCCTGCAGGAAATGGTGAAGCATATCAGGTCAGAAACCATACTTTCAGTTGCCCCATCTCCCATAGAAACAAAGTAAGAGAATGCTGGGAAATTCAGCAGGCTGGGCAACAAATGTGGAAAGAGAGACCATTAACGATTCAGTCCGAAGACCCTTCATCGATTCAGTGAAAGAGTTAACACTTTAAGAAAATAATTTTGGGCACTAAATGAGAAAAAGAGATAGTGAGAACAGAATGTTCTTTAAAAACACCTGTAAAGTGTTACCCAGTGCCTTTGGCAATCAGCGCACTTTGCATCCACCCCAAAATATTTCAAAGATAATTGTCGTTGCCTTCTAAAAAAATGTGTTCAAGTGTTAACCGTTTCTTCTTGAATCACATTTGTTATTTGGAATGGATTCTGTGAACGAGGTTACAAGTGAAACATTTGTTTATTCAGTACGCCCTGGGACGGCACGGTGGCGCAGCAGTCGAGTTGCTGCTCACAGCACCAGAGACCTGGATTTGAGCCTGGCTATGGGGTGCCGTCAGTATAGAGTATTGACCGCGTGGGTTTTCTCCGGGTGCTCTGTTTTCCTCCACCATTCCTAGGACGTGCAGGGTTATAGGTTAAATGGCTTCTGTAAGTTGTCCCTAGTGTGTAGGGCAGAGGTGGTCTTTGGACTGTGTGGACTTGGTGGTCCAAAGGATCTGTTTCCAGGCAATATTTTTAAACTAAATAAACAAAACCCAATGAAACAGGACACCCAATCAACATTAAAGCACAGACAACATTTCTAACAAATATATTACAGTATTTGGTCTTATCATATTGCTGTCCATGGGAACTTGTTTGGTACAATACTGCCACCATACTGCCTACATCATAATAGGGATTACCAGTGGGATCTTCCGAAATGAACAAGGATTGTAATATTTTAATGCATATCCTTCTCCTTATAGAGTCATTGAGTCATAGAGTGATACAGCGTGAATACAGGTCCTTCGGCCCAACTTGCCCACACCGGCCAATTCGTCTCAGCTACACTAGCCCCATCTGCCCGCGTTTAGTCCATATTCCTCCAAACTGAAAAGAAAGATAGTCTTTAATGTTTGTTAAATTAAGCTGGTCAAATAATTATCATACATCCCTTGATAACTGGAGAGGCAGTTCATGAGATTATTATTTAAGATAATCTCCTATCCATGTACCTGTCCAACTGTTTCTATAATGTTAGGATAGTCCCAGCCTCAACTACTTCCTCTGATAGCTCATTCCATACACCCACCACCCTTTGTGTGAAAAAGTTACCCCTCAGATTCCTATTCAATCTTTCCCCCTTCACCTTAAACCCATGCCCTCTGACCCTTGATTCACCTACTCTGGGCAAGAGACTCTGTGCATCTACCCGATCTATTCCTCTCATGATTTTATACACCTCTATAAGATCACCCCTCATCCTCGTGCGCTCCAAGAAATAGAGTCTCAGCCTGCTGTACTCTCCCGAAAGCTCAGACCCTCTAGTCCTGGCAACATCCTCGTAAATCTTCTCTGTGCCCTTTCCAGCTTGACAACATCTTTCCTGTAACATGGTGCCCATAACTTTAAATGTGGTCTCATCAACATCTTATACAACTGCAACATGACCACCCCACTTCTACACTCAATACTCTGTCTGATGATGGTCAAATACTCTGTCTGACGAAGGCTCGAAGGGCCGAATGGCCTGCTCCTGCACCTAATTTCTAAATTTCGAATGTGCCAAAATACTTTTTGACCACCCGATCTACCTGTGACTCCACCTTCAAGGAACCATGCACCTGCACTCCTAGATCCCTCTGCTCTACAATAGTCCCCAGAGGCTTCCCGATCACTGTGTAGGCCCTGCCCATGCTGGCCTTCCCAAACTGCAACACCTCACATTTCTCTGCATTAAATTCATTCAACTAGTCCTCAGTCCACCTGCCCAATCGATCAAGATCCTGCTGCAATTTTTCACAACCATCTTCACTATCTGCAAAACCAATTTTGTGTCATTAGCATAACATAATGTATGTTCTCATCCAAATCGTTGATGAAGATGACAGACAGTAATGGGCCCAAGGCCGAACCCTGAGGCACACCACTAGTCACAGGCATCCAATCTGCGAAGCAACCTTCCACCTTCACCCTCTGCTTCCTTCCATGGAGCCAATTTGCTATCCATTTTTGCATTCCAAGTTGTCCCAATACATTTTGCTCTCCATCCTCTTCCCTGTAAACTTTCCATCCATTCCTTCCCACCCACCATCAGCTATCCTCAACTCCTCCAAACACTTTAATTCCCCTTTCCATTCCCACACAGCCCTTTCTGTCCTAGGTCTCCACCATTGTCGGAGTGAGACTAAACGCAAATTGGATGAGCAGCATCTCATATTTCGCTTGGGCAGCTTACAGCCCAGTGGTATGAATATTGATTTCTCTAACATAAGGTAGCCTCGGCGTTCCCTCTCTCTCTATCCCTCCCCCACCCAAGTCGCACCAGCTTCTTGTTTTCACCGAACAGTTAATAATGGCCTGTTTCCTTTATCATCTACTTTTTTGCATATCTTTCATTCATTGTTCTTTATCTCTCTACATCATCGTCTATATCTTTCATTTCCCTTATCCCTAACCAGTCTGAAGAAGGGTCTCGACCTGAAACATCACCCATTCCTTCTCTCAGAGATGCTGCCTGTCCCGCTGAGTTACTCCAGCTTTTTGTGTCTATCCTGGGTTTAAACCAGCATCTGCAGTTCCTTTCTACACACAATGTTCATCCACTTCTGATAATCCCCCATGCATTTAAAATGAGGCATGAAAAGGAGTCAGAGCACAGCCCAGAATCACCGTGTGAATGCAAACGACCCATTCGAGGTACAGATAGTTAGTCATAGTCATACAGCGTGAAAACAGGAACTTTGGCCCAACTTGCCCACACCAACCAACATGTCCCATCTACACTGGCCCCACCTGCCTGTGTTTGGCCCATAACCCTTCAAACCCATCCTATCCAATCTAAATGTTTCTTAAATGTTGCGATAGTACCTGCGATTGTAGTTCTGCTACAATGCGTATTTTCATAACAGGAATGGGATATATTGCAATTGATAAATGAGATTTGTAATATGCAGGGTAAATTGGTTATCATGCGATTTCTATGGGAACTAGAGAAGCACTTAAAAGTTACTTTGGAATTTGACTAGCAGAAAAAAGCTGTCTTGAAAAATAAACAGTCAGAGGGAACAAAAATAATTCCATGTAAACTCTCAGCTGTAATCAGATACCATTGTTTCTGAAGAACACAATCTGTCAGTTTCAGCACCGTGTACATTGAAATGAATCAATCGCTTCTATTGACTTGTGCAATGATACTCTAACAAACAATGTAACATTGAACCGTCAGTATTTTTAGCTTGCAGTAACAAGAATAAACTTGTAGCTATTAAAAAGTCCTTTGTTTTAAAAATCCTCTGGGAGAAATAGCTTTGTTATTGTGAAATTATAGTCTAAAACTGCATCTGCAGTTCCTTCATCAGTAATAATAATAATAATAATAATAATAATAATAATAATAATAATAATAATAATAATAATAATAATAATAATAATAATAATAATAGAATATTGACTGGCCTTGAGGGGATACGACATATATTGCCTGAAGTAGATTCATATTGCCCGAGTCGAAGACGAGGGCAATATGGATCAGTGAGGGCAATATATGTCGTATCCCCCGAAAGAGGACAGTCAATATTGTTATTATTACCCATATCAGACATCTAGAGGAAAATCTTCTGTCAAAAGTCGCGAACCTCTTCTCGCAGGAGGCTGCCATTTTGCTTGTTTTGTCGAGAACAAATTCTAAAATTTCCCACGCAGCGTCACGTTGCCAAGTTCCCGGATGTGAGACTAGGGGAATATAAGACTATATTTACCGCTGTTTAAACACGTAAAGTCCATAGGCGTTCGCAAGAAAGGGGAATACAAGAAAATATTCCCCTGTTAACCCTGCTGGCACTCAAAACGAAGGGAATACAATTTTGTAAAAGCATAGCTCAGATGTGTGATATGGGTAATAATATCTTTTATTGTCATTACACATAAGTGCAACGAGATTTGGTTTGCAACTTCCATCCGATGTCATAACTTAATCGACAAATAAAATTTAGGTTTAAATACCCTGAGAACAAGGTTTGTAAAAACGAACATTAGACCAGTAAAATCAACACAGACTAAAGTGAGAGGCCGGGGGAGACAGTCCATGGGGGTGGGGGGTACTCAGCAGGGCCGGTTCAGAGCCGCTATAGCTCTGGGAATGAAGCTGGTGGTGCGGGCGTAGAAGGCCTTGTAACGTAGAAGGCCTGAGATACCACACACAGGGCGTAGAAGGCCTGAGATACCACACACAGATGCCATACGTTAGTATGCTCTCTGTGGTGCAGTGGTAAAAGGTTGTCAGCAGCTGTTGGGGCAGACCAGTTTGTTTCAATGTTAGGAAGAACAGTCGTTGCTGTGCCTTTTTGACCAGCGCAGCGGTGTTGGTGGGCCATGTGAGGTCCTCTGAGATGTGAGTGCCCAGAAACTTGAAGCTGGACACTCTCTCTGCTTACCTCCTGTCTGCTCCAAGTGAGCTTTCCCTGTATCTTACTGATCCTGATTATATTTATTCTAATTATCTTCTGTTCTGCGCTTTCAGAATGAAATGGGGGACTGGTACTGGGATTATTACAATTCCATATATGCACCATTTTCCTTAAGAAAGATCCAATAAATGTGACAATGCCACTGTTAAAACTATAACACAAATCCTTGATATCTAACATCGCACGATAATGTCTCAGCTCCGATTTTCTTTCTCACAATAAGCGAAAATAACATTTTAAACATCATGAGTAATTCTCAATGCTCATAGAGATGAAAGAAGGGAGGAGCATAATTAAAAAAGAATCTGTCGAATAGTATTCCAACCACGAACCTCAAATTCATTCCAAAGGATAACATAAGCTTATGATCTTTGGGTGGATCTTTACTGTCGACATCAGTACAGATGTAGACAGTGCAAATATGATCTTGGGTTCCTGATTTAAAACAGGTTTAGCTCCCCCTCATGGTTCAGCTGGCAACAGAGCTGCTTACATGCAATACCATCATACACACAACTAAAATGGCTGCAATGACAAGGCCATAAATCTTTACCCAAACATTAATAGCCACTGATAGGAGGAAAGCATCAAATAATAGAAATAAAGTTTAGGCCTGAACCTGATGAAACTTATGATGAAATACATAACAAAATAAGGTTGCAAGGTAGCATTGGGGTAGAGCTACTGCTTTACAACCAGAGACCCGGGTTCGATCCTGACTACGGGCGCTGTCTGTACGGAGTTTGTACGTTCTCCCCGTGACCTGCATGGGTTTTCTCCGAGATCTTCGGTTTCCTCCCACACTCCAAAGACGTACAGGTTTGCAGGTTAATTGGCTTGGTATAAAAGTAAATTGTCCCTAGCGTGTGTAGGTTGGTGTTAATGTGCGGGGATCGCCAGTTGGTGCGGACTTGGTAGAATCGGCTTGGTAAAATGAGGGATGGGGAGATTTGAATACACAGCAGACAAGAAACAAGAAGTCTTTTGACAGAGCTAGATGAAGGTGGATGTCCTAAAATTGATTTTCATGTGTGCATGTAATAAGACGTGTATTAAAGATGCTCTTGTGGTAGTTACAGTTAACTGCATGGGATAACAATGCGAAGGCAATAGTAGAGATTTGGCTGAAATATGAACACACTGAAGGCCACAGAAGGCAGTAGAGGCCGATTCACTGGGTGAATTTAAAAGAGAGTTAGATAGAGCTCTAGGGGCTAACGGAATCAAGGGATATGGGGAGAAGGCAGGCATGGGTTACTGATTGTGGATGATCAGCCATGATCACAATGAATGGCGGTGCCGGCTCGAAGAGCCAAATGGCCTCCTCCTGCACCTATTTTCTATGTATCTGTTTCTTTAATGGATTCAATGTATTCATGGAAAAAAGGTATTCAGAAAAAATAGGACAGGGATGAAAGGAAGAAGGGCAGTAATTGTTATTTTTGAGGAAAATTACAGTCCTGGAAATGGAGAATGTTCTGGAATGTTCAAGGTCAAAATCTTTTTTTTATTTTTTTTTTTATTTTTTTTATTATAGAAACAATATATACAGAGTACACTCTTATGCGGCATTAAAAATTATATTTATACAAAATTATATAATATTGATTATTAATTGATACTGTTTGTGTTATTTGTAATGTTATCCATTATACATTTCCTGGTTATTTATTTTGTATGATTGGGAGTGTATGTAGTATATTCCTAAAATAAGCAATATACTCATACTTCTCATACCACACATATTTCTTCTAATTACCAAATACAAATCCCCCCTAAATAACTACATAATACCCAATCTTAACCAAACTTCTATGATATTCATGATATTTTCATAATATTAAGATGTTTGTATTATTATTAACTTTATATTTCAAAAATTATTATATAGTTGAAAATGCGCAATTTTATTATAATTACAAATTTAAGACATCTATAATATTTTCATACAACTAATAATATGTGTATTCATACTAATATTAAGAATATATATAATATGTTTCTATACTTTTTTTCCTACTTAAAGATAGAAAGATAGAGATAAAAGTAGAAAATAGAAAAGAAAATGTGAAAAGTTTGGTGGAGATTAAAATATTACTCAATAATCCGTTCTTGGAGATACATTCATGATTTATTATATATATTTCTTCATCCATTCAGATATTCAGGCCTCAGTCAAGTCCCCGCACTGAACCATTATGACCCTGTAAATATTTAATGTATGGAGACCAAATCCCTTTGAAGAGATCTAACCTATCCATAAGGACAAGTCTCAATCTCTCCAAGTGAAGTGTCTCCGACATTTCTGTATTCCACATTTTAATTGTTGGGGATGCAGGGCCTTCAAGGTCAAAATCTAACTGCTTAGAGGCACTGGGCCTCTACTCGCCGAACTTTGAGAAGGATGAGGGGGTACCTCATTGAAACTTAACAAATAGTGAAAGGCCTGGATAGAGTGGATGTGGAGAAGACGTTTCCACTAATGGGAGAGTCTTGGACTAGAGCTCACAGACTCAGAATTAAAGGATGTTCCTTTAGGAACGAGATGAGGAGGAATGTTTTAGTCAGAGGGTGGTGAATCTGTGGAATTCTTTGCCACAGAAGGCTCTTGAGGCCAAGTCAGTGGATATTTTTAAGGCAGACATGGATAGATTGTTGATTAGTACGGGTGTCAGGGTTTATGGGGGGGGAAACAGGAGAATGGGGTTAGGAGGGAGAGACAGATCAGCCGTGATTGAATGGTGGAGTGGACTTGATGGGCCAAATAATCCCACTGACTTGGCCTCAAGCGGGATTTGCTGGATTGCTCTTACATAGATTCAGTACAAACTGGATTGGCAGAATGGCATCCTTCAATGCCATAATATTTCACAATTCTTTGATGAAAAGTTATCAACCTAAAACCTACATGGGTTTTCTCCGAGAACTTCGGTTTCCTCCCACACTCTAAAGACGTACAGCTATGTAGGTTTAATTGGCTTGGTAAATGTAAAAATTTTCCTTAGTGGATGTAGGATAATGTTAATGTTCGAGGATCGCTGGTCGGCACAGATCCGTTGGCCTAAAGGGCCTGTTTCCCTAAACTAAACTAAACTAAACTAAACTAAAAGGTTAACATCCCCTCTCCATTGATGCTCCCTGGTCTTTAATGTATTTCCAGCATTTTAAGTTTCTATTGAAGTATTCAGTAAATGATGTTAAAACATAAAATTCAGTACTAACCCGTTGATTAGTATGGGAAGGAGTCAGGAGAAAGGGGATAGGAGGGAGACATAGATCTGCCATGATTGAATGGCAGAGTAGACTTGATGGGCTGAATGGCCTAATTCAGAAGAAGGAGGGCAAGGTGGCAAAGAAGATGAAGCACATGGGGAACAAAATCCCCGGAGATAAGAACATTCCACCCTTCCCGTTAGGGAGTCTGCAAGCCCCATAATCCAGCCGGGGGCGGAGGGGATCGGGCGGGAGGAACGGCTGCCACAGACGAAAGTTGCTCAGGTGACCCCAGAGTATGTGAGCTCCTCCCCATCGAAAAAAAGAGGAGGAATCTCTCTAGAGAGAAGCAGAGGGGGGACGAACGGGAATCCTCCAGGGGGGAGGAGAGTACTGTGTTGGAGGAAGACTACCGCCATCTGGTTCAGGCCCTGGTCCGATGTTCTGGAGGGGAATCTGGGGAGGGTGTTGATGGGGACCACTCAGGTGTTATGGAGCAAGGGGAGATTCCTGTTGGGGAGGGTCCTGCATCATGCATCTGAGAAAGCCCTGGAGCAACCCACCCAGGACGAGGTGCAGAGCACGTCTCTAGGGGTAGAGACTGTAGGTGGAGGGGAGGTTGGGGAAACCAGCCCTTCTCTCCCTCAGGACTCCACTCTGGGCCCAACTGGGGAGGGATAGACACCCTTCACTGTCGATGGTCTTGACTCCCCGGGTACATCTGGGGAAGGCCCCCCTGCCACTGGCCCCAGGGTTGGGACTGAGGTGGAGGAGAGACCAGCAGGTGGGGCAGAGGCAACCGCTGCACAGGGTGGGGCGGTAGTATCGAGCACTAAGGATGTGTCCGGGGATGGGGATGGTGCCTCCATCTGCAGTGAGCGGGTGCAGGGGGACTGCTCGGACAATGAGTCAATGGATGTTCTCGCATGCCTCGACGCCACTCCACTTATTCCAGTGGAGGAAACGGTCAAGTAATTTATCTCATCAAATAATTATTTTATACATGGTGGTGGTATAAGATACTGTCAGATGAGTAGGGGGTCACCCCATATACCTTAGAAGACGATGGCGCAGCGGTAGAGTTGCTGCCTTATAGTGCTTACAGCGCCAGAGACCCGGGTTCGATCCCGACTACAGGTGCTCTCAGCATGGAGTTTGTACGTTCTCCCCGTGACCGCGTGGGTTTTCTCTGAGATCTTTGATTTCCTCCCACACTCCAAAGACGTACAGGTTTATAGGTTATGTGTAGGAAGGAACTGCAGACGCTGGTTTAAACCGAAGATAGACACAAAATGCTGGAGTAACTAAGCGGGATAGGCAGCATCTCTGGAGAGAAGGAGTGGGTAACGTTTCGGGTCGAATCCCTTCTTCAGACTCAATGGGTGGCGTTTCAGGTCGAGACCCTTCTTTGGAACGAAGAAGTCTGCCATCCCGAAATGTCACCCATTCCTTCTATCCACAGATGCTGCGTATGGCTAGAAGGTGACCACAAATTTCACTGTACCAATTGGTACGTGACAATAATTGTCTCTTGTCTTGTCTTCTGTCTGTTTGTAGGTTATTTGACGACGTATAAGTGTAATTTGTCGTGGGATAGCGTTAATGTGCGGGGATGGCTGGTGGGTGCGGACTCGGTGGTCCGAGGGTCCTATTTCCGCGCTGAGTCTCTGAAACTAATAACGAAAATATCGCCTGCATTCATGGTTCTAAACGCCCTCAGCAATATTACTCCAAGACAGAGCGAAGAATGTACCACAGTGCTCCAGCAGGATATTTCCACTCTCAAAGAACTTGGCTTGTCAGTGCCGGTTATGCAAATGTAAAGACAGTTTGCTTTGCTGACTCACACCCATTGGAACTTGGGTGAGCCCGACCACAACCAGCTCACTAACAGCTCGAAATAGCCAGCAGATAGACAATGTCTCAGTTCTGCATCACCAATACTAGTTAAAAAATAAATAAACCGGGAACTCATCAGTTACGCAGCTGGTTTCATGTTAGCTTAAGTGAGCTAACTTTCAGAGAATGTAGCCTGGAAGATCTGAGTAACTATCTTCAGCCCAGTACAAATTGGAGTCTGAACCCAAATACTACAATGAGAACATTCACAGCACGAACTTTGCCGGAATTTACAGATCCTGTCCTCACCAATCCAAACCACATTAAGATTTGTGGGGAATACCGAGTTTTAAAGTGGTCAACAGACAGACCAGTGCATGTTATTATTTACCAAACACCAAAATATGTGGAGCGCAGAAACCAAAGGCATCTCCATTCTTTTTCATTTACATGACTTGCAAATAAAAACCATTTTCCACATTTTTTTTTGATGAATATTTTTATTAATTGTAAATACATATTAATAGAAAATACTTCTTACATACATTCGTAATATTATTAATATTAACATTTAAGACATTTATATTTCTATACATTTTTTTTTATAAGTAGGAAAAGATAGAGAAAAATAACATAGAGATAAGAAATCAAAAATAAAGAAGTGAATGGAGTATTAAAAAGTTATCCATCGTTGGAGATATATCCATGATTTGTTATACGTATTTCTTCATCTATTCCATTATTCAGGTTTCAGTCAGGCTCTCGCACCGAGCCATTTTGACCCTTTAGATATTCAATGTATGGAGACCATATTCCTCTGAAAAGATCCAACCTGTCCATTAGGACAAGCCTCAGTCTTTCCAGATGGAGTGTCTCCGACATTCCTGTAATCCACATTTTGATTGTGGGGGATGTAGGACCTTTCCAGAATTTTAATATTAATTTTTTCCCAATTATTAAACTATAATCAATAAAAATTATTTGATTTGTTGTTATTAATTGATCTGTTTCCAGTATTCCCAGTATTATTAACTTTGAGTCAGGAGTCAGATTCATATTAACAACATTCGAAATTATCCTAAATATTTCTATCCAAAATTTTGTAATTTTTACACAATTTGTAAATGAGTGTGTCAAGTTAGCTTCTAAGTGCTGACATTTATCACATATGGCAGATACATTTGAAAACATGTTATGTAGTTTGGATTTTGAGTAATGTAGTCTATGTAATATTTTAAATTGTATAAGAGAGTGTCTAGCATTTAACGAACAGTGGTATATATGTTGTAAACTTTCATCCCATACTTCTGGTCTAATAATTTGACCTAATTCGTTTTCCCATGATTGTCTATATATTTATGTTAATGGGACATCATTTTCCAATAGAATATTATAAATATATGATATCAATTTTTCTGTATTTGGGTGTTTATTTAGACATTCATCTAAAATTTCTGTCTTTCTATTTCTAATTTCCTGGGTGTTTGCTTTTAAGTATCTTTGTAAGTATCTAAAATAATCTTTTGAATGTAATCCATAAATTTGTTGTAATTCTTGAAATGAAAGGAAAGAATTTTCCCTGTAGAGATCTCCCTTCTTATTAATTCCCTTATTTTTCCATTGTAAAAAGCCTTTGTCCATCATTGAGGGTTTAAATGTAACATTATTTACAATGGTAAGGGCTAGTGGTATACATTCCAATTTTAATGTTTTCTGTATTTGTTTCCAGATACGTATTCCACTTTCTATTATAGGGTTTTCGCTATAGGTTTTCTTACCTAGATTAATATTGGCAAATATTATCGAACTAATTTCAAAAGGCGAACAATCTTCTTTTTCCATTTTTAACCAAATTGGTTGTTTATCTGTCTCTACTAACCAAAAATTCATATTTTTAATATTAACTGCCCAGTAATAAAACATAAAATTTGGTAGTGCTAGACCTCCATTTATTTTTGATTTACATAAATGTTTTTTATTTATTCTATGGCTCTTATAATCCCAGAATTTTCCACATGTTTTAACAAAATAGTGACTATTCCCTGTTGAGATTTCACAACGTTGGCATGGCTGACAATATTGCTGTGTTATAGACAATAGACAATAGACAATAGGTGCAGGAGTAGGCCATTTGTCCCTTCGAGCCAGCACCACCATTCAATGTGATCATGGCTGATCATCCACAATCAGTACCCCGTTCCTGCCTTCTCGCCTTATCCCCTGACTCCACTATCTTTAAGAGCCCTATCCAAAGGGCCTGTCCCACTGTACGAGGTAATTCAAGAGTTCTCCCCAGTTTTCCCCTGATTCAAACTCGGAGGATGTCCATAGCAGGTCCGTAGGTGATCGTGGATGTCTCGTAGCGGCTCGTACAAGTAAAAAGTAGCCATTTTTTTCATCACGAGTATTTTTTTACTAATGGATATTTTTCACAGTTTTGAAAAAATGTCACAGGTTTACCGGATTTCCCGAGTACCAACCGTTACGAGCCGCTACAGGACATCCACGACCTCATACGGACCATCTACAGACATTCTCCAAGTTCAAATCAGGGGAGAATTCGGGAGAACTCTTGATTTACCTCATACAGTGGGACAGGCCCTTAATTCTCTCTTGAAAGCATCCAGAGAACCACCCTCCAACACCCTCTGAGGCAGAGAATTCCACACTCACAACTCTCTGGGTGAAAAAGTATTTCCTCATCTCTGTTCTAAATGGCTTACCCCTTATTCTTAAACTGCGGCCCCTAGTTCTGGACTCCCCCAACATCGGGAACATGTTTCCTGCCTCTAACGTGTCCAAACCCTTAATAATCATATGTTTCAATAAGATCCCCTCTCATCCTTCTAAATTCCAGAGTACACAATCCCAGCCGCTCCATTCTCTCAGCATAATAACATAATCAACATGCAAGTTACTGGCAGCAATAATGTGCAATCTTTATCCTCATTTAAAACAAGTCGAAAAACCTTGCAGGGTCGGTGAGGAGATGTAAATTTAAAGAGTTGCTGCCGGGACATCTGAATGTAGCTGTCTTCATTCTACTGCTTGAGCTTCTAAACGTACTCCACATTTCACATTGCGTTGGTGACTCTCATGGTGCCCATTGCAGATATAACCAGAGGAACATTGTCTGATCTCTGCCTAAACATGAACTACTCATGGGACAAGTTCTGATCTCCATTGACAATTGCTCAGGAAAGAGTGGTGTGGCGTGACACACATCCCCATCTCTGTGAGCTTTCGCTCACCACCGCAGCCCCCCGTGCACAACTCAACTGTGGCCACTATGGATAAAGATTTTTTTTTAAGGTGGTGAGACACACATCCCAGTGTCAAAGAGCTGCAGTCTCTCTAGGCAGCTGCCATCAGGAACTGCACAGGTCATATTGAGGTAGTTGAGGCTGGGACTATCCCAACGTTTAAGAAGCAGTTCGACAGGTACATAGGTAGGGACAGGTTTGGGGGGATATGGACCAAACGCAGGCAGGTGGGACTAGTGAAGGGTCTCGACCCGAAACGTCGCCTATCTCCTTAGCTCCTTAGATGCTGAAGTTTGCTTTTTTGTGTAACCCTGTAGTTGGACATGGGCCAGCATGGGCAGGTTGGGCCAAAAGGCCTGTTTCCACACTGTATCACTCACTCTATGACTTTATATAGGACGGTGACACAATTAGGGTGAAAAACAACTCAATTATTTATTTTTAATAAAATGTTCCAAAGTTCGTAATTGTGTTTGCCTGACACCCTGGGTTACTCTAGCATTTTGTGTTTTACTCAAGTGAAGATGAAATCCAGTTTTCTGGCCACTTACTTTCAGTTTCACTTCAATTACTTTCTATTAAACAGCATCTGGTAATTGCTTGCACACTGGAAAACGTTTTTTTGAAGATTCCACACTTATGGTGTAGGAACCGTGAGATTGATTGATAGTCATTAACAGTTCTTTCTGCCATTAAAAGAGTAAAGGGGCCTACCCCACTGCGCCGGCCTAATCTGCGAGTTTAGAAGAGTTTGCCCTCGACTCAAACCCGCTGCATGGTCGACAGTGGTCCTAGGACGTCCTATGAGGTCACTGGAACTCTCCTTCATGCTCGAGGGAAGTTTCTGCAGACTCACGGCCTCAGTTTGGTGGAGGAGAATTTTTCAGCATGTTGAAAAAATTTCTGCGAGTAAAAATTGGTTGGCATGGTTCTTTTGAACTCGTAGTGCAGTGGAGTGGGGTCGCCATGTAGTTACAGGCAGTCGAGGGCAGCCGTAGGCAATCTCCTTCACTGACCGGGCATTTTAATTGGCTCATTGGAGTTTTCATGACCAAGGCAAACCGACCGGTAATTTAAATGCCCGCTAAAGTTTATTATAAGTTGTCTGGCTTCTTAAAATTGTCTCCACTCCTTCTCCCCCCCCACTTCTCCCCCCTTCTCCACTTCTCCCCCCTTCACTCCCCTTCTCTCCCCTTCTCTCCCCTTCTCTCCCCTTCCCTCCCCTTCCCTCCCCTTCCCTCCCTTCCCTCCCCTTCCCTCCCCTTCCCCCCCCCCCACCCCGCGCTCTCTAAAGGACATACCGTACACTGTGCAAGCCGTCTTTTACCTTCCTGTTCATCGCAAGTGTGAATTTCAGACAGCGCTCCCCCGCTTTCCCTGCCCACCCCTTTGCGATGTGTGTGTGTGTGTGTGTGTGTGTGTGTGTGTGTGTGTGTGTGTGTGTGTGTGTGTGTGTGTGTGTGTGTGTGTGTGTGTGTGTGTGTGTGTGTGTGTGTGTGTGTGTGTGTGTGTGTGTGTGTGTGTGTGTGTGTGTGCGTGCAGCCGGGTGATCCAGCTCGCGGTTTCATCGCTGACTGTCGATCCTGCTCGAGGTTTTCCAAGCGAGTACCCTCGAGCTTGAAGGCCGAAGACAATCGCTGAAAAGTCGCGTCAGTGGGACAGGCCCTTAAGACACCTGATGTAGACAAAAATGCTGGAGAAACTCAGCAGGTGAGGCAGCATCTATGGAGCGAAGGAATAGGTGACGTTTCGGGTCGAGACCCTTCCGCAGACTATTACCTGATGCAACTTGCTAGGCCAAGTGGCGGCCAGCTACTGCCAGAGGATGCTGACAAATGTTTATGTGTGCAGTCTAATACCAACCTTTTCATTCCCACAAATTCTGGTCCAGAATTTAACTCATTCTTCTCATTTTATTTTTGACGTTCTCCCCTGCCAATCCTCTGCCACGTGCCAGATCCCACGAGGAAATTGATTCCAGGGTGGCGATACTGCAGGTGAGATAGAAGTAGGAATAAAAGAGGTGGGCGATGATTTGCAATCAAGCAAATCTGCTCTATTGATTTAGTAGACTGAGATTGAATTACTGAAGGATCACCGGTGTCGTTATATGGATGGAGATGACAAATCAAAATGATTGAACAATGATTGGGACTGTATAGGCGATTTGGGGAGACAGTGCCACTTTAGATAAGGATATTTCAACATTTAAAACTAATTTAAAGTTTTGAATCACTTTGAGGCACTACTGAGAAATGAGCGTAGCATGTGAATGTAAATGTGAGCATTTCCTTAGTGCTGGCCTTAGTACACCATGTGCACAGACTCCGCGTCCGGTCAAGTTCCAGTGGCAGAGTAGCAGCTCAGACCAGGATCACGGGGGAAAACCCACGCAGGTCACGGGGAGAACGTGCATACTCCGTACAGACAGCACCCCTAACCAGGGCCGAACCCACGTCTCCGGCGCTGCATTCGCTGTAAGGCAGCAACTCTACTGCTGCGCAGCATTGGCAACACATTCGGTGCACGTGTGTGAGATTTCAATGCATTAATGCCATGCAGGCACAATAAAAAACCCACTGAGCTTGACCTCTAAATATGTGCCAAAATTATTTCTTCTTTTTTTCCCCCCCCTATCTAGGAGTAAGGAACATAAATAGAAAATGTCAGGAAGGAAATTGGTTTGCATGATGCCGCACAGATGCTGCAGCCATTCCGACGGAGGCTCAACATTTAGTTTCAAAATGCAATGGGATGTTACGCCAGTGCATTTCTTGAACAGTCTTATTCAATATGTTGCCAGCACTCCAGAATGATGGGAACAGTCTACTGCATACCAGCAGCTATGCTTAATTCAAGACTGCTGTTCAAAGCCCAGTAATAATGTACTTCAGTACCGCCTGTCACTGCATGAACTCAGACCCAGGCTCTTTTTAGTTGATAATCTCCCAAAAAACCTACATGGAGGAAGCGAATTTTATTTGTAACTAGACCAACTGGGATCCTGGGTCCCTGTCACATGGGAGGCCTGGTTCCCCAACGCAGGCCGTTCCCTTATTCCAGCACTCACCCATAGCTGACAACTGCGCAGGGGCTGCTCATTATGCCTTATTCAGCCTCCCTCACTTTTAAACTTAAAAAAAAAATGCATTTGCACTTCCTAGGGCGAGCAGAACTCAGTGTATTTGCATAGCAACAATGTTGCGAGCAGGGCTAAGCACAGGGCTAAGCACTGGGAAATCGCAGTTATTTTGTCCAAGTTTCTGCACATTTGTGAACATTTTCATAAATAACTCGGGAAATAATGCATCAAACTTTCAGATTTTTGGCATCATGGCGTAAATCTCTATTGGAATATGTAAAAATGTCACCGTTAGCGCATCGTGTTTTCAAGGAGATGTGAAACGCAGACGAACGAACAAATACACAAATAAATACACACACATCCAAGATCAACGTTTTATAAGTATATAGAGGATTTACATTCCAACATACCATTTTTGCAACCTCTTAAATTTTAAAAGGTTAGAAGTGTTCATTATAAAGTAGATAATGAGTCACTTCACAAAAATGCCGTGGTGCTTAGGTAGCCTTTACCTATTTACCACAGTGCAGCATAGGCTTGGACAGAGTGGATGTGGAGAGGATGTTTCCACTCGTGGGTGAGTCTAGGACGAGAGGTCATAGTCTCAGAATTAAAGGACGTTCTTTTAGGAAGGATATGAGGAGCGATTTCTTTAATCAGAGGGTGGTGAATCTGTGGAATTCTTGTTGCTGTGGAGGCCAAGTCAATAGATATTTTTAAGGCAGAGATAGTTAGATTGTTGATTAGTGCAGGTGTCAGGGGTTATGGGGAGAAGGAAGGAGAATGGGGTTAGGAGGGAGAGATGGATCAGCCATGATTGAATGGCAGAGTAGACTTGATGGACCGAATGCTCACATGACTTTATGACCTTATAGGTGTGGGAGGGGCAACATAAGGTGTAGCATGCACATGATATTGAAGAGTTTATGTGACTTGCTCTTCTTTTTAGAAATGGCCTTCACTTCAGTTCAACTAAATGCAAATTGCAAGTGTGATTCATCAGTGCTCAGTAAGTCATTGGTTTGTTGGCAACTCCACTATTAGTGGAATTAGTTGGAATCTAATGGAGCGTCAATTCCTTCCAATGAACCATGCCTACATTCAGTCAGAAATGTATGCCATTTCAATCGCCCGACTCACTCATTCCAGCTGATGGTGGGGTTGACCAGAATAGGTCACCATTTGCTAAATGACAAAAATGGTTGGGATGACTGATGAAGAAAATGAAAACCATTTGTTTGTCTTTGTGAAACAACATCAAAATTCTTTCCATGTTTGAAGTGGAAAAGCCTGAACAAATACATGTTGTTGCATAAGAGACTGAAGATGTTGGAATCTGACCAAAAACGTTGAGAGCTACTTTAGGGACTATGTGGGTCAGGTAGCATCTGTGGAAGGAGATGGGCTGTTAACATTGAAACACAGAAGTATAGTGCAGGAGTAGGCCGTTCGGCCCTTCAAGCCAGCACCGCCAATCAATATGACCTTGGATGATCATCCAAAATCAGTATTTCGTTCCTGCTTTTTCCCCATATCCCTTCGTTCTGTTAGCCCTAAGAGCTAAATCTAAATCTCTTGAAAACATCCAGTGAATTGGCCTCCAGTGCCTTCTGTGGCAGAGAATTCCACAGATTCACAACTCTCTGGGTCAAAACATTTTTCCTCATCTCAGTCATAAATGGCCTATCCCTTATGTTTAACTTCCCCAACATCGGGAACATCTTTGCTGCATCTAGCCTGTCTAATCACTTAAGAATTGTATATGTTTCTAAAATTATCCCCTCTCATCTTCTAAATTCCAGTGAAAATAGTATTTTGGTCCAGTCCTTCATCTGGTCTGAAACATAGTATAAAGAGGCAGTGGGGGGGGGGGGGGGGGGGGGCCGGGATAAGGGGTGGGGCAACGACTAGCATGCAAAAAGTGGATGTAGATTGGACCATTGGATAGTTCTCTCAGAACATTGAAGGTTGAGGGGAGACCTGATAGACATGGATAAAATTATGAGTGGCATAGATAATCAGAACCTTTTCCCCAGGGTGGAAATATCAAAGTCTAGAGGGCATAACTTTAAGGCGAGACAGACATAGTTTACATTTTTTGTGCGGGGCAAGTATTTTTTTACACAAAGTGGAGTGAGCTTCTAGGGTTGGTGCTGGTGGCAGATACGATAATTGCATTTAAAAGGTTTTTAAATAGGCACATGGATATGCGGGAATGGAGGGATATGGATCCCATGCAGGCAGAGGAGCTGTGTCTGTTGTGCTGCTGGGTTTCATTAGTGAAAATTCTGGGATCTGATATGACCGAAAAGTGAAGATATCATATTCCAGAATCTGCCCGTTTCCACACTGCATCTCTAAACTAACCTAAGTGTTAAAAAATGAGCATGTTTCCAGTAGGGCTGGGATCTTCTCCAGTACATTCTCTTTAAAGTTTAGAGAGATGCAGCATAGAAACAGGCCGTTCGATTCAGCCATCAATCACCCATTTGCACTAGTTGTATGTTATCCCGTTTTTGCATCCACTTCCTGCACACAAGGTGCAACTTACAAATCCACCTCTTTGGGATGTGGGAGGAAACCAGAGCACCCCGAGAAAACCCATGCGGTCACAGGGGGAAAGACGCAAAATCCAGATGTGAACCCTGGACTCTGCTGCTGTGAGGCAGCAGCTCCATCAGCTGCACCACTGTGCCCCACTTTGAGTAACACAATTAAGCCTGTTTATTCTGGAAGCACCCACTGCTCCTGGTGTGCCCATCAATGCCATTCAACATCTTAGACAATGCCCTGCAGGATGTGCGTTGGATTTCACAATGGTAATAACCACATGCTGCTACAAAAATAAATGATGTTCAGGCATGAAGCAAATACACTATGTTTCAGTTCACTGTTTCTCAGACATCAACCTATCTAAGTTTAATTCATTTTTCCCAATGTGCTATTTCACAATGGGCATGTGCTCTCCTGTGGAGATTCTGAATTCCTTGGAAAGGGATTTCTTCGATCGTATGATATCAGAAAACAGCTGCGAAGTGGATTTCTAAGACTTGGGGAGATTGTTTCAGGTTCTGTCGTCTACATGGAATCATTAGCCCAGAGAAGTCGTCATCTTACAATGGGTGTGCATTCTTGCCATGTAGCTCAGGGATATCCTGTAAAGGGCCTGTCCCATTCTTATGCTATTTTATAGGCGTTAGGACCTGTGCCACCTGGTCCGCGTGCCAGGGGTGGTGGCGCCCGGGTGTGTATGGTCGTGAGTCGTCTCCTCGGTCACCCAAAACCCAAAGAGTGCGCAGCGCCTGTCTTTGTGGTGGCCGCTGGAATTTTCAACATGTTAAAAAAACATTTTTCCAGAGGACAGTCGGCGACAGAGGGTTTTTTTTTGACGCCAATGAGCGTTTAGCTTGACTTCTCCTGACGTAGGTGCTGTCATAGTTGTGGCCAAGTTAACGTATGTTGTTGCCAGGTGACGTAGGTTGTCGCTGGTGCTGACTTTGGTTATTTTGTTGTTAAAGTAATGATTCTGTTTCAATTTTATGTCGAAGGGGGGGGGGGGGGGGTCCAGTCGCCAGTTTTTCGGCGATCTGCTACAACTATGACAGGTGCCGGCAGTCACCTAAAAATAACCTAAGTGGGACAGGCCCTTAAGGCTGCTGTGCATTTGTGCAATTAGATAGCAGGATGATCAAAGTTGTTGCCATGCCACGAGCAGGCCACGGAGGTGTTCAGTGAAACGATCGCCAAGCCGCAATGCTTGGTCTCGCCGATGTAGGTGTAAACTTCTCTGAACACCTCCGCTAAGTCCGCCTTAACCTACCTGATCTCCCGGTGGCTCAGCTCCCTCTCCCCCCCCCCAATCCCAATCTGACCTTTCTGTCTGGGCCTCCTCCATTGTCAGAGTGAGGCCCAGCGCAAATTGGAGGAACAGCACCTCATATTTCGCTTGGGTAGTTTAAACCCCAGCGGTATCAACATTGACTTCTCTAACTTCAGAGAGCCCTTGTTTTCTCTCTCTCTCCCTTCCCTTCCCAGTTCTCCCACTAGTCTTACTGTCTCCGGCTACATTCTATCTTTGTCCCGCCCCTCCCCAGATATCAGTCTGAAGAAGGGGTCAAGGAAAGAGCGTTCACGTCGCGGCCCTGTTTCCACCAATCCTTCCACCACCACGCACAAGAATTACAAGAAGCAGAGGTCCGACACCATTGTATGCAGATGCCGAGAAGTGTGTTCAACTCTGGCTGAACAATATCTAATCTTGTGTGTTGACTCGATAAGAAAAATTATTCTGAAGAAGGGTCTCGACCTGAAATGTCGCCCATTCCTTCTCTCCCGAGATGCTGCCTCACCCAGAGTTTTTCCAGCATTTTGTGTCTACCATGGTGTTATTTTAGTTAGTTTAGTCCTAGTAGTGTCCTGAACAGACACAGAATTCCTTAAATCTTAGCCCTTTCACCCTGCACCACAGCTGGGATATGCTGCCCAGATTATCTTTGCCAGGATGAGTATCTTGCCTTCTGATAGACTTCTGACCAACATCCACTATAAACCCACTGACTCCCATGGCTATCCAGACTACACTTCTTCCCACCCTGCTTCCTATAAGGACTCCATCCCCTATTCCCAATTCCTCCGTCTACGCCGCATCTGCTCCCTGGATGAGGTGTTCCGCACCAGGGCATCAGAGATGTCCTCATTCTTCATGGAACAGGGGTTCCCCTCCCTTACTATAGATGAGGCTCTCACCAGGGTTTCTTCCATACCCCATAACACTGCCCTCTCTCCCCATCTCCCCACTTGTAACAAGGGCAGTCCCCCTTGTCCTCACCTTCCACCCTACTAGACATCACATACAACAAATAATCCTTCGTCATTTTCGTCACCTGCAACGTGACCCCACCACTCGCCACATCTTCCCATCTCCTCCCCTGTCTGCTTTCCAGAAAGACCACTCCCTCCCCTTGGTCAATTCGTCCCTTCCCACCTGTACCACCCCCTCCCCAGGCACGTTCCCTTGCAAACACAAGAAATGCTACACTTGTCGCTTTACCTCCCCCCTTGACTCCATTCAAGGACCCAAGCAGTCATTCCAGGTGCGACAGAGGTTCACCTGCACCTCTTCCAACCTCATCTATTGCATCCGCTGCTCTACATGTCAGCTGATCTACATCGGAGACGAAGCATAGGCTTGGCGATCGCTTCGCTGGACACCTCCGCTCGGTCTGCAAATAACCAACCTGATCTCCCGGAGGCTCAGCATTTCCACTCCCCCTCCCATTCCGAATCCGACCTTTCTGTCCTGGGCCTCCTCCATGGCCAGAGTGAGGACCACCGGAAATTGGAGGAGCTGCATCTCATATTTCGCTTGGGCAGTTTTACACCCCAGCGGCATGAACATTGACTTCTCCAATTTCAGGTAGCCCTTATTGTCTCCTCCCCTTCTCAGCTCTCCCTCAGCCCTCTGGCTCCCCCTCTTCCTTTCTTCTTCCCGCACCCCCCCCCCACCCCTCCCCCACCCCAAATCAGTCTGAAGAAGGGTTTAGGCCCAAAATGTTGCCTATTTCCTTCGCTCCATAGATGCTGCCGCACCCGCTGAGTTTCTCCAGCACTTTTGTCTACCTTTGATTTTCCAACATTTGCAGTTCCTTCTTAAACTAAATATCTTGCCATATCCTTTATGCTATGTAGTCCGCACGGAATAAATACTGTACCAGTATTTCTGATTTACAAAGACAATCTGAAAGAGATGGCCTGGTTTAATGACAAAACCATAATAATGCTTTTAGACTGTGACAAATCTAATAAACCTCTTTGGTTTCTATCTTTTGCTTAACTTAAGAAAAATAAAATAGTCTTCTTATATTACAGCTCAATATTGGCATGCCAGACTATATTAGAGATAAATGAGCGATAGCTCAAATGGAAATCTGTAACAGCTGCATGATTCCGCGCTATAAACATTGGCACTACCATTACGCAGTCAATATGAACCATCAGTTTTCCTTTGTTTCTCAATACTTTTGATTCATTCATTCCCAGCCGCTCAGTGGATGGTGCTCAGGTATTCACTGGTATTTCAGCAGGTGAAAATGCTTGCTTGATTACAAATAGCCTGGAATTGTTTCAGTCAATTTAAACACAAATTAGCTCGTTTTATTTTGAAAATGCAGAAAACACTTAACATGGCTGACACCCACCTTTATTAACAAGACCTTATGTATAAACCGACTTCAATAAATTATCGTGAGAATATTCACTTTGATTAAATTTGCATACTTATCAACAGTATTTGATGCAGTCTCAGATCTTCTCTGCTGCCAAGTGAAGTCTACAAATGATGAATAAGTTGTGATATAAACCATGCCAGCAATTAAATCTACTGATTAGTTTTACAGTTCAGAAGCATGTCCGTGAACAAAATGTCTCCTACTGTGTGAAGCAAAACAGGGATTTGGTAGTAGCATTGCAGAACTATTGCATCTGAGTTTCCTCTGAAAACATAGAGTGTGGATGGGCACCATTGAGAATGGAAGAACAGTTCTTCACTCATGGCCATGGTCAGTTCAGGTCGGGAAAGACAATGACAAGTTTATGTTAGTTTAGTTTATTACTGTCATATGAACAAAGGTACAAACAAACGTTGTTTATATCAACGGGTCGATGGTCGAAAGGGTCAAGAGCTTCAAATTCCTAGGCGTGCACATCTCTGAAGATCTTTCCTGGTCCGAGAACACAGATGCAATTATTAAGAAAGCTCATCAGCGCCTCTACTTCCTGAGAAGATTACCGAGAGTCGGTCTGTCAAGGAGGACTCTCTCTAACTTCTACAGGTGCACAGTAGAGAGCTTGCTGACCGGTTGCATCGTGGCTTGGTTTGGCAACTTGAGCGCCCTGGAGAGGAAAAGACTACAAAAAGCAGTAAAAACTGCCGTCCATCATCAGCCCTGACATCGAGGGGATCTATCGCAGTCGCTGCCTCAAAAAGGCTGGCAGCATCATCAAGGACCCACACCACCCTGGCCACACACTCATCTCCCTGCTACCTTCAGGTAGAAGGTACAGGAGCCTGAGGACTGCAACGACCAGGTTCAGGAATAGCTACTTCCCCACAGCCATCAGGCTATTAAACTTGGCTCGGACAAAACTCTGAACATTAATACCCCTTTATCTGTTATTTGCACTTTATCAATTCATTTATTCATGTGTGTATTTACGTATATGATGGTATATGGACACACTGATCTGTTTTGTAGTCAATGCCTACTATGTTCTGTTGTGCTGAAGCAAAGAAAGAATTTCATTGTCCTGTCAGGGACACATGACAATAAACTCTTTTGACTTTGACCTTTTTTGACTTTTGAAGATACAGTGAAAAGCAGTCGAGCGTATGGTGCAATTGCCCTCAGCACCTGTCTACATGAGTTATACATTTTACCCTTTCCACATTGGGTATTAGCCTGTGCTTTAACACTCTCACAGATTAAGTTTATTGACAATTAACAGACAGATTAAACGGAAAACAAAATGTACCTTCATGGGGATTTCAGGTTCTATGCTGGAGTGACCTTTCACTTGGGTTAGTGCAATGAAAAACCTGGTAATTGCCTAGTCACTGTGCCCACCTTCCCTCAATGCTTGCCCTGCCAATAAATCTCTTCGGAACATTTAGGAACCACCATCCTGAGCCCCTGCAGCAATGGATGATCCTGGTGTTATGGTTTCATGCCTAATTCTGGGCTTATTGTTGTAAATGAGTGTTGAAGTGAGAAGAAAGCGAGAGGGGCTGTGCACAACATCCACATACCACCAGAGCAGATGGGTGGAGGCAGGCAGCTGGAGCCTCGCTGGATCCAGGAGCAACGAGCAGAGAGTTAGTGACAACGCAAGGAACTCCAGATGCTGGCCCACAAAAAAGTCTCCAAGTGCCGGAGTAACTCAGTGGGTCAGGCAGCATCTCTGAAGTACATGGATAGGTGTCGTTTCGGGGTGAGAGTCTTCTTCGGACTGAACCTGCTGAGTTGCTCCAACACTTCGTGCCTTTTTTCCCCCACAGAGTTAATGAGTTTGTCCAATGAGGCCAAGGGGTGTAAACACTAAACGGAGATGGTCTGAGGGAGAATATGAGGACATCACAGGCTGGAGGCAGGTTGCTGAGGAGATATGGGAAATACTCAGAGAAATCTAGATGGCCCAGTATTAACATGCCGAGGATCAAAGAGAGGGATTAGTTAGATGTGAGTGTGTGAGTGTGTGAGTGTGTGTGTGTGTGTGTGTGTGTGTGTGTGTGTTTGCATATTTATGTGTGCTTATGCACACATAATATGATAGCAACATGTTTGTAGGTTGCTGTCCACATGCATGCCCAGCATCATGTGAATATTAACATCAGGCATCCATGCAGCTCTCAAGGCTACTACTAAGCTGGTGTGATGGCAAATTTCCAACTCTTCCAGTGTCCAACTTTCCATTGACATCACTACACAGGCAAGTAGGAGTGATCTTACGCAGACCAAATAGAACAGATTTTCCAGTCGTTATTTCCAGTTCTTTAATGAAGTAGTTGTACAAACAAAGAGATGAACATACCAGGGGGGGTTACACAAAAAGCTGGAGAAACTCAGCGGGTGCAGCAGCATCTAAGGAGCGAAGGAGATAGGCGACGTTTCGGGTCGAGACCCTTCTTCAGACTGGTCAGGGATCAGGGAAACGAGAGATATAGACAGTGATGTGGAGAGATAAAGAACAATGAATGAAAGATGTGCAAAAAAGTATCGATGATAAAGGGAACAAGCCATTGAAGCTGTTTGTGGTGTGAAAATGAGGAAGCTAGTGCGACTAAGGTGGGGGAGGGGAGATAGAGATAGAGGGAATGCCAGGCCCCGAGGGCTGAGGGAGAGGTGGGGAAGGGAGAGGAGACAGCAAGGGTTAAACAGAATTGACAAAATTCATTGTTCAAGCCCAAAGGATGCAGGACCCCAAGCGGAATATGAGGTGCTGTTCCTCCAACTTGCGGTGTTGCTCACTCTGGCCGTGGAGGGGCCCAGGACCGAGAGGTCGGATGCAGAATGGGAGGGGGAGTTGAAGTGCTGAAGGTCGGGTTTGGTTTTTTGTGGACCGAGCGGAGGTGTTCGGCGAAACGATCGCCAAGCCTCCGCTTGGTCTCACCGACATCTGGCATCTGAGCAGCGGATGCAGTAGATGAGGTTGGAGGTGCTGGTGAACGTCGGACCTGGAAGGACTGCTTGGGTCCCTGTAAGGAGTGGAGGGGGGGTGAAGGGACAAGTGTTGCATTTCTTGCGGTTGCAAGGGAAAGTGCCCCGGGGAAGGGGTATAATAAAAGAGCGGGAGGGGAGGGAAGAATTGACAAGGGAGTTGCAGAGGGGAGCGGTCTTTGCGGAAGGCAGACAGGGGGGGAGATGGGAAGATGTGGCGGGTGGAGGGGTCACGTTGGGGGTGGCGAAACTGGCGGAGGACTATGTGTTGTATTTTGCCGGCTGGTGGGGTGAAAGGTGAGGACCAGGGGGACTCTGCCCTGTTTGCGAGTGGGGGAATGGGGGAGCTGAGGGCAGTGTTGCAGGGTATGGAGGAGACCCTGGTGCGAGCCTCATAAATAGTGGGGGAGGGGAATCCCCGTTCTCTGAAGAATGAGGCCATTTGTGATGACCTGGTGTGGAACACCTCATCCTGGGAGCAGATGCGGCGTAGACGGAGGAATTGGGAATAGGGGATGGAGTCCTTACAGGAAGCAGGGTGGGAGGAAGAGTAGTCCAGGTAGCTGTGGGAGTCAGTTGGTTTGTAGTGGATGTCGGTCAGGAGTGTATCACCTGCAATAGAGATGGTGAGGTCAAGGAATGGTAGGGAATGTCGGAAATGGTCCAAGTGTATTTGAGTGCCGGATGGAAGTTGGTGGTGAAATGAATGAAGTCAGTCAGTTGTGTGTGGGTGCAGGAGGTGACACCAAAACAGTCGTCGATGTAACGGAGGTAGAGGTCGGGGATGGGGCCCTGGTACGCCCGAGAACAAGGATTGTTCGACGTACCCAACAAAGAGGCAAGCGTAGCTGGGGCCCATGCGTGTGCCCATAGCTACGCCTTGTGTTTGGAGGAAATGGGAGGAATCAAAAGAGAAGTTATTGAGGGTGAGGACCAACTCTGCTAGGCGGAGGAGGGTGTCAGTGGACGGGTATGGGTTGCTCCTCTGGTCGAGGAAGAACCGGAGGGCTTTGAGACCGTCCTGGTGGGGGATGGAGGTGTAGAGTGACTGGACGTCCATGGTAAAGATGAGAGGATGGGGGCCTGGAGAATGGAATGCACAGAGCCGACGGAGAGTGTCTGAGGTGTCTTGAACATAGGTGGGGAGGGATTGAACATTGAATTTTCTCAATTCTGTTAACCCTTGCTGTCTCCTCCCCTTCCCACCTCTCCCTCAGCCCTCGGGCCCTGGCATTCCCTCTATCTCTATCTCCCTCCCCCACCCTAGTCGCACTAGCTTCTCATTTTCACACCACAAACAGCTTACAATGGCTTGTTCCCTTTATCATCGATACACCTTTTTTGCATATCTTTCATTCATTGTTCTTTATCTCTCCACATCACCGTCTATATCTCTCATTTCCCTGATCCCTGACCAGTCTGAAGAAGGGTCTCGACCCGAAACGTCGCCTATCTCCTTCGCTCCTTAGATGCTGCTGCACCCGCTGAGTTTCTCCAGCTTTTTGTGTAACCCTCGATTCTCCAGCATCTGCAGTTCCTTCTTTAACACTTTGATGAACATACCAGGTTCTCCTTATTCTGCATACAAGTTGTAAAGCCTGTTCTCCCAGTCTGGTGAGAACTGTATGCTCTCCCTCCCTGTGCCTGGACTGAGCACTCCCTGTCCACTATGCCCATATATATACGCCCCTCTGTGCATCTAATGACCGCCCCCAAGAGTCCAAAATAATACTGCAAGATATATCTAGACAAAATAATTTTATATGCCAACAGTAGCTAGCCTAAACATAAATGGCTCCTACAGGTGGTGTTCATTAGACAATGCCTAACAGACAACCTGTCAATTTTCAGTCAACAGGAGACATGAAAGGTCCACAGCATTTGTCCACTTAAGCTAAGTTCAGCACAACCTGTGCCTGTGAACTAGGCTTCACTATCAACAAGAGCAAGGACTAGTTTGATGAGAATGGCCAGGAGATTAGAGATGTAGCCACTGAGAACTAATCTGGGTTGTGGATTGTTCCTGTCATGCCTCAAAGGTAATGTAGCCACTTTAAGATCAAAGCCTACAAAATGACACAAGGTGGGAGGAAGGAGCACAGGAGAACCACAACTCAACATCATCATCATTGGCCGTCACTCGAAACGAGTATGACTGTCCTCTCATGGAGGACGCCTGTGCGTGACTTTGTTTAACGTGGGGAGACTGATGCACAGACAGCCACCACACGGTCCTTGACAGATCTGGGTCAGGATCCAGTGGCATGGAGTCCAAGACGATCGGAGACCCTTTTCTGCTGGTGCCTTCATCCGCCTTCCCAGCCATTGTGACGCTTCACTAAAGTCAGCCATCATCCTCCCCCTGTTCCACCGTTGAGGTCTTGGTTGGATTGCTCTTTGTCAGGGAGCTCCCCCTCGACCTTACCGGCATGGGTGACCCTACCAGGAGCATAGCTCTAGACGGCATCGCTCTCAGGATCTAAGGTCCACACAAGCTTCTCCACCACGACAAGGTGACAATCCACAATAACCGAGTCAAGCAGGTATTCCTCCGTACAATTAAAGCAATCAGCGGCCAAAAGGCTCAAGGCCCATATTGAGAACAGAGGTGAACTTATCCAGGATAGCAGTCAGCATCCACTAGAAGGAATGCTTTGGGTTCTCCTCAACCACAATGCACTCTAGATGTGACCATTCTCGAGTCAGTCTCACCGCCAGTTATCTGGCCTAACTAATGGCCCTGTCCCACGATGCAAGTTCATTCAAGAGCTCTCCCGAGTTTAAAAAAAAAATCAAACGTGGTAAGCACGGAGAATGAACGTAGCGTGTATGTCGGAGCTCGGGGACGTCTCTTAGCGGCTTGTAATGCTAACGGCAGGTACTCTGGAAGACTCGCTAATGGTAGGTAAGCTTGGGAAGACTCGTGAAGATTTTTCAACATGTTGAAAAATGTCCACGAGAGCCCCGAGTACCGACGAGCAGCCATTACCGTAAATCTCCGAGTTCGAATCAGGGCAAACGCGGGAGAGCTCTTTGAATGAACTCGTACAGTGGGACAGGGCTTTAAACGTTGAGAAATCCGTACCCCGACCGAAATGAAACAAGACCTTCGGAGCAGATGGCAACCCAGCTGAAATCTTAAACCTTGGTGTGAGGAATTTCAGAATCAGAACCACAACTTCACTCCCAATATCAGGAAACAGAAGGATTTGGCAAGAAAGCCCAGAGACGCAACAATCATTATCACCTTCAAGAAAGACGACAAAGCTAATCGCAGAAATATTCAAGGGTTGTTGTATCCCACGGAGAAAAGCATCATCCAGGTCACCATCAACCAGCTCCTTCCAATGATGAGTGAGCTGTCCCACAAATTGCAGCACTGATTGCATCCATCTCGATGTATAATGGATGTGATCTTCACTGCATGACAAATCCAGTGAAATGCAGGGAGCATAACCAACTACTATTAATCCCCCTCACTAAACCTCCGACTCTATTAACTGGAAGGATTTTTGGAGAATTCTCCTCAGATTTGGTCTTCCACCCGGCATTTACTTCACGCTGGCAAAGTTGATCCCAATGGATCCAGTGGAGCCAATCATAATGCAGACTATTCAAATAATTGGGATCATTGTCCTGACACATTGTTCCAGCACGCTTCCTGTTGGGGTAGAACTAATCTACAAGAGTAACGGTGTGGAGAGGATGTTTCCTCTAGTGGGAGAGACTAGGACAGTGGTTCCCAACCTTTTTTGTCCTGTTTACCCCTGGCAACTGTAATAGTACATAACTGTTATTTCACGTAGTTTTGAACAACTAATGATGGAAGGATTTTTATACCAGAACCAAACACAGTCAGTCAATGCGAAAAATATTTACAGATCCAGAATCAACAAATTTACCCCCAAGTTGGGAACCCTTGGTCTAGGACTAGAGGTCATAGCCTCAGAATTAAATGACGTTCTTTTAGGAAGGAGATGAGGAGAAATGTATTTAATCAGAGGGTGGTGAGTCTGTGGGATTCTTTGCCACAGAAGGCTGTGGAGGCAAAGTCAGTGGATATTTTTAAGGCAGAGATAGATAGATTCTTGATTAGTGTGGGTGTTCGAGGTTATGGGGAGAAGGCAGGAGAATGCGGTTAGGAGGGAGAGATAGATCAGCCATGATTTAATGGCAGAGTAGACCTGATGGGCTGAATGGCCTAATTCTACTACTATTCCTTATGACCTTATGACCTGATTACTGTTGTACCGACACTTTCTCCAATGCAGAACAAAGCTCATTCAAACCTCAGTTGTAAGCTGCAGCAGTTTGCAAATAAGTCTTGCATATGCATGCATTTTGATTCTGAGCTTGCAGCCATCATTGATTCTTGCAGTGGGGCCGCATACTCCAAAATCGCCAAAACAAAGAACTTCTACCAACATGTCATTATGAATAAGGGGTAAGCCATTTAGAACAGAGACGAGGAAACACTTTTTCTCACAGAGAGTTGTGAGTCTGTGGAATTCTCTGCATCAGAGGGTGGTGGAGGCCAATTCTCTGGATACTTTCAAGAGAGAGCTAGATAGGGCTCTTAAAGATAGTGGAGTCAGGGGATATGGGGAGAAGGCAGGAACGGTGTACTGTTGGGGATGATCAGCCATGATCACATTGAATGGTGGTGCTGGCTGGAAGGGCCGAATGGCCTCCTCCTGCACTTATTGCCTATTGTCTGTTGTCTGTCACCTGCTGCAAAACACTGTCCTCTAATAATAAAAGTTCACAATAAGATGACAAGAAAATATGGCATGCTTGTCACGTCTTAGGAATCACCTAAGTTGGTGGGGAAATCCTTCATTCCCGTTAGAGCACCAGCACTGCGAAGGCTGTCGGGGGAAGACGATTTGATGATCAAGGCCTCAAACCCAGTATAACACCTATCAGACAGCAGTGATTCCTCCCTCCCTGGACGATCCCAAGATCTGAACAACTACTGCAGCTGCTCAAAGTCCTGGAGAAATACCACAAAATCTTCCAAACCCACTGGTGGGATAAAGGAGCCAAGATCAGCAGGTTCCCCCAGGCTAAGGTCTCCAACACTGAGGTCTTGATTACACTCCGTCGGCTCTGTTGGGCCGGCCATGTCGCTTGCATGCCCTACAATAGACTGCAGAAACACTGATTCTAATCCCAGCTCTGTCTTTGGAAGAGGCTGCCATATAAACTGAAGCAATAATTCAAGGACAGTCTCAAAAACTCCTAGAAAGCATAACATCCCATCTTTCTCTTGGGAATCCCTAATTCATGACTGCTCAAAGTGGAAAGGGAACATTCACAGTCCCACTAAGAATTTAAGGACTGCATGAGAAGAATTAAGAATGCTAGTCACATGCGGGAATACCTGACTTGTGGCTGTTCATTGTTTAAAGGTTATTGGGATCCCTTCATAGCAGATGACACTCACTAAGCTTATCTTATCTTAAGGCCATGTTACTAAAAGCCCTGTTCACTCCAAAACAACCTATATGTAACAATCCAAATTGGTCAGAAGAAGGGCCTCGAATCAAAACGTCACATATTATTTTTTTCTAGAGATGCTGCCTGACCCACTGAATTACTCCAACCTTTTGTGTCTATCTTCGGTTTAAACCAGCATCTGCAGTTCCTTCCTACACGTTCTATATTTTTTCCCATGGTTTTCTTATTTGCTAAGTTTATCCCAAAATTGTGTCAGTTGGTGTAGTTAACCGTCATTACAAATATTTCTGATATGACATTCAATTTTTCAGGATACTCAGCATTTTGTGCACTATTAAAGATCTTCCCATTATTGTCAATGCTCGTAAAAGGAAGATCAGAACATCAGAACAGAAAATAGAACATCAGCTCATGTGATATTTATGATCTTAATCACATAACACTTGACGGAAGTGTCGGTGTACTTCTTACTGTTCTTTATTATGTTCTGCCTTCATGGGCAAGCTGGGTGTCACGAGTATTCATGGATTGAAGTTGTGTGCATTACAGAATGTGCGCCCCAAGCTCAACGTTAATCCCTCATGCCATTGTGATAAGCACTGGAAATAGTATGGGTGTCAGCATATATTCTTTTAAAACCAGTTTTAAAAAAAGGACAACAACCAAGGAGAGATCATGGAAATTTTCATCAAAATTTAAATAGTAAATAGATGCAAAATTAAATTAGCAAAGTTGATCACAACGATTAAAAAATTCGGAATCCAATAGTGGATCGTTTGTGAAGTTTTAGCAATATTTAACTGAGATTAAATAATGTAAATGAGTTCTAAATGCTACAAAGATCCTACTCACCACCATGACACCAAGTTAAACGTTTCGATCATGTGAACTGTCAAAATGGCACAAAACTGCAGCATATATCTCTATTAGGCAGCCTTGGAGCTTAAATCCTTCAATCAATCCATACTTCAAAAGATATTGAAGCTGTCAGATTGATACCTAACATCAAACATTCTCCACAGCTCCAGGACAAAAGAAAACAATTGACAAGAGTCTCAATTGACAAGCGTCTGCCAGCAGGACATTCAATGAAATCACGATTAGCAACTCAGAATTTTACTCATGTGTCAAAATCACTTATAATGTCTGACACAGAGAAAGAAAATCTAACAATCTACAGCATCTTGTGAGGGATGGTCTACCAGCTATAAGCATGTACAAAAACATACATTCCCCTTCAAAGTCACATTCTCGTCGGGATTCTTCTCCCTTGCCATTCACTGAGATAGAATGGCGAAATATGAGGGTGCAGTCAGCAGAAAGCTGGATTCAGAATAGTTACAGTATGCCCTTATGTCCTTGACACACTTACCGAGTGACAAAGAAATGGGTTTAACCAACAGTCCAGTGAGATGAGCACTTAACCCTGCCACTTAGTGTTACACTAGACTCTGACCTGATGCCAGGTGCTATCCAGCTGGCAAGATGGCAAGCTTTCTATCCCCTCAGCTTAGTATAAACAAGAGTGTAGAGAAAAGAATAAAAGGGTTTGGTCTAATGTTCTAAATGCATATATCATAAGCATGTTATTTAGAAAAATGCTTAAAGATTCTAGCAATCACCCCAATGTTTAGAATGGGCACACCATACCACATCAATTGTTGGACCTCTCTTGAGAACTTTAGTAGCATTGCCGAGTTTTGATATTGTGAACTTGCTGAATTTCCCAAGTTGAAATTTCAAACTGACAAATCACATCTATGTTTTCCAATAATTCCCACTCACCTGCTCATCCATAATGTTTTACCCATTCTAGTGCATGTCCAATTCTTTTTCAAGTTGTCATTACAGATTCTGGTTCCATCCATTCCTTCAAGCACTGCAATCCAGATCACAGCCCGTAACAAGGTATTCATTTCATCTCCACTTGTGTTAACTTTGACCATTTATCTTAAACCTGTGCCTCCATCTTGGCCATGATCTCATTTCACTCCTACCATCGTAAAGAAGGTATTGGAGCATTTTACAAGCAGACATTTTTCCCCAAATCCTACCTGGCAATATTTGTTAGCTGGCCGATCCAATCACTTCCTTTGAAGTTTCCATGTTTTCATATTTCATGTTTCATACATTTTGTGTTTTTATGAGATGGCAGATCAATTTCCCTCCTGGGATAAATAAACTTCAGTCGTATCGAGTCTGAAAGCCATCTTCCAGATTTAAAAACAACTTCTTCCCAACAACCATCAGGCTCTTCAACACTACAAAAGACCACCTAAACGAAGAAGTATCTAGATTGCACGAAGAACTTTGTCCTCGTTTTGCACTGGTATTGGGGTTATTGATTAACTGAATGCTTTTTGTTAATTATATCTATATAACTAAAAGTCTCATCTTGACCACTTACCTGTCTGCGCTGTATATTGATTTTAGAAAAAATGCTACCATATATCGCTATGATTTTTGGCCATCTTTCTCACAGTCTGCCTCCGCTGAGGCAGCCCTGAGGATTTTTCCGATCGATGAAAAATAAAAAAGTTATGAATGTTTATAAAGTTTGAGATCAGCTGATTAGTCCTCTCGCCTGTCAATCACCATGACGAAGGTAACCCCCTTCCGGGGGGGGGGGGGGGGTGGGAGGGCAGGATTATAAAATGCCCGGATGCCTGGAAGATCACGAGGGAGAATCCACAACTGTGATTCTATGCTGTGAATCAACTGAACTGTGAGTCTGCAATGTACTTGCAATAAATGATTTGTTTGCCCTCAGTGACAATGTAATGAGTTGTTTGGCAATATGGTAGCCTGCACTCTGCTTGAAATGCTATGAAACTGAATTGGGTGGCCTGCACTCTGCCTGAAATGCTATGAAACTGAATTTGATGGCCTGCACTCGGCCTGAAATGCTATGAAACTGAATTTGATGGCCTGCACTCGGCCCGAAATGCTATGAAACTGAATTTGGTGGCCTGCGCACGGCCCAAAACACTATGAGACCAAATTTGGTGGCCTGCGCCCGGCCCAAAACGTAATGAGACAAATTTGGTGGACTGCGCTCAGCTCGAAACGCTATGAGACCGAATTTGGTGGACTGCACTCAGCCCAAAATGCTATGAAACTGAATTTGGTGGCCTGCGCTTGGCCCAAAACGTAATGAGACAGATTTGGTGGACTGCGCTTGGCCCGAAACACTACGAGTCAGAATTTGGAGGCCTGCACTCAGCCCAAAATGCTATGAGACCGAATTTGGTGGCCTGCGCCCTGCCCAAAATGCTATGAGACCAAATATGGTGGCCTGCGCCCAACCTGAAACACTATGAGACCGAATTTAGTGGCCCGCGCTTGGCCCAAAACACTATGAAACTGAATTTGGTGGCCTGCGCTCTGCTTGAAATGGAGAGTGCCGTGAGTGAACTGCCGTGAGTGAACTGCCAGCCCACCAGCCTTGAGTGACTGATCCGTCAGTCCAGCAGCCCTGAGTGACTGAGCTGCCAGCCTACCAGCCCTGAGTGACTGAGCTGCCAGCCCACCAGGCCTGAGTGACTGAGCATCCAGCCCACCAGGCCTGAGTGACTGAGCTGCCAGCCCAAGAATCCATTTGACCCACAATGTCCATACTAGCCCTCTGGAAACCAGTCTCTTCGGCCCACAACACCCATACTAACACTCCAGAAAGCCCCCCCCCCACTGCCAACCAATGTTGGAATTGGTGGAGGGGTGGAATATTGCATTGGGGGACCAGCCCTCCCGTGTGAACATGTGATCCAACGGGTCCCACTTAGTCTAGTGTTATCTATGAGTATTGTGTTTACAGGCCTGTTATGCTGCTGCACATGTTGTTTCATTGAGTCTTTGTCGATACATATGGCAATGAAACACTCTTGACTCTTGATTTGATTGCAACTCATGATGTGATCTATAAAGGGAGGTGAAGGCGACTTTACCATGCTGGCCTTCACCAGTCGGGGATATGAGTGTCTATCATAGTTGGTTCCATCCAGGTCAGTGGTCAGTTCAAATCATTTAAGTACCCAGCGTCTTTAGAGCATTTATAACAGTGTTAAGTACAAGAATGACTAGCATTTAACTGAATAAGTCATACTGTCTGTGCTTGCTCACAATCGACAATCCATGATATGAAATATAATGTTTTTACTTAGTCATAGAGAGTCATAGAGTCATACAATGTGGAAACAGGCTCTTCGGCCCAACTTGCCCACACTGGCCAACATGTCCCAGCTACACTAGTCCTTCCTGCCCGCATTTGGTCCATATCCCTCCAATCCTGTCCTATCCATGTACCTGTCTAACGGTTTCTTAAATGTTGGGATAGTCCCTGCCTCAACTACCTCCTCTGGCAGCTTGTTCCATACACCCACCGCCCTTTGTGTGAAAAAGTTGCCCGTCAGATTCCTATTAAATCGTTTCCCCTTCAATTTAAACCTTTCTCTTCTGGTCCTCAATTCACCTATTCTGGGCAAGAGACTTTGTGCATCTACCCGATCTATTCCTCTCATGATCTTAAACACCTCTATAAGATCACCACTCATCCTCCTGCGCTCCAAGGAATAGAGTCCCAGCCTACTCAACCTCTCCCGATAGCTCAGACCCTCTAGTCCTGGTAAAATCCTTATAAATCTTCTCTGTACCCTTTTCAGCTTGACATCGTTCCTATAACACGGCGCCCAGAACTGAACACAATGCGGCCTCACCAACATCTTGTACAACTGCAACATGACCTCCCAATACTCAATACTCTGGCTGATGAAGGCCAATGTGCCAAAAATATGTGCCATACATTGATAGAAGCTTTCTATCAAAATCCTCATGAAGATTCAAAAATGCTTAGGAAACCAATGCTGAGATACTTTGATCGAAAATTTTACAAACAGACGTTTTTCTCCAAATCTTATCTGGCAATATATGTTAGCTGGCCTATCCAATCTCTTCCTTTGAAGTTTCCAACTGGTTTAATTTCCTTCTGATAACTCAACTCAGCCCAAATGGTCTGTTCAAGCCATCTAAATGCCCGGCTGGTTTGGATTATTCATAATGGAGTGTCAAATACAAAAATGAGTGGTGTTTCTTTCAACAAGTCATACCATCTGTGTTTGTTCGAAGTTAACTGTTCTTTGACTCCACCGAAACTTCAGGCTGACAGTTCAGCTTGCAGCACAAGTGCAAACTTTATGAACACAATGATCCGAAATTGATCTTTTAAACGACGACTTAAGTATGGTAATTGAATCGCAAGATACAGCCATCAACAGAAACTGAATGAACCCATGTAATTGCTGGCTCAGAGGTTGCTACATTTGACAGAGGCAGGGGTGGAAATCCAGGGGGGGCCAACACGCTCCCCACCCCCCCCCCCACCCCCCACGTCGATCCCCCCCATATTTTGTAATACGGATTTTAAATCCCGGTGAAATCTCGCTTTCCGCGAGACAGTGGGTGGGACTGATGATCGAGGATTGGACGGGAAAGATGCCAGTCAGCAGACAATGAGGGCGGGATATGATGATTCAGGCGCAATGATTGGAGGAGGGTGTCGGTCAGAGGCGGAAGTAGGGGGGGGGGGGGGGGACTGAGGATGGAACGCGGTGATTGGAGGAGGGAGACAGCGACGGCCCAGGTTTACAGCAAAGATCCTCCACTCTAGTATCTTTGGTTGCCAGCGCGGAGAAGCAGCTCCACGCTCGGGACTGGTGTCCCGTCAGTCCAGGCAGGGCTGTAGGTTAACCGGCGAGACAGGCAGAGTTGAGCTGGATTTAGCGCTGCTTCTCCGCGCTGGCCGTAAGCCTGGGCCGTCGTTCCGTAATTACCATCCACAGGGCCCACGGCCGAAGCCTCCCAAGTGTGTGTGTGAGTGTGCGCATGTGCGCGCGGCCGCCAAGAAATTGTGTCCCCCCCTCCCCCCGGTTCCCCCCCTGTTTTTGATAGCAATTTCCGTGCCTGGGCAGAGGTGTCATCCTCCTGAAATAAGCACAACCCAAGGCCCAGGCTGGCAATTAAGGTGAAATATCAACAAATTGTGGCACTTTTCTTTTAGTTCCACCGACATTTTACCCAATATTCCAGCTGCTGGCAAAAGAGTACTTGATTGAAGAGAGAGACAAAAAGCTGGAGTAACTCAGCGGGACAGGCAGCAACTCTGGAGAGAAGAAATGGGTGATGTTTCAGATCGAGACCCTTCTTCTGCCTGTCCCGCTGAGTTACTCCAGCATTTTGTGTCTATCTTCGGTGTAAACCAGCATCTGCAGTTCCTGCCTAAAGATTAATTGATCAATTATTTGGGGCTTGCTTTTTGAATAATAGTGGCACGTCATAACTTTATCGGCCTGTCCAACATAGGTGATCTTTCAGGCGACTGCCGATTGCTGAAAACCCGGTGACTGGAATGGCGACTGTCAGACTGGAACACACACACATCGCTTCCTTCACCAGCCCGTTATGCAGGCGGGGGACAGGGCAAAGGGGGGGGAGCACTGTCTGAGTGAAATTCACACAATGCAAAGCCAAGGTGATACAGACACACGCCACGATGGACAGGAAGGTTGGCATCTGTAACGGTGAACGCACAGTGTACGGAAGTGTCACTTAAGTCCTTTAAAAGAGGGGGAGGGAGATGGGGGAGAGGGGGGAGAAGGGAGGAGAAGGGGGGGAGAAGGTGCAGACGGGGTGGGGAGAAGGAGTGCAGACAACTTTTAAGAAGCCAGAGATACACAGCTGTGAAGCTCGGCGGACATTAACTTTACCGGTCGGTTATCCTCCTTGGTTCTGAAAACTACTGTTTACATTTTTTTTTCCAATGAGCCAATGAAATTCACCGGTCAGCACCGGCTACAACCTACGAGAATCTCCAACAACCTACGACCTCCTGGCGACCCACCTACGCTACTCCCCATGGCGGCAACATGTTGAAAAATTAGCGGCAACCATAATGAGGCCGCGACTAGTACCGTGAATGCGGGAACTACTCACGACCATGAAGGCAACTCCCCGGCAACCACCCGAGAACATGTGGCGACCATGTGGCGACTGCATAGTCTCCTGTAGTCTCCAAAACAGTCACCTAAGTGGGACAGGCCTGTTAGCCACTGCGTTCAAAATGGGATTTGTTGGCTGTCCAGCATTCTTGTGCATTTTGAGAATGTAAGGCTTTACGAATGAAAATTCTTTATTTCTACAATAGTGAAATCAAATATTAAATTGTCTGTTTCTATGAATTATCGGTGGATTCATATGTATTTAATGTTAGACTAGATTTATTTCTGACATTAACTTTGCTGACAGCATGGTGTAAGTGTTCACAGGTTTGTGGCTGCACTTGTTTCAGATCAATCAGTAACAGATATGCGAAACATGATCAATACCTGCTGGCTTTAACTCACTCCTTATGCCGGATAAAATCCATATTGACCAAGAGTTAATCAGCTCTTGCACCCCCAAAATGTTGCAAATGACAGACTTCTGAAGGGTATGTGTCCCTTGAACGTCTGAGAGTTTAAATTATACAATCAAACTAAAACGTTTGCAATATAACATGGTAATGTAATCCTCTATGTAGCAGCATCCAGAGAGTTTTGTGTTCCTCACCCCATTACACAGCCATTTGGTTCACAAGATCATTTATTATCTTCCTTGAATCTCAATATTGGTCTTTACTGCTAGCAAACCCTCCCCGCACCCTGTCCACTAACATCTCTAATGTTTTTGTGTAGGGAGGAACTGCAGATGCTGGTTTAAACCGAAGATAGACACAAAAACCTGGAGTAGCTCAGCAGGTCAGGCAGCATCTCTGGAGGAAAGGAATAGGTGATGCTTCGGGTCGAGACCAGCCTGAAGAAGGGTCTCAAAAGTACAACACCAAGCTGCCCGCTTTGTATGTAATGACTACAAGCGCAAGTCAAGCGTGAATAATATGCTGACTTCTCTCTGCAGAATCAGGCAACATTGCAATTTACAAGGAGATTCACAAAATCACGGCATCAAAACTCCCGTCATCCCAGCGCACCAACTGCCATGAAACAAGACAAAATAACGGTCCCTACATCATCAACTCGCTAAATTTCAATAAACTTCAGAATCACACTTTATTCGCCAAGTATGTTTTGCAACATACGAGGAATTTCACCGGCCAGGTCAGTCATACAATTAAAAGCAACAGACTCAAAAACACATTTTAACATGAGCATCCACCACAGTGACTCCGACACATTCCTCACTGTGATGGAAGGTGAAATAAAGTTCAAGTCCTTCCCTTAGTTCTTCCTCGGTCGTGGGCCTCGAGCCCCCGTTGACGGGACGATCTTGACTCACATAGCCAGCGGCAATCGGGCCCTCCGTGTCGAGGCGATCAACTCCCGCATCGGGGGGATGTCAGCTTTCCCGCACGGGGCGATCGAAGCTCGCTTCAGGGCTGGTCGAACCTTCCGCGACGTTGGAGCTCCCGACTTGGCCTCACCCGAGACCGCGAGCCCTTGATGGTAAGTCCGCGGTGGTCATGGTAGGAGCGATCCCAGGCAAGGGATCAGCTCTGATGTTAAGTCCACGCCCCGCGGTGGGGCTCATGACAGTCTGAGGAGGCTTCCAGCTCCATCGATGGTAGGCCGCAGAGTCCGGAGAATGTGATCCAAAACTTGATCACATCTCCGGGAAGGTAAGAATCTGAAAAAAAGTATCCCCCGATCCCCTCCCCCCTCATAAAACAAACCGAAGAACATTAAAACAAAACTTTTAACAACTGGTGAAGTGTTTGCGTAGTAATCAACCAGAACCAGAACCAGAACCAGAACCGAAGCATCGCCTATTCCTTTTCTCCAGAGATGTTGTCGAACAGTTTTGATTGTTTTGGCCTGCTGCAAAAAGGCATCTTCTCTCTGCATGGGTGAGGCTTGTCCTATCCACATGATCCCTGGATCTCAGGAGGCTCAGGGAGCCCAGGAAAGCAGCCCAGGCTCGGTCAGTGAATCAGCTGCCCACTCAGGCTCATCGCAGCTTCTCCCTCCGTCTGCTCGAGTTTACCTCCACTCTGTCCCTTCTCATCATCCTTGGACTGCAGGAGCCGGGGACAGGGTGTGAGCGAGCCGGGTGCTCCTTTCAGTGCCAGCCTCTGGTCATCGACTTCTTGCAGGCGAGTGAGACCGGCCTCAGTCCCATTCCCATTCTCAGTCCCATTCCCATTCCCATTCCCAGTCCCATTCCCGGTCCCATTCCCATCCCCATCCCTATCCCATTCCCAGTCTCATTCACATTCCCATTCCCAGGCACTGAGTTCCAGTCCCATTCCCATTCCCAGTCCCAGTCCCATTCTCATTCCTGGTCCCATTCCCATCCCGTCCCATTCCCAGTCCCATTCCCATTCCCATTGCCGGTCCCATTCCCATCCTGTCCCATTCCCATCCTGTCCCATTCCCAGTCTCATTCCCATTCACATTCCCAGGCACTGAGTTCCAGTCCCATTCCCATTCCCGGTCCCGGTCCCAGTCCCATTCCGATCCCGTCCCATTCTCAGTGCCATTCCCATTCCCGGCCTCTGAGTTCCAGTCCCATTCCCAGTCCCATTCCCATTCCCATTCCCAGTCCCATTCCATTCCCAGTCCCATCCCCGGGCACTGTTCCAATCCCATTCCCAGTCCCAGTCCCATTCCCAGACCCATTCCCATTCCCTGTCCCATTCCCAGTCCCATTCCCAGTCCCATTCCCAGTCCCAGTCTCATTCCCAGTCCAATTTTTGTCTCATTCTCATTCCCATTCCAAGTCCCATTGATTGTCCCAGTCCCAGTCCCAGTCCAATTTCCAGTCCCATTCCCATTCCCAGTCCCATTCCCAGTCTCATTCCCATTTCCAGTCCCATTTCCAGTCCCATTCCCAGTCCCATTCCTTGTCCCAGTCCTATTCCCAGTCCCAGTCCCAGTCCCAGCTGCAGTTGCAGTCCCAGCCTGAATGTATTTTAAAATTCACCATTGCACGCAACACACAGCTTCCTCTGGCAGCTTGTTCATACCTGCATACATATGACGAAATTGCCCTTCAAGTTTTGTTTAAATCTTTCCCCTCTCGCCTTAAAATTACGCCTAGATTTCTGTGCTCTACAACACTCTCCAAGGCTACCATTTACTGTGAAGTACTGCCCTAGTTTGACTTACAAAAATGCATCACATTATACTTATCAGAGTTAAATTCCATTTGTCAATCCTTGGGCCACTTCCCCAGTTAATCCTAGTCATTTTGTACACTTAGATAACATTCCTCGCTGCCCTCTGTACCATCAATTTTTGGATAATTTGCTAATATACTCAATGCATTAACTGTATTGTTATCTATATCGTTAATAGTAAGATTAAATGAGAACTTACCAGCTTGAAGTTTGATCTTTATTTTATGAGGAGTTGCGATGAGCGATTACGTGAAGAACCCCGCCAGTCGGCATGCACGTCAATCTTCAAAGCAGCGGTGTGAAATCACAGAAGAACAACAAATTGAAGTATTTTATAGTAAGATTATAACTCTAGAACTACCCAATGAGCTTTGTGATATGAGGGTTGGGAGCGGTGGGCACATGATCGCTCATCGCAACTCCTCATAAAATAAAGATCAAACTTCAAACTGGTAAGTTCTTGTTTAATCTTACTATTTTACTTCGGAGTCACGTGAGTGATTCCGTGAAGACTTTAAAGGTCTGTGATTTCACGCCGATCCAAATCCAGGCGTCTCACACTGCAAGCAGTTGACTCAGGAGGAGTGAATTAGTAACAACATTGATTCATGATACTGATTAACATGTTAATGCTTTAATTCACAAATAACAAAAATATATAAAATAACGACTCCTCTCTCCCAGGGAGAAGCTATGAAACAAAGTTTTACACAGAGTGGGCAAACACCCCAGATTCAACAAGCGGCTTGTTGTAGAACCTCTGAAAAGTCGATTCATTTGACCATCCTGTGGCCGCGAGGATGTGGTCTAGAGGGACGTCCATTGCCCTTGCCGCTGACGTTGATGCTGCCCTGGTGGAGTGAGATTTAAATTTTTGAGTATTAACTCCTGCACACCCCAGGACTTGCTTCAGCTATCGTGAGATGATCTGAGATGACACTTGCCTATGTGGTTTTTTGTGGCTTATAAATAGTGCTACCTCAGAACCTCTAAGGCTCTGTGTGACATCAATATATCGCTTCAAATGCTCCACTACACACAGCCGTGAATCTGTGAGATAAGCTGACAATATAAGCTTGTATCCGGACACCCCTGGTCTGCTCTGTTTGAATAAGTCATAGATGTGAAAAGTGGACTTACGGTCGCATCCATGAAGCTGTAAGGGTGCAGCATTGAGCTCCTCTCCCGTTAAAATCATGAAAAAAGCCGTTTTTAGAGACAGGATCGATTTTAATAACTCACCGGAGCTGGTTGGCGTCGTGTAAGTGACGTCATCAGAAATCGATGCGAAAAATCGGGAGTTTAACGGGAGTTTTAAATGAGAAAGGAGAAACACTCACGAGGACCTAGGAAAGCTACTATCAAGCTTCAGGAAGTTTTGGAAACTGCAAACGACAGCAGAAAGCTCAGAAGAAGTCTTACTTTCAAGGATTTGTGTCTGAAATGGCTGCAAAAGGAGAAATAAAGGAGATGGAGGTGAAGCAAATGCTAGCAGACATGAATACTACTTTGGAGAAAATGGAGATTAATCTTTCTAAAAATATTGATTCTGCTTGTGGTGAGTTAAAGGAGCGGGAAGAAGCAGTATAAGGAGCTTGATAAAAAATGAATGGGAGAATGTGCCAGAATGGAAAAAGACTATAATAAGAAATTTGATAAGATGCGTGAGAACATGGAAAAGTCTGATAAGCTGATGGAAGAAATGGCAGGCCAAATGAAAGAGATGTCTTTGGAATATTGAATCTGAAAAAGTCACAAAAATTTGAGGGGGAGCAACTTGTTAAAATGACTGTTTGGACTTGGAGGCAAGATCGAGAAGGCAGAATTTAAGAATCGTTGGAGTAAAGGAAGGACGAGAGGGATGTGGATCTCATACACGTACTTTCGTTGCTGACTTCCTTAAAGAAGTTTTTAAACTGCCGGAAAATCCAAGAATTTATGTTGCTCATCGGGTTGGACGCTTTCCAAAAGGGATAAATGCTCCCCCAAGACAGATAATTGTGAAATTCCTCGACATTTCTTCACTGGAAAATATACTGAATAAAATTGTTCACGGGTACAATCTTATATATCTTGGGATAATATTAGACTTTTCCATGATTATCCCCATGAAGTCGTCCAAAAAAGGATCTTGTTTACAAAGACAAGAAATATTCTGAAAGGAATATCCCAAGTGAGATATGGGGTGGTTTATCCTACAAAAATGAAGATTACTTATAAGGCTACCGAACGCTCATTCACGGACCCCGAAATGGCTTTTAAGTACGCACAAGATATCGTAAAGGAAATAGAAGATGAAGATGATGACAAGCAGGAATATTAAACTTTTTAATACAAGATCTTGCTCTAATTAAGATGGCGGAACTTTTCCAGACAGTTACCAGATATGCTTATCTGTCCAGAATGTGTTTTGGTGTACAGACCTTGAAAAAACGATAAACAAAGTTGTTAATGAGGGAATTAATGGAGGGACTTGAGCATTCTGCAGTTGGAATTAAAAGAAATTCTTTAATATCTTCTTAATCTAAGATACCTATCTGTTAACGTAAGCTGCACCATTTGGACTAATCTACTATTTAACTAAAATGTTCTTAATCAATCACTTGGAAAAGATCCAGCTTCTTCTTTGTTTACTGATTTTATTTGTTTATTTTTTGTTTCAATTAACTTCACATCACATTTTTTTTCTTATTAAGGTATCACACAGGAGGGAGATGTAATATAAATTTAAAAGTTCGAGACTTTCACCCAGCACCCAGAGTTCTGAGGTATTTGGTTGCACCATATGAGTCAAAAACGCTAAACTGATATATAATGCAAGACGATAGACAAATAAAGAATGGAGGAATTACATTGTGCAGTTGGAATATAAGGGGTGCCAATGAACCAATTAAGAGGGGTAAAGTTTTGCCCAATTAAAATCATTAAATTCTGACATAATGTTTTTGCAGGAAACACACATGAAACAACAAACACAGATGAGATTGAAGGCAAACTGGATAGGTCAAAAATACTATTCTTCATTTACTTCTAAAGCTAGAGGTACGGCTATTATTATTCAGAAAGGTATACCATTTAAATTAAAGAATACCATTTCAGATAAAGAGGGAAGGTATATTATAGTTTCGGGAGAAATTTATTCAACCCCACTGACTATGATAAATATTTACGCTCCGAATTCTGACAACCCCCAATTTATTAATAAAATTATAGATATAATATCAGAGTTTAATTACCAAAATGTAATAATAGGGGGGGGGCTTCAATTGCGTTTTAGATCCATATTTAGACAAATCAGTAAAACAAAGCAGGGGTAACTTAAAATCTAAGACTAGTGAACTTCTAAATACATATATAAAAAATGCTAATATAATAGATGTATGGAGAACTGCTAATCCAACTGGAAGGGAATATTCGTTTTACTCATCGGTACATAAAACTTATTCACGAATTGATTATTTTTTAGTGAATACAAAATTAATTCCATATACAATTAATCCTTCATACCACACCAGTATTATTTCTGATCATTCTCCGTTGACTTTTGTATTAAAATTTGAGGGAATGCCGAGTAAAAAATCTTTCTGGAGGTTTAACACACAAATTCTAAATGACCCACGGTTATAAATATTTAAAACAACAAATTACATTTTTTTTTTAGACAAATGAAACACCAGGTATTTCACCTTCTTTACTATGGGAAACTTTCAAGGCATTTATGAGAGGAGTTATAATCTCATATCAAATTTTTCAAAATAAAAAGAATAAGACAGAACAACAGATGCTTGAACAAGAAATTAGACAATTAGAGTTAGATAATGCCAAAGATCCAACTACAGATAAACATAATAAGATAATACTATTGAAATTTAAATTTAATCAAATTTTATCAGCAAGAGTAAGAAGATTATTCCAAATCACAAAACAGGAACATTTCGAATTTGGTGACAAGCCACATAAACTCTTAGCTCGTCAATTGAAAAAAACAAGAAAAGGAAAATACTATCACTAAAATTAAATCCGAGAAAGGTGAATTACTAACATTACCTAAGGATATTAACAATAGATTTGCTCAATTTTATCAAAATTTGTATACATCTAAAACTAAAATAGAAGATAGTAAAATTATATATTTTTTTAGATAACTGTAATCTTCCAAAACTTGACCTTTAGGATCAAGAGGAATTAGGAGCCCAGATTACACTTGAAGAAATAGGCGAAACAATAAAATCGTTGAAAAATGGTAAGACGCCTGGGCCAGATGGTTTTAGTAACAAATTTTATAAAAGATTTCATGAGATAACGGCTCCACGCTTATTTAATTTATATACTCATGCCTTTAAAGAAAATAAATTATCAGACACATTAGCTGAATCAACTATTACGCTTATACCAAAAAAGATAAAGATTTAGATGAACCGGGCTCATATAGAGCTATATCACTTTTAAATACAGATCAGAGAATTTTAGCAAAGACCTTGGCAAGAAGATTGAGTAAATATATTAGTAAATTGATAAATCCTGATCAAACGGGGTTTATACCCAAAAGACATTCATTTAATAATTTGAGATGCCTGTTTAATATAATGTACTCACATAAAATGGAGGAAGAAGATATATCAATTGCAGAGAAAGCATTTGATCAGGTAGCGTGGCAGTATTTATATAAAGTATTGCAAAAATTTAATATGGGAGAGAATTTTATTGTATGGGTAAAATTACTATATGATAAACCGACGGCAAGAATATTTAAAAAAATATATGTTTTCTCCATGATTTCAATTATCGAGGGGCAAGAGGCAGGGATGTGCATAATCACCTCTGCTATTTTCCCTTATGATAGAGCCCCTGGCTGAAAGTATAAGAAGTCATCCGAATATTCAGGGATATAATACGAGGGACTAAAATAATAAAATTTCATTATATGCAGACGGTATACTTTTATATATTACAAACTCACAAACGAGCATACCAAACTTATTAAATTTAATAGAGGAATTCGGTTATTTTTCTGGATATAGAATAAATTGGAATAAAAGTGAAATCATGATGTTAAAACTTCAAGAAGCTACACACCTATTAAAATTCCCCTTTAAAATTGCAACTGAAAAATGTAAGTATTTGGGTATTCAAATTACCAGAAAATACAAAGCATTATTTAATGCTAATTTTATGCATTTATTAAATAAACTCAACGCGTCGATTAAATTCTGGAAAACACCTCCGTTATCATTAATAGGCAGAATAAACGCTATAAAAATTATCTTTTTACCACAAATATTATACCTATTTCAATCTATACCATTATATATACCAAAAAATCCTATTTCAAAAACTAGACTCTAATATTACCAATTTTATCTGGGATTATAGATCACACAGAATCCAAAGAAAACATTTGTGCAAACCTAAAGACATTGGGGGACTTTCACTTCCGAACATTTTGTATTATTATTGGGCAGTGCATATTAAGAATATAATTTACTGGTTGGGCAGTTCTACCCAACAGACAGAATGGATAAGAATGGAGAAAGAGGACTGTTCTCCTTGTAACATAGGAGCGATCCTCTTCTCCCCGATAAAACTGAACAACACAATATATAAGAATAACCCAATTATACATGATACAATAAGAATTTGGAAACAAATAAAATTATTTTTAAAATTAAGAAACCTATCACTGTTAATGCCAATAGTGAATAATCCTTAATTTAAACCATCTCTTATTGCTAAAACATATAATCAATGGGAAAGAATGGGAATTAAAAGGATCGGTGATATGTATGAAATGGGAAATCTGTTACCATTCCAACAATTACAATTAAAATTTAAACTGAAAAATAACCAATATTTTAAATATCTTCAGATCTGCGACTTCATGAAGAAATACAAACAAATATATCAAAACATCACTTTAGATCCACTGGAAGAAGCAATGAATATTAAGGCTGACTCACAGAAATTAATATCATATTTATATAATAGTATTTTAAATATAGATTTACCATCAACAGGCACTTAGAGAAGTGGGAACGAGAATTAATCATAAAAATTACAAAGGAATCATGGGAAAAGTATTTGATAAATATACACAAATGTTCGATTAATGTAAGACATAATTGAATTCAATTTTAAATTTTACATAGATTATATTACTCAAAATCTAGATTGAATAAATTCTATCCAAATACTTCCCCCATTTGTGATAAATGTCTATCCCAAAATGCAACTATAACACACTCTTTTGTCTCCTGCATAAAACTTTATAAATTCTGGAGTGATATTTTTGAAATATTTACAAAATTATTTAAGATAAAAATGGAACCTAATACTGAAATGATTATATTTGGAGTAATGGAAGATGGGAATAAATTGAACTCATCACAACATTTATTTTTTAATTATGGGTTAATAACGGCAAAAAAACGTATACTTAATTTTTGGAAAAATACAGCCATATCAACGCTTAAAATGTGGATTTCAAACATGTTGGACACCGCACATCTTGAGGAAATGCTATTCCTCCTAATAGATAAATCAGACCAATTTTTAACGAATTGGTCTCCATTTGTCGATTTTTTGGAAGTATATGGTGCAACAAAATCGTAGAAGCTAACTGTTTCAGGATTGGGTGAGGGATGGTCAAGAATATAGATAACGATCTCCTCAATCTCTTACTTTCTACTCGTTTTCTTTCTTTTTTTTTCTTTTTTTCAACTTCCTTCTTTTACACTTTTTTCTTTCTCACACACTATATATCACACGTTTCTTTATCTTTTATTATCTATTCTCTCTTTTTCTTTTTCATTATTAAAAAATAAATAAATAAGAAGCTGTACATAAAATGTAATATGTCAATATATATTAGGCACCTTGGTGCCATATTCCTGTACTTACTTCTAATAAAATACAATTTAAAAAAAATGAAATAATAATAATAAAATAGATGTGAAAAGTGACATCATTTTATGATGACACCATCCTGTACAGACACAGTTTGTGGAGAGTCTGAACCCTTTGCGCTGATGTAAGCGCCATGAGCACAACCAATTTGAGGGTGATCTTTAGTAAAGACAATGATGTGACTGTTCCCCATTGACGGAACACCGTAAGTACCATGCTCACATCCCAGATTTGAGAGTACCTAGGCCTGGGAGGATTTGAATTAAACACACCCTTCATGAATCTGGATATTAATGGGTGGGACCACAACGATTGGAGTTCTGACCCCCGGCACAGGTACGCAGACAGGGCTCTCCTGGCACTGTAACTCAGCCCTTCATTGGAGTGTAAGTGGGATAGGAATTCTAGCACATCTGGGATGTAGGCTGTGTGGTAAGTGATGTTACCATGTACGCAAAATTCCTCCCATTTCCTGATATGGGAGAGGTATTGCCTTTTTGTGCTATCCCTCCAGGATGATGTGTTGGTATCCACAGTCTGATTGGACAGTCCCAGACCCAGGTACGGTCTTTTTAAAATCTGCATATCAACAAATTTACACGATCATTCAATGGGTGTGGGTCCCCAGTCACAGGATGCACCAATACATTTACATGTTTTGGAACCAGCACATTAGGGTGCGTGGTAATTTCCGAAATGAGCGGGAACCATGAGTAGGCCAGTCGGGCACTACCAGAACCCCCTGTAGCACCGGCTGATGAGGCAGAAGGGGGGAAAGACATATAAAAACATTCCGCCCATTGCAGTGAGAATGCATTCACCGCCACTGCCCCTGGGTCTGGTTCCCATGAAACATACTTTGGTGCCTGGTGATTAAGTCTGGATGCAAACAAATCGATATCTGGCATCCCATACCGAAGGACAATTTCACCAAATACTTCACGATTCAACATCCACTCGATGTTGTCATTGAATTTGCGTGGGTACACAAAAGGCTGGAGAAACTCAGCGGGTTCAGCAGCATCTAAGGAGCGAAGGAGATAGGCGATGTTTCGGGTCGAGACCCTTCTTCAGACTGGTCAGGGATCAGGGAAACGAGAGATATAGACGGTGATGTGGAGAGATAGAGAACAATTAATGAAAGATATGCAAAAAAGTATTGATGATAAAGGGAACAAGCCATTGTAAGCTGTTTGTAGTGTGAAAATGAGAAGCTAGTGCGACTAGGGTGTGGGAGAGATAGAGAGAGAGGGAATGCCGGGGCCCGAGGGCTGAGGGAGAGGTGGGAAGGGGAGAAGACAGCAAGGGTTAACAGAATTGAGAACATTCAATGTTCAAGCCCAGAGGATGCAGACTCCCCAAGCGGAATATGAGATGCTGTTCCTCCAGCTTGCGGTGTTGCTCACTCTGGCCATGGAGGAGGCCCAGGACCGAGAGGTCGGATACAGAATGGGAGGGGGAGTTGTACTGCTGAGCGTGGAGGAGGCCCAGGACCAGGAGGTCGGGTTGGTTAATGCGGACCGAGCGGAGGTGTTCGGCGAAACGATCACCAAGCCTCCGCTTGGTCTCACCGATATAGATCATCTGGCATCTGGAGCAGCGGATGCAGTAGATGAGGTTGGAGGAGGTGCAGGTGAACCTCTGTCGGACCTGGAAGGACTGCTTGGGTCCCTGAAAGGAGTGGAGGTGATGGGACAAGTGTAGCATTTCTTGTGGTTGCAAGGGAAAGTGCCCGGGGAAGGGATAGAGCGGGAGGGAAGGGAATAATTGACAAGGGAGTTGCGGAGGGAGCAGTCTTTGCGGAAGGCAGACGGGGGGGAGATGGGAAGATGTGGCGAGTGGAGGGGTCACGTTGGAGGTGGCGAAACTGGCGGAGTACTATGTGTTGTATTTGCCAGCTGGTAGGGTGAAAGGTGAGGACCAGGGGGACTCTACCCTTGTTGCGAGTGAGGGAATGGGGAGAGAGGGCAGTGTTGCGGGGTATGGAGGAGACTCTGGTGCGAGCCTCATCTATAGTGGGGGAGGTGAATCCCAGTTCTCTGAAGAATGAGGACATTTGTGATGACCTGGTGTGGAACACCTCATCCTGGGAGCAGATGCGGCATAGACGGAGGAATTGGGAATAGGGGATGGAGCCCTTACAGGAAGCAGGGTGGGAGGAAGAGTAGTCCAGGTAGCTGTGGGAGTCAGTTGGTTTGTAGTGGATGTCGGTCAGGAGTGTATCACTCCTGCAATAGAGATGGTGAGGTCAAGGAATGGTAGGGAAATGTCGGAAATGGTCCAAGGGTATTTGAGTGCCGGATCGAAGTTGGTGGTGAAACGGATGAAGTCAGTCAGCTGTGTGTGGGTACAGGAGGTGACACCAAAGCAGTCGTCGATGTAATGGAGGTAGAGGTCGGGGATGGGGCCCTGGAACGCCGAGAACAAGGATTGTTCGATGTACCCAACAAAGAGGCAAGCATAGCTGGGGCCCATGCGTGTGCCCATAGCTACGCCTTGTGTTTGGAGGAAATGGGAGGAGTCAAAAGAGAAGTTATTGAGGGTAAGGACCAACTCCGCTAGGCGGAGGAGGGTGTCAGTGGACGGGTATGGGTTGCTCCTCTGGTCGAGGAAGAACCGGAGGGCTTTGAGACCATCCTGGTGGGGGATGGAGGTGTAGAGTGACTGGACATCCATGGTAAAGATGAGAGGATGGGGGCCTGGAGAATGGAATGCACGGAGCCGACGGAGAGTGTCTGAGGTGTCTTGAACATAGGTGGGGAGGGATTTAACAAAGGGGGATAGGATGGAGACAAGGTATGTGGAAATGTGTTCGGTGGGGCACGGACAATGGGTTTGCCAGGGCAGTCGGGTTTGTGGATTTTGGGAGAAGGTAAAATCGGGCCGTGTGGGGCTGGGAAACGATGAGGTCGGAGGCTCAGGAGGGTAGGGAGCCGGAGCTGATGAAGTCGGTTATGGTGCTCGAGATGGTGGCCTGGTGTTCGTCAGTGGGGTCATGGTCCAGGGGTAAGTAGGAGGAGGTGTCCGAGAGTTGGCGCGCGGTCTCCGCTTTGTAGAGATCGACGCGCCAGACTACCACGGCACCTCCCTTGTCGGCGGGTTTGATAACCCAGTGTGGGTTGTTACGGTGTGAGTTGATGGCAGTACCTTCGGGGCTGGAGAGATTGGAGTGAGACAGGGGAGTGGAGAAGTCGAGGCGGTTGATGTCCCGACGGCAGTTCTGGATAAATAGTTCTAGAGCCGGAAGGCTACGAGGGGGGGTCCAAGTGGAGGGGGTAAGTTGGAGACAGGAAAAGGGATCATCAGTGGGGGGCGAGAACTTCTTCCTGTGGAAGAACGCTGTGAGGCGGAGGCGATGGTAGAAGAGCACCAAGTCAAGGTGGGCGCGGAGCTCATTGAGGTGGGGATGGAGTGGGACAAAGGTAAGACCTCTGACTTTCAGTGTCGGAGAGGGGGAGGTCCGGGGATGGTGAACACGCGGCAAGGATGGGGGTTGTGGCCGGAGGAAGGCAGGTGAGTGCACTGAGGACGGAGCGTTGTGTGGTGGGGGGGTGGAGGGTGGTCAGGCGGTGGGGGGTATGGGGGCTGTGGTGTGGGTGGGGAAGAGCAGGGGTTACATGGTGGGGGGGATGGGGAAGACCCAGTGGAATAGCCACTAAGGTTACTGGGGCTGGGGAGACGGGCACTAGGACCCAGTGCCGTTAAAGACAGAGTGGTGGGAGGAGTTAGCAACGTGGAGGCTTCAGGCCCGCTGTAGAGTCCAGTCTGCAGAGTCCAGTCTGCAGGTGAGGCGATGGCTGCGGGCTGCTGGCGGGCGGTGGAGTGTCGTGGGTCGGTGGACCCGAAGATAGGAGTCCGTGGGCAGTGGAGTCGGGGTCAGCGGGCGATGTGTGGGTAGTCCCGGTGGGCGGGTGGGCGGTCCGACCGGTGAGGCGGCGAGATGAGTGGGGTGCGGTGCGGCGGCCATGTTTGGGGAGCCCGCTCCGGCGGCGATGCAAGGTGAGGCGGGTGCGGCTGTGGTCTTCGGCGGGCCCAGTACACCGGCGATGCTGAATGGGCCCGGTGCGGCGGCTGTGAACTTCAACGGGCCCAGTACATCGGCGATGCTGGTTGAGCCCGGTGCGGCGATGGGGTTAGGTACTGCCTAGAATTTGCGTGACCTGGTGTCTGCCAACATATTGAGTCTGCCTGGCAAGTAGACAGCTGAAATCCAAATATTCTTTTTTATGCACCAGTGCCAAATATTGTTAGCCAATCCATCACATGATTTCGACTTGATTCCACCCATGTGATTGACATACGCCACTGCCGTGGTGTTGTCAATCTGCAATTGAACATGTAAGTGATGCTTAGTGGTACAATAAGCTTTGAGCCCATAGAATGCTCCTAAAAGTTCTAAATAATTAATTCCATGTGATTGGAGAATCCGTGCCTCATGCATATCCCATCTGCCTCCACAGCTAGACCTGGTATCAGTAGCACCCCAACTTATTGCACTGACATCAGTCTGTAAAATAAGTGAAGGCGCTTTGGTCACAATTGTGCCATAACAATTTAATATGTTTCTAATCCACCACTGTACCTCTGCAATGGCTTCAGTTAGTAAGTGTATGGTCCAGTTGTAATGATTTGTATGCATTCTCAGTGCCTGTAAATACTAATAATGCAAAGGTCCACATCTGGCTGCTGGAAAAGCTGCTACCAATTTACCAATTAAGCTCGCAACCTGTTTAATTGAAGGTGCTTTTTCCTTTAAGAGCTTGATACAGCCTTCAATTAAATCTACTCTCTTACCCTGGGGAAGAGTTACAGACATGTGATTGGAATCAACTGTGAAACCCAGATAGTCAATTAGGTTAATAGGCACCAATTTTGATTTAACTGGGCGGACAATGAAACCTAGCCTCTGCATCATGAGTTGAACAGCTGAAACTGATAACTCAGCTTCGTCAAAGGTATTTCCAATGATTAGAATGTCATCCAAATAGGCCATGATTATATGGCCTTGTGACCGTAATAACCCAAGTACTGGTTTTAGCAATTTTGTAAATAGGCGAGGGGCTGAGGTTAATCCATTAGGTAGAGCTCGAAATTGCCACAATTGTCCCATCCAGTTAAATTTCAAATATCTGCGATAGTCTTTATGAACAGGCACTGAATAATATGCATCTTGGAGATCTATACATGCCATATAACACCCCCTGGAAAGCAGTTGCTTGGCAGTAGCAAATGTTTCCATTTTTAAATGTTAATACTGCATAAACGGATTAAGTCCTGTTAAATCCAAGATCATTCTACACCCACCATCCTTCTTTGGTCTAGGGAACACATTAGACACGAATTGATGGGTCTGATAAACTGTTTTCTCAATTACTCCCTTGAGGCATAGTTTTGCTATTTCAGCTTGGATCATCAAATTCTCTTTTTGTGAGAAGATGAGTGCCCGTTTTGGTTTGTGCTGGGTGGGTGGACACAGGTTGGGAATAAATTCAATTTTAAACCCTTGAATACTCTGCAGTATAAACACATTCGAGGTTATTTTATACCATTCTCCCAGAAACCTGTGTAACCTCCTCCCAACTGGTAGGCAATTCTCTCATAATACGTTTCGACAAGAGCCAGACCCACCTACCTCCATGGTTACCGGTGCTCTTTGCCTGGTTCTGGGTGGAAACGGTATGTTTCCCCTTGCTGCTGCTGCTGGGGAACAGCTGTTGCTCACATTAAACGGTCGGCTTGGTCCTTGCCCAGCCCCGGTTTCAGCAAACCGCTTGTAGGGGTACTGGCATCGGAGTGTTCTGCTGGTCACCGGCGCCTTGATGAGCCCGATGGTTTGGCTTCGTTGTCCAGCTCCTTGACACTTTTCGCCAGGTCTTCCCCAAATAGCAGGTTCGGCAGCTGGACTGTGCCAGGCTTGCACAGGGCAGCAAATCTGGGATTAATGGTGGGGCGGGTGGCGTTCTTTCTGAGACAATTAATCTCAAAGTGCACATTGTACAGGAGAGACAAGGCATCCTGCTGAACTTCAGTCAGGAGCCCACCATCCACCGACTGACCAAACGCCGTTATATCAGACGCCAGCAGCTTAAGCACCCGCTGCAGTTTAATTTTCTGCGCTCGGATGCTTGCCCCCATATGTCCCCAAATGGCATGGTTTACTGTCGGCACCTTCAGCAGAATACAGTCCTCTGGGGTCTCGTATTTTTTGGCAGTAATGTCCATAGCCAGCTCCTGGAGCTGGTGGGAAGCCGGCTGGCAGCCAGCTCCTCTCCAAGCAGCTCGCCAGAGTCTGTAGGGACGGCAAACATGGCCGCCAGGAATGGGACCTCTGGCGCTTGCACCTCGTCCCGTGGGGCAGCCTCCATCGCTGAGCCCTCTGAATCGGCATCAGATTCAATCTGACCCGGTATACTCTCCTCGTCCTGGAGGGAGATGCTTGGCAGCCCTGTAGGTGCTGCTGACGCTGGGCTATTGGAGAGGCCGGCGCTCTTGATGGAACATCCTCTCCAACAGGAGCACCATCCTGGATACCCGTTCCGCGGTTTCCATTTCTAGGGTCGAACCCTCTCGGCCGGACTCGTCTGAGTCTAACAGCCGGGCAGACATTTGGGTAGCCTTACGCCCCTCTGGCGCAGGCACAGTGTTCTCGGACACCAAGTCTGTGGTTGTTGGTTTGACAACCAACGACTCTGTGGAGGAGCTAGGCGGCCGCCCGCTACCCGCACTCCCGCGGGCTTGAGAAATCTTCGCTGCGGCTCGCCTCGCTGCTCCGGATTTTTTCATGTTTGTACTTGTCCTCCTGCGACAAGAATTACCAAACGCAGAGACCTCGCACAAGTGTAACACTTACCTGAGGCTTTTTAAACTTACCGCTGGAGAAGCGCTGCTCCTCCCAGCCGGTCGCTGCGCCATGCGTCAGACGCAATGACGCGCATGCCGACTGCCAGGGTTCTTCACGGAATCACTCACGTGACCCCGAAGTAAAATGTATATGATTAATAGTATTGGACCCAGCAACTTGTGCTGGGTCCAATGCTATTTATCATATACATTAACTTATCATATACATTAACGATATAGATGACAATATAGTTAATGGATTGAGTAAATTAGCAAATTATCCCACTGGGAATGGGACTGGGACTGGAAAATGGGACTGGAAGTGGGAATGAGAATGGGAATGGGACTGGGAATGGGACTGGGACTGGAAATCACAGGCCTCCAATCAGTAAAATGACCCTCCACTACCACTCCTGACTCCTTGCAAAAAGCCAATTTTGAATCCAGTTGGCTCACCCACTCTAGATCCCATGTGGTCTAAGTTTCCTGACTAGCCTAACACACACGGGGCCTTGTCATAGGCCTTGCAAAACTCCATTTAAACAACATCCACTGCTCTGCCCTCATCAATGCTCTTGGTCACCTCTTTTTAAAAAAACTGAAATTGTTAGACACGATTTCCCATGCACGAAGTTGTACTGACTATCTCTAACCAGCCCCATCTGTCCAAATGCTGGTAGATCATATCACTCAGATTCCCTTAGCAATCCCATCATTTATCCACCCTACCCCACTGCAGACAGTAGGAACAGAAGATCCCTATGGATCTTTTCACATTGAAAACATTAAAGAAATTATTTAAATCTCATCGGTGACCAAAGATAAATTGTGCAAAATCTAAATTAAAGTTTTAAATTCTAGACATAATAACATGTAAACATCTCCTGGGCTGTACAGTACCTCTTTTGTTCCAAATAAGCTTTGATTATAATAGAGTGATACAGTATGGAAACAGGCCCTTCGACCCAACATGCCCACACTAGCCAACACTAGCTACACTAGTCCCACCTGCCAGCATTTGGTCCATGTCCCTCCTAACTAGGCCTGTCCATGTACCAATGCTTTCATGCTTATGTGATTACGCTTCATGATTTCATAGTGGGTTTATTTAACTGACAATAAACAGAAACATGAATGCAATTTGATTTTTGGCAGACATCATTCGGTTCCATTTTGGATACAATCTGCTGAGCATGATGTTGGAAGAAACTCCAGGTTTAGGAGAGATGTCAACACAGTTTAACTGAGAACACTCACATGTTCATAAACACAGAGTAGGACTGATCTTAAAAATGAAAGTAGTAAACTAAAGAAGTGCTGAGAAAGTCAGATTAGTTTCAGCTGCCTTAGGAAGAGAGTTGACCTCTGTCAGCCTGTTTCTGTGGCTACGTGAGTGTTATTGAACACACAGCACAGTTCTAACCAGTATTCCTCAGTTCTTGTATTAACAGCACAAATTAGGGGGGTCAGTAGCGGCGTCGCATGATGGCAGCCTCTGCCTACAGTCTGTCTGTTTATCTATCTTTTTTTTAATTTTTAGTTTGTTTAAGAGTATGTTCTGGAGGATTTTTTTTAGTATTTCTCTATGGGGGAGGGGGGTAGGGTAAGGGGGAAACCGTTTCCCAGTCATTTCCTGGCGAGGATGCGACTCTTCTCCGTGTCGTGTCCTCGCCCCCCCTCCGCGCGGCCTACCAATTGGATTGGTGCGGCCTTTTGCTGCCGGAGACCGGACCAGAGCTTCAGCGGCGGCGCAGCACTGGGTTCCCCGCGGAGCGGGCGATGCCATACCTGGATCGGCGTTTGAAGCTCCGGAGAGTTGGGCCTCCTGCACCAACATCGTGGAGCTGAGGTTCGCAGAGCTCCCAGCGCGGACGGCGCTGACCAACATCGCGGAGTGTTGGGAAACTTTGCCGAGGGCCGCCAGTGTGAATCTCCCGCCCAGCGCGGCCTGTGGACTCTGGGAGCCGCGGACTCCGGTAGGAAGTGACCGATTTGGAGGTCCAAGCTGCTGAGAATGTTCTCCCGTTCCGACCTCGGAGTTCCATCATCCCGGCGAGCGGGCCTGAACATCGGGCCGCCTGTAGCGGCAAATTATGGAGGGCTCGGGAGGCCCCGACGATGGGTGAACAACAGAGGACAACAGAGGAAGATGACTGAACTTTGGTGCCTTCCCTCAGAGTGGGAAACTTTGATTCCACTGTGTGGGGTTGTTTATGTTCAAGACTATCGTGTTCTGTGTTTGCGTTCTTTATTTTATTCGTATGGCTGTATGGTGACCACATATTTCACTGTACCAATTCATACATGTGACAATAAATGTCTCTTGTCTCTTGTCTCAAATTAGCTGGAAAATAACTCAATGAATTGGAACCTTCCACATTTTAACTATGTGTAAAATTGTCCGCTGTATTCGCCCCAATTCTTAGGAAATTTCGGAAAGATAAAGTGCTCTCTTACGCATGCGTTTTCGCTGGACCATACAGCCCAAATGTTGAGCCTTGCTACAGACAAGCAAGGGTTTGTTGAAATCAATCAGCAATAAATGCCAGGTGAAATACTTCAAGACTCAGCTCCTGGAGTTCATTCCTTCTTGTGGATGAAACAGGTAACAAAACAAACATGCCTTAAAATTACTTTCAATGAACCTTTAACTATCATCACTGTCTGCAAACCTTGATTTTAAAAAAAAACATTTTTATATGGGAGTGTACGGCAACTGTGTCAGTGCTAATAACAATCAGCAAATTTACACCTATATTTAGCAGGGCATTTATTCACTTGGGTAAATGCTTCTTCGGATCGATTTGTCAGTAAATATATTCCAGTTATATGAAAAAACAAGCTTCACCCAGCCACATCCAGGGCAAAATAAATCATATTTCTGCTTGTCCAATCATCCAAATCACTCAGACAACACTAGAAATGACTCATGCAGCCATTAAACCGAGATTATACTCAGGGAAATCCCTTCAACTGGCTTAGGGGAAATGTGATTGAAGCTTGGCATCTGTTGAGTGAGACACAGAGACTTCATTTAATTCTGGAAAATATCTATTCACTGTTAGTCACTGCTTGGCCAAAATAGAACTTACTGCTACTTTCATTGGCTAAAATAAAATCTGGAATTTATGATAACTCTCTCAAATTTAAGGTCGCTTAGGGATATGATGTTTTCCCTGTTCACTACCTGATGAAAAGGTGTTAAATTTATCCCTGTGTGCATCAATGAAGAGGTGTCCCTCTGGTTGCTCAGTGAGAGATCGTAACTTATTTATCTCTGTGTCTCCCTCTCCCCTGACTCACAGTCTGAAGAAGGGTCTCGACCCAAAACGTCACCCATTCCTTCTCTAAGGGATGCTGCCTGTCCCACTGAATTACTCCAGCCTTTTGTGTCTATCTTCGGTGTAAAACAGTATCTGCAGTTCCTTCCTCCACATTCCCTCTGGTTGCTGTCAAGTTTCCTGGCCTGCTGCTTCTGGTAGGAATAGGGTCGCCAACTGTCCCGTATTAGCCGGGACATCCCGTATATTGGGCTGAATTGGTTTGTCCCATACAGGACCGCCCTTGTCCCGTATTTGACTACTACAACTCGGGTCGAGGGGACTGTCGGGTCGGAGCGCCGTGTCCGGCCCCACCTCACACGTCCCGACGTTGTGCAGCCTATGTTCAGCACCAACGAGTTCAGCAGCAATGCCTCGCCCGAGGTCCCGTCAGTCGGCAGCCCGGCCAGTTGTCCGACCTTCAGACCTTCGCTTACTGCCAACACCACCACCCCTCCTTCTCATGGCCGATCATAGGTTCATGAGTTGGACGGGGTGCTGGACTTTGCGCGCGATGTCGCGCGGGCCAAAACTCCTCAGCTGGCCCGCCGGCTGGGCTTTGTGTGCAGTCCAGCACCCGGGCCAACTCATCATTCACCCAGCCATGGACGAGTCGGTCAACGAACTGCCGTCAGGAACTTGTCCCTTATTTTGACCTTTTGTCCGTTATTAGTGAGTGAGGAAGTTGGCAACCCTAGGTACAAATAACAATGCAGTCGTTCTCTCTCACTGTCAATTTGCAATTAATTGTACACAAACTTGTGATCACACATCCTCAGTTAAATGAGATTAAACACAACGTTTAATGCCGACTGCCGGGGTTCTTCATGGAATCACTCACGTGACTCCGAAGTAAAATGTATATGATTACTAGTATTGGACCCAGCAACTTGTGCTGGGTCCAATGCTATTTATCATATACATTAATTTATACGCTAACTTAATTTATCATATACATTAACAATATAGATGGCAATATAGTTAATGCATTGAGTAAATTAGCAAATTATCCCACTGGGAATGGGACTGGGAATGGGACTGGGACTGGAAAATGGGACTGGAAGTGGGAATGAGAATGGGAATGGGACTGGGAATGGGACTGGGACTGGAAATCACAGGCCTCCAATCAGTAAAATGACCCTCCACTACCACTCCCGACTCCTTCCAAAAAGCCAATTTTGAATCCAGTTGGTTCACCCACTCTAGATCCCATGTGGTCTAAGTTTCCTGACTAGCCTAACACACATGGGGCCTTGTCATAGGCCTTGCAAAACTCCATTTAAACAACATCCACTGCTCTGCCCTCATCAATGCTCTTGGTCACCTCTTTTTAAAAAAACTGAAATTGTTAGACATGATTTCCCATGCATGAAGTTGTACTGACTATCTCTAACCAGCCCCATCTGTCCAAATGCTGGTAGATCATATCACTCAGATTCCCTTAGCAATCCCATCATTTATCCACCCTACCCCACTGCAGACAGTAGGAACAGAAGATCCCTATGGATCTTTTCACATTGAAAACATTAAAGAAATTATTTAAATCTCATCGGTGACCAAAGATAAATTGTGCAAAATCTAAATTAAAGTTTTAAATTCTAGACATAATAACATGTAAACATCTCCTGGGCTGTACAGTACCTCTTTTGTTCCAAATAAGCTTTGATTATAATAGAGTGATACAGTATGGAAACAGGCCCTTCGACCCAACATGCCCACACTAGCCAACACTAGCTACACTAGTCCCTCCTAACTAGAGGGTGTCCCTCTGGTTGCTCAGTGAGAGATCGTACACTTATTTATCTCTGTGTCTCCCTCTCCCCTGACTCACAGTCCGAAGAAGGGTCTCGACCCAAAACGTCACCCATTCCTTCTCTAAGAGATGCTGCCTGTCCCACTGAATTACTCCAGCCTTTTGTGTCTATCTTCGGTGTAAATCTTCGGTATCTATCGGCAGTTCCTTCCTCCACATTCCCTCTGGTTGCTGTCAACTTTCCTGGCCTGCTGCTTCTGGTAGGAATAGGGTTGCCAACTGTCCCGTATTAGCCGGGACATCCCGTATATTGGGCTGAATTGGGTTGTCCCATACAGGACCGCCCTTGTCCCGTATTTGACTACTACAACTCGGGTCGAGGGGACTGTCGGGTCGGAGCGCCGTGTCCGGCCCCTCCTCACACGTCCCGACGTTGTGCAGTCTATGTTCAGCACCAACGAGTTCAGCAGCAATGCCTCGCCCGAGGTCCCGTCAGTCGGCAGCCCGGCCAGTTGTCTGACCTTCAGACCTTCGCTTACTGCCAACACCACCACCCCTCCTTCTCATGGCCGATCATAGGTTCATGAGCTGGACTTTGTGCGCGATGTCGCGCGGGCCAAAACTCCTCAGCTGGCCCCGCCGGCTGGGTTTTATGTGCAGTCCAGCACCCGGGCCAACTCATCATTCACCCAGCCATGGACGAGTCGGTCCACAAATTGCCGTCAGGAACTTGTCCCTTATTTTGACCTTTTGTCCGTTATTAGTGAGTGAGGAAGTTGGCAACCCTAGGTACAAATAACAATGCAGTCGTTCTCTCTCACTGTCAATTTGCAATTAATTGTACACAAACTTGTGATCACACATCCTCAGTTAAATGAGATTAAACACAACGTTTCCACCTGTTTTGTCCCACTCTTCTCAGCTTCACTATTTTGGTACTTAAGTGAGAAATTCGGCATTTAAAGACACTTAATGTAAATAGTTGCATTCGTTGAACTGCTGAACTACTATCTACCTCATTGGTGACTCTCGGACTATCCTTGATCGGACTTTACTGGCTTTGTACCTTGCACAAACTTTATTCCCTTATCATGTATCTGTACACTGTAAATGGATCGATTGTAATCATGTCTTGTCTTTCTGCTGACTGGATAGCACGCATCAAACGCTTTTCACTGTACCTCGGTTGGTACACATGGAATTAACTAAGTTATCTACCATTTACTATCAAGCAGGTGTGAAAATGTTAAGATTTGTCCACTCAAAACGAGTGTACATGTTTAATTATCGACACTCTCCGGCTGTTAAATTCTTCATTCTCCCACCTTTCAAATTTAATGATTGTTGTGGATAAGTTAAATAATAAAAGCACACTCTCTACTTCTGCTTCCTAATGCCTTTTATATTTTGTGTATGGTTTTACATTGAAGTAAATATTTAAAATTATATTTCCTGGTTTGGTCTCAGTAAAGTTTCCTTGATCTGATTCATTAAGGAGTCACCCATTATTTGTTCTTTATCTGTCCACATCACCGTCTATATCTCTCGTTTCCCTGATCCTACATGTGGGATCCACATTGCTAGAGTAGAGACACAAGGAACTGCAGAAGCTGGAATCTTGAGTGAAACACAAAGTGCTGGAGGAACTCAGCAGGCCAGGCAGCATCTATGGAGGGAAGTGGACCGACTGAAGATAGATTCCCACCCAAAATCTTGTCAACTTCATTTCCTTCCACAGATGCTGCCTGACCCACTGAGTTCCTCCAGCACTTAGTGTTTTGACTATGCTGGGGAGGATCAATTATAATCGTAGGATATTAATGAAAAGTGGAGATGGAATCTGTGAGCAACTGGAAGCAAAGCAAATTACCGAGTGCTGCAGTTCAATACCTATGTTGAACTCTACATAATACCTCTACATATCAATGCAATATGTAGAAACTGCTTATGGCGGTCACGGTGGCGCAGCGGTAGAGTTGCTGCCTTACAGCGAATGCAGCGGCAGAGACCGGGGTTCGATCCCGACTACGGGTGCTGTCTGTACGGAGTTTGTACGTTCTCCCCGTGACCTGCCTGGGTTTTCTCCAAGATCTTTGGTTTCCTCCCACACTCCAAAGACGTACAGGTTTGTGGGTTAATTGGCTTGGTAAATGTAAAAATTGTCCCTGGTGGGTGCAGGATATTGTTAACGTGCGGGGATCGCTGGTCGGCGCGGACCCGGTGGGCTGAAGGACTAAACCGTTTCCCCCACTTGGTTTGCCAGGTGAGGAGGGGGGCTGTGGACCCCCAGCAGGACCAAAAACAAGACCTGTCAAAGGGCGGATGAGCTCCTGGCGAGCCAACGACCATCCACACTTCAGAAGAAGTTGCGATCACTGTCGTACACAACATTGTAAGGCACCACCGTGCCTGTTGATGTTTTCAACGATGAGGATGATATGATGATGATGATGAAAATGGGAGAAAGTATTCTAGGTAATTGCTCTCCAAACGCATAAGACACAATCTAGAAGATAATGTGGATCAAATGACAAATGCGAGCTCTCCCTCTTGAAGGTGGGAGGATGGGAGCCACCATCAACTACAATTAATCATTGGGTACACAAAAGGCTGGAGAAACTCAGCGGGTGCAGCAGCATCTAAGGAGCGAAGGAGATAGGCGACGTTTCGGGTCGAGACCCTTCTTCAGACTGGTCAGGGATCAGGGAAACGAGAGATATAGACGGTGATGTGGAGGGATAAAGAACAATGAATGAAAGATATGCAAAAAAGTATCGATGATAAAGGGAACAAGCCATTGTAAGCTGTTTGTAGTGTGAAAATGAGAAGCTAGTGCGACTGGGGTGGGGGAGAGATAGAGATAGAGGGAATGCCAGGGCCCGAGGGCTGAGGGAGAGGTGGGAAGGGGAGGAGACAGCAAGGGTTAACAGAATTGAGAAAATTCAATGTTCAAGCCCAGAGGATGCAGACTCCCCAAGCGGAATATGAGGTGTTGTTCCTCCAACTTGCGGTGTTGCTCACTCTGGCCGTGGAGGAGGCCCAGGACCGAGAGGTCGGATACGGAATGGGAGGGGGAGTTGAAGTGCTGAGCCACCGGGAGGTCGGGTTGGTTATTGCGGACCGAGCGGAGGGGTTCGGCGAAACGCAATTAATCATTGCTCCTTGCTCCAGAATAACCAGTCAGAAAGCATGCAAAACTAATGAAAAGGTCAACATCGTTTTGCCAATTACTTGCACTCTGTCAAGGCCTGCTGGAGCCCCTGGCTTCACTCCCCCTTCCCATACTGACCTTTATGTTCTTGATGTTCTCCTTTGCCCGGGTGAGGCCACGAGAAAACTGGAGGAACAGCACCTCATTTTCTGCTTGGGTAGCTTACAACACAAAAGTATGAACATTGCATTCTCTAATTCCAAGTTATACCATCCCTCCCCGCCTCTCTTTCCCCTTCCCAGCCCCCCTCCTTTTGTCTTCTCTGTCCTGCTCATCTCCCACCCCTCCCGTTGCTGAGTCTCTCGTTGCCCTTTTATTCTCCCTCTCTTTCCCCTGGCCTTTCTACCCATATCCCTTCCTCCGACTCTATATTTCATTCTGATACTTTCAGCCTTTGTCACTTACTCCACCCATCTGATCATCATCTCCCTTGCCTGTATCTACCTATTATTTACCAGCTTTTCCCAACTCCCACCCCTCTCCCAGCTTCCCCCCACCACTGAAGAAGTGTGAAGAAGGGTTCCAACCCAAGGCATCAACCTCCCATTCCACGCCACAGGTGCTGCCTGACATGCAACGTTCTTCCAGCACTTTGTTTTTTTTTACTCAAGATGCCAGCATCTGCAGTTTCTCCAGTTTGACACCAGCAAGGTGTGGGCTAGATTTGATAAACTAGCTGGTTATATGGTAGCTGACCATCTGAATTATTTTTTTAGTCTAGAGTCACAGCATGGAAACAGGCCCTCCGGCCCACTGAGTCCACGGCGACCATTAATTACCCATTCATACTAGTTCTGTTATCCCAATTTTGACCCTATCCCTATACAATCTCCATTTGGTCAATCATCCTCAAGGAAGCTCAATTGCTTTTGCCACGGACACGGGCCGATTTTCTCGAGATTTTTGCTGATTTAAGCAAAGTGTTTGAATTCATTTTCCCACTGTAACCAAGACAGAAGGCAAGAGGTTGGTTGGTCATCATCTTAATTGGGACAAACATTAGTCCCATGTCCATTTGAGCTTGGAACTGCATTAAGTTTCTACTGCATTCAGAACCACATTAAGTCTGAAGAAGGGTCTAGACCTCAAACGCCACCCATTCCTTTTCTCCAGAGTGGCTGCCTGTCCCATTATGCTACTCCAGCTTTTTGTGTGTACCTTCGGTTTAAACCAGCATCTGCAGTTCCTGCCTACACAATAAGATTTTAACTATGCGGTATAAAGGTTATGGGCCTGTCCCACTTATGCGACTTTTACGGAGACTGCCGGCACCCGTCATAGGTCGTTGCTGGTCGCCGAAAATGTTCAACATGTTGAAAACCCAGCCGCGACCACAAAGACACTGCGACTCTGTGGGCGACTGAGGAGACTACTCACTCCCATACAGGCGACACCCTGGTGACACGTCGCCGGGTGAAGCCGGTATGGTCGTGAGTCGTCGCCCAAAGAGTCAGACCTTGTTCTGGTCGCCGCTGGATTTTCAACATGTTGAAATTTTTCATCGACCTGCAATGACGGGTGTCGGCAGTTGCCGAAAAAGTCACGTGGGACAGGCCCATTAGAATGTCTGCAAAAATCGAATAGCAGTGCTTTGAGTTTAAAATGTGAAAGGATGCTCTTCAGTTAATATATTCCAAGAGAAAGGAGTAATGTCTATTGCAATGGAATGATATGAAACATTGCTACTACAGTGAATGCAGAAATTCTCCTCATCGCACATCAATTTTCTAAGACATTATTATCTGTCATGCATTAAAAACTGTGAAATAAAGGATTGTAGTCATACAGGTTCAACAAATCATTCTCCCGCTTTTAAAATTTTACATAATGTCATAATAGATATGAAATAAATTATTTTTTTTATTTTGCTCGTCAGGTTATGCAGACTCCCCAAAAGATATTCTCACAACTTATAATTACAGATAATGAAATGCCCGATGCAGAGATTTCTGAGGAAGGTACACTTTAAAGTTGTCAGTTTCCTATTGTGCCAGAACAAACAAATGCACTTTTCTGTCTCTTTCACTCGCTTGTCACCAAAACAGTATCATTGGGCCCGACCGGAGCTAATTTGACACAGTTTTTCCTTAAGTGGAGCATTTTGCTGTAACCTCCTTGTTCATTGCACCTTACAGTCTGGCCAGGATGCTCGGGGTTTTGTGGCAGGAAATGTCTCAATACTTCAAAATACACTTTACGCCACCTTCGGAGTATCATGTTGAAGCTGACTGCGGAACGGTCGCTGGGCTGACGTGGTCTTGCCCACTGCGCCAAGTCTGTGCGTCACTCTCTCCCGAGTGTGCCAAAAACCGGTAGGATGAAAAAAACGCAGTGTTTTGTTCAGTGTGGAAGTACAGATTGAGAAAGCCAAATTCTCTTGGACTGGACTCAGTCCTGGCACTGGCATAGACACAGTTAAACACACGCCTGAGATAAACAACCTTCCCTCGGTCTAGACAACGTTCTGGAATCCATTACCGTCAATGTTCTGAGATGCATCCGGCCTCATTTCAGGAAGGTCCGCAAAAACTGACTGGCAGTGACCTGTCACAGATGGATCTAACTGCTCTACCACTCAGTGAATTAAAAAGAAACAACACCAAATGCTACTGCTGCTGCTGCCGAGGGACCACACACCACATGCTATGAACTTTCTGGTGAATGTTTGATTGTGCCCCACCTAATTGAATGAATTACTTTAGAATTAGGAAAACAAGTTCAGATTTTGTTAAATCAATCTGTAATTACCTTGTGAATAGGATCTGATTGGGGGCAAAGGGTGACAGTGTTTCAGTGTTCCCTGGAGGATGCCCCCACATAGGAAAAGAAGGTAGCAATGTCTTCATGCTGCGGGGATTTGGTTCGGAACTTTTTTGGCTGATGAGAGAATGTAACGTTTGTTCTGCTCACAGCAGTAATTACAATTATCACATCACGTCACTGTGTCTCTCACCCCAGCTCTCAGCAACAACTCACAAAAAGCACATAGACTGTTAGCCGGTATGCATTGGGTTTGTTAGTTCCAAGTTCACCCACACACCAATTCTTTTTTAAGGGCAGGAAGACAAAATATTTCAAAATCCTCTCCTCTCCAAACATTTGACTGGTAGTACATTTATATTTGGGTTTATTTTTAATTCTTCCCAAGACATGAAAGTAATTTACTTAAATGTTTTGTCATCTGTTAGCTTACAAGGTATTATTTCAGTTGATTCTTATTGTTTAGTGCAAGGTTTACACAGAATAAGAAGGTTTACACAGGGTGGTGGAATTTTTTTGGGACAATGTTTTTTTATCTATTTATTATCAATAACAGAATATACATATTGCATAAGCCTTTTGGGACACAGAGTGTAAACATCATAAAGAATGATAATTTATGATAGCTATTCACATGATGTGGTGTGGAAAGTCAATACTATCAGGTCATTAATCTCTATGAAACAATGCAGCACAGTGAGCATCCCACTTTAAACTTCAATCAGAGCCAATTGCTAAATGTTCGGTGTGTATGAAGGAACTGCAGATTGTATTGTATATCTTTATTATAATTTTTCTGAGTATTTACACACCCAGAGGAAAACGAAAAAGTGTTTCTCAACCAGTGTCCATTCAGTGTGTGGTAAAAAATAAATAGAAATAAAGAATAAAAGTACATATATCACGAGTTCAGATCGGCAGCGGCACGACAATGGCTCTGCTTCAGTGTGTCCAGGTCGGTGTTTGGTGCGCGATACTTTGGCAGGGGGCAAAGTCCGTTTATCAGTCTAATTGCCTGCGGGAAGAAGCTGAGGAGCATCCTGCTGGTTTTGCAGCTGATGCTCCTGTACCTCTTCCCAGATGGCAGGATGGAGAATATGTGATGCGATGGGTGGTAGGGGTCTTTGATGATGGAGATGGCTCTGCTAATACATCTCTTCCTGTATATGTCCAGCAGGAAAGGGAGTGGAGCACCAATAATCCTGCTGGCGGTCTTCACAATCCTGTCCAGTTGGTACCGTTCCGTACGCCTTGCAGCTCCCGAACCAGGAGGTGATGCCGTAGGTTAATGTGCTCTCGATTGTCCCCCTATAAAAAGTTCGTAGGTGTGCAGTGGGGAGACCTGCTTTCCGTAGTCTTTGGAGAGGGTGTAGTCGCTGCTGGGCTCTCTTGACCAGTGCTGTGGTGTTGGTCGTGGACGTCAGGTCATCTGACAGGTGGAGTCCTAGGAACTTCACACTGCTGACCCTTTCCACATCAGCTCCATCGATGTGCAGAGGTGTATGGCGTTGTTTTCCCGCCCTCCTGAAGTCAACCACCATCTCCTTCATTTTTCCCACGTTGAGAATGAGGTTGTGGGATTTGCACCATCCTGTGAGCAGCTCCACCTCCATCCTGTACGCTGACTCATCATTGTCACTGATGAGACCCATCCACTGTTATGTCATCAGCGAAACTTGTTGATGAAGTTGTTGTTGAGTCTAGCAGTACAGTCGTGTGTAAGCAGACTAAACAGCGGGGGGCTTAGGACACAGCCTTGGGGCGAGCCAGTGCTCACGGCTATGGTTTTTGATGTCCTACTGCCCACCCTGACTGTCTGCTGCCGTTGCGATAGAAAGTTCAGGACCCAGTTACATGTGCCAGCATCAACCCCCAATAACTACAACTTCTCCACCAGCTGCTGCGGAATGATTGTGTTAAAAGCAGAGCTGAAGTCTATGAAGAGGATCCTGGCATAAGTATTTTTCCGATCAAGGTGTGGCAGTATGAGGTTCAGTGTTGTTGAGACTGCATCCTCTGTGGATCGGTTGGCTCTGTAGGCGAACTGCAGTGGGTCTAGGTCGGCAGGTAGACTATTTTTGATATGCTGCATAACCAGTCGCTCAAAACACTTCATTACTATGAGCGTTAGAGCCACTGGTCGAAAGACATTATGGCAGGCTGGGTTTGGTTTCTTCGGGACAGGAACGATGGTGGCACTCTTAAGACAGTTGGGCACCACTGCCTGGCTGAGCGAGGTGTTAAAAATATCTGTGAAGACATCTTTCAGTTGCTCGGCGCAGTCTCTTAGCACGCACCCAGGAATGTCAAACTGAAAATGCTGGAGTAACTCAGCGGGACAGGCAGCATCTCTGGAGAGAAGAAATCGGTGACGTTTCGGGTCAAGACCCTTCTTCAAACATCTGTTTAAGAAAGAACTGCAGATACTGGAAAAATTGAAGGTGGACAGAAAATGCTGGAGAAACTCAGTGGGTGAGGCAGCATCTATGGAGTGAAGGAATAGGTGACGTTTCGGGTCGAGACCCTTCCTCAGATTGATTAAGAATAATCAACATTTAAAGCAACATTGTGTTTCTTTCACACCACCTTCCCCTCCCACCACACTATACACATATACACACACACACTTACACATATATAATATATACATATGCTATAAAGGGGTCCCTTTATAGCATTTAACATAGACAAGTGTTTTCAATTAGGTAACATCTGGAAAAATAATTTCTCTGCAATTTTGATACCAGATAATTTTGGGAAAAATTATATCTGAGTCAGGAACTTTAGAACTTATTCATTCTGAGCATTCACTTTAGCTGAGAAATATAGCCAAGGCATTTCAAGGCTTTATCCCCCCCCAAAATAATTTATCTTGTCTTTTTTAAGCAGATATTAGAAATATTGAGCCCTTATGAAAGTTAGTTGCTGTTCTATGCGAATGTCACTTCCAAACGAGATTTAAAGTGAGCAATGTGCTATCATGTATACAAAATTGAAAAACCCTTGAACCGGCAGAATTGCATCATCTTTTGACTTGTGCCTATCTGAACATAGGCGGGAGATCAGAGTTTCTTCAGCTAAAACAGAGACAGGAAAACCTCTGCTTTATTCTCATGAAGAACTCCAAAGCTTTTCACTGATGAAGTGATTAGAAATGCCAATTACTGTCCAAAGCCAGTTTCTCTGATTCAAGTAAGACAACCCACTGATGCGGGAATGTTGGTTATTTTGTATTTTCCTGGTAAGCATTGAGTGAAGTCCGAAACTTATGATAGCTTGTTTTGTGAAGCAGACAAGCTTGCTTCATATCTGACATCATCCTTCTATGCAATTGTCAGTACACCTCGGGAAGATAGCCAAAAAGCACATTATTATCCAGACCTGTTTGCAATTATTATGTTCCTGGGTAACGCACATTTATGTAGGGCTCTCTGAAAAAGCAATAGCACAAATACTCAGCTATGGAATTGGTTACCACACCACAGGACTTGTCATTTCCCTTCCTTTCCCTGTCATCCTGATGCCCAACTCTCACCTCTCTAACTTCACACATCTTTGTTCTTGCCTTAGCTCTACTATTGCTGAAATCATTAGCCATGCCTTTACGAACTATTCTGTTTTACTTACACTGTTACTAAATTGTAAAGTGTAAATCAAACCAGTAAAGAGCCTGTCCCACTTAGGCGATTTTGTTTCGCGGGGTATCGCGTGTGTTTTTTTTCGCGGGGTGACGCATGTATTGTCGTGAGTGGTCTCCTCAAGTGTCGTAACTTTTTACTTGTTGCCGCTGGATTTTGAAATGTTCAAAACCTTTCGGCGAAAGTCGGCTTGACGTTGCCTGTCTTCTCCTGTCATAGGTGTTGTAGTAGGTAGTCACCAGAATGACGCCAGGTGACGTTGGCTGTCGCCGGGTCATGACCTCGGTGAATTCCATTGGTGACAACCCATGTCATCCTACGTCAACCGGCGACAGTACCGGCATCAAGAGAAGTCTTCAGTTGTCTTCATTTGTCGCCGACAGGGTCATAGCTTGTCGCTGGTGGAGGTAGGTTGACTTCAGTTGTTGTAGGTTGCCGCCTGTGTGGTCAACGGTTGTCGTAGGGATCGTCATGGTTCTCATAGGTGTGGTCGTAGGTGGTTGTCCCAAGTCGCGAGGAACTGTGTCGCCGGTTGACGTAGCTTGTCGTAGCTTGACGTCGACTAGGGGTAGCTTGTCGTAGACATTGTCATAGGGCGGGTCCATTTCGGCGTCCCGCTACAACTGTGACTGTCACCGGCAGTCGCCTAAAAAAGCGCCCAAGTGGGATAGGCCCTTTACTTCCAACAACTACACGTGGGTCAATATTTTCACCCAGTGGGTGATTGAAATATGGAGCATCTTGCACAAGACGCAAGGACTCTCATAACATTTAAGAAATGTCTAAATGAACACTTGAATTACATAGAGACATAGAAACATAGAAAATAGGTGCAGGAGTAGGCCATTCGGCCCTTCGAGCCTGCACCGCCATTCAATATGATCATGGCTGATCATCCAACTCAGTATCCTGTACCTGCCTTCTCTCCATACCCCCGATCCCTTTAGCCACAAGGGCCACATCTAACTCCCTCTTAAATATAGCCAATGAACTGGCCTCAACTACCTTCTGTAGCAGAGAATTCCACAGATTCACCACTCTGTGTGAAAAATGTTTTTCTCATCTCAGTCCTAAACGACTTCCCCCTTATCCTTAAACTGTGACCCCTTGTTCTGGATTTCCCCAACATCGGGAACAATCTTCCTGCATCTAGCCTGTCCAACCCCTTAAGAATTTTGTAAGTTTCTATAAGATCCCCCCTCAATCTTCTAAATTAGAGCGAGTACAAGCCGAGTCTATCCAGCCTTTCTTCATATGAGTCCTGCCATCCCAGGAATCAGTCTGGTGAACCTTCTCTGTACTCCCTCTATGGCAAGAATGTCTTTCCTCAGATTAGGAGACCAAAACTGTACACAATACTCCAGGTGTGGTCTCACCAAGACCCTGTACAACTGCAGTAGAACCTCCCTGCTCTTATATTCAAATCCTTTTGCTATGAATGCTAACATACCATTCGCTTTCTTCACTGCCTGCTGCACCTGCATGCCTACTTTCAATGACTGGTGTACCATGACACCCAGGTCTCGTAGCATCTTCCCTGTTCCTAATTTGCCACCATTCAGATAATATTCTACTTCCCAGTTTTTGCCACCAAAGTGGATAACCTCACATTTATCCACATTATACTGCATCTGCCATGCATTTGCCCACTCACCCAACCTATCCAAGTCACCTTGTAGCCTCCCAGCATCCTCCTCACAGCTAACACTGCCTCCCAGCTTTGTGTCGTCCGCAAACCTGGAGATGTTGCATTCAATTCCCTCGTCCAAATCATTAATATATATTGTAAATACCTGGGTCCCAGCACCGAGCTTTGCGGTACCCCACTAGTCACTGCCTGCCATTTAGAAAAGGACCCGTTTACTCCTACTCTTTGCTTCCTGCCTGCCAGCCAGTTCTCTATCCACATCAATACTGAACCACCAATACCGTGTGCTTTAAGTTTGCATACTAATCTCTTATGTGGGACCTTGTCAAAAGCCTTCTGAAAGTCCAGATATAACACATCCACTGGTTCTCCCTTATCCACTCTACTAGTTACATCCTCGAAAAATTCTATAAGATTCGTCAGACATGATTTATGTTTCATAAATCCATGCTGACTTTGTCCAATGATTTCACCAATTTTCCAAATGTGTTGCTATTCCATCTTTAATAATTGGCTCTAGCAGTTTCCCCACTACCGATGTTTGTCTAACTGGTCTGTAATTCCCCGTTTTCACTCTCCCTCCCTTTTTAAAAAGTGGGGTTACATTAGCTACCCTCCAATCCTCAGGAACTACTCCAGAATCTAAAGAGTTGGAAAATTATCACTAATGCATCCACTATTTCTGGGGCTACTTCCTTAAGTACTCTGGGATGCAGCCTATCTGGCCCTGGGGATTTATCGGTCTTTAATCCATTCAATTTACCTAACACCACTTCCCGGCTAACCTGGATTTCACTCAGTTCCATCTCATTTGACCCCCGGTCCCCTGCTATTTCCGGCAGATTATTTATTTCTTCCTTAGTGAAGACAGACCCAAAGTAGTTATTCAATTGGTCTGCCATATCCTTGTTCCTCATGATCAATTCACATGTTTCTGACTGCAAGGGACCTACATTTGTTTTAACTAATCTTTGTCTCTTCACATATCTATAAAACCTTTTGCAGTCAGTTTTTATGTTCCGTGCCAATTTTCTTTCATAATCTATTTTCTCTTTCCTAATTAATCCCTTTGTCCTCCTCTGCTGGACTCTGAATTTCTCCCAGTCCCCTGGTAGGCTGCTTTTTCTGGCTAATTTGTATGCTTCATCTTTTGTTTTGATACTATCCCTGATTTCCCTTGTTATCCACGGAAGTACTACCTTCCCTGATTTATTCTTTTGCCAAACTGGGATGAACAATTTTTGTAGTTCAACCATGCAGTCTTTAAATGCCTTCCATTGCCTATCCACCGTCAACCCTTTAAGAATCAATTGCCAGTCTATCTTGGCCAATTCACATCTCATACCCTCAAAGTTACCTTTCTTTAAGTTCAGAACCCTTGTTTCTGAATTAATTATGTCACTCTCCATCCTACTGAAGAACTCAACCATATTATGGTCACTCTTGCCCAAGGGGCCACGCACAACAAGACTGTTAACTAACCCTTCCTCATTACTCAATACCCAGTCTAGAATAGCCGGCTCTCTCGTTGGTTCCTCTACACGTTGGTTTTGAAAACTATCCCGCATACATTCCAAGAAATCCTCTTCCTCAGCACCCCTGCCAATTTGATTCACCCAATCTATATGTACATTGAAGTCACCCATTATAACTGTTTTATCTTTGTTGCACGCATTTCTAATTTCCTGTTTGATGCCATCCCCAACTCCACTACTACTGTTAGGTGGCCTGTACACAACTCCCACTAGCATTTTCTGCTCCTTAGCTTTTCGCAGCTCTAGGAGGAGAACGTACAAACTCTGTGCAGACAGCACCCATATCAATTCCACATCCTCCAAGCTAATGTCCTTCCTTTCTATTGCGTTAATTTCCTCTCTAACCAGCAAAGCTACTCCACCTCCTTTTCCTTTCTGTCTATCCCTCCTGAATATTGAATATCCCTGGATGTTCAGCTCCCAGCCTTGGTCACCCTGGAGCCATGTCTTCATGATCCCAACTATATCATATTCATTAATAACTATCTGCACATCAACTCATCCACCTTATTATGAATGCTCCTTGCATTGAGACACAAAGCCTTCAGGCTTGTTTTTACAACACTTTTACCCCTTATACAATTATGTTGAAAAATGGCCCTTTTTGATTTTTGCCCTGGATTTGTCTCCCTGCCACTTTTACTTTTCACCTTTCTACCTCTTGCTTCTATCCTCATTTTACACCCCTCTGTCTCTCTGCTCTGCTCATTACCAAGGCATTGAAAACTGCACACCAAATACTGTTAAATAGTATTAGTATAGATGGATCCTTGATGGTCAGCATGGACAGAGAGGACAGAAGGGCATGTTTCTGTGACATTTTTGAATACATGACACATGCCATTAAAGACAAACAAAAGAAAGTCAGAAATTGAATAACTAAATATTTTCAGATGCCATAAATTAATTACATTAAATGGGAAATGAGTTCTCTCCCTCAGGCAGCACCTGAGAGAGAGAACAGGGTTAATGTTTCAGGATGATGACCTTTCATCGGAACTCTAGTCTGGTTTAGTTTAGAGATAAAACACGGTGGATGGGAGGGTGGTGCAGCGGTAGAGTTGCCGCCTTACAGCGCCGGGGACCCGGGTTCGATCCTGACCACAGACGCTGTCCGTAGGGTGTTTGTACGTCCTCCCCGTGACCTACGTGGGTTTTCTCCGGGAGCTCTGGTTTTCTCCCATTCTCCAAGGAAGTACAGGTTTGTAAGTTAATCGGCTTGGTAAAATTGTAAATTGTCCCTAGTGTGTGTAGGATAGCGTTAATGTGCGGGGATGGCTGGCCGGTGCGGACACGGTGGGCTGAAGGGCCTGTTTCCGCACCGTACCTCTAAACTAAACCAAACTAAACATGGAAACAGGCCCTTCGGCCCACCGAACCCGTGCCAACCAACAATCACCTGTACACTAGTTCTATCCCCATACTCTAGGGTCAATTTACAGAGGGCAATTAACCTACAACCTGCACATCTTGGGATGTGGGAGGAAACTGAAAAACCTGGAGAAAAGCCACGTGGTCACGAGGAGAATGTACAAACTCTGTGCAGACAGCACCCGTAGTCAGGATCGAACCCGGGTCTCTGGCGCTGTAAGGTAGCAACTCTACTGGTGCGCCACTATTTAATGTCATGAATCAAGAATGGTTTTAGTTGTAATGAAGAGGGAAGGGTGGAGAAAACATAAGGAATGTCTCCGGAACCATGAAGAATTAGAGAGAGTGAATGACAGGCATCAATGGAGATGTCTTGAGGACAGTCCGCATTACAATCGAGGAGGTGCTGAATGTCCTAAGGCATATGAAGGTAGATATATCTGCCGGGCCTGATCAGCTTTATCAGAGAACACTGCAGGAAGCTATATACTGCATGAATCAGCATTAGACACGGGTGAGGTGCCAGAAAATAGAGGGTTGCTAATGTTGTACCTCTTTTTAAGAAGGGCTGCAAGGAAAGACTTGGGAACTATAGACATAACCACATACTGTGGTAGTCTGGCTACTGGAAAGGATTCTGAGGGAGAAGATATAAATGCATTTCGACAGAAAGCCGCTGATTAGAGATAATCAGCATGATTTTGTAAAATCGTGGCTCACAAACCTGGTTGCGTTTTTAAAGTAGTAACAATTACAGCAAAGCGGAAACAGGCAGGAGGAGGTCATTTGGCCCTTTGAGCTCGGCCCTTCCAGTCCGTTTTCCAGGGTTATTGAACATTGAACTATGAAAGAAGGCTTTGTTATATTCAATTTTGTTTTCTCTCCCAATTCAAAGAGTCATCTTATCATATAATTTTGCTTTCTGTACATGGCTCAGCATTGCTGTCGGTACGATAACTGATGGTTTCTAGTTCAGATTCAAAGAGCAAAGAGGTCCTTCTGCAGTTGTACAGAGCCCTAGTGAGACCACACCTGGAGTATTGTGTGCAGTTTTGGTCCCCTAATTTGAGGAAGGACATTCTTGCTATTGAGGGAGTGCAGCGTAGGTTTACAAGGTTAATTCCCGGGATGGCGGGACTGTCATATGCTGAGAGAATGGAGCGGCTGGGCTTGTACACTCTGGAGTTTAGAAGGATGAGAGGATATCTCATTGAAACATATAAGATTGTTAAGGGCTTGGACACGCTTGAGGCAGGAAACATGTTCCCAATGTTGGGGGAGTCCAGAACCAGTGCCACAGTTTAAGAATAAGGAGTAAGCCATTTAGAACGGAGACGAGGAAACACTTTTTCTCACAGAGAGTGGTGAGTCTGTGGAATTCTCTGCCTCAGAGGGTGGTGGAAGCAGGTTCTCTGGATGCTTTCAAGAGAGAGCTAGATAGGGCTCTTAAAAATAGCAGAGTCAGGGGATATGGTATGGGGAGAAGGCAGGAACGGGGTACTGATTGGGGATGATCAGCCATGAGCACATTGAATGGCGGTGCTGGCTCGAAGGGCCAAATGGCCTACTCCTGCACCTATTGTCTATTGTCTATTGTCTATTCAGTGGGGCTCAGGTAGGACTCCTGAACCAAATTGATTAAGGTAATGCACAATTGTGTCACCCGGTCAGATAGGTCTCACATCCACTTGTAGAGGGGGAATGCTGCTCCGGATTCCTCCTACAGCCCAAAGACATGCGGGTTTACAAATGAATTGGCCTCAGAAAATTGGCCCTAGTGTGTAAGAGAGTGTACGAGAGAGTGAGATACCATGGTATGAATAGACATTCAATGGTCAGCATGGACCCGGTGGGCTGAAGGGCCTCTTTCCCCGCTGTATCTCGTATCTAAACTAAACACCGTTAAAGTCAGCATGGCTGCCACCAGTAATGTACTCATCACTGCAGAATCAGGCCTAATATTTAATTTTGCTTTGTTTCTTTTCAAGCTACACACATACAAACATATGAATTAGGAGCAAGAGTAGGACCCTCAGCCTCTCAAGTCTGCTCCACCATTCAGTAAGATTGAGAAACATGCATGAGAACACACAGATAGATCCCTCTGAATCTCAGCTCCATTTCATTTAACTCTTCTCTTCCTCTCCTGAAACCAAGCTGAATATTAAACCAGGGGTACACAAAAGGCTGGAGAAACTCAGCGGGTGCAGCAGTATCTAAGGAGCGAAGGAGATAGGCGACGTTTCGGGTCGAGACCCTTCTTCAGACTATTAAACCAAACATGTTGGAGTAACTCAGCGGGACAGGCAGAATCTCTGAATAGAAGGAATGGGTGACATTTCAGGTCGAGACCCTTCTTCAGACTGAAAGTCAGGGGAGAGTGAAACGAAAGATATGGAAGGGTGAGGTGTGAAAAACAAGACATCAAAGGGGACGAAGTTCAAGGAAAATGTAGAATAGATCATTGTCAGCTAGGGGAAGGTGACAACGAAGCATATTTAATATTAAACCAGACGTGAGTGAGACTGAGGAGATATTTTTGTGTCTCTGTTCCCTCTCCACCACTCTGCCTGGGATCAGCAACTCAACAGAGAACAGCATTCAGAAGGAGGAACCTAATCAAATTGTCACATCTTGTTAAAGCCCTCATAAATCATCATTTTTTCCATGATACATCTTACAACCTACCTTAATGAGCTTTATGGATAGATTATCTACTGGTGAAAGTGAATGGAGAGAAAAATAATGACTGAATTCCACAATTCCTGAAATGGCTACAGTTTACAATACAAATTATACCAACATTTTTCATTGTGTTTATTAAACAATAGGTTAATGTAAAAAGGCTCATAAATAGGATGTTGTAATCATCACGAATAATAATTGTATGATTCACATTTGCTTATCCTTTTAACATAGGAATGATAAAAACACTGAATAAAAATAGTCCCACAAAACCACTAGACGTCGTACAAATTGTGCATGCTGTAATACCTTTGAATGCACGATGTTATTCAAGTTATATCAACAGTCAACATGATAATTATTTTAAAACATAATTCCTTTCTCTTCAAATATCTATAATACAAATTTTAAATATCGCCTGGTGCATGCATATCTTTAGTGGTGACAACTTCCCATTTCTCATCCATCAAATGACCATTACAATTACCTTTTCTGTTCTAATTCAGTCAGTCTATCTCAGTCCCACACCAAAATACTACATCACACAGTAGAGCAATTAAACTCGTTTGGGTTATTGAACATTGAAGTATTTCATGTTCAATAAGGATTATGTAATTAGCCTCCAACTTGTCTACGTTTTTTTTTCTATCATTCTTTTGTCTGCTTCTTTGAATATCTCCACCATTAAAGCCTAACCTCCTTCCTCAAATGCATTGTAACTTATCATCTGCATATTAGGACAAGTACTATTTCTTTTATTGAGAAAATATCATAGTTATCAAATAAATATTTCATGGTCATCCCCTTTAATTTAATCACAATCATAATGTTTCTAAATCTATTTTTGCATAATTCAGTATCTCAACCTGAAGTAAAGACACTGGATTCAGGGCTCCCTTGAGTAAATTCATTCTGGATTCTAAATTCATTCTGGATTCATTCATTGATTCACAAAGAGGAGTTGAAATCTGAATCTTAATCCTCCAACACCTGTTGAGTTTAGGCCCAATTGAAAATTTATAAAGTAGGATTGATAGAACACTAGGGATGATTTAGTTTAGTTTAGTTTAGAGATAGAGCACAGAAACAGGCCCTTCGGCCCACCAAGTCCATGCCGACCAGTGATATCTGCACATTAACACTACCCTACACATACCAGGGACACTAAAACCAAGACAATTAACCTACAAACCTGTACCTCTTCGGAGTGTGGGAGGAAACCAAAGGTCTTGAGGAAAACCCACATGGTCACTGGGAGAACGTACAAACTCCATGCAGACAGCAGCTGTAGTAGGGATCGAACCCAGATCACTGGTGCTGTAAGGCAGCAACTCTACCGCTGCGTTACCATCCCAACCAAAGATGGGACCAAGGTTGGAAGGAAATAAAACAGTAGACCAACCACAATCTAATTAAATAGAATAATTGGCTAAAGGAATAGAATGACTTCTACAAGCTCGTTATCTCTATTCCTGTGTTCATTATTAAATATAGTGATACACGTTATTTGCTCCAAGATATTAACCTAGATTGGGCATTTTGACACCTGAAAACCATAGGACTCTCAAAGGCAAAGTGAACTATTGCATGAACACATTGGCCTGATCTTGTCTTTGCCAGAGGCCAAGAGAAAGGGCAATATGGCAGTAGGGAAGCCCAGAAGAGGGTTTACTTTCACACCCTGTTTTGTTCATCAGCAAGACCTGAATGACGTTTGTCCTCATAGATTCATAACTGCAGCCAGCCAGATCAAGAAGTCGGCGGATTCCTCAGTAAGAAGGCCTGTGCAATACTCAAGTTCAACTTCAAGTTTGCGTTTATTGTCATTTAGCCAATTAAGGTACAGTGAAATTTGAGTTACCATACAGCCATACCAAGTGAAAAGCACCAATACACACAGCCACATCAAATAACATTTAACATAAACATCCACCACAGTGGAATCCACATTCCTCACTGGGATGGAAGGCAATAAAGTTCAGCCATCTTCCTCCTTTGTTGACCCGTGGTCGGGGCCTTGAACCTTCCGCACTTGCCGTTACCGATGGACCGATGTTCAAGCCCTCTCGTCGGGATGATCGAAACTCCGGCGTCGGGATGGATTGGAAGACTCCGCGGCATGGAGCTCCCGAGGCGCCGTCTTAATACCGGAGACCGTGGGCTTCACGGTGTTAAAGTCCACAGGCCCCGCGTTCGGAGCTCCGCTGGTGACCCACGGCAAAGGATCGCAGCTCCCGATGTTAAAGTCCGCGTCACGCCCGCGGCTCGAAGCTCCGGGCCGGTCTCCAGGAAAGGCCGCACCACTCCACGTTGTAGGCCGCGGGGGGGGGCGGGGACGGAGATGTGGCACGGAGAGAAATCGCATCTCCGTCGAGGTAAGTGACTGAAAAAGGTTTCCCCCGATTTCCCCCCCCCACCCCCCCCCCCACAAACCAAGAAATACTAAATCATACTTTTAAAACATACTTAAAATAATAAAATCAGAGAGGGGACTGCAGACTGTTGGTGAGGCAGCCATTGCTGTCAGCTGGAGAAAAGGGTGAGGTGGTTGGGAGACATCAAAGAGGGTTTGGAAAGGATCAGAGGATGGCCAAAGGCCAGGGCAGGGTAGGGATCAGAAGCCAAAACATAATGAGATGTGTGAGAGAGAGAGACCAGCATAGTGACAGGATTGAGGCAAGCCAGCCCATGGAGTTGGATCAAGCTACTGACCTTCAGCAGAAGGGCTCTAACCTCAGACTCCTGGTGACTGCATGCCTTTCCAGCCATGGCTTTCCAAGACCTGGTTAAATATGAGTCATTATAACAGCAAAGATAGTTTTAAAATAAATAGATATTAGCAGAGAAGTTTGTCATTATTCAAATAGCCAGCTCGACCTCTGGGAATGCATCACCCAGAGACCATTCCTTCAAACACACCCTCTCCTGACTCCCGCTCCTATACCTCAACAGGGATTCAGATATTCCATATCTCCTTATAACGCAAACACCAGTATCTGGGGAGTTAAACGTCACCTATCCCCGACCCCCCAGCTTGATTAGCGCAACTGTGGATCTGGGACATAAATTTATAGAGAAAGAAAATATTGGGTCATTATTGCGATCTTTATTAAATGCAGAGTATGGATTTAAGGGTATATTTCTTGGATGGTACATTGTAACTGCAGGGGAAGGCATTGTTACATTGAGATGACCAACAGAAATTTGACACTGACATGCTTTAGGTTTGGGGTTGATCTATTTAAAATAACCAGTTAATTGTGAAGGGAATTTAGTAAGACAGAGTTATGGTACTGGACGAAAGAAGTTTTGCTTGACTGCTTTTGAATTAGGTATATTTTACATTTAGGAGTGATGAACTAATTACGCGGCACAAGCTTTATTGAGATAATAATGACTGGTGGAGGGCCAGATGTTTATGTTTCAAGGTGGTCTCCAGATGTTTTTGCAGATCACTGGGCATAGGGAAAGCATAGGGAATATTGAGCCGGGTGAGGTTATGAAGGTACCAGGAAGTGATGCAACTCAACTAACCTTATGCTTTGTCGGGTCAAAGTTCTCAATTTGCATCTGGAACTGAAAGGCTAGAAAAAGAGGGGAGACGATTGTGGCGGGTGGCGGGTTCTGGTCACTGGTTCAGCTCATTGTCACGGTTCATCGTTGTCCTTTAATGGTTGCCAGAATGTCATCTGAGGAAAGGCAGGAAGGTAAACTGCTTAGGTTTCAGAAAGGCAATTCAGCTCGCTCAGTAATGGCAACGTCCAGGTTGATGAGCAAATAATCTGTAGAGTCTGGGGATATGAAAAATTACCTAAGATATGTACATGGACAGAACATACGCATTATAAATGCAGTTCTAAAATAAGTTGCCCTTATGCTAAAGCTTCTCACAATAAAAGTTTGTAAATCCTTTCGCATAGAACTGCAGTTGCTGGTTGACAAACAAAGACACAAAGTGCTGGAGTAAGTCGGTGAGTCAGGCAGCATCGCTGGTGAACATGGATGGGTGTTTTTTTCTGGACTGGGACCCTCCTTCAGACTGATTGCAGTCAGTGGGAGAAAGCTGGAACAAAGGAGAGAGTGGGGCAGTCAGGCAAGTGAAAGGTGGGCACAGATAGGGCAGGGCTGGATTGGCAGACGGTTGGACAAAGGCCAGAGGTCCTTTTTTTTTAGTTTAGAGATACAGCGCGTAAACAGGCCCTTCGGCCCACCGAGTCCACACTGACAGTTATCCCCGCATGTTAACACCGTCCTACACACACTAGGGACAATTAAGTGTCCCGCTGCACCACCGTGGCCACCCCTTAACTCACATTTTTTGTTCAGCACTTTGTGTCCTTGTATATAAATCCTTGTAAATTCTGTTGGAATTAATTAATTCCATTTGCTTTTTATATCTGATACAGTGAAGTATATACATTTTATTTAAACTGCAGAAGTTTAAATAAAAGAAATATAAGCAGCCAATGCTGAAAATTCTCAGAAGATAGACACAACAAGCTGGAGTAACTCAGCGGGACAGGCAGCATCTCTGGAGAGAAGGAATGGGCGACGTTTCGGGTCGGGACCCTTCTTCAGACTGAAATTTCTCAGCCGGTCAGACATCTGTGGAAGGAGAAACAGAGTTAACAGCTCAAGTCAGAGACCCTTTGCCTACTCTTCCCCCAGCTGTAACGAAGGGTCTCAGAGACATCAGTTCTGTTTCTCCCTCCACAGATGCTGAATGGCCCTGCAGAGTGATTCAGACATTTTCTGCGTTTAGTAATGAAGTTATTAATTTATTAATTTATTAATTAATGAAGCATGGTTTCAGAACTGGCAACCCTTGAGTGTACTCAAAAATAACATACAGATGTTCAGCCTGTCATAAAATGATGCAAATTTCACTCACTATCCTAGCTATGAGAGTGGAATCATACAGTATAGACAGATACACAGTAAACAATGAAATAAATCATAATAGATCCATCTGTGGTCACAACATTTAAAATATAAAATGTAAAGAATATTTTACAATGACAACTCACCATCATTGTCAATTTAAAGATCCCTGCTATTCTCTGTCTATGGCTAATGTGTATTGTTCTAATGACATCTAGATTTGCTGCCTTACCGGGTGACCCGGGTACGAGCTTTACTATGGATGTGGTCTGTATGTTCCCCCCCCGTGACCACGTGGGTTTTCTCCGGGTGCTCCGGTTTCCTCCCACGCTCCAAAGACGTACAGGTTCGTAGGATAATTGGCTTCGATAAAATTGTAAATTGTCCCTCGTGTGTAGGATAGTGCTAGTGTGCGGGGATCGCTAGTCGCCAATGGGCTGAAGGGCCTCTTTCCGTGCTATTTCATCTCTAAATTACATATCACTTATATTTCATCTGAGACTCAATGTGAAATTCAACAATCCCAGGTAACGTGCTACCTCTCTTTATATCAGTTTGCTGTTGGCTATCCATCTGTAACATTTACTATGTTTTTCTCTCTCCATTGACAGTGCCTGATTTACTGAGCATTTCCTACAACTCTGACCTGCATTTCACAACCTGTCCTTGCCCATTTGTTCATTTTCCAACTACCTTCATTAATCTATGAAGGGGATGATTTCAGTAAAAGCATATGCCCAGCACAAGTTTATTCCCAAACTAGACACCAAGTGCTGCAGTAACTCAGTGGGTCAGACGGCATCTCTGGAGAAAATGGGTTGGTGACGTTTTGAGTTGGGACACTGGAATCATGCATTATAATTTATTCTCAAGCTGTCAGAAATATTCCCTTCATCCAATCAATCCCTCTGTCACCATCTGTGCATTTAAAAACTAATTTATCTTCTCTCGTTCCCCATGTCTGATGAAGGGTCATCGATCTAAGACTTTCACTGTTTTTTTTCTGCTAAATATTTTCAGATCTATGTGTTTTAATTTCATTTTTCCATTTTTTTTTTGCCTCTTTTTAGTTCTTTTAGTTGGTCGATGGTTTAAATCTCTGATCCAGAGCTTTAAGCCCCTGTTCCACCTTCACAACCTAATTGGCGACCTCTGCCGAGTTTGCCCTTGACTCGTACTCGCAGCATGGTCGCCACGAGGTCGTAGGAGGTCTTCGTAACTCTTCCTCGTGCTCGTGAGTGGTCTCCGCGTACTTCGTGGCCTCAAGTAGGTCACGGCGTTTTTTCCAGCCTGATAAAAAATGTCCACGAGTAAAAAAAAGGTCGGCAAGGAAAAAATTGATACTTTTTACTCGTAGGTAGGTCGTAGCATGTCGTGATGGTAGTCGTAGGTAGTCGTAGGTCGGTAACTGGCCCGAGAAAAAAATGCAAACATGACATCATTTTATCATGTGATCATTTTCCACTCGTAGCTAGTGGTAGTTGGTCTTAGGTGTGGAAGACTGAGGTTGAGGGGGGTCGTAGGAGGTCATAGACATAGTCGTAGGAGGTCTTCTTTACTCAGGAGGGGAACTTCTTTACTCAGAGGGTGGTGGCTGTGTGGAATGAGCTTCCAGCAGAAGTGGTGGAGGCAGGATCGATTTTAACATTTAAGAGTAAAGTGGATAGGTATATGGATGTGAAGGGAATGGAGGGGTATGGTCTGAGTGCAGGTAGATGGGACTAGGGGAAAACAAATGGTCGGCACGGACTGGAAGGGCCGAGAGGGCCTGTTTCCGTGCTGTAATTGTTATATGGTTATATGGTTATATGGAGGTCGTAGGAGGTCTTTTACTTCGGCGAGTCAACACGACCCTGACATTTTTTTCAACTCGTCCAGGGTCTAAACTCATGGATTAGATCGTCCAAGTGGGACAGGCCCTTAAGGCAGAAGCAGTACACTAACTCTTCAGAGCATTGCTGAAAGAGTGATGCATTTTACTTTGTGCTATCCTATGGATCAGACTTTAAATCAAGGCCCCATTTGCTCTTTCAGGTGCACATAAAGAGCTCTGGACCTTATTTGAAGAAGTACAGGTAATCATTACCCGGGTCATGCCCAATATTTATCACCCAGGCAACAGTTAACCAAATAGATTACAGTAAAGTGTCTGCAGTTAATAGTAGTCAGATTTCTTTTGTGATCTCCACCCTTCCCATTGAGGTATTATCCAAGATTTTCCGCCCTCTTTTTTACATTAAACATTGTTTTTTCATTTTTGAAATCAGCATCTGAAACTTCTGTAGTAATCAATACACACTCTTTAAAGCTCACTGCATCAATAAATGGCAGTCTTGCTAAAAATCAATGCCGTTCAAAAGATTTGTCTGTCATTCTCCCTGCAGGGGAGCTCAATCTCTGTTTTATTTGTTCCTGGACCTTTGATGAAGCAGCAACTTGTTCACTTTTACTTTTAGTTAGCTTATTTCCAGACATGTGGTTTACACGGAAATCTTCATGTCCTGCTGTATCATGGTATTCGAAACGACTTCACCGAAAAGCAGAACATGACTGCTGGCCAAATAAGCAAATAAGCTCTGTTGCTTTTAGTTTAGTTTAAATATTTAGTTTCAGTTTAGTTTAGAGATACAGTGTGGAAACAGGCCCTTTGGCCCACCGGGTCCGCGCCGACCAGCGATCCCCGCACATTAACACTATCCTACACACACTATGGACAATTTTTACACTTACCAAGCCAATTTGCCTACTTACCTGTACGTCTTTGGAGTGTGGGAGGAAACCGAAGATCTCGGAGAAAACCCACGCAGGCCAAGGGGAGAACGCACAAACCCCCTACAGACAGCACCCGTAGTCAGGATCGAACCCGGGTCTCCGGCGCTGTAAGGCAGCAGCTCTACCGCTGCGCCACCGTGCCGCCCTATATTCGTGCCAATTCATCTTCATTTTCCATAGCATGAGATACGGTTGAAAAGTTTGTGGGGTTTCAGATGACTCTCAGCAGATTGGAGTATCGCACACAGCTCTGGTTGCTATGTTGGAGGGTGAGGGGGTGACTTGCTGGAAGTATGTCAAATTGTGAGATTCATAGAGGGAATAGGTAGACTTTTTTCCCCCCCAGCACAAAAATGTCCAATACTAGAGGCCATTGTTTTAAGATGAAGAGTTTAAAGGAGTTTTAAATAGCAAGATTTTTTTTTACACATAGAGAGGCCAGTGCTTGGAATAAACTGCCAGGGCAAATGAACGTAACCGCTAACAACTTTTTAGAGGCATTTAGACAGATACATGGGCAGGCAGGGAACAGAGGGGTATAGAACAAATGCAGGTAAATGTGCAGTTTAAATTGGCAGCAGTTATCAGCACATACACCAGGGTCTGTAGGGCCCGTTTCCTACGTTGTACTGTCCTGTGCTCTGCTGGAACAATCCCTCCACTGAGTTCCTCCAGAACATTGTTGGTTTTTTTTTGCATAAGATTCAAGCATCTGCAGTTTCTTGTGTCTCCACTGTCCAGCTCTTGTTCCGTATCAGATTGCACTGACCTTATAAAAAATTGACTAATCTAGGAGTTATGGGGAGAAGGCAGGAGAATGGGGATAAAATCCAGTGGCTGCCTTACAGCGCTTGCAGCGTCAGACACCCGGGTTCGATCCCGACCACTGTGCTGTCTGTACGGAGTTTTACATTCTCCCCGCGACCTGCGTGGGTTTTTTTCCGAGATCTTCGGTTTCCTTCCACACTCCAAAGGTTAATTGACCAGGTATAAACGCCTACTGTGTGTTGGATGGTGTTAATGTGCGGGGATCGCTGGCCGGCACGGACCCGGTGGGCCGAAGGGCCTGTTTCCACGCTGTATCTCTAAACTAAACTAAGCTACAAAATGGAAAGGTCTGATTGAATGGTGGAGTCAACGTGATGGGCCGAATGGCCTAATTCTGCTCCTATCACTTATGAACATATTTTCAATCTCCTCAGTATTAAAAGGGCAATCAAAAAACACCAATTCATAAAACTAACCATCGGACTGTAAAAAAGTATTAAGATAAGGTATTTTTGAAAGCGATAAAAATGAAAAGTCAGGCATAGCGGTTGTGAAGCAGTAATGTGTGTTTCAGAGTGTATCAGCTTGGTTAAGTTCCCGTCGCTTCATCACTGATCCCTAACTAGGCCAGCTTGGAATCTTCTACCCATTCACTAAAGTGACTTGGTGAGTACAGGTGGACAATTCCTGCCTCAGCTTGTACAAGCCCCTTGGGCACAGTAACAGGATGGCTGACATCTGTAACTTTGTATCTCAGCCAGAGTCAGCACCTGCAGGAAAGGATGAGTCAATTATCAAGGAAGGTGAATAGATGGGTGTGGAGGAAGAAGTAAAAGAGATAAAGTACTTTAAAATACATCTCTTCAGTGAGTTTTCAAAACATAAGCCTGCATTTTAGTTTGGTTCAGTTTAGTTCCGTTTAGTTGAGTTTAGTTTAGTTTAGAGATACAGCGCGGAAACAGGTCCTTTGGCCCACTGAGTCAGCACTGACTAGCTATCCCCGCACATTAACACTATCCTACACACACTAGGGACAATTTGCATTTATACCAAGCCAATTAACCTACACACCCGTACGTGGGAGGAAATAGAAGTTCTCTGAGAAAACGCACGCTCCGGACCTGTGAATGTGACGATGAACTCAGCATGACTTGACTGGTTGCATCGTGGCTTGGTTCGGCAACCTGAGCGTCCAGGAGCAGAAAAGGCTGCAAAAAGTTGTAACCACTGCCCAGTCTATCATCGGCTCTGACCTCCCTACCATCGAGGGGATCTATCGCAGTCGCTGCCTCAAAAAGGCTGCCAGCATCATCAAGGACCCACTCCATCCTGGCCACACACTCATCTCCCTGCTGCCATCAGGTAGAAGGTACAGGAGCCTGAAATCTGCAACATCCAGGTTCAGGAATAGTTCCTTCCCCACAGCCATCAGACTATTAAACACAACTTCAAACAAACTCTGAACTATAACAGCCTATTGCACTTTATCTGTTTATTTATGTGTCTATATATATATATATTCTATGGTATATGGTCATACTGATCTGATCTGTATTTATGCCTACAATATTCTGTTGTTCTGCAGCAATGCAAGAATGTCATTGTCCTATCTGGCACACATGACAATAAACTCTCTTGACTTGACTTGACATGACATGCATGTCCCATGAATGAATTTAAAAAAATTATCACACAAGAGTTCGACTCGAAACGTTGCCTATTCCTTCTCTCCAGAGATGCTGCCTCACCCACTGAGTTACTCCAGCAATTTGTGTCTACCTTCGATTTAAACCAGCATCTGCAGTTCTTTCCTACACTCATTGCATCTCCACATCCTTCGTCTGGTCAATAACTATTACTTTGTCCACAAGTCAGGGTCGTCCTGTACAATTAGTTTAAGTTTAGTCTACGTTATGGAAATGTTGCCTAGGACACGTTAAGGAATCCTTGCTTACCTTATGATAAAGCCATGGCATCTTTATTCTTTAATTGCAGCTCTTTCCCTGAGAGAGAATGTCGAAACATGGAACTGCAGGCGTTGCTTTACAAATAAACGGAGACAAAGTGCTGGAGTAACTCAGCGGGTCAGGGTGCATCCCTGGAGAACATGGATAGGTGACGTTTCTTCTTGGGACCCTTGTTCACACTGAGTGTGGAAGGGGTGGGGCGGAAGGAAGGTTGAGGAGAATAGGGGCAGGACAGTGTGTGGCAGGTAATCGGTGAACGCAGGCCACGGGACGTTTTGAGAGGCAGACGGTCGGACAAAGACCAGAGATGAGAAAACAGAAGGAGCGAGATGATAAGAGTTGCAAACTGTGAAGCCAGAGGAAGGGATGTAGTTGGAAGGGGAGGTGGAAAGTGAGGCCACAAGCGAACTGGAGAAACAGGACATCACAGTCCAGTTTGTGTAGCTTGCAACCCAAAAGTATGAATATTCAATTCTCCAATTTTAGGAAACCTCCACCAACTCCCCCAATCTTCCTCCTCCCCTTCCTCCACCCTCCCTTTCTTCCAGCCACCCCGTCAGCTGTGCCCCGCCTGCACTCACACCTATTCCTCACCTCCCTCTCCACCTACATCCTTTCCTCTGGCTTCACAATTCTAAACTCTTCTGCAATCCCTTTTGCCTCACACCTTTTCTAAAATCTCTGGCATTTGTCCAACCATCTGCCTGTCAATTCAAACCCCCCTCACCTGTGTTCACCTGTGTACGCTTTGTCCAGCCCCTCCTCACTTCCAGCTTTCCCACCTCCCTCCAGTCCCCCTCACAATCAGTCTGAAAAAGCATCCCAACCCAAAATGGCACCTGTCCATGTTCCAGGAATGCTGCCTGACCAGCTGAGTTACTCCAGCACTCTGTGTCCTTTTTCCACCACTGAGGCACATCTTCACCTCAGACAGTCCCGGGGGGTGAAGGACGAATGGCTTCCACTCCAGATGCGTGTGTGCGATTTCTTTCAGTATGGAGCGGGAAAAGCTGCAAAAAGTTGTAAACGCTGCCCAGTCCATCGTCAGCTCTGACCTCCCTACCATCGAGGGGATCTGTCGCAGTCGCTGCCTCAAAAAGGCTGCCAGCATCATCAAGGACCCACACCATCCTGGCCACACACTGCCTTCAGGTAGAAGGTACAGGAGCCTGAAATCTGCAACAACCAGGCTCAGGACTAGTTCCTTCCCCACAGCCATCAGACTATTAAACTCAACTCAAACAAAAATCAGAACTTTAATAGCCTATTGCACTTTATCTGGTTATTTATGTGTGTGTGTATATATATATATTCAATGGTACATGGACACACTAATCTGTTCTGCATTTATTAATGCCTAAAATATTCCATTGTGCTGAAGCAAAGCAAGAATTTCATTGTCCTATCTGGGACACATGACAATAAATTCTTTTGAATCTTGAATCTTGAATCTTGAGTGGTGTTGGTGCATGGCCATCTCGTGGAGTTGAGTGCCCTCCTGCTACAATGGCAAGGATGGGGGGGGGGGGGGGGGAGGAATTTAAGACAGCAGTTGACCAGGCTCTGTTTCAGAGACTTAGCACATGTCCAACCGAGTCCAATCATACTGCCACAATTTGTTTTGAACTTTTGCTACTGGATATTTGTGGGCCTCCAGAAAACTAACAAGTTATCATATTGCTAAACACAGGGATCCCGACCCGGAATGTTGCCTGTCCAGTCACTCCTCAAATGCTGCCTGATCCACAGAGTTCCCCCAGCACTAGTGTGTTTTGCACTAAATATTTGTGCTTCCACAGAACGGACCTGGCAGCCGCTGAGAACAAAGACCCGGCAGGTTGCCCAAGGTCTGGTTCACCGTTGTGAAGAAGGACCTGGTGGGCCGCTGCCTGTGGGGGAAGTTCAGCAACCACAAAGACCGGAGAGTGGAGGAGGGGTGGGGGGTCTGCTGGCGACGACGGATGCAAGGACTGGGCCGGGAAGAGAGTGAAGGGCCTGTCCGACTTTCACAACCTAATTCACGACCTCTGCCGAGTTTGCCCTTGACTCATACTCGCAGCATGGTCGTCACGAGGTCTTAGGAGGTCGTAGGAGGTCGTAGGGAGATCGTAGGGAGGTCGTAGGTAGGTCGTAGGACGTCTTAGGGAAGTCATAGGTACTCGTGGCATCAAGTAGGTCGGGACGTTTTTTTCTAGCATGATGAAAAATGTCCACGAGTAAAAAAGGTTGTGAATTAGGTCGTGAAAGTTGGACAGGCCCTTGACCGCGTATTGCCTCCAGCATCTTCAAGGTCGGCTGCCACAGATGCCGCAGAGGCGGTCGAATGAGGAGAGGGACATTGGTTGGCGGGCAAAGCCTGTCCAGAGCGACAGAGGAGGCCCTACAGCAGCCTGTAGCTCACCTAAGCTGACTTGCATTGGAGCACTCCAGTACATCCTGCATATGCATCGGACTTTGGACTTTCTCTTTTGCGGGTGGTGCCAAAATATAGCGAAGGGTGCAAGAATGTCACTGGGCCGAGCATACATGACAATAAAGAACCATTGAACCATTGAATCTGATGAGTGCCTGCAAAGAAATGTGAAATGGCATTTCTAATGAGAATTGGCCAATGCGTGTTGCTAACATTTGTATGTACAGCAGATTAAACGACAATAAAATATAGCAACAAATTAAATATAACACCAAAATGTTTTGTTATATTATGGGGAATGAAAGGAGCAAATAAAAATGCAGTTATACAGTTTAGTTTATTATCACATGTACCGAGGTACAGTGAAAAAGTTTAGTTGCGTTCTATCCAGTCAGCGGAAAGACAATACATGATACAATCGAGCCATTTACAGTGTACAGATACATGGTAAGGGAATAACGTTTAGCACAAGGTAAAGCCAGCAAGGTCCGCTCAAGGATAGTCCGAGGGTCACCAACGAGATAGATAGTAGTTCAGGACCGCTCTCTGGTTGTGGTAGGATGATTCAGTTGCCTGATAACAGCTGGGTAGAAACTGTCCCTGAATCTGTAGGTGTGCGTTTTCGCACTTCTGATGGGAGAGGGGAGAAGAGGGAGTGGCCAGGGAGCCACTCGTCTTTGACTATGCTGCTGGCCTTGCTGAGGCCGCGTGAGGTATAAATTGAGTCAGTGGAAGGGAGGTTGGTTTGTGTGATGGTCTGGGCTGCGTCTACAATTCGCTGCAATTTCTTGCGGTCTTGGATGGAGCTGTTCCCAAACCGTGCTGTGATGCATCCTGATAAAATGCCTTATATGGCACATCTGTAGAAGTCAGTGAGAGTTGTGAGGGACATGCTGAACTCCTTAAGCTTTCTAAGGAAGTAGAGTCGTTGGAGTGCGTTCTTGGTTGTTGCTTCAATATGGGTGGTCCAGGAGAAGTTGGTGGTGATATTAACTCCTAATGGGCCTGGCTCACTTAGGCAACTTTTTAGGCGACTGCAGGAGACTATGCAGTCGCCACATGTTCGCCACATGTTTACGGGCGGTTGCCAGGGAGTCGCCTTCATGGTCGTGCGGAGTTCCGGATTCTGGGAACTAGTCGCAGCCTCATTATAGTCACCGAAAATATTTCAGCATGTTGAAAAATTAGCGGCGACTAGAATTAAGCCGCCATGAGAATAGCCAGAATTCCCGTGCCCTAGATGGGTCGCCAGGAGGTCCTAGTGGGTTGCCAGGAGGTTAAAGGTTCTCTTAGGTTCTTGTAGGTTGTAGCCAGTACTGACCGGTGAATTGCATTGGCTCATTGGGAAAAAAAAACATAAGCAGTAGTTTTCAGAACCAAGTATAACCGACCGGTAATGTTAAATGTCCGCCGAGCTTCACAGCCGTGTATCTCTGGCTTCTTAAAAGTTGTCTGCACTCCTTCTCCCTCCTTCTCCCCCCTTCTCCCCCCCCCCCCCCGCCCCCCTTGCCCTCTCTTTGAAAGGACTTACCGTACACTGTGCTTTAGCCGTCTTAATTACAGCGCCAACCTTCCTGTTCATCGCAGTATCACCTTGGCTTTGCACCGTGTGAATTTCACTCAGACAGCGCTCCCCCCCCCCCCCCATCTGCTTGCCCTGCATAACGGGCTCGCGAAGGAAGCGATTGGTCAGTGGGGGCGCTGCAAGCCAGCAGCCCTGCCAGCAGCGTGCTAGTTTTTTCAACTTTTTTTGTTTTTTTAGTGTGTTTTAATGTATGTTTTTAATGTCTTCGTGTGGAGGGTGGTGAGAGGGGGAAAGGGGGAAACCGCTTTGGTCGCCTCCTCCACGAAGAGACGACATTTTCCATGTCGCCTCCCCCGCGGCCTAACATTGAGGATCGGTGCGGCCTTTCCCGGAGAAGTGCCCGGGGCTTCAGCCGCGGGCATGGCGGGGGCTCGGACCGCAGCCTTTCCATCCGAAGCGGGGTCCCTCGCTGGGGATCCCTGGAGAGGAGCTCTGACCGCCGGCCCTGCGGTGCTTCTGGCTGAGGCGCAGCGGGGACTTTAAATCTTCGACCACCGGCCTGCGGCCTACACCACCTTGAAGCCGCGGTCTCCGGTGGGGAGGCACCGATTCAGGACTTACTTGGACTTACCCTGTCTGTACATCTGGACGCACGCAGCGGCGACTGCGGAGGGTTGAGGTCCCGACCACGGGGGAAAATGGAGGAGGACTGGCCAAATTCTGTGCCTTCCACCATAGTGATGAATGCTGTGGTGGATGTTTGTGTAAATGTTTGATTGATGTGTTTTTGTGAGTTCCATTCTGGCAATTGCCGTTCCAGTTGCCGGTTTTTCAGTAGCCTGAAAAAAGTGAGACAGGCCCATAAGAATTTGACATTATCAACCATGTCTACTTCAGTGCCATCAATGCAAACTGGGGTAAGTGTACCATTTCACTTCCTGAAGTCGATCACTATATCTCATGAGACTGAGTACATTCCCTTCATTTTCTTTGCGTGCAGTGCCCGAGCAATACTTTGCTGGAGTGTTCATCAATATTATGCAGTCTATCCAAGAATGGAATTCAAATCCACTTTTCAGTGAAATCTAATGAACCAGTTACAATATTTTATGACATGAAAATTTGAAAGACCAGAGTGTGAAATGTTGCTCCCACTGCACACTGAGGAGTTGGAATCCAGGTGCTATTAAAGCCCTCAGTTTTATAACAGTGAATGTAAAAGAAAAATCAATTTCATCTCAGTGTAAGTTCAACCTTGTAACTAAATTATATGTTACTGAATATAGACCTTTGGCCCATCAATGCACACCAGCCATTACCACTATATTCCACTAACCCTACACCAACTCCCGCTCATTCTTCCCAAGGTTGCCAAGTTCACCACTCATCCACAGAGAAGAAGCAATTTACAGAGGCCAGCTCACCTATTAACCGGGGTCCACTGCGCGCAAGGACCACAAGATGCGCCAGACAGACACCATTGTGTGCAGATGCCGAGAGGTGTGTTCAGCTCTGGCTGAACAACTATGAACAACTAATCTTGTGTGTGGACTCAATAAGAAGAAGATCTATCAACCCACACATTTTGGGATGTGGGAGGAAACCGGAGCATCTGGAGGAAATCCATGTGGTCACAGGGGGAGAGCGTGCAAACTCCACACGGACAGCATCAGAGGAGAGTTGACAAGTGATAGGAGCAGAAAACTCGGTCCTTCAAGTCTACGCTGCCATTCAAACATGGCTGATCTATCTCTCCCCCTCAAACCCATTCTCCTGCCTTCAGCCCCATAACCAGAGAGGATTGAGCCTGGGTCTCTGGTTGTGTGAGGCAGCAGGTCCACTGCCAAAGTGCCACAGCTAAACATCTTGTGAATAGTGACTTACCAATGTACTGTTTTATTTGCAAATTATATGTTGCTGAATATAGACCAGTGAATCGGCCCTTTGCCCCATCCAAGGCACACCAACCATTACCACTATATTCCACAAATCCCACATCAACTACCGTTCGTTCTTCCCAGAAGAGGCAATTTACAGTGGCCAGGCAACCCCATTCTCCTGGGTCTCTGAAACTGTGAGGCAGCAGCTCTGCTGCCAAAGTGCCACAGCTATACATCTTGCGAATTGTGGCATACAAATGTACTGTTTCATTTGCAAATTTTATAAAGTATACTTTGGAACATTAATTCCCATATCCCGCTGTCCTTGTCTGTCTGAAATCTGCTGGAGTTCCGGCACAAGGAAACACTCCTGACTAATTGTGGTCTACTCGCACATTCCTCCGTCCAGAACTCCATCTCAGTCCAGTTACTTCATGGGGAAAGGACACAGTGTAAGTCCTTCCGAGGGATGGGAACCTATTTAAAAACGGCTCAGACTGTTTGCTCAAAGAAAATAAGAGCACATTTGAAGTATTGTGTGCAGTTCTGGACACCCTTTACAGGATGTGGAGGCTTTGGAGAAGGCACAGAAGAGGTTTACCAGGATGCTGCCCGGATAAGTAGCCACAAGGAGAGGTTGGACCAAATGGGATTTTTTTCTCTGGAACGTCAGAGATTAAGTGAAGACTTGAAAGAAATATGTAAAATTACAAGAAGCATAAATATGGTAGACAGACAGAAATGTTTTCCCAGGGTGGAAATTTCAAAGGCGAGAGGGCCTAGCTTTAAGGAGAGAGGGCAAAATTTAAAGTACACCACCAACACCGCCAACAGCGATCCCCTAACATTAAACATTGACTTCTCCAATTTCCGGTAACCCTTGCTGTCTCCTCCCTTTCTCAGCTCTCCCTCAGCCCTCTGGCTCCTCCTCTTCCTTTCTTCTTTTTACGGCCCCCCCCCCCCCCCCCCCCCCCCCCCCCCCCCACCCCTGCATGAGTCTGAAGAAAGGTTTCGGCCCGAAACGGTGCCTATTTCCTTCACTCCATAGATGCTGCCGCACCCGCTGAGTTTCTCCAGCACTTTTGTCTACCTTCGATTTTCCAGCATCTGCAGTTCCTTCTTGAACAATTAACCTACAATCCTGCACATCTTTGGAATGTGGGAGGGAACCGAAGATCTCGGAGAAAACCTAAGCAGGTCACGGGGAGAATGTACAAACTCTGTACAGACAGCGCCCGTAGTCAGGATCGAACCCGGGTCTCCGGCGCTGCACTCGCTGTAAGGCAGCAACTCTACCGCTGCGCCACCGTGACTGCCCAGAGGGTGGTGGGTGCCTGGTAGGCGCTGTCAAGGGTGGAGTTGGAGACAGATATGATAGTGGCGTGTAACAGGCTTAAAAATAGGCACATGGAAATGGAGAGATACGGGTCACGTGCGGGCAGATGAGATCATTAATCAAGGCATCAGGTCCGGCACAAACACAGGGCTGAAGAGCCTGTTCCTGTGCTGTACTGTTGTATGTTCTAATGTACGGAAAGAAAATCCTGATGTCATGCTGATGTAATATAAATCCGATATCTAGCTTGTGCACAGGGAGGAAACATGTCACTGTGCTACATGCAAATTTTATGAATAAGGTATATTTTTTAGAAAAACACATGTCCAGTTTAGTCATTCCTTCTTTCCAGAGATGCTGCCTGTCTGATAGTGATGCAAATTTGGAGCTCATGTGTATCATGTGGATTGGTTGAGACAATTAGCATAGGAGCTTTCACACTTGCCCTTTGGTCAACACTTCAAGCTAATGAAGTGTGATGCCTGAAACTGAATGCAGGAACCTTGATGTGTAGGAAGGAACTGCAGATGCTGGTTTAAACCGAAGGTACTATGGAAAATTCTGGAATAACTCAGCGGGACAGGCAGCATCTCTGGATGAGTGATGTTTCAGGCCAAGACCCTTCTTCGGACTGAAAGTCACGAGAAAGGGAAACGAGAGATATAGACGATGGTGTAGAGAGATACTGTACAGAACAATGAATGAAAGATATGCAAAAAGTATCGATGATAAAGGAAACAGGCCATTGCTAGCTGCCGATTGGGTGAGATGGAGAACCCGGTGGGACTTGGGTGGGGGAGGGATAGAGGGAGAGGGAATGCCAGGGTTACTGGGGTGAAGGAGGCAGCAGTCCTATACTGGACTCTGAAAACTCTGAACATTAATAACTCATTATCTGTTATTTGGACTTTGTCAGTTTATTTTACTTCGGAGTCACGTGAGTGACTACGTGAAGACCCCACCTGCATGCATGCGCGACATATCGTCGAATGCATTGCGGAAGCGACAGTCGGGAGGAGCGCCGCTCCTCCAGTGTAAGTTTAAAAAACTTGAGGTTAGTCTTACCATTCTGGTGAGCGAGGCGACTGCGCGTTTTGTGTTTCAGGAAACACCATGGAGTCGCGCAAGTCCAGGAGAGGAGCGGCAAAAACCGCTGCTATGGAAAGCAGCCAGCAGCGTGCCGTTTCTCCAGAGCTGCAGGTGCTGCCAGCAGTTTCCCGACTTCCCGCCGCTACAGTCCGAAGGTACCAGCGGCAAAGCCACCCGGAAGTCGGACAGGACCGTTGACTCAGCTGGGTCCGGGTCTGAAGACACCCCGTTCACGGATAGCGACGGCGGGCGTCTTTCCCGCATGGAGCGGATTGTGGAGCAGTTGCTCCAGCATGACCTGCTTATGCAGGGGCAGAGTCACGGTGGGTCTCTTCGCAGACCCACGGCAGCATCCTTACAAGGACTGCCAAATGTCTCACCCTCTTCGCAGGGGAGCATTAGGGGTCAGAGCTGGGCTGACCCTGAAGAAGGGGCAATGGCTGAACAGTCAACTGTGTCAGGGGTGCCAGAAGAACTACTGGGCATGGCAAATAAACATGCTATGCCAACACAGAAAGGGCTGCCCATACATCCAAAACTGGCAGCCAGCAAAAATGACATGGCTACAAACCAGCTGCAGGAGCAAGCCATTAACTCCACGGCTGAGAAATACCTCGCTCCAGAGAATTGCATTTCTCTTAATGTTCCAGCAGTCAACAACCCCATCTGGGGCAATATGAGCCCATCCATAAGAAGCCAGGAGGTGAAGCTACAGAGGATCCTCAAACTGCTGGCTGCAGGGATCACAGCAGTGACCAGAACAGCTGATGGGGTGGAGTTTGCCAGAAGAGCTACAAGATGCTCTAGTATTACTGTGTAATACTCAGTTTGAAATCAACAACTATAGGAAGAGCATCATTAAACCAGCACTTAATCCCAAATTTGCGGGATTATGCAGGACCAGTAGTGCTCAGCCGCCAAAATTTGCTGTTTGGGACAACCTTCGAAGCAGGTGAAAGAATTAGGTGAAGAGGCCAAGGCCATAGGCCTGATCAAGGTGCCAAACACCTCTAAATCTCACTATCAACAGCGCAGCACCCTACACAACCACCAGACATCGATACAATGAAAGAACACCTGGTGGTGAAAGCTCGAGGGCCGGTCCACCTGCACAGCGGTCTTTTTAGACCATGGCCCAGCCCGGCCTTCTTGGAAAATGCGCCACCCCCACAATGAAGCAACACAACATCAGAAGAAACAAGGGCAGAAACAACACACACAAAACCGGCGGTAACCATGGAGGTAGGTGGGTCTGGTTGTCTCAAAAACATTGCATGTTTAGGTGCATCAAAAAATTGGTGGACGGTTGCACTTGTTTCATCACGTGTGGAGCACTTTTACATCTGATACTTACATACTCGGAGGTATTCAGGGTACAAAATTGAATTTGTGAACGAACTCCCCTTCCCAGTTCAGCATACGCCTAGCCGGAAGTTCATACTTTCACAAAAAAGAGAGAACAACAGTCCCATGCTGAATGTTGAGATTAATAAATAAAGGGGTAATTGAGAAGACAATCAGGGAATCTCAAGAGTTCGTATCTAATATATTTACAAAAAACAAAAAATGGGCGGTTGCCGCATCATTAAGATTTGACCGAACTAATAATTACATTCCCAGTATAACCCATTTCAAAATGGACACGTTTGTCACAGCCACACAGTTGATTTCTGATAGGTACTACGTGGCTTGCATCGATCTTAAAGATGCGTACTATTCAGTACCTATACACAAGGATCATCGTAAATACCTGAAATTTGTCTGGATGGGACAGCTATGGCAGTATAAGGCCTTATCCAATGGGTTGTCATCAGCACCACGGCTGTTTACTAAATTATTAAAACCAGCTTTAGCATACTTAAGGGAACATAACCATATCGTCATGGCTTACCTTGAATATATTCTCATTGTAGGTGAGAATTTGGAAATGGCTACATTGGCAGTATCAGTCACAAAACATCTTTTTCAAAAGCTGGGATTTATCATACATCCAGATAAATCAAAATTGGAACCCTCCACTACAATGGATTATTTGGGCTTCACTATTGACTCTGTTCAAATGTCTATCACCTTGCCACTACACAAAGTAACAGACTTGATGATAGCATGCAAAAGCCTCACTGGCATCAGGGAACCATCTATTCGGCAAGTAGCCAGAGTGATTGGGAAATTAGTGGCTGTGTTCCCAGCAGCACGATTTGGACCTCTCCATTATTCAAAATCTGCAAAGAGCAAAAATTTCAGCTCTCAAAAATCATGCAGGGCCATTTCAATAGGCCTATGGAACTACCAGAAAAAAGCAAAATCAGAATTAAAATGGTGGATAGAAAATGCTCAGCATTGTTCTAACCCATCACTATCATGAACACCTCGGTTACATTACAAACTGATGCCATGCTAAAGGTTGGGGAGCAACTAATACCATCACAAGTTGTGGTGGCAGATGGAGTGCACAAGAATTAACCCTGTTTAAAGCAGTAGGGATTAATTATTTAGAAAATGCTGGAGCATTTCATGGACTGAGGGCCTACTGCTCTGATAATGCACCAGTTGCATGTACGGTTACAAATTGATAATACCACAGTGGTGGCCTATATTAATCATATGGGAGGAATAAAGTCGATATCATGTGATGAATTGGCTAATAATATCTGGCACTGGTGTCTGGAAAGAGAGATTTGGATTTCAGCCACTTACCTTCCAGGTAAACAAAATACAGTGGCAGACACCAGATCACGTAAATTCAACGACAACATTGAATGGATGTTGGATCGGAAAGTGTTTACAGATATTATAGAACGGTATGGGACACCAGATATCGACCTTTTTGCATCCAGACTTAATCACCAACTCCCATTATATGTTGCTTGGGAACCAGACCCAGGGGCAGCAGCGATGGATGCTTTTTCGCTGCATTGGGGGGATTTGTTTTGCTATGCATTTCCCCCCTTCTGCCTCATCAGTCGGGTTTTACAAAAAATTAAACAATTCTCCGCAACGGGTATTTTGGTTGTTCCCGACTGGCCTACCCAACCATGGTTTTTCCCAGCAGTACAAAGATGGCCTCAGAACCTGCATCCGGATCAACAAACGGCCGAGTTTGTTGGTACACCCCGTGACAGGGGAAAGTCATCCGTGCCATGACCGCATGAACTTGTTGATTTGCAGATTCTGAACAGGCCATTGCTGGATACGGACTCTCCGATTTGGACGATCAATGCCATCTCCTCAGCGTCGTGCAGGGGTCCACGAAGGAAACAGTACCTGACATATGTTAGAAAATGGGAAGTGTTCTGCACCAGGACGAACACTACATATGACTCAGCCACCATCACTGAAGTACTGGAGTTTCTGGCCACCCTTCATTTCGATGAAGGATTGAGTTACAGTGCCATTAATTGTGCAAGAAGTGCCCTTTCTAATTATCTGGGCAGAGGGAGTGATCACCTGGCTATAGGATCACACCCACTAGTATCTAAACTTATGAGGGGTATATTTAGTTCTAATCCCCCAGGCCCAGATACACCCATACATGGGACATAGGCATAGTATTAACTATGTTACGAGGATGGACACCCATATCGGGGCTCACGCTGGACAAACTAACATACAAGATGGTAATGATAATGGCACTTGTAACAGCACAACGGGTCCAGTCCTTACACAAGCTAAATATGGACGCCATGTATATCACAAGTGGCAAGATAACTTTTCTAATACAGGAGTTACTCAAACAAGTCCGACCTGGTTCCTCTAGCCAAAAATTAGAGTTTCTGGCCTATCCTGCAGATAGTCGGCTCTGCATTGTGACACATATTTTACAATACATAGAAGTCACCAAGACTCTAAGGGGCACGGAGAGAACTTTACTCATAAGCCATAAACACCCTCACCATAAGGTCACAGCGCAAACCAGATCCAGATGGTTAAGGGTGGTATTAGATGCAGCGGGGGTGGATACTAATGTTTTCAAATCTCACTCCACCAGGGCGGCATCTACATCGGCAGCTAGGATGATGGAAGTTCCTTTGGGCCACATCCTTGCCACAGCGGGTTGGAGCAATGAACAAACTTTTCAACGCTTTTATAATAAACCCGTAGCCGTTCCTGACACGTTTGCAGGAAAATTTTGAGTTCTGTAAAATAAATTACCCAATGTGGGGCATACTGTTAGGTATGAATAAATACCTTTTCTTTGTTTTTCAGCACGGTGTCATGACTGAATTACGTTCATCCTCTTTTCTCCTAGCACGGTAGGGTGTAAGCATGGACTCGTTCCAGGGCATGAAATCACAGAGCTTTGAAATCTTCACGTAGTCACTCACGTGACTCCGAAGTAAAATAGTAAGATAAATGGAGAAACTACCCGTTTGAAGTTTGAATCTTTATTTTATGAGGAGTTTTACGATGAGGGTTAGTGCCTCCGCTCCCAAAACCCTCTATTATAAAGATCAACTGGTATGGAGGTTCTCTCTTATCTTACTATATTAGTCACTCTGGTATCTGTGATTTCACACCACTGCTTTGAAGAATGTTGCGCATGCGTGCAGGCGGGGTCTTCACGTAATCCCTCATCGTAACTCCTCATAAAATAAAGATCAAACTTCAAACTGGTAAGTTCTCATTTAATCTTACTATTTATTCATGTGTGTATATATTTATATAATGGTATATGGACACACTGATCTGTTTTGTAGTCAATGCCTACTATGTTCTGTTGTGCTAAGCAAATAAATAATTTCATTGTCCTATCAGGGACACATGACAATAAACTCACTTGAACTTGAATTTATACGCATCTTTTCCCATCTTCATCTCCACACAATGATACTCCTACCTGAAGAAAAATCCGGAACTCAGTGTTGAAAGCTCCAATTTTCCTGGTAGCCACAGTCCTCTTACATAAGCAACAATTTCAATACCATATTATATCCCCATTGAAACCTACCCTCGGGATGTCCCAAAGCAATTTACAGCCAGAAGTACTATTGAAACACGGCCACTGCTGCAACATAGCAGAGCTGGCAGCCTATTTACACACAGTAAAGACTCCACAAAAGCAATGTGATAATGGCCAGATCATTTCCTTTTGTGTACATAACATCTACAAAGTATATTCTACATAGAGTGTAGAGTTATGGGTAGTAGCTTCTAATTACAATCGACAATTGGCAATAGGTGCAGAAGTGGGCCATTCGGCCCTTCGAGCCAGCACCGCCATTCAATGTGATCATGGCTGATCGTCCCCAATCAGTACCCCGTTCCTGCCTTCTCCCTATATCCCCTGACTCCGCTATCTTTAAGAGCTCAATCTAACTCTCTCTAGGAAATTCTCTCTTGATACAATATGAAAACTACCACATGCAGCGTCTGGGCTGAATTCAGAGGGTGAACATACTGTAGAATATGGAAAAGAATCGAACAGACAGGCTCTTTGTGTCTGTACTGAAGATAATGCCTACTTAAACAAATCCCTTCTGGGGAAATAGCAGAATATTCCGCAAACTGGTTGCGAAACAGGAGAGAGAGTAGCAGTGAAAGGTATTTATTCCGACTTGCAAAAAGTGTGAGATAATATTCCAGAGAGAACACTGCTGATGATCACAGTGTACGATAATGAACCAGAGTTACAAATCAGTTGTCAATATTAAAAATGTGATGTCAACTATTTGGATTGGAGGATGGACTTTTAATACCAAGGAAGATATGAAAAATGAATAGTGAATGCTAATAAATATACAATAAACTAGTTGAATTGGGGCTCAAGGGTTTCATGAATTTCAACAAAGACAGTGCGAGGTGGAATATTTTCCGGCAGAAAGAACAGGGAGATTGTCCAATACTGGGAACATAAGAGCCAAAATGGAATAAAGATGCAAACAAATCAAGGGGCTAATAACTCACAGATTTCTAATAATAGATTAACAATATCATTATACGAATATTAAGGTTCTTATCTTGAACAAAACTAGATAAATGATGTTGAATTTGTATAGAGATTTGGAGTACAATGTAGGTGTGGGATCTTTTTAACAGCATTTATCTACGTACAGTAAAACTCCAATAATCTGCTGTCCGAACGTCCAGAAACCTAAATGGCTCAGCATCTGGCTCACCAAGTGATGTTTCTCATATTCCTCGTCCTCTCACCAAGGCCCTGGTTCCTGATCTCCCTTTCACTCAGGAAGATACCAGTTGCCGTGTTCTCTTTAAACTTACAGGAACCCCAGTTCCCCCACTTCCATCCACACATCAACGTCCTGATTCCTTGCATCCCAGGGCAGTCACGGTGGCGCAGCGGTAGAGTTGCTGCCTTACAGCGCCGGAGACCCGGGTTCGATCCCGACTACGGGTGCTGTCTGTACGTTCTCCCCGTGGGTTATCTCCGAGATCTTTGGTTTCCTCCCACACTCCAAAGACGTACAGGTTTGTAGGTTAAATGGCTTGGTGTAAGTGTAAATTGTCCCTAGTGTGTGTAGGATAGTGTTAATGTTCAGGGATCGCCAGTCGGTGTGGGCTCGGTGGGCCGCAGGGCCTGTTTCCGTGCTGTATCTCTAAACTAAACTAATAAATATTTAATATTGGGGCCCTGATTCCCTGTTCGCTTTCACAAGCCAGGGCCCTGACTCAAGTTTCAAGTTTACATTTATTGTCACATGCACCAATTGGTACAGTGAAATTTGGGGTTACCATACAGCCATACAAATAAAAAGAACAGAACACACGATAGAACTTAACATAAACATTCCCACACAGCGGAATCGATGTTTCCAACTGTGAGGGAAGGCAACAACATTCAGGCATCTTCCTTCCTCTTTGTTGTTTATACGTGGTCGCTATGGCGACCCGATGTTCAGGCCCTCACGCCGGGATGATCGGAACTCCGATGTCAGAATGGAAGAACATTCTCAGCGGCTTGGAGTTCCGAATCGGCCACTTCTCACCAGAGACCGCGGCTCCCGGAGTCCACAGGCCGAGCTGGGCGGAGATTCAACACTAGCGGCCCTTGGCAAAGGGATCCCAGGACTCTGCGATGTTAAAGACAGCGCCGCCCGTGGCTGGAAGCTCCGCAACCACAGCTCCACGATGTTAAAGCAGTAGGCCCAACACTCTGAAGCTTCAACACGGCGATCCCCGGTAAAGCATCGCCCGCTCCACGATGGCAAATCAGTGTTGTGCCGCTGCTGAAGCTCTGGTTGATCTCCGCAGGAAAGGCCGTGCCAATCCAGATGGTAGGCCGCGAGGGAGGGGGGGGGCGAAGACGCGACTCGGAGCATCCTCGACCAGGAAGTGACTGGAAACGGTTTCCCCCACCCTCCCCACATCCCCCACATTAAAAAAAACTAAGAAACCTCCAAAAACATACTTTTAAACAGACTAAAAATAACGAAACGACGAAAAAACAGACAGACTGTTGGCAGAGGCTGCCAATCGTACGGTGCCCCTGGTGGTCATCCACTGCTCCATGACTCCACTGCTCTCTTTCACATACTGGGGCCACAGTTTGCTCGCTCTGTGGAAACTTACCTAGTGCTATTCTCCACACTCCCTTTAAATTTACTGGAGCCTAGTTCCACACTGGGTTTACCGGCATATTCAATATTCCGCAGTGTAACATCTAAAAATAAGTGAAACAAATGTGTATTGGAGCATTAATACCATCTGATAACCTGGAAAAATCTGTTATTGCAGCACCAGGGAGAGTAGGTAAACAGAGAATTACTGTATTGGGAAAAGTGGAAAAAAGTTGTAAAAATAATGCAGACATGAAAGGTTTGTAAAGATTGGATGTGCTGGAACCCCTTTCTACAGAAAAGAAAAGTCTCAAAGACTTTAACATTAGAAAGCGGTTCAATAGAGCTGATGAAAATTGTTTCCACTGATGGGCAAGACTAATATTAGATACCGTAAATATGAAAGAATCACAAATAGATCAAAGGAGGCATTCAGAGGAAAGCATGATTCTGATAGTGATGCAAATTTGGAGCTCAGTATCATGTGGATCGGTTGAGACAATTAGCGTAGGAGCATTCACACTTGCTCTTTGGTCAACATACTGCTAATGAAGTGTGATGCTTGAAACTGAATGCAGGAGACTTGATGTGTCAGAAGGAACTGCAGATGCTGGTTTTAACCGAAGGCAGACACAAAATGCTGGAGTAACTCGACAGGCCAGGCAGCATCTCTGGAGAGAAGCAATGGGTGACGTTTCGGGTCGAGACCCTTCTTCAGTCTCGATCCGAAACGCCACCCATTCCTTCTCTCCAGAGGTGCTGATTCACCTGCACGAGCCTTGATGTGGTTTGTTGAAATAAAAAGAAGTTACGTCATGCATAGCTTCCTCTACTTTATATTTCCACCCATTTAGAGAAAGTATGATACGTTACGATGCGATAGAACTTCATTTATGTCAGGAGGGAAATTGATCTGCCAACAGTCATAAAAACACAAAAACGCAAAATATATGAAACATGAAATGAAATCATATTGAGTGCTTTTACGATATGTATTACCGTTCTGTAATGTACTGTACTTTTCTGTCTGTATTCACTATATGTGGGTAAGCTGGTTATGGTACATATGGATTGTTTACTGTGTCGGAGGGAAAGGAGAACTTCTTCTGAAGAAAGGTCTCGACCCGAAACGTCACCGATTCCATCTCTCCAGGGATGCTGCCTGTCCCGCTGAGTTACTCCAGCTTTTTGCACCTATCTTTGGATGGTCTTTTGATTGTTATTGAATTTGGGTTCCAAAATCACTTTGTCATCAAGAATTGCTAATTCTTTATCATTTAATGATAAACAAAACCAAATTATCTTCCTTGGGCCCAAAATGGATGACTTCCCACTTCCCACACTAAACACATGCTTAATCTATCATTCCCTTTGGAACAATCTGCTGGTGTCTGTATTATATAATGTGCCATTTAGTAGTGTCACGCAAACCCATTGAAACACAGACACATGGAAGGCAAAGGAAGAGGCACTTCAGCATAACAAGAGGAGTTGAGTATAGGAGCAAAGAGGTCCTTCTGCAGTTGTACAGGGCCCCAGTGAGACCACACCTGGAGTATTGTGCGCAGTTTTGGTCCCCTAATTTGAGGAAGGACATTCTTGCTATTGAGAGAGTGCAGCTTAGCTTCACACGGTTAATTCCCGGGATGGCAGGACTGTCATATGCTGGGAGAATGGCGCGGCTGGGCTTCAGTCTGAAGAAGGGTCTCGACCCGAAACGTCGCCTATCTCCTTCGCTCCTTAGATGCTGCTGCACCCGCTGAATTTCTCCAGCCTTTTGTGTACCCAAGATTATTAAAGGTTTGGACACGCTAGAGGCAGAAGTCATGTTCCTGATGTTGCGGGAGCAGAACCAGGGGCCACAGTTTAAGAATAAGGGGTAACGCATTTAGAACAGAGATGAGGAAACACTTTTTCACACAGAGAGTTGTGAGTCTGTGGAATTCTCTGCCTCAGAGGGTGGTGGAGGCTGGTTCTCAGGATACTTTCAAGAGAGAGCTTGATAGGGCTCTTAAAAGATAGCGGAGTCAGGGGATATGGGGAGAAGGCAGGAACGGGGTACTGATTGGGGATGATCAGCCATGATCACAATGAATGGTGCTGGCTCAAAGGGCCGAATAGCCTACTCCTGCACCTATTGTCTATTGTCTATTGCCTACAGTGGCTACATCCTCAACATCTTTCCTCTAACATCTGAAAATTATTCCCCTCTCCAGTGGCTATGTAGCTCCTTTTAGGAAAGCCCTGGCTGTTTCCATCATTGTATTGGCAACACCGTATACAGTGCATTCAGAAAGTATTCAGACCCCTTCACTTTTTCCACATTTTGTTACGTTACAGCCTTATTTTAAAATGGATTAAATTTTAAATTCATTATTTTTATCATCGATCCACACACATACCCCAGAATGAAGAAGCTAAAACAGGTGTTTAGAAATTTTTACAAAGTAATTAAAAATAAATAACTGAAATATCACGTTTACGTAAGTATTCAGACCCTTTGCTATGACACTCAACATTGAGCTTAGGTTCATCCTGTTTCCATTGATTACCCTTGAGATGTTTCTACAACCTGATTGGAGTCCACCAGTGGTAAATTAAATTGATTGGACATGATTTGTAAAGGCACACACGTGTCTATATAAGGTCTCACAGTTGACAGTTCATGTCAGAGCAAAAACCAAGCCATGAAGACGAGAGAATTGTCCGTAGACCTCCGAGACCAGATTGTGTCGAGACACAGATCTGGGGACGGGTATAAAACAATTTCTGCAGCATTTCAGGTCCCAAAGAGCACAGTGGCCTCCGTCATTCTTAAATGGAAGAACTTTGGAACCATCAGGACTCTTCATAGAGCTGGCCGCCCTGACCAAACTGAGCAATCGGGGGAGAAGAGTCTTGGTTAAGGAGGTGATCAAGAACCTGATGGTCACTCTGACAGTGCTCCAGTTCCTCTGTGGAGCTCGGAGAACCTTCCAGAAGGACAACCACATCTGCAGCACTCCACCAATCAGGCCTTTATGGTAGAGTGGCCAGACGGAAGCCACTCCTCAGTAAAAAGTACATGACAGCCCGCTTCAAGTTTGCCAGAAGGCACCTAAAGGACTCTCAGATAATGAGAAACAAGATTATCTAGTCCGATGAAACCAAGATTGAGCTCTTTGGCCTGAATGCCAAGCGTCACGTCTGGAGGAAACCAGGCACTGCTCATCACCTGGCCAATACCATACCTACAGTGAAGCATGGTGGTGGCAGCATCATGCTGTGGGGATGTTTTTCAGTGGCAGGAACTGGGAGACTAGTCAGGATCGAGGGAAAGATGAACAGAGCAAAGTACAGAGAGATCCTTGATGAAAACCTGCTCCAGAGCGTTCTGGACCTCAGACTGGGGCGGAGGTTCACCTTCCAACAGGACAACGACCCTAAGCACACAGCCAAGACAAAGCAGGAGTGGCTTTGTGACAAGTCTGTGAATGTCCTTGAGTGGCCCAACCAGAGCCTGGACTTGAACCCGATCGAACATCTCTGGAGGGACCTGAAAATAGCTGTGCATCGACGCTCCCCATCCAACCTGACAGAGTTTGAGAGGATCTGCAGAGAAGAATGGGAGAAATGACCCAAATACAGGTGCGCCAAGCTTGTAGCGTCATACCCAAGAAGACTTGAGGCTGCAATCGCTGCCAAAGGTGCCTCAACAAAGTACTGAGTAAAGGGTCTGAATACTTATGTAAATGGGATATTTCAGTTATTTCTTTTTAATTCATTTGCAAAAATTTCTAAACACCTGTTTTCACTTTTTTATTATGGGGTACTGTGTGTAGATTGATGATAAAAAAATTTTTTTTAATATATTTTAGAATAAGGCTGTAATGCAACAAAATGTGGAAAAAGTGAAGATGTCTGAATACTTTATGAATGCACTGTCGATGATATTGTTCACTACATAAACCATTTTCCTCACATGTAACACCTTTTACCCATCCCGTCAGCTTTAGGCCTCCTGCTAATGGGAATAGCTTTCTCTATTTCCCCCACTTAAACTAGTTGTGATCTTTTCACCTTTAGTAAGACGTATGGCACAACTTTCTGAAATATTGGAACATTGTGTGCAATGATGGAGAGGTTCACCAGATGCTTATTCGTAACACCTCCAAGAAACTCCACCAGATTTGTAAGATGTGAATTATCCTTTGGAAAAAAAAAAACACCTTGGCTCCCACCAATCATTTCACATCAAAAAGTTGAAAAATGACAGTGTGACATTAACCAAATAATGATCTAATGTTGCAATTCCAAGCCAAGAGAGCTTTGGAAGATTATGGCCAAAACTATTTGGATTCACTGATCTACATGTTTAAACTTATGAGGCAAAACTCATTAAAATATTCATTCATGTGAATTGTAATGATTTCCTTACTCTGATTTATTTTTAATTTCCCTGCTGTCACTGATGTTTTATCTTCTCCTACTTTTAAAATGGGTACAGTGTAGTTGCTTAATAAATCCCTCCCGGGCCAGAATTTACCTGACACACGTTGCTGTTAGTCACTCTCTTACAATTAATGTAAAAAAGTCGAACCGCAAAACAGCCCAAGGGATGATCATAAGTTCGTAAGGTCATAAGTTATAGGAGCAGAATTAGACCATTCGGCCCTCATGTCTATTTTCCATTCAATTATGGCTGATCTATCTCTCCCTCCTAACCCCATTCTTCTGCTTTCTCCCCATAACCACTGACACCCATACTAATCAAGAATCTATCAATCTCTGCCTTTAAAAATATTCATTGACTTGGCCTCCACAGCCATCTGTAGCAAAGAATTCCACAGATTCACCACCCGCTGACTAAGGAAATTCCTCCTCATCTCCTTCCTAAAGGAACGCCCTTTAATTCTGAGGCTGTGACCTCTGGTTCTAAACTCTCCCGTTAGTGGAAATGTCCTCTCCCACTCAATCCAGACCTTTCACTATTTGGTAATGAGGTCCCCCCTCATTCTTCTAAACTCCAGTGAGTAGAGGCCCAGTGTGGTCTAGCGCTCATCATATGTTAACAGATGTAAGGTGGCCAGCAAACCAAAGAAGGAAATGTGAATTCTGGTGAATAAATATTTGTTCATAGGCTTAAAGAAAGGGTTGAGAGTGTGACAGGGAGGCAGAGAGTTGGAACTGAACCTGGGGGAGAGTGTTAAAATGTTTAAATGGTTAGGTGAACAAAATGGAAAGAGGATGTTTAGAGGCAGAACTTGAGAGCTGGTTTTAAAGACACGTCACCCCAATGATGCCACCATCATGCCCTGGACTCTAAGGGAGTGATGTTATTGTTGTTGGCAGCTCTGGGGAAAACATTGGCACCAGTATAAAAGCAGGAAATGACACTTTGTTCTCATGTTGGTGCTTTACCAAATATTATTGACATTAGAAACTTTGCGTATGTCTCTTCTGATCTCTTATTGCTCAGATTCCAGTTTAATGGTCCTGTTTTATGCAGTGGCTCCTGTATAATTTAGGTAAGGGTGGACAGCTGGCACATGAACCTCGCCTGTTGAATTCAGTTTTTATAGTGGTATTACTTGATTTAATATCTATTGTGCCAAAACGGAGAACGCGCACTTTATTTTAATGTTAAGTCTTAGAATATTCAGTCATGTTCTGAGGCTCATAACTTTGAAGTGAAGATAACTTTTTGGTGGCATGCTACATTAAGCCGAGCTTATTGTAAGAGCACTATAGACTTTTCAAAGATTTGGCACAGATACCCAACTTCAAAAGAGCTATGATTTCTGATCTAAGCAATTGAAAAGTTTAACAGTGTGTGTGATATAAAGAATGGTAATTTGAGGATAACTCATTGGTGAGTGTTTAATACAGGTGTTCTTTTATGAGGACGTCAAGAAGCCCATAATTCAAAGCTACCACAAACATGAAGGAGTTTTGATAATTAAAAATACAAGGGCCTGTGATTAACACTAAGTTAATTTTTAATTTTCCGTTTGTTAGAAGAAAACAATGATATTGCATGCATTTTCCCTTGCATGTAGGAGGATAAAGCGAATGCAGGAGGAAAGGTTGATGGACAATAGAGAATTTCATTCCGATATCTGCTGCAATTCACAGATATTCTGCACAATCAAGTCAAGAGTGTATTATTGTCATGTGTTCCAGATAGAACAATTACATTCTTACTTGCAGCAGCACAACAGAATATGTAAACATAGTACACTGTAAACAATATAATAAACGTGAAAAAAAGTTCAGTATGTGTGTATATAGACATACTCGCATTTACACATATCATATATATACACACACATATATAATATATATATCTACACACATATACACACACACATACACACACACACACACATACATATATATATATGTGTGTGTGTGTGTATGTATATATATATATATATATATGTGTATATATATGTATATATATATATATGTATATATATATGTGTGTGTATATATATGTATGTGTGTATATATATGTGTATGTGTGTATATATATATATATATATGTGTGTGTATCTGTGATATCATGCAAGGGAGTGTTCCGATCGTGTTGGATGCTCATTCTGCAGAAATGTGGGAAATTCATTTTCACCCTTCCAACCCTGATCATGTCTTTACCTGCTCTGAGGATGGGACTTTGTGGCATTGGAATGCATCTGTTGTTAATTCTGAAAAAAATTCTTATCTTCAAGGTAACAGAAGCTTTGTGTTAAATAATTCCAAAGTTGACTTATATATATACACACACACACACACATAGTGGACTAACAATAACAGTCTCTGTAGTTCAAAGCTTATTTTGAAGGTTGTAGTGTTTAATAGCCGAATGGCTGTCGGGAAGAAGATGTTCCTGAACCTGGGCGTTACAGTTTTCAGCCTCCTGTCCTTTGCTCATTCTGGCAAATCAGGTACTTCATTCATAACTATCCTAGAAAAATACCAGTAAAAGTCACCCGTGCACTGACAATTAGAGACTATATAGTTTGCAGTTTTCCTCATTCTGAGTTCTCTTCTCTGGAAACTCAAAGGGTTCTTTTAGCATCTGGAGATCATAACTGTCTGTGAACATGTGTTATTCCATTGAACACACACACCCCTGGCCATTTTTTATTTTCTTAACATAATGTATACAATTTTTCTTTATCCTTCCTTTCTGACACTTCCCACAGGAGTTTCTGCCTTCTGTTATTGCCATTAAAGGTTCTGCATTGCCAGTGGTGCAGCTGTTCAGCTTTACTGTGCTTCACCACATAACTGGATTTGTTTTTGACCATTCCAGTTGTTAAACCCAGAGACTGAATAATAAAACATATGAGTGAAACAGGAGAATTGGGAAAGGGCAACAGAATGCGGTTACAGATTTGTTTTCATTTATCCTGACATCTTGACCAGGGTGCGCAGAGTGAATTATGCATTCCTCGTCGTCACATCTCAGAAGGCAGAAGGGACATGGGCTCTGGTCCAACATCGCTCTCCTTCCCATTCCCGCACTGACCTTTCTGTCCTCGGTCTCCTCCATTGTCAGACTGAGGCCAAATGCAAATTGGGGGAACAGCATCTCATATTTCACTTGGGCAGCTTACAGCCCAGTGGTATGAACATTGATTCCTCTAACTTCAAGTAACCCTGGCATTCCCACTCTCTCTATCCCTCCCCCACCCAAGTCGCACCAGCTTCTCATTTTCACCCAACAAACAGCTAACAACGGCCAGATTCCTTTATCATCGTTACTTGTTTGCATATCTTGCAATCGCTGTTCTTTATCTGTCTAATCATCTTCTATATCTCTCGATTCCCTTTCCTGTGACTCTCAGTCTGAAGAAAGGTCTCGACCCGAAATGTCACCCATTCCTTCTCTCCAGAGATGCTGCCTGTCCCGCTGAGTTACTCCAGCATTTTGTGTCTATCTTCACTTTACTATTACGCTGACAAATGCTGCGTACATGATGTACATAAATGGTGAGCAAGTGTCACACCAGTTTCTCTGGGTCACACTTTGGATTGGAGAAGACGGATGGGATATTTAGCTACCTCCCGCTCTCCCTCTCCACTGCCCCATCCCACCTTCAATCCTTAAAGGGCTGTTTGCAAAGTCAGTGATATGCAGTCTGCTCAGGAAGATGTATGGAATTACTTTAATCTCCCCAAAGCACCAGTGAAAATCCCTAAATCCCATGTAATGCTAGTGAAATTTAAATTCCTCAGCCACACAAATCAGCAAATGAATAAAATTGTGGAATTTAATCCATAAATCAGTAAAATCAGTAAAAAACCTTACAACCTCACATATTACAGCAGTATTTGACATCCTGTCGCAGTAAAGCAGGGGCCTTATCATTGCAAACAACAAACTGTAAATATTAAAATTTTCATTAGTTGTTATGTTATTCATGGAGGAAGTGAGGGGACGTACCTGCCATTTCCCCAGTTGTTCATGCAGAAACACTTCCTTTTTAAAGATTATTTTAGGTTTCCAGGCAATCCAGGACTCAATTAAAACAACTGACATGATTTCAATATATTTCCTTCTGTGGTAGCAATGGCTGCAGCTAACAAACTTTACCAGCTATGATGCCTCAAAGTGGTTGCCAATTCTGTGTAGTCGCATACTATACTTTGTACACTTTTTAAAGGAACATCCCATAAGGAGAAAAAGTGACTATGAAACAATGAAAGCTAACTGCAGAAAAGTAACATTTAAAAATGATGATACTGTGAAATTACAACTAAGATTAACAAATTAATTTTCAAAATATACATTTTTAATGATATTGGAAATTAAAGCTTTAGGGCCCAATAAATGTTATGTATAAAAATATATTTATTTACAGATTAATCTTACAGGAGTCGCCCATTCGGCCCTTCGAGCCAGCGCCGCCATTCAATATGATCATGGCTGATCATCTACAATCAGTACCCCGTTCCGGCTTTTTCCCCATATCCCTTGATTCCGTTAGCTATAAGAGCTAAATCTAACTTTCTCTTGAAAACATCCAGTGAATTGGCATCCACTGCCTTCTGTGGCAGAGCATTCCATAGATTCACAACTCTCTGGGTGAAAACGTTTTTTCCTCATCTCAGTCCTAAATGGCCTGCCCCTTATTCTTAAACTGTGACCCCTGGTGCTGGACTCCCCGAACATGGGGATTTTTTCCCTGCATCTAGCCTGTCCAATCCTTTAAAAATGTTATATGTTTCTATAAGATCCCCACTCATCCTTCTAAATTCCAGTGAATATAAGGCCAGTTGATCCATTCTTTCATCATATGTCAGTCCCGCCATCCGGGAATTAACCTGGTGAACCTACGCAGCACTCCTGCAATAGCAAGAATGTCCTTCATCAAATTAGGAGACCAAACTGCACACAATACTCCAGGTGCGGTCTCACCAGGGCCCTGTATAACTGCAGTAGGACCTCCTTACTCCTAATCTCGCAATGAAGGTCAACATGCCATTAGCTTTCTTCACTGCCTGCTGTACCTGCTTGCTTACTTTCAGTGACTGATGTACAAGCACACCCAGGTCTCGTTGCGCCTCCACTTTTCTTAATCTGACACCATTCAGATAATAATCTGCCTTCCTGTTCTTGACACCAGTGGATAACCTCACATTTACCCACACCTTGCATCTGCAACCTCATAGCATCCTCCTCGCTGCTTACACTGCCACCCAGCTTTGTGTCATCCACAAACTTGGAGATGTTAGATTTAATTCCCTCGTCTAACTGTTGCAGTGGGGGTGGGGGGGGTGGGGCTGCCTGCAGCGTCACACACACACTAACCACCCCCTGGGGGGGAGGGTTGAGGGGGGGGGAAGAGGGGAAAAGTGGGGGGAAGAAGATGGTGGGAAGGAGGGGGAGAGAGGCCGGGGGAGGGGAGAGGAGGGGGGAAGAGGAGGGGGAAGAGGGAAAAAGTGGGGGGGTAAGAAGATGGTGGGAAGGAGGGGGAGAGATGCCAGGGGATGGGAGAGGAGGGGGGAAGAGGAGGGGCAAAGGGGAGGGGAGTGGCGGGGGGAAGAGGAGGAGGAGGGAGAGGAGTTAGAGGAGTGGGCGGGGAGTGGCGGAAGGAGTCGGGGAGCGGGCAGCGGTGCACGCGTCAACCAGAGGACTGCGTGTCCAGCGGTTTTCTGAATCCACGGGATAAAACTCTACAGGAATATGTAAACGTTTTACCATTAGAGCGTCGTTTTTTCAAGCAGATGCGCGCACACACACACGCGCGCACGCACACACACACACACACACACACACACACACACACACACACACACACACACACACACACACACACACACACACACACACACACACACACACACACACACACACGTTTTAATAGTTACAAGATTGTAAATAACTGTGTTTCCAGCACTGATCCTTGCGGCTCCCCACTAGTCACTGCCTGCCATACTGAAAAGGACCCGTTAATTCCTACTCTTTGTTTCCTGTCTGCCAACCAGTTCTCCGTCCATGTCAATACCCAACCCCAAATACCATGTGCTCTAATTCTGCATACTAATCTCTTGTGTGGGACCTTGTCAAAGGCTTTTGAAAGTCCATATACACCACATCCACTGGCTCTCCCTTATCCATTCTACTTTCCCAGCTTTCCCACAGCCCACTGCCTCCGCCTCTTCCTTTCTTCTTCCCGTCACCCCCACATCAGTCTCCATAGATGCTGCCTCACCTGCTGAGTTTCTCCAGCATTTTTGTCTCTGTTGGATTGTCGCCCTGCTCACCACTGACTCCCACTACAGGCAAAGTGGTTCTGCCCAGGTAATTTCTTACATGGAGCATAGAACAATGCAGCACACAAACAGGTCCTTCATCCCATGACATCTGTGCTGTATGTGATACTAAATTAAATTAAACCCCAAAACCTCCACATGGTCCATATCCCCTCATTCTCTGCATATTCACGCCCCTATGTAAAAGCTTCCTAACTGCTACCTCCGTGTGTCTTCAAACGTCCCCCCATTTCAGCCACATGTCCGTGTTAAAAAAATCTTGATTCGTACAGGTGTTAAAGGTTATGGAGAGAAGGCAGGCGAATGGGGTTATAAGGGAGAGAAAGATCAGCCGTGATTGAACGGTGGAATAGATTTGATGGGCCGAATGGCCTAATTCTGCCCCTATCACGTAATCTTCTGATCTTCTGATCCCCGTAGACAACATCCACCGCCCAACCCTCATTAATCACCTTCGTCACCTCCTCAAAAAACAAAAGTCAAGTTTGTAAAACATGACCTGCACACAGGAGGCTCGAGTTAGAAAGATCAGCACGGGAATGAGATGGGGAATTTGCTGTGCTGAGGGATGAATACACATGGCGAACAGGCAACTCCACGTTCAGTCTGAAGAAGGGTCTCGACCCGAAACGTCAACCATTCCTTCTCTCCAGAGAAGCTGCCTCACCTGCTGAGTTACTCCAGCATTTTGTGTCTACCTCCCCCGTTATGGCTGTTCGGGTAATGGAAATTTGCCCTTACCGAATTCACAAATCATATTTTCAAGGCCCAGTCTTTATTTATTTAGATGCTTGCATTTTTTCCTGGCTCTAACTAAACTGTCGAATGCTCTCTTTTTTTAATATGAAAAGCTTTATAGGTCTCTCATGTGGTATAGAAATCAGTGGGTTATCCACTGTTGCAAGAAATCAAAGATTCTGTTTTTATTCACCATAGAACTTGTGAGAGTTATGAGGCTCTCCGTCCACACACCATACATTGTGCCAGTGGAGTTTCAGAGCCTCAATAAAATAACAAACAATAATTTTCCTCATGACTTATAAATCTCTGCAGCCACAATTAATTTTAATGCATTGCAGTTTCCACTTATTCATTCCATCTACCACAATATAGCAGGACCCTTTAAACAAACTGATAGTGAAGCAGTGGCTTCTTATCTAGTGACACCATCAATGGTGGAAGGGCCTCATTTATCAAGCACTGGGGCAAAGTGTGCACAGTCTGCCTTATCCTTGAAGGTCATCAAACCACCCAGATTGTAACTCAGAGCAGTAGAAGTATTGTCATGGACAGCCATCTGACCACTGGGCGACAAGTACTGCACAGGGCCACTCAGAACACTATTCCAATGTTCAATGATTTAGCTTATGTTGGCAAATTTAAGGGCCTGTCCCACAAGGCGATTTTTTTAGGCGACTGCCGGCGACTGTCATAGTCGTAGCAGGTCGCCAAAAAACCGGCGACTGGACGAATGGGCCTGTCCCACTTAGGCGATTTTTTAGGCGACTGCTGGCGACTACGACAATGGAATTCACCAAAGTCAGCACCGGCGACAACCTGCGTCACCAAGTGACAACCTACGCCATCCTGGCGACAACCTACGACAGCACCTACGTCAGGAGAAGACAAGCTCACGGTCGCCAGCAGTTTTGAACATTTCAAACAAATCCAGAGGCGACCAGATAAACGCTACCACTCTTTGGGCGACTGAGGAGACTACTCACGACCATACAGGCGACACCATGGCGACCATGTGGCGACAGCCTGGTTGCCGACAGTCGCCCAAAAAAATCGTCTAAGTGGGACAGGCCCTTGACAGACTGAGCATCCATACTCCAATCCTAATGACAAATGGTGCAAAAATCGTTAAAGGACCAGTAATATTGGATAAAGGGGACTATGAAGGCATGAGAGAGTGGCTGGCCAAGGTAGACTGGAAAGGAAAGGATTAAGGAAAATTGAAGCGGAAAAAATTATACATAGGATTAAATCACAAAACGGTGAATTATTAATACAAACCCAAGGATATTAATGAAAGATTTATGCAATATTATAAAAAATTTGTATACTGGTAACACAACAGTAAATAAAACAGAAATAGATGCCTTTTTAAATGTATGTAACTTAAAAGAATTAGATTTACAAAATAGAGAATTTTTAAATGCCGATATTTCAATAAAAGACATCCAAGAATCTATTAAATCTTTAAAAAATGGTAAAAACTCCAGACCAGATGGTATAGGCTCGGAATTTTATAAAATTTTTCATGCCCAAATGGTCCCATATTTAAAATCATTATATGAACAGATATATATACAAGAGAAATTACCAGACACATTGAACGAATCTATTATAACACTTTAAACCCAAAATAAATAAAGATTTGGATGATCCAGGATCGTATAGAGCAATTGCTTTATTAAATACCGATCAAAAAATTTTAACAAAAATTCTTGCACAAAGACTAAGCAAAATTGTTAATGAATTAATTCATCCTGATCAAACAGGATTTATACCTAAAAAGATATTCTTCATATAATTTAAGACGATTATTTAATATTATATACTCGAAAAGAAGTGATAAAAAAGACTTAGTAGTCATCTCGTTGGATGCAGAAAAAGCTTTTGACCAGGTGGAATGGCCTTATCTATTTTTCGGTGATGGAAGCCTTTAAGCTTGGTGATAAGTTTACTACTTGGATTAAATTATTATACGCAAATCCAACAGCTAGAATAATAACAAATTATATGTTATCAACTAAGTTTAGTTTATCTCGAGGTTGTAGACAAGGCTGTCCTTTATCACCATTACTGTTTGCGTTAGCAATCGAACCCCTTGCTCAAAGGGTAAGACTACATCCAGAAATATATGGATACGATACTAAAGATACTAAGAATAAAATCTCGTTATATGCGGACGATATATTACTTTATATTACAAAACCGAAATAAGTATCTGTAATTTGTTAAAACTAATAACGGAATTTGGTTTTAATTTCAGGATATAGCATCAATTGGAATAAAAGTGAACTTATGCCAATAACCATGAATAATTTACAGATATTACAACAATTTCCTTTCAAGATAACAAATGAAAATATTAAATATCTTGGTATTTTTTGTTACAAAAAGATTTGACTCTTTATTTAAATCTAATTTCCCGTTATTATTGAATAAATTAAATAAAAATATCTTATATTGGAAAAGCTTACCTATCTCAATGTTAGGTAAAATAAACGCAATAAAAATGATTTTCCTCCCACAATTATTATATTTATTTCAATCAATCCCGATATATCTTTCTAAAAATTTCTTTAAAAAAGTAGACTCAATAGTCACTAACTTTATTTGGGACTACAAAAATCATAGAATAAATAAAAAAACATTTATGTAAAGCTAAAATAAACGGGGGCTTAGCTTTACCAAATTTTATGTTCTATTATTGGGCAGTTAATATTAGAAATATGAATTTTTTGGTTAGGAGAAATAGATAATAAACCAAAATTGGTTAAAAATTGGAAAGAGAAGACTGTTTTCCCATTTGAAATTAGCTCTCTATAATATTTGCTAATATTAATGTACCTAAGAAAAATTATAGTGAAAATTTGATAATAGAAAGTGGAATAGTATTTGGAAACAAATAAAGAAAACACTAAAAACTAAAATTTATACCGCTAGCTCTTACAATTGCCAATAATTTTACGTTTAAACCGTCAATGATGGATAAAGCTTTTATACAATGGAAAAATAAAGGAATTCTAATATAGGGGATCTTTATAAGGATAATTCATTTCTTTCATTTCAAGAATTACAACAAACTTACGGGCTTCATAATAATGAATATTTCAGATATTTACAAATCAGAAACTATATTTCTGCAAATACACAAGAACTTAGAAATAGAAAGAGTGAAAATTTTAGATGAATGCTTGAATAAACACCCAAATACAGAAAAAATGATATCATACATTTATAATATTTTGTTGGAAAGTGATATCCCATCATCGGAAATACATAGACAGCGCTGGGAAAATGAACTAAGTCAAATAATAAGTCCAGAAATATGGGAAGAAAGCCTACAACATATACATTATTGCTCTTTAAACGCTAAACATGCACTTATACAGTTTAAAATCTTACATAGATTACATTATTCTAAATCTAAACTACATAATATATTTCCAAAACTATCACCTATATGTGATAAATGTCAAATCATGGAAGCAACTCTGTCACACTCATTTACTAATTGTACGAAGATTTTACAATATTGGAATGAAATATTCAAAATAATCTCGAAAGTTATTAATATTACTATGATTTATGACCCAAAGTTAATCATACTTGGAGTACCGGAAATGGAACAAATAACTACAAGGAATCATAGAACTTTTATCGACTATTCTTTAATAATTGGGAAAAAATTAATATTAAAATTTTGGAAAGGCCCTGTATCCCCAACAATTAAAATGTGGAATACAGAAATGACGGAGACACTTCACTTGGAGAGATTGAGACTTGTCCTCATGGACAGGTTAGATCTCTTCAAGGAGATATGGTCTTCCCTATATTAAATATCTACAGGGTCACAACGGTTCGGCGCAGGGACTTGACTGAGGCCTGAATATCTGAGTGGATGAAGAAATACACACATAACAAATCATGAATGGTATCTCCAAGATTGGATTACTTAGTAATACTTCAATCTCCATCAAACTTTTTCACACTTTCTTTTCTATTTTCTATTCCTTTTTTCTATCTCTCTATCTTTAATTAAGGAAAAAATTATAGAAACATACTATATAAATTTTTAATATGTACACACTTATTTCTGTTTGTATGAAAAAGATTATAGATGTCTTAAACTTGTAATATATAAAACTATGTACTTTCAATTATACAATAACTATGAATATAAAATTAAACAATAATACAAACATTATTAATATTTGATAACATTATGAATATTAAAAAAAATGTTGTTTAAGATTGGTACTACGTAGTTAAAATTAGCGGGGATTTCTATTTGGTAATTAGATATCTATGATTGAGAAATCTAAGTGTATTACTTATTTTTAGGAATATACTACATATACTCCCAATTATATAAAATAAATAATAATGAAATGTATAATGGATAATACTACAATTATCATAAATAGTACTAATTAATAATCAATACGTTATAATTTTACACATTGTATAAATCTCAATGTCGTATAAGAGTGTACTTGGTATATACTGTTTCTACAATAAAAAAATATTTTAAAAAAAAAAAAAAAAAAAAAAGGAAAGGGATCCTAGCAGGAATGACGGTGGAACAGCAATGGCAGGAATTTCTGGGCATAATCCGGAAAACGCAGGAGCATTTCATTCCAAAAAGGAAGAAAGATTCTAAGGGGAGTAGGAGGCAACCGTGGCTGACAAGAGAAGTTAGGGATAGAATAAAACTAAAAGAAAAGATGTATAACACAGCAAAGAATAGCCAGAAGCCAGAGGATTGGGAAACTTTCATAGGTCAACAGAAGGAAACAAAAAGGGCAATACGGGCTGAAAAGAACGAGGGGAAGCTGGCCAGGAATGTAAAGAAGGACAGTAAAAGCTTATTTAGATATGTTAAGGGAAAAAGAGTAGCAAAGTCAAATGTGAGTCCCTTGAAGGCAGACGCGGGTGAAATTATTATGGGGAACAAGGAAATGGCAGAAGAGTTGAACAGGTACTTCGGATCTGTCTTCACTAAGGAAGACACAAACAATCTCCCAGAAGTACTGGAGCAGAGAGGATCTAAGGGGGTAGAGGAACTGAAATAAATTTTCATTAGGCGAGAAATAGTATTGGGTAGGTTAATGGGACTGAAGGATGATAAATCCCCTGGGCCGGATGGTCTGCATCCCAGGGTCCTCAGGGAGGTGGCTCTAGAAATAGTGGACGCATTGGTGATCATTTTCCAATGTTCAATAGATTCAGGATCAGTTCCTGCGGATTGGAGGATAGCTAATGTTATCTCACTTTTTAAGAAAGGAGCGAGAGAGAAAACGGGGAATTACAGAACAGTTAGCCTGACTTCGGTGGTGGGAAAGATGCTGGAGTCAATTATTAAAGAGGTAATAATGGGGCATTTGGATAGCAGTAAAAGGATTAGTGCAAGTCAACATGGATTTATGAAAGGAAAATCATGCTTGACTAATCTTTTGGAATTTCCTGACGATGTGTTAAGTAAAATGGATGAAGGGGTGCCAGTGGATGTAGTGTATCTAGACTTTCAGAAAGCCTTTGATAAGGTCCCGCACGGGAGACTGGTGACTAAAATTAGAGCACATGGTATTGGGGGTAGGGTGTTGACATGGATAGCAAATTGGTTGGCAGACAGGAAGCAGAGTAGGAGTGAACGGATCCTTTTCAGAATAGCAGGCAGTGGCGAGTGGAGTGCCGCAAGGCTCAGTGTTGGGGCCGCAATTGTTTACCATATATATTAATGATTTTGAAGAGGGAATTAGGAGCAACACTAGCAAGTTTGTGGATGACACAAAGCTGGGTGGCAGTGTGAACTGTGAAGAGGATGTTAGGAGGTTGCAGGGTGACCTGGACAGGTTGAGTGAGTGGGCAGATGCAGTATAATATAGATAAACGTGAGGTTATCCACTTTGGCGGCAAAAACAAGGGGGCAGATTATTATCTCAATGGGGTTAGGTTTTTGTGAAAGGAAAGGACAGTGACACTGGTCCTCATATTTTCAGGGATTTGTGTACTCAAATATTTTACCTTCACTGTATGACTTGAATCGGATGCCAGCAGACTCTCGCTCCTGCACGAATAATAATTTCCCTCCTTCAACAACCGTGAAGTGCAGCTCACGAGAAACTCAGGAAAATATTATGAAATTCGCAGGTTTCAGTTTAACTGAAGTGCAATTGAGAAAACTGATCAGTTCATGAAAAAATAGCAAAGGGACCTGACGTAGGTGTCAGTCCCTTAATTTAAAGAAGTAACAGCCCTTTTACCTGGTTCAGGTGAATAATGCACCAGTAACAGTTAATCTGATGCGATCAGTGGTAAAGTGCAGCCAAGTACATCCACCCCACATGATCCTTTGCCACCAGGTATTTGTTTGATCGGTAGGAACTGCACAAGCTTCTGAACGTTGGTCTTTTTTTTTTACTAAATTCACTGTAAAGCTAGCAGCGCTTTTCCTTCAAGAAATATGAATTTTCAGAGAGCCTCAAATGGTAAGTACTTCATTTTGGTAAAAATGGGAATAGATTCACAATAGATTTCAATTCAGATATTCTATTCCCAATGGAATAGTTCAATAGATTTCAATGCAATTTTAGCACTTTGATCTTAGACGATTAACAAGAGACTTGTAATGATATATGGGTGAACACTTTGCCCCCTCGTCTTAAATCTATGCCCTGGGGTTTTACACTCTCCTAGGTATAAAACTGTGATGATCCACCTTACCGAAGCCCCTCGTGAATTCATAAACCTCTGCAAAGTCATCCCTCACTACAAGGAAAGCAGCCCAGCCTATCTAGTCTCTCCTTATATCTCAAACCCTCCAGTTCTTGCCACATCCTTGTGCACCTTTTCCAGCGTAATCATATCCTATGTGTAGTAAGGTGACCAGAACACCAATGCCACGTTAGAGTGAGCTGATGTAGGAGCCCTTCCAGTTCTGTTTAGTCTATTGTCACGGGTACCGAGGTACAGTGAAAAGCTTTTGTTGCGTGCTAACCAGTCAGCAGAAAGGCAATACATGATACAATCAAACCATTGGAGGTGTACAGATACATGAAAAGGGAGTCAAGGGATATGGGAAGAAGGCAGGAACGGGGTAGTGATTGTGGATGATCTGCCATGATCACAGTGAATGGCGGTGCTGGCTCGAAGGGCCGACTGGCCTACTTCTGCACCTATTGCCTATTGTCTATTGTGTAATAGGGAATAGCGTTTAGTACAAGGGAACGCCAATAAGGTCCGATTAAAGATAGTCCGAGGATCCCCGATGAGGTAGATAGTAGTTCAGCACTGCTCCCTGGTTGTGGCAGGATGGTTCAGAACTTCAGCCCTGATGTCTTTCAAAATCTAAGGGAGAGGACAGAGTGACTTTCTTCTGAGTTCCGTTGTAGGAAGAGGGCATCCATTTTGGGAGTTAGGGGTTGAGCGTGTGAAAAACGTGGCCCGCTCAATGAAGGATAACAAGGGACGTGTTGAGGACCCTGGCCTGGGTGAGGGCATTGATGATGCTTCCCTTATCCATTAGAAAACACAACTCGCACATCACCTTTCTCAAACATTAGTAATGCTGAGCTCCAGGGAGACTAAATCATCACAGTTTCGCAAACAGCCTGTGAATCTGCCAATAGACTGCAGCATCTTAGTTGCTTACTAGTTTGAGCTCTGGTCCCCAGCGTTTCCCTGTTTCTTGAGGGGTAGGAATTCCTCATGCAAAGAAAAGTGTTTGGAGTGATTTAATTTATGTGCTGATAAGTTTCCATGTTTTGTAAAGAGATTGAAGTCAGCAGGTGATCCGGTCTGCATAACATATTTAACAGAGATATTACAGCAAGGAAGGCTCCCATTAAAATGAAAACATAATCTGGAATGTAAAATTGAATATATGTGGTGAGAAAGGTGATACCACTTCCAAAATCTAAGTAGGAGGAAAAAAATCTTTTACCCACCCCCCCCCCCCCCCCCCCCCCCCCCCCACCCTCCCCCCCACCCTCAGGGAGTTATGTGTTGAGTGTGCGAAGGACTTGGCTCACTCAATGGATAGGTACTCAGGTGCATGGATAGGACAGGTTTGAAGGGATATGGGCCAAATGTGGGACTAGTGTAGCTGGGACAAGTTAGCCAGTGTTGGCAAGTTGGGCCGAAGGGCCTATTCCAAGCTGATTTACTCTATGACTCTATGAGTGTAATAAGGGCCTCAATGCTGAGGATGGAAAAGGACACTGATAATGGTTACTTTATCCTTTCATTCACTAATGGTGAGGCCAAGCGCAGGCTTGGCGATCGCTTCGCCCAACACCTCCGCACAGTCCGCATTAACCAACCTGATCTCCCGGTGGCTCAGCACTTCAACTCCCCCTCCCATTCTGAATCCATGGCCAGAGTGAGTCCCACCGTAAATTGGAGGAGCAGCACCTCATATTTCGCTTGGGTAGTTTACACCCCAGCGGCATGAACATTGACATCTCCAATTTCAGGTAGTCCTTGCTTTCTAACTCCTTCCCCTCCCCTTCCCAGCTCTCCCACAGCCCACTGTCTCCACCTCTTCCTTTCTTCTTCCCGCCCTCACATCAGTCTGAAGAAGGGTCTCGACCCGAAACGTCACCTATTCCTTCACTCCATAGATGCTGCCTCATCCGCTGAGTTTCCCCAGCACTTTTGTCCACCTTCCATTCACTAAAGCTCTTTATCCCCAGAGATTTGCAATTCAAAGGTTAAATGGTACTAACACCAATGTGATGGCTGCCACCAAAGCAGGGTTGTCCTTTATTTGTACGTGTTGGCTTTCGTTAATTTTATACATGAACACCAAAACCCAACTGCCTCATTGCCTTTGTTGTTGCCGTCTTTTGCAGCAGCCCGTTGGGATTGAGGATCACCTGCTCCTGGTCTCCCGTTCTGCTTTCACCGTTTCTGAGGTGGCTGCTGAGGCCAATGTGGGAAGCACAGACGTTGCCATGGATACGGCTTGAGGATGTGATGGGTGGTATATGAAGTGGGTGCTCTTTGTGTCGTTCACCTCGGGCCTCTGTGTTCCCCATGGTCTGGATTATACCACCCTGAAAGCCCCTTCTCCACTGAGAGCCAGAAACCCCCGCAGTCAGTGGCGATGTTCCAGCTCTTCAGTAAGGCTCTAGTCTGAGCTCTGTTGTTGCGTGATACAGTGTGGAAACAGGCCCTTTGGCCCAACTCGCCCACACCAGCCAACAATGTCCCTGCTACCCAAGTCCCACTTGCCTGCGCTTGGTCCATAACCCTCCAAACCTGTCCTATCCATGTACCTGTCCAACTGTTTCTTAATTGATGGGATAGTCCCAGCCTCAACTACCTCCTCGGGCAGCTTGTTCCATCACTCACCACCCTCTGTGTGAGAAAGTTACTCCTCAGATTCCTATTATATCTTTTCCGACACTCCAGATGTTAGCCCAGGAGAGAGCACTGATGATGGTTCCCTTATCCTTCCACTGAATTTGAAGGCTTTCGTTGACACAGCACTCATAGCATCTGTCCAATGCCCTGAGGTATTTGCTCTAGGTGTTGAGCTCACAGAAGCCCATAGGAGGCCAGGTATACCTCTGGCCTGTTGTCTGAGAGTCTTGTGCCAGCTTTTACATCTTCATCTTCGTATACCCATTATCACAATCAACCATAGCCTTTGCCAGTCAACCATAGCCATACTGAGCCAGTAATAAATTTCATCATCAGTCTCTGGCTTCACCATCAGCTGGCTTACAAGGGGTATGTGGGCGGCACGGTGGCGCAGCGGTAGAGTTGCTGCCTTACAGAGCTTGCAACACCGGAGACCCAGGTTCGATCCTGACTACGGGTGCTGTCTGTATGGAGTTTGTACGTTCTCCCCGTGACCTGAGTGGGTTTTCGCAGAGATCGTCCGTTTCCTCCCACACTCCAAAGACGTACAGGTTTGTAGGTTAATTGGCTTGGGTTTGTATACTTGGTGTAAGTGTAAAGTGTCCCTAGTATGTGTAGGCTTGTGTTAATGTGCGGGGATCGCTGGTTGGTGCAGACTCGGTGGGCCGAAGGGCCTGTTTCCACGCTGTATCTCTAAACAAACTAAACTAAACCCTATTTTCTGGGGTCGCACTGTAAACCATTACTAATGGGGGACTGTGGGCTACAGTGCAGTGCCTTTGCGGTTGCAGCTCCTAGTCTGTGGAACAGCAACTTGCCAACACTGGCTAACTTGTCCCAGTACACTAATCCCACATTTGGCCCATATCCCTTCAAACCTGTCCTATCCATGCACCTGAGTACCTATCGGTGCTGGCTCGAAGGGCTGAATGGCCTAGCACCCATGAGCCAATGTCCACATTCGCCTTGGTTTCTGGAGTGTGTAGGTTGAACGGTTCTGAAGATTAGCTTGATTCTCGCAACACAAGGTGCTGGCAATCATACTTTTTGGTTCAATAATAAAAGAACAGTGAGAGAAAAAAGAAATAAAGAGTGTCGGAATAGATAGACAAGCGAGTAGAAACAGAAAACAAAAGAAATAAAGGACAGAGGTGAGAAGTTAAAAGATTGAAAGAAAAGGAAAAAGTAAAACAAAAAAGAGAGATTAGGAGAGATCTACCTATCTCATATTTTTGCCCATAACAGAGGGCCTCTTAAAGATCAACAAGGTCATCTCTGGTGGAGCCACAGTAGGTAGGTGAGGTGTTACATTTGTATTTTTACATCTGTATTTGCCATGGGGAAAGACATGAATCCCAGGGAATAATGTCTTGAAGATAGTCCACATTACAGAAGAGCAGTTGCTGAAGGTTTTTAAATGCATAAAGGCAGATAAATCCCCACTACCTGATCAAGTATATCCCCGGACAATGTGGGAGTGGAATATATATATCATCATTAGCCATGGGAGAGGTCCCAGAAAACTGGAGGATGGTCAAAGTGCCTCGATTTATGAAAAACTGCAAGAAAAAAGCCCAGGTATCACAGTTATCGATCGGTGAGCCCATCATCAATGAAGGGTATGTTATTGGATGGGATTTTGGCGACTACAGGCGACAATCTTTGCTGTCGTAGGCTGTCGTAGGTCAAGTCAAGTCACTTTTATTTCTATAGCACATTTAAAAAACAACTCTTGTTGACCAAAGTGCTTCACATTGGTGGAGGTATTAACGTTATACAACAGTGGTTCATAGATTAAGTACGTACATAAATACATACATATAGCCCTCCCTCAGAGGACATCAAGAAAGGCTTGAGCGTAAAGATGAGTTTTAAGTCTCGACTTAAAGGAGTCGATGGAGGGGGCAGTTCTGATGGGAAGAGGGATGCTGTTCCACAGTCTAGGACCTGCAACCGCAAAGGCGCGGTCGCCCCTGACCTTATACCTAGACGCAGGATGTTCAGTAACCCCAAGTCGGCCGATCTGAGGGACCTGGAGGCGGTGTGGTAGGTGAGCAGCCTTTTGTGGTGGGGGCAAGCCCGTTAAGGGCTTTGTAGACATAAAGAAGGATTTTGAAATTTATTCTGAACCGCACAGGGAGCCAATGGAGAGAGGCCAGGATCGGGGTGATGTGGTCCCTTTTTCGGGTGCTCCTTTGTCAGGAGTCTCGCTGCGGCGTTTTGGACCAGTTGCAGGCGGGACAGGGAAGATTGGCTGATGCAAGTGTAGAGGGAGTTGCAGTAATCTAGGTGGGAGGAGATAAATGTGTGGATGGTCTTTTCGAGGTCATCAAACTGGAGGAATTGTTTTATTTTATCTATCGTCCGAAGCTGGAAGAAGCTAACTTTCACCACGGCATTGACTTGTTTGTCAAACTTCAGTGCTGAGTCAAATATCACGCCCAGGTTTTTGACGTGAGGTTTGAGTAGTGGGGTAAGGCTTCCAAGGCTGCCTTCTATCGTTTTGATTGAGTAGGTGCTGTCGTAGGCTGGCGCCAGGTGTCATAGGTGAATTCCATTGAAAGTAGTCCCTGGCAGTCGCCCAAGTGGGACAGGCCCTTTAGAGGACAGAGAGATCAAGGGGTGCAGGTACATCATTCTATGAAAGTAGCAGCACAAGTGAACAGGGTGGTGAAGAGGCCATGTGGCAACGCTTGCCTTCATCAATGAGGGTATTGAGTACAGGGGTTGGGATGTCATGTCACAGTTGTACAGGACATTGGCAAGGCCACATTTGGAGTAATATGTTCAGTTATGATTCTCCTTGTTATTGGAAGGATGTCATTAAACTAGAAAGGGTGCAGAGAAGATTTGCAAGCATGTTACCAGCTCTGAAGGTTGTAGTTATAAGAAAAAGCTGCATAGGCTGGATCTTTTAGTGTTAGGAGGCAGATGGGGTAACCTTATAGAGGTTTACACAATGACGAGGGCATAGATAAGATGAAGATCCAGTCTTTCCCCTAGGGTGTGCGAATCTAAAACTAGAGAGCTAGGTTTAAGGTGAGAGGGGAAAGATTTAAAAGGGACATGAGGGACAAATTCTTCAACACAGAGGGTGATGCATTTATGGAATGAGTTGCTTGAGGAAGAGGACGTATCACTTACAACATTTAAAAGATATTTGGACAGCACCGGGATAGAACGGTATGAAGGGATATAAGGCAGGCACGGACAAGTGGGACCAGCTCAATCAGGCAAATTGGTCGGCATGCACAAGTTGGACTGAAGTGTCTGTTTGTGTCTCAGTGACCGAGGTGTATGGACCTACCCCTCTGTAGCCTTTGCCTTGTTAATGTGCAAGGCTGGTGGCGAGGCTGGTTTGAATAGGTTGCTGTGAGATGGAGGCAAGGAGTGTACTTGTGAAGAGTTGTGGTTCAGATAGTATTCGAAGGACCACTCCTTAAACCACACACTCATCTCTCCACTACCTTCAGGTAGAAGGTACAGGAGCCTGAAGACTGCAACGACCAGGCTCAGGAATAGTCCCTTCCCCACAGCCATCAGGCTATTAAACTTGGCTCGGACAAAACTCTGAACATTAATAGCCCATAATCTGTTTATTTGCTCTTTATCAGTTTATTTATTCATGTGTGTATATACTGTATTTATACGATGTATATGGACACACTGATCAGTTCTGTATTCGTGCCTACAATGTTCTGGTGTGCTGAAGCAAAGCAAGAATGTCATTGTCCTATCTGGGACACACGACAATAAACTCTCTTGAACTCTCGAACTTGAACTCTTGAAGTGTTTCTTTTGCCAGGTGCTCTCATCGTCATAAAGTCATCCCCACTTCTGGGTCTCAGTGGGGCAAAACTTTGGGTTTTGAATTGGCATCCTGGTGCCTACATTGCTGTTTACACCAGGTGAATGGTGGAACTTGCAATTCAGGAGCAGGTTACATTTGTGGTGATTTAGATCCTCAATCTCGTGAATTTCTCTTTCCTTGATTCAATCTGTACAGCCTCACAAATTATAAATTTCACTCCATATTCTTTCATCAGCTGATTTAATTTAGCTAGACACAAAATGCTGGAGTAACCCAGCGGGACAGGCAGCATCTCTGGAGAGATGGAATGGGTGACGTTTCAGGTTGAGACCATTCCCTCTGAAATGTCAGAACGATATAACTATATATACCGCTTGGGCAGTTTACACCCCAGCGGTATGAACATTGACTTCTCCAATTTCAGGTAGTCCCTGCTTTCTCCTCCCCTTCCCAGCTCTCCCTCAGCCCAATGTATCTGCCTCTTCCTTTCTTCTTCCCGCCCACCCCCCCCCCCCACCCTCACATCAGTCTGAAGAAGGGTCTGGACCCGAAACATTGCCTATTTCCTTCGCTCCATAGATGCTGCCTCACCCGCTGTTTCTCTAGCATTTTTGTCGAGCTTCGATTTTCCAGCAGCTGCAGTTCCTTCTTAACTAACTTTCTACCACAATAGGTTTACTTGACCTTGGGATTTGCTACTGTCATGCAAAGATGATGCTTGTGCTGCAAGCACCAGGATGAGACCATTTTCAGCAACATTCAAGTCTTCTACAGTCAACAGTTTCAGGTTTTGTCTCATATTAGCTCACAGGACATGGCAACAGTACCATTGTGGTCCATTAGATTGAGAAACCTCATCCGGAAGTGGCGGCGCTGCCATGCAGCTGCAGCTCGCCTGCAGTCCGTCTGTCTTTTTCTCTTTTTTTTTGTTTTCCTTTGTCTTGTCTTTGTCTTGTATGTTTTAGTTTATTTTTAGTTGTGTATGTGTGGGGGGCGGGGGAAACGTGTTTTAGTCTCTTCCTTCGGGGGGGTCGCGACCTTTTCTTTGTTGTATCCCCGTCCCCGTCTCCGTCTCCGTCTGCGCTGAGGCCTAATGGCGGAGCTGGCGGCCTCCGACTGGGGCCGACCTCCAGGCTCCGGAGGCAGAGCCAGGACTCGCCATCGCGAAGCGGGCCGACTTCGGGGCGGTGGTGGCGCTGCGGCAACGGCGGCCCGACCGGAGCCTCGGAGGCTTCGACCGCGGACCCAGTGGACGGCAACGTCGGGAGCTCGCGGGTCCCAGGTTGGTGACCGGTTCTCCGGAGCTCCTGCGACAACAGCTTAGTCCGCTGGGCTGGAGGGTGGCAGCTCTGTCCGCCCCGGGCCGCGGAGTTTGGACCGGCCCGTTAACGGAGCTCGGATTCGGCCGCGGGACTTACCATCACCCGGCGGGGGGGGGGGGCCCAACATCGAAAGCCTGGATCGCCTCAATGAAGAGGGAGAACAAGGAGGGAAGAGACAAGGATCTCTTTTTTTTTTGCCTTCCATCACAGTGAGGAGGTGCCTGGTAGACTCACTGTGGTGGATGTTAAATCTGTGTTCATTGTGTCTTTTGTTATTTTATTCTCTGTCATGACTGCAAGGTACGTAATTTCGTTCAGTTTGAATGACAATAAAGGATACTTTATACTTTATACATCACCAATCCTCCGGACATAAAGATCTGAAACATACACTTCAAACTATTTTACATTTTCATTTGCTCATTCTGGGAAATAGCGATAATTTTTATCCAGCTGAATGGGATCCTCTGTTGGGATAGCACATTGGGGCAGTTAGCAGGGCTGTTGTATCACAGCTAGATGGGGTTCCACCCTGACCTCCAGTACTGTCTGAGTTCAGTTCTGTTTAGTTTATTGTCACGTGTACCGAGGTACAGTGAAAAGCTTTTGTTTCGTGCTAACCAGTCAGCAGACAGACAATACATGTTTACAATTGATCCATTTACAGTGTGTAGATACATGATAAGAGTATAATGTTTCGTGCGAGGTAAAGCCAGCAACGTCCAGACACGGATAGTCCAAGGGAGATCAAAGAGGTAGTTGGTAGTTCAGCGCTGCTCTCTGGTTGTGGTAGGATGATTCAGTTACCAGATAACAGCTGAGCGCAGTCTGTGCCAGAGCACAGTCTGTAAATTACTGCATGGGACTTCCTGGGAGCTCTGGTTTCTTTTCCTATTGCAGAGAACCCTGGGTTGGCTGGTTAACTGGCCTGCAAATTGCTGCTGGTGTGTAGATGAGTGGTGGAATTTGAGGGAAACTGATGGGATTATGGCAGCTTTATTGGGTAATATGGGTAGGAATAAAATGGAATTAATATAGGAATCGTGCTCAATGATGGAATGGACTGAAGGGATCAGTATCTCTGTTGTATGACTAAGATCCACTTGGACCTAATCATGAAGGAAGGAGGGAAATTGATTCACTGGTTAAGTGATACCAGAACAGCAATCTTGTTCTCAGCATTGGCAAGACCAAGGAGCTGTTTGTTGACTTCTAGAAGAGGAAGCCACAAGATTATACACCTGTCTTCAGGAGTGGGATGGAGGTGGAGAGATTCAACAGCCTCAAGTTCATGATGATCCATCCCTGGGCCGGGCACATTGATTCAATCACTAAGAAATTACTAATTTCACCAATGCCTCTACATGTTCGAGATTCGACATCTTGCCAAACACTCTTTCGAACCCTGGGGGAGAACATACTAACTGGTTGCATCACTGCCTGGTTCGGTAATTCAAATTCCCCAGAATGAAGGAGGCTGCAGGAAGTTGTGGACATTATCCATCATCGGTATTGACCTCCCACTACTGAATGGATCTAGGATGTGTGCCTCAGGAAAATGGCTAATATGAACAAAGATCCACACAACCTGAACTAAGCTCTCAGCTCACTGCTAAAGGAGATAGGTACAGTATGCGGACAACACAGATTTAAGAACAGCTTTGTTCCATCAACTACTCTGCACAAACCTAACCACAACACTAACTCACCAACAAGTACTATGGGCTTTGTAGCAATAAGGTTGCACTATATACTTTGGCTAGCACTAACAAGGTCAGGTTTACTTATTGTCATTGATTATTAATTTTATTTTAGTTTAGTTTAATTTAGAGATACAGCATGAATACAGGTCCTTCGTCCCACCGATTCTACACTGACCAGCAATCCTCACACATGAACACAATCCTACACACACTAGGGACAATCATACACTTCTACCAAGCCAATGAAGCGACAAACCTGTCCATCTTTGGAGTGTGGGAGGAAACCGAATATCTCGGAGAAGACCCACGTGGTCATGGGGAGAACGTGCAAACTCCGTACAGACAAGCATCCGTAGTCGAGATCGAACCCGTGTCTCCGGCGCTGCTCTTGCTCGAATGCCCCTGTCCCACTTAGGGAACCTGAACGGAAACCTCTGGAGACTTTGCGCCCCACCCAAGGTTTCCGTGCGGTTCCCGGAGGTTTTTGTCAGGTTCCCGGAGGTTTTTTTCAATTTTTTGAAATAATCGCCAGAACATAGAAGAAGCGGAAACTACTTTCGACCATTAGGGAGACTGACAAAAACCTCCGGGAACCTCCGGGAACCGCACGGAAACCTTGTGTGGGGTGCAAAGTCTCCAGAGGTTTCCGTTCAGGTTTCCTAAGTGGGACAGGGGCATAAGGCAGCAACTCTACCGCTGCGCCACCATGCTGCCCTAAATTGTGTATTTATTTGATGTGTTTAATGTGCCTAGAAAGCTGCTGCAAGAATTCTAATTTTTCAGTTCCATTGTATTTGACAGTGAGACATTAGATGCCTACACCATAGAAAACTAACACCTCCTTACTGAACACTTAAGGCTCTGCTCATGGATATGGTGGGACTAGTGTAGCTGGGACATGTTGGTTGGTGTGGGCAAGTTGGGCTGATGGGCCTGTTTCCATGTTGTATGACTCTATGGCTCAATTCAAATCCACACTGGAAATACGGCCATTTGCTCCTTAAGTGGAAGGAATATTATCTTCAATCTAATCATGGGCATACATTTCAGACCATGGAGACGTCACATCAGCCTGCTTGTTAGGATTGCTGCACCAGACTTCTCCATTGGTCATCACAGGGGAACAGATGAGCAAGTTCAACCTATTTTAAGTTCTCAAATTTGCAACTATTGGATGGTAATGGGGCAGGTTGCTATTCAACTCTTCCCATCCACGGCGAGACCACTTGGACGGCACATGAGGAGTTGCATCATTCCTCATTACAGATGTTCGTTGAAGATCTCTGCAAATTCCTAGCATTTTTTCTTTCCTTCGCTTGTAAATAATGAAGCAATATTTACAAACTTCCAATGTTAGATATTAATCCAAAGATTGGTGCGGGATACAAGTGACCAGTGCATCACCGCATCTGTTTCATGGCCATTCAAGTGCTGAAACGAGGCCGTGCCAAATCATGAGGTTACATAATATATATTGATTATGGATTTGTACTGCTTGCATCTCCAATTCTTTCCGCATTTGGAACAACCGAGGTTAGTTTCATTCATTTGTTACAGTCTTTGTTATAGTTGCTTCCAGCCATACTCTGTTGTCAAGGTATCCAATTGTACAAAAAGCCCTCCTGCTTTGAACGCGCTGCATGTTACTCCTTCTGACGCATGAATGGACCACAAAACATTATAAATAGACGAGACTGTTTTTGAAGTTTTGTTGCAATGTTATCAAAGCCAATTTATTTTGAAATTCACACCCGGATGTGTGCTCAATTAATGGAATTTCACCCGCAAAGAGTGATATTTTAACATGATTATTAATCACCATTAAGCATAAATGATTCGCAAGGCGCATTGTTGCAGCAAGTCCATGCAAGTCAGGTTGACGTGATTGGCTCCACTATTCACAAACATTAATTGCTTCCTTTCAAAGTACTGTTTACCCTGTGGTTATACTGTTGTGTCAAATATTCATAGGTTAATTGTATTTTCACACAAGAATAAAAGCAAAACATGGTAGACTCTTTCTTGCTTGGCAAAGGCAGACATGTTGTGAGGGTTTAGGTTTAGCTTGAACAAGAGCCAAAGGAGAAAAACATATGGGGTTTCTTCTTCTTGAGTGTGGCTTGCACAGCCTAAAGTTGCAGGGCAACTTGTTCTATTTGATCTTATTTGTTTGTGCACGTCAGGTTGATTGCATTCGTCGAAACAGGGCGGACCACGTGAAGGTTGCAATCTCTCCCCCCCCTTAAGGGGCTGGGAGAAAGGGATGTGGGGGAAGAGTGGCATCCCCTCCGATAATGTTTCTAGCCAGTGTTGGAAGAAACTGCCGGTGCTGCTTTGTTCCGGAGATAAACTCCAGTAACCCAATGCATGTCCGGAGAAACCGAATAGGTGACGTTTCAGGCCGAGACCCTTCTTCAGACCAAAGTATAGAAGTGGGGGGGGGATGGGGGAATAGAGGCGAGGAAAGGCCAGGACAATTCGTGGCCAGCAACAGATGACCCCAGGTAGGGTGGAGTTCATAATGGCCCGTGCATCTTTGATAGGCAGGTCTATTAATTGACATGGAAAAATGTTCGACATGTTGAAAATTTTGTGTCAGTCACCCATAAAATCACCTAAAGGGACTGTCCCACTTGGGCGGCCTAATCCATGATTTCTGGCGAGTTTGCCCTTGACTCATACTCGCAGCATGGCGGACACGAGGTCGTGGGAAGTCTTTGTAACTCCTTCATGCTCGAGAGTGGTCTCCGTGTACCCGAGGCTTCAGCTAGGTCGTGCCATATTTTTCAACATGTTGAAAAATGCCTGTGAGTAAAAAAGGTCGCCATGGAAAAAATCGATACTTTTTTTAATCGTAGCTTTAGTCGAAGTAGGTCGTAGTAGGTCGGCATGTTAGTTTTGGTAATCGAGGGTAATCGAAGGTAATCGTAGATAGTCTTCATCATAGTTGAAGGGAGATCGAAGGAGATCGAAGGAGGTCGTCTTCACTCTCCACTATTCGGTGTCCAATTTTCCCGAAGTTAGTCGTTGCTAGTCGAAGCTAGTCTTCAACATAGTTGAAGGAGGTCGAAGGAGGTCTTCAACATGACATTTTTTCAAACTCTCCTAAACTCTTCTAAGCTCGCCAATTAGGTCGCCTAAGTGGGACAGGCCCTTTAGAGTCCGTGGAGTGAGAGGAAAGGCTTTCTAGCACATCACGTGTATCCACATCAGCTCTCCATAGAGCAATTCAATTCAGCAGCTCTTTCCCTCTGCCTTTGCAAATTATTATCCCCTCTGACAGCCTAATCCCACATTAGAGTCTCTGATTGCCACTGGGTTCTCAATCTTCGGAAATCCTGGTACATAGAATAGAGGACATGGAACAAGACAGCACAGGAACGGGTCTTTCAGCCCACAATATTTGTACCGAACATAATGCTCGTATCTGCCTTGCTCATGCTCCTTATCCCTCCATTCCCAGCTACTCCATGTGCTTATCCAAAAGTCTCTGAATTGCCACTGTTGTATCTACCTCCACCACCACCAGCAGCAGCACGTTCCTTGACACATCCATCCTGGGAAAAGTGTCCTGTCTCCCCTATCTATGCCTCATGATTTTATATACCTCTATCCGTCTTCCCACAACTTCCGGCATTTCAGAGAAAACAATCCAAGTCTGCCCAACCTCTGCCCTGCAGCTAATGCCCTCTAATCCAGGCATCATTCTGGCAAACCTCCCTGCACCCTCTCTAAAGCCTCCTCGCCTTCTCTGTAATGGGGTGACCAGAACTGCACGCAATACTTCAAATGCAGCCTGTCTAAAGTCCTACTTCTTCTTCTTTCGTGTGGCGTGCACAGCCTAAAGTTGAAGGACAACTTGTTCTATTTGATCTTCCGTTTGTGCACGTCGAGTTGATTGCATTAGTCGAAACCGGGCGGACCACGTGAAGGTTGCGATCTTCCACCCCTCCAAAGTCCTACAAAGCTGCATCATGACTTCCCGACTGTTTTGCTCAATGCCTGACCAACAAAAGCAAGCATTCCTGTCATTTGGAAACCTACCTTGCAATCAAATGGCACAATGTAACTTCAAGGGTCAAGGTTTAAACTCATTTTGTCAGAACAATCTTCTGAGCTTGCCATTCAACAAGGGACACACTCAACTGATCAACAGATGCTTTTCAGGGGAAATGGTAAACTGCTGATGATGTAGATGATGTATGTGTTCAACTTCTATAAACACACAGCGAGAGGTTTCTACATGCGCCTGCCACAGATGGCAAAGTCCAACAAATCAGAATGAAGGAGCACAGAAGGAAGCCATTTGGCTCATCACATCAATGACAGCTCTTTGAAAGAACTATCCAATTAGCCCCGTGACCCAGCCTCGCAATTTTTTTTTTTCTTTTGGATATTTAGCAAATTCTCATTTTCGAAAGTCACTTTAATGATCTGCTTCCACTCTACTGACGGGGGTTTGTCACAATTTATGGAGCAAAAATAAACACCCTGGGGTCTGTATTCATTACCTCAAATCTACTTCCTGTTTCAAAAAAATCTTAATTTATATTCTGAGCTTGATGTTCCCGAAATGTGACTAAATATTAATAGAAAGACTCGAGTACACGGGCAATCATACACCAAGAACATTTCAGGAGGATACCATATATCTTATTTTAAACTTATTTTAAGAAGAACATACATATACATAAACATATATATTTGCAAAGGCTACCACCAGTTAGAGGCATCTGCCAGAGTTCTGCAAACTAATTTTAATCATATGAGGATTTTGAATATCAATCTCAGTTTTTGTGGTGAAATGAGTGTTGATGATTTGAACTGTGAAAGAAACTGACGTCAAAGCTACTTTATTTAAAAATGAATTTATATTAATAATATTAATAATATTAATAATAATAATAATAATAATACATTTATTTGTATAGCACATTTAAAAACAACTCACGTTGACCAAAGTGCTTCACATCAGTGCAGGTACTAATTTGATACATACAACGGTACACAGACCTATCAATACATACAAAATCTGTTTACAGCGCCCCCTCACAGGGGCTCAAAAACGCTAGGGAGTAGAAATAGGTTTTGAGTCGTGACTTAAAGGAGTCGATGGAGGCGGCAGTTCTGATGAGGAGCGGGATGCTGTTCCACAGTCTAGGAGCTGCAACCGCAAAAGCGCGGTCACCCCTGAGCTTAAACCTAGACCGCGGGACAGTCAGTAGCCCCACGTCGGCCGACCTGAGGGACCTGGAGGTAGAATGGTGGGTTAGAAGATTTTTGATATAGGAGGGGGCAAGCCCATTAAGGGCTTAGCATACGTATAAGAGGAAGTTAATAATGTGCATCTTCTGAATATAATAGTTTTAATAATATTTCTATTAATATTTTATGATAACACCAAGTCTTTCTTTATTCAACTAGTACGTGAAAGAGAACAATCTGTACAGTCACATTGTTAAGATTTATCATCTGCAAGAAATAACATATAAACATACCAAGGGAGGAAATCTTTCACACTGCCTCCAGTACTTTGCTCAATTTTAGAAATTCTACCCAACAGTAGATGCAATTTTAACAATTTGAACTGTAAAATGATATTTTGTTTGTTTTTATTTCCAAAAAGGGAAATAAATTTAAAATGAATTGAACCCAGCACACGTTATCAGTTTGTACATGTGGTATGGTTCAAATGTAATGGTTTCCCTTGCGCTTGCACTGATAATGGAATCTTACTTTCATGTTGCTAACCACAGGCATTTCATTACTGTAGATTACCCAAGAAACAAGTATAATCTGGTCCAGGGAACAATTAATAAAGGATGTTAATATAAATCATAGCTGGAAGCCTTAGTCTCCTCTTTCATCAACGTTTTAAGTGCATGATGTATTAAATCTCACTTTTTTTTCAATTGGAAGAAGTAAGTTTTTACACGTTATGCAGACACGCGCATGTACCTTGACACTCATGTATGACATGGGAAATAGCAAAACATTTTAAAACTTCAGCTGGGTATATCCAATTGTTGCAGACACGAAATGCTGGAGTGACTCAGTGGGACAGGCAGATGGGTGACGTTTTTGGGTCAAGACTCTTCTTCATACAGTCTGTCTGAAGTCTGAAGTCTCAAGATGGGTCTCGACCAAAAACGTCACCCATTCCTTCTCTCCAGAGATGCTGCCTGTCCCGCTGAGTTACTCCAGCATTTTGTGTCTATCTTCGATTTGGACCAGCATCTGCAGTTCCTTCCTGCACTCCAATTGTTATATCTCTGATCATTATTTATTTGTGCTTTTTTTTAAATAGAAAGACCATTATAAAAGGTACTTAGTTTACAACAGTGGACCTCGTTTTTCTACAAACATCACACATTAACAGTCTTCTGGAAGTATTTTGTCCCAACCGTGAGTGGTTTCTCCTTCTGTATGTACGTAACTATGCAACACTGGGTGCAACAAACACATTGCAACACGCAGGGAGTACATTTGTGGTTGCAACAGTCATCATTGTTCAATAAACATGCTTGTCAACATAGACATTCACAAGCCTATCCCATTATAAGACAGGAACATAGGATCTTCTCCTTCCTCCTCAATGCCCCCAAGCAGCCATCAATAATTATTTTTGACAACTGGAAATATTACCAATGACATCTTTATGACAGATATTAATATGCTTCATTAATTGTACCAGACTCTACTTGTTTCATGGATAATATACAGTAGCGGTGAACACCCATAGCCACAAGAGATTCAAAAGCACAATTTTTACCCATTTAGAGCCCACAGTAATTCTCAATAATGGGGCTGCAGAGCGACACACCAGTGGAGTTGCTGCCTAAAGGGGCTGTCGCACTGTGGCGCCTAATCCGCGAGTTAAGAAGAGTGTCTTTGACCTTCAAGCTCGAGGGCACTCGCCTGGAAAGCCTTGAGCTGGATCGACCGTCCACGTTGAAACCGCGAGCTGGATCAGCCGACCACACACACACACACGCAAACACATCGCAAAGGCGGGGGCCAGAGAAAGCGGGGGAGCGCTGACTGAAATTCACACCCACGATGAGGAGGAAGGTAAAACAGTTTCACAATAATGGTAAGTCCTTTAGAGAGCGCGGAGAGGGTGGGGGAGGAGAAGGGGGGAGAAAGGAAGAGTAGGGGAGAAAAGGGGGGGAAAGGGGGGGAGAATGGGGAGAGCAGGAATGCAGACACTTTTAAGAAGTATAATAAAGTTTAGCGGGCATTTAACCTACCGGTCGGTTTTCCTTGGTCCTGAAAACTCCAATGAGCCAATCAAAATGCCCGGTCAGCGAAGGAGATTGCCTACGGCTGCCCTCGACTGCCTGTAACTAAATTGCGACCCGACTCCACTGCACTACGAGTCAAAAAGAAACATGCTGACCAAATTTAACTTGCGGAAAATCTTTCAATATGCTGAAAAATTCTCCGCGACCTAGCTGAGGCCACGAATATTTGGGAACTTCCTGCGAGCATGAAAGAGAGTTCCAGCAACCTCATAGAACCTCCTTGGACCACGTGTCGACCATGCTGCGAGTTCGAAGGTCGAAGACACTCTTCTAAACTCGCAGATTAGGTCGCCCAAGTGGGACAGCCCCTTTACTGCGCAGTAGAGACCCGGGTTCGATCCTGCTACAGGTGCTGTCCGTACAGAGCTTGTACATTCTCCCCGTGACTGCTTGGGTTTTCTCAGGATGATCCAGTTTCCTCCCACTCTCCAAAGACGTACAGTTTGTAAGTTAAATTACTTTGATAAAATTGTAAATTGTTCCTAGTGCGTAGGATAGCGTTAATGTACGGGGTGATCGCTGGTCAGCTTGGAATCGATGGGCCAAAGGGCCTGTTTCTATTCTGTATCTCTAAAGGCTAAAGTCTAAACAATCCTCAAAATATCTATGTGTAGGAAGGAACAGCAGATGCTGGTTCAAACCGAAGATAGACGCAAAATGTTGGAGTAACTCAGTGGGTCAGACAGCATCCCTGGAGAAAAAGAATAGGTAGACACAACATGCTGGAGTAACTCAGCGGGACAGGCAGCATGTGTGGAGAGAAGGAATGGGTGACGTTTCGGGTCGAGACCCTTTTTCAATATCACCTATTCTTTTTCTCCAGCGATGCCTTCTGACCCTCAAAATATCAATGATCAATTTATATTGGAAAGTGATCTTTACATGGAAGTAATTAGCTGTCTGCCCAAAAGGTTAGCATTGACAGTCGAACCACAAGACATCAACTTAACATTTCAAAATGAGAAGGCAAAAATGGCCTGTGAAATGTGGTCAATAATTTGGTGGGTGGCAGGATATTAGAAACATAGAAACATAGAAAATAGGTGCAGGAGTAGGCCATTCGGCCCTTCGAGCCTGCACCGCCATTCAATATGATCATGGCTGATCAATATGATCATATTCAGATGGGAGTTGCTTAGCATGCGAGAGGGAATAAGTTACATGGAAATGACAATGATAGGATTACTTTGGGAGCTGGTATAGTCTCAATGGTCCAATTTGGTATCCTTTATCTCCTTAGAAAAAAAAAATAGGTGTTCATTTTGTGTTCCTGCAGATCCATTTGGATAGACAGCAGTGTGGGGATCAGCTTGGCCAAGCTGCATTTATTGTTACTGCAAGTTCAGCGGAATAACTTTGTATATGCATATTGCTCTGTTCAGCTGATTTAAAGGTTGACGTTTAAAGGTTGACGTTGTAAATACGCAGTAATAGTAATGGGTTGCAAATGGCAGCATTGTTTCACATTTGCTCAGCTGGTTGTGACTTTTAACTTAGTTTAGATTGGAGATACAGCACGGAAACAGGCCCTTCGGCCCACCGTGTCCGCACCGACCAGCGATCCCCGCATACTAACACTACCCCACGCACACTCGAGATAATTTACATTTATACCAAGCCGTTTAACCTTCAAACCCGTACGTCTTTGGAGTGTGGGAGGAAACCGGAGCATCCAGAGAAAACCCACAATGGCGCAGGCAGAACGTACAAACTCCGTGGTCAGGATCAAACCCGGGTGTCTGGCGCGGTACGGCAGCTACTCTACCGCTACGCTCCCTGTGCCCTACCAGATAGTTGAACAAAATCCATCTGGTTCATTAACGTCATCCTTATCAGGACAGACACACATGACTCCAGATTCACCACCCTTAAATGCCCTGTGGAAGGGCCAAAAAAGCCATGTCAGGACCATTTAGATATGTGAAGTAAAATGCGAGATTTGCCAGTAATGCCCGTTCATGAAAATTACATTTAAAACAATCCCAGGATGCTCCCTCAACCTCAGTCTTAAAAAAACCCAGACTGATTATTCATAGCTCCAAATTCCAACAGTTCACAGCTCTCGGAGAAGAAATCCTTCCTGATCTCCATCACAATGTCTGATCCTTTATGCTATACTGCGTCTCATACTTCTAAGACTGCATGTCCACAAACAAGGTGTCAACCTACCAGGATCCACAGAAAAACCTGACAAAACCCATCAGAAATTTGTATTCTTCAGTGAGATCACATTTCATTATTCAACTCCATAGAGCTCACTCATTCTTTCCTTATAAGACAACACTCTCATCCCAAAAATCAATTCTGTAAGTTTTCATTTCACTGCTTCTGAGACTATTCTATCTTTCTTGAGATTTGACAATCATTTCAAGCTGTAGGACAGCTTCTTTATAATTTTACTCCAAACTCCTCAATCTAAGAGCTAATGTGCGGTTTGTGTTCCTGGAGACACAGGAGACTGTATATGTGGGAATCTGCAGAAAGAAATAAACAGCTGGAAGAACGTGTGTAAGTAGGAACTGCAGATGCTGGTTTACACCAAAGATAGACGCAAAATGCTGGAGTAACTCAGCGGGTCTGGCAACATCTCTGGAGAAAAGGAATAGGTGATGTTTCGGGTCGAGACCCTTCATCAGACATCAGGGGGGCGCCGTCCTGTACGGGTATGGCTGCCCAGCCTGCAGCTGTCCGTCTTTTCTCTCTTTTTTTTATTTTTAGTTAGTTGAGCTTTTCTGTTTTTCGGAGTCCCAGCCTTTTTTATGTGGGGGTGGGGGAGGGGAAGGGGGAATCTGCTCTCTAGGGTCCCTACCTGGTCGGAGAGGCAGCTTTCTCCGGGCTACACCGTCGACCCGTCCTCGCGGCCCACCAGCGGGCCTGGAGCGGCGTTTCCTGGGGGGACCGCCCAGAACCACGGCTTCGGCAGCGGCACGGCACTGGAGCTCCATCGTGGAGCGGAGCGGGCGATGCCTTGCCTGGGTCGCCGCGCTGGAGCTCCGGTGAGCTGAAGCCCGCAGGTGAACATCGCAGAGCTGCGGGGCAGCCGGCCACGGGCGGCGGCGCTGAAATTTAAATCGGGAGCCTGGGATCTCTCGGCGAGATCGGCAGTTGTGGAGCTCCATCCAGCGCAGCCTGTTGGCGTCGGAAGCCGCGGTCTCCAGCAAGGAAGCGGCCGTTACAGGCGCCCCGAGCCGCTGAGAGGGTTCTCCCGCCGCCGGAGCACCATCACCCGGCGAAGAAGGGCCTGGAACATCGGCCCCCATAGCGGCGACTGTGGAAGCCTCAATAGGCCCGACTATGGGTGAACTGGGGATGGGGACTGGACTTTGTGCCTTCCCTCATAATGGGAACCATTGTGGGGGGATGTGTTTTATGTTTTATGTTAAATTCTTTAATGTTATGTCTTATCTTTATCTATGTGCTGCATGGCAAGACAAATTTCACTACACCATTTGGTGTATGTGACAATAAATGTCCTTTGTCCTTTTGTCCTTTTGTCCTTTGAGGGTCTGATGAAGGGTCTCGATCCAAAACATCACCAATTCCTTTTCTTCAGAGATGTTGCCTGACCCGTTGGGTTACTCCAGCATTTTATGCCTATCTGCCGGGAGAACTCACCAGGTCAAGCAGCATCCATGGAGACAAAAGGGATGTGTCGACATTTTAGGCTGCAGGATCTCGATCCATAATGTTGATGCATTCCTGGTGTCCCCAAAGACATGCTAAGTTCTTCCATGAATTTATTCGTTGTCTTCCCATTTGTTTGGTGTACTTCAAACTAACTTTTTGGATCACATCAGTTATTATCCAATTTCTCTTTTGAATGTATTTTTGTTGTTCTTCATACCAAAGCAAATACTTCATATGTCCCCTATCGCAGTCTCCCTCCCGGAGTGTCCCGTCATGCCTTGCGATTAAATGTGACGTCACTCGGGATTTATTTCCCGAATTGGGTGATATTTTGGGGCTGTTTTTTAAATGTAAAGGATTAATATCGTTGGAAATATAGGTGGAAATGCGACGGGAAGATGTTTATCGCCACGACGGGAAAAATGTGAGTAGGATATGTGGAAATGGGAAGGCTGCGGCCTGGCGTTTGGATGAAGATAGGAAAAACAGATTGACACATCGTTGACACAAACAGTAGGAAGAGTTTTAGTATTATAGATAGAGATTTGCATCTCAAAACCAGGCATCAACGAGTTAGTGTAGACCATCATCTTATGGCCCAACATTTGCATTGCTCTACCACAATCTTCATGCCACAAATCGTTTCTTGATCAACGAGGAATGTAGAGTACATGCAAGGAGCAGTCCCAGGTAAAATTCCCACACAAAACTAGACACTGGCTAAACGGAGAAAGCACGATCATCCAGACAGAGCTAATCATCTCACATCCAATGAAATAGATTCATGGTCTGTGCTCCTGTCACATTGTTACAATACGATACGATAGAACTTTATTTATCCCAGGATAGAAATTGATCTGCCAACAGTCATAAAAGCACAAAATACACAAAATACTTGAAACATTAAATAAAAGTGACGAGTGGAAAGATTTGGGGATGTGCAAAGATTTCGGCGGGGAGTCAGTCTCAGTCTACAGAAGGGGGAGGATAGCCACAGTTTGATAGCCACAGGGAAGAAGGATCTCCCGTGGCGTTCAGTCCTGCATCTTGATGAGAACCAGTCTGTTGCTGAAGGTGCTCCTCAGGTTGACCAGTGTGTCATGGAGGGGGCGAGCTGTATTGTCCAGGATTCTCCACAGTTTGAGGAGCATCCTCCCCTCCAAGACCACCTCCCATGAATCCAGCTCTGCCCCCAGGATGGAGCCGGCCTTCCTGATGAATGTGTTGATCCTACTGGCATCCGCAGCCTTCGCCCTGCTGCCCCAGCATGCCGCAGTGAAGACGATGGCACTGGCCACCACCGACTGGTAGAACATCTGTCGCATCTCACTGCAGATGTTGAAGGAGCAGAGCCTTCTCTAAAAGTACAGCCGGCTCTGTCCCTTCTTGTACAGGGCCTCAGCGTTCCTGGACCAGTCCAGTTTACTATCCAGGAACACACCAAGGTATTTGTACTCCCTGGTAAACTGCACATCCACACCATTGATGGAGACAAGGGACAGGGGTGTTCCTCTCCTCCTAAAGTCCACCACTAACTCCTTAGTCTTGTCGGTGTTGAGCGGCAGGTGATTCAGCCCACACCACTCAACAAAGTGGTTGACTACACCTCAGTATTCAGCTTCCCTGCCCTCACTGATGCAGCCCACCATTGCAGAGTCATCTGAGAGCTTCTGCACGTGGCAGGAGACTGAGCTATATCTGAAGTCCGATGGTGAACAGGAAGGGAGAGAGGACTGTCCCATGTGGGGCCCGTGTGTTACTCACCACCATGTCCGAGACACAGTATGGATAGTGGTGGACAATTAAATAGCTACTGGAGGTGGGAAGTATATTAGTACTATGTACTCAATTATTTTACTTCGGAGTCACGTGAGTGATTCCGTGAAGAAGACCCGCCAGGCCGCATGCGTACCAGTACGTAAGCCGCACTGACGCACGGAGGCTGCGAGGATCAGAGCTCCTCCAGCGGTAAGTATTCAGACACCAGGTAAGTAAAACTTTCACTGGAGTTCGAGTCCGTGCTGGCCGGTACGCTATCTACCCATCGCTAGCATGGAAAAAACAGGGAAGGGAAAGTGGCGAGGATCAAGCAGCTGCGGCAGCTCAGGCTTGGAAGCCCTGCCTCATACCCCTGTACAGTCACTAGCTACAGAGTTAGCGACTGCAGACTTAGTGCTACACAGCACAGAGCCGCCGCCATTAGGGTGCAAGGCAATTGATACGTCTGCTAGGCCCACAGACTCGGGGGATGATTCCTCACCGGGGCTGGATAGACTGTGTACACGCCTATCCCAAGTAGAGGGCTGTTGCATACAGTCCTCCAGAGAACTTCACTCCAAGAGAAGGAGTGTCAGCGCTCAGAGAAAGAGGCACCAGCAGCAACAGTGCTGCCAGATAACCCTTTTACTTTTGAAGGGAGTACAATGGGTCAGGGCAGTCCTGAGCCCGAATCTAATGGGGAAGTTCAGCCAGGAGAAGCAGTGGAGTTACCAGATTTTCCACCACTGGCACTTCCATTTGCTGTCCCATCAGGAGCAGGGAAGCCACTAGGCGAAGCGCTGGCTGCCACAATAAATTATATGGTTTCTCATCAGCTCCAGGAGCTTACTATGGATGAGACAGCCAAAAAAACATGAGCCTCCAAGCAACTGTGAGTTGTTAAGAGTTCCAACTGTGAATCAAGTTATATGGGGTCAAATGGGACCTGGCATGCGAAGTCAAGAGATTAAAATCCAGAGAATTTTAAAGTTATTGGCTGCTGGTATTACAGCATTCGCAAGAACAATGGATGGTGGTTTTGTGACCAGAACACACCAAGAGGCTCTAGGGTTGTTATGTAACACCCATTTTGAGATCAACTGTCTCACGAAAAGGGCTATAAGGCCCACCATTAATCCCAGATATGCTTCCCTTTGCAAGCCAGCAAATATCCAACCACCTGATCTGCTGTTTGGCGCAGACCTTACCAAACAGGTCAAAGAAATAAATGAAGCCGCAAAAACAATGAGCCTGATGAGACCAATGATGCCCGGCAGACAGCTGAAGAGAAAGTATCCTTATAGAACCACCTCAGCATCCGGGGCTACACCAGGGACAAGTCGGTCCTCAGCGCAGGGCGTGGATGATATCCTTCGGCTGGAGCACGAGCAACCATGGGGGCCACTGCCAGAGGCTGGGGTCAGCAGGGTGCACCAGTTACCAGAGAGGTAGGTGGACCTGGTTCTCATAAAAACATATTAAATGTAACACAGGAAAAAGTTGGTGGTAGATTACAGCTTTTTTATGATGAATGGCAGCAGCTTACTTCAGATCTGTTTATCAGGAGTGTTTCGGATTGAATTCATTCCAAATGGTGTTTTACCTCTCCAACATGTTCCTAGCAGAACACTTTATTTTTGACAAACAGAGGTAATAAAGGTTCAAGATGAACTCGTAAAATTATGTAACAAAGGTGTAATTGAGAAGACGGTTCATCAAGTCCATCAATTTGTGTCAAATATATTTCCCCGTCCCAAAAAGGACGGAGGATGCAGAATTATTTTGGATCTGACAAAATTAAATCCATTTGTACTCTAAAGACACTTCAAAATGGAAACGTTGGTTACCGCCAAGCAACTGATTTCCAGAGGTTGTTATATGGCAACCATAGATCTGAAAGACGCTTATTACTCGGTGCCTGTTCATTGCGAGCATAGAAAGTATTTTAAATTTATTTGGATGAATCAATTACGGCAGTATAAGGCACTGCCGAATGTGTTAACCTCAGCTCCTAGAGTATTCACTAAATTGTTAAAACCAATTTTGGGGCTACTTAGAGGTCAGGGCCATGTAATTATGGCCTATCTGGATGATATTTTAATTATCGGCCAAACAAAAGAGTTAGCTGAAACATCAGTGGCAATTGTCAAATCCACACTTGAAAAACTGGGCTTTGTTATTCAGTTGGAAAAATCTAAATTGACACCAATTACCACAATTGATTATTTGGGGTTCACAATTGACTCAATTAAAATGGTAATTACCTTGCCCATGGAGAAAATTGTAGAGCTAATTGAGGATTGTATAAAGCTTGTAAACAAACATCAACCTTCAATTAGACAAGTGGCAAGGCTGCTTGGGAAAATGGTAGCAGCCTTTCCAGCAGTCCAATTTGGGCCTTTGCATTATCAGCAATTGCAAAGAGCAAAGGAACAGGCACTTAGGGTACAATTGGGTCATTATGATAGGCCCATGCAATTATCAGCGAAAGCAATTACTGATATTTTATGGTGGATCCAACATGTCTCCAGTTGTTTCAGCACAGTGGTGCTAGAACAACCTTCAATGGTCTTACAGATCGATGTCAGTGCACTTGCGTGTGGTGCCACGGCTACAACTTCAAGTTGTGGAGGAAGATGGAGTATGGAAGAAGCTTTGCTTCTGCAGACATGGGGAATAAACCAATTAGAGCTTTTAGGAGCATTTTATGGGCTCAAGGCTTATTGTTCTAACAAAAGCAGTCTGCATGTTCAGCTCCAAATTGATAACGCTACAGCAGTTGCATATGTTAATCACATGGGTGGTATCAAATCTGGGTCTGGTATATTGACAAACATATATCTGGCTCTCAGCTATATATCTACCAGGGAAATTTAATACTGTGGCAGACACCAGGTCACGAAAGTTCCATGACAACATAGAGTGGATGTTGAATCGGGATGTGTTCAAAGAGATCATTGTCAAATACGGAACGCCAGATGTCGACTTGTTTGCATCCAGACTTAACCACCAGCTTCCCAAATATGTGTCATGGGAACCAGATCCTGGGGCAGTAACGATTGACGCTTTCTCGCTGCATTGGGGTGGTATGTATATATATGCATTTCCTCCGTTCTGTCTCATAAATCGTTGTCTGCTTAAAATCAAGCAGGACTATGCTTCAGGGGTTCTGGTGATACCCGACTGGCCGACCCAGCCATGGTACCCTTTGATTCTACAGCTGATGACACAACCTTTGATGGCTGTTCCTAAGCGAAGGAATTTATTGGTGCATCCGGTAACTGGCGAATGCCATCCGTTGTATGACCGTATTGATTTGTTAATTTGCAGATTCTAAGAAGGCCATATCTGGGGCATGTCGGGGCGAACTGTGGACATGCTTACTGCATCTTGGAGATCGAGTACTCAAAAGCAGTATTTTTGTTATGTAAAAAAATGGGATGTTTACTGTGTACAAAATAATATTGACTTGTAGTTCTCGTGTTCTGGAGTTTCTGTCAACCCTCTACTGTGATGAAGGATTAAGTTATAGTGCAATCAATACAGCAAGAAGTGCTTTGTCATCATATTTAGTGATTAAGTCAGACAACGATTGGATATCACCCTCTCGTTGTTCGACTAATGAAAGGGATTTTCAATTCCAGAACTCCCAAACCTAGATATATGGCTATTTGTGATGCGAGTATGGTCCTCAGAATACCACGTGAGTGCTTTCCTATCTCATCTTTGTCTTTGACCAAAATCACCATGAGGTTTATGGCGTTGGTTTCAGCACAAAGGGTACAGTCGTTACAAAAATTACAGTTAGACAGAATGGAAACTGCTGCAGACAATGTTACGTTTTACATTTATGACCTGCTCAAGCAAAGCAGGCCAGGTGTCACAGGGTTTAAAATAGTATTTTCAGCATATCCCACGGATCCATCCTTGTGCGTAAAAACACATCTGATGCAATACATTGCAGCTACAGAGGGCTTACGTAACATGGAGACAGGATTGTTTATCAGTTATAAAAAAAACACATAAGAGAGTGTCAGTTAACACTATTTCGAGATGGCTGAAACAAGTCTTGATTGATGCAGGTATTAACACTGATGTGTTTACATCTCATTCCACTAGGGCAGCAGCTACGTTGGCGGCCGCCGGATGGGCAAATGAGCTGATGTTTCAGAATTTCTATCATCAGCCGATTGTCGATCCAGGGCTGTTTGCCAATGCCATTTTAAGTTCTGTTTAAGTGCCCTGGGATTAAGGGGTTCTGTTGTTTGTTTATATTTTTAAATAAACCTTATTACTGCATTAAATGCGATGTTACTACTAAGGCATTAATTTCTCATTCGAGTCAATCAATGCAGTGGGATGCCGAGATTTGTAATCTGCGGCATGAAATCTCACGTAACACCAAAGTAAAATAGTAAGATTAGACGAGAACTTACCAGTTTGAAGTTTGATCTTGATTTTATGAGGAGTTACGTTGGTGATTACGTGCCCGCCACGCCCAACCCTCTCTCATAAAGGACCACCCGCTAGTTCCCGAGTCACGCATCTTACTATGTCACTTTGGTGTTGTTTATTTGTGATTTCATACCGCTGCTTTGAAGATTGGTGCGCATGCGGCCTGGCGGGTCTTCTTCACGTAATCACCAACGTAACTCCTCATAAAATCAAGATCAAACTTCAAACTGGTAAGTTCTCGTTTAATCTTACTATTATACGATCCAGAACGTATAAAGTAAGGTTGAGATATTTCAAATACTGCACATGTAGATTGAACGACCAATTTTGCCTTCCTCCTGAGATTCACCATTCACAGAAACTAATCAATGCACTTCATTGCATCTGCTCACCAAAATGCACTGGTCTGTGCCTGCATGCAAGATCTGAACACTATTTATACATTTTGTTTATGTCCTACCAGTACCAGGCAAACAGCATTTCCAAAAAAAGAAGCCCTTCTCTCCGGAGATGCTGCCTGTCCCACTGAGTTACTCCAGCATGTAATGTCTAGTCTGAATACCAAGCCTGCTATTCGGAGGGACTACCATGACGGCATGTATTCCTCCTTGCCTCCTTTTAACACTTCATGTGTCACTGCCAACCAAGAGCCAAAGTGTAATTTTGCACAGTAACCCCAACAGCAACTTGCAGGGAGATGAATGAGGAAATGGTGCTAGTCAGAGAACCAGCATTGACTGTTATCAGGCAACTGAATCATCCAGAGAGCAGTCCTAAACCACTATCTACCTCACTGGTGACTCTCGGACTATACCTTGATCAGACTTTTCCGGCTTGACCTTGCACTAAACCGTTATTCCCTAATCAAGTTATTGGTTCGATGGTAATCGTGTATTATCATTCCGTTGACTGGATAACATGCAAAAAAAAGCTTTTCACTGTACCTCGGTAGACGTGACAATAAACTAAACTAACTAACAACTGACTCAAAGAGCAATTGGGCAAATTCCCATGTAGAACAAGGAAGAGAATGCAAAGCTGGAGTTCACTGGATCTCAAATGAAGATAAATAGACTGAATTTAAATAAACAATAAATTATGACAAATGTAGATTTCATAAAACAGTAGAGAGCCAGACAGAATGCAATTAATTAAAAAGATGGGATTAAGAAGTGCAAAGTATAGATTAGCAAGCAACGCAGAAGGAAACTAAAACATGCGCACAAATAGAAAGGGTAGTCAAAGGAAGGGGAGATCCCAAGAGAACCAAAAGAAAGGGCAGTCATGGTGGTGCAGCGGTAGAGACCCGGGATCGATCCCGACTACGGGTGCTGTCTGTACGGAGTTTGTACGTTTTCCCCGTGACCCGTATGGGTTTTCTCCAAGATCTTCAGTTTCCTCCCACACTCTAAAGACGTGCCAGTTTTTTAGGTTAATTGGCTTGGTGTACGTGTAAATCGTCCCCAGTGTGTGTGTAGGATAGTGTTAATGTGCGGGGATCGCTGGTCGGTGCGGACTCGGTGGGCCGAAGGGCCTGTTTCTGCGCTGTATCTCTAAACTAAACTAAACTAAAGTGAACTAAACCAAAAATCTGGAAGTAAGCATTTATGTGAGGGCTTGGGGAAGATACCAAATGTTGTGTCTATCTTCATCAGATATGTCAACAATATCCTATGAAGCAAAGGGAAAAGGTGAAGGTGATAATGGATGGGATGTGGATGCAAAGGCTCCTGATAGAGAAGGTGAGAAGTATTACTCCATAAAAGGGGAGAGGGATAAACCTGACAATGAGAGTCCAGACAGCTGAGGAACAAACATTATTTGGAAATCAGAGGCTGCTAAGTGAATGACGGCATAGATTATGAAAGTAAACAAGTGTTGATCGTACTTGATCAGGTTTATTGATGAAGTAATACTGAGGGTAGATGCAGTTGCCATGTACATACACTCAGAGCGCACTTGACAAAGTTATTGTAACATTATAACTTTGAAGCCAAAGCATTAAAATGACAAAATATTAAAGTGACAAAAGACTTATCTGATAACAGTATAGGATGAAAGAGGTCCTTCTGCAGTTGTACAGGGCCTTAGTGAGACCATGCCTGGAGTATAGTGTGCAGTTTTGGTCTCCAAATTCCAGTCTGAAGAAGGGTCTCGACCCGAAACGTCGCCTATCTCCTTCTCTCCTTAGATGCTGCTGCACCCGCTGCGTTTCTCCAGCTTTTTGTGTACCCTTGAGGAAGGACATTCTTGATATTGAGGCAGTGCAGCGTAGGTTCACAAGATTAATTCCCGGGATGGCTGGACTCTCATACGTTGATAGAATGGAGCGGCTGGGCTTGTATACTCTGGAGTTTAGAAGGGTGAGAGGGATCTTATTGAAACATATAAGATTATCGAGGGATTGGACATGCTAGAGGCAGGAAACATGTTCCCGATGTTGGGGGAGTCCAGAACCAGGGTTAAGTATAAGGGGTAGGCCATTACGTTGGAGCTCCGCCCAGCTCGGCCTGTGAATTTCGGAAGCCGCGGTCTCCAGTAGGAAGTGGCCAATTCGGAAACTCCAAGCCGCTGAGAGTGTTCTTCTGTTCCGAAACCAAAGCTCCGATCATCCGATCATTCCGACGAGAGGGCCTGAAACATCGGGCCGCCATTGCGGCGACTGCGGAGGCCTCAATAGGCCCGACCACGGGTGAACATGGAGGAAGATGACTGAACTTTGGTGCCTTCCCTCACAGTGGGAAACGCTGTGGGGGGATGTTTTTATGTTTTACGTTAAATTCTATAGTGTTGTGTTTATCTTATTTGTGTGCTGCATGGTAACTCAAATTTCACTGCACCAATTGGTATATGTGACCATAAATGTCCTTTATCCTTTATCCTTTATTTAGAACGGAGATGAGGAAAAACCTTTTCAACCAGAGAGTTGTGAATCTGTGGAATTCTCTGTCTCAGAAGGCAGTGGAGGCCAATTCTCTGGATGCTTTCAAGAGTTAGATAGGGCTCTTAAAGATAGCGGAGTCAAGGAATATGGGGAGAAGGCGGAAATGGGGTACTGATTGTGGATGATCAGCCATGATCACATTGAATGGCGGTGCTGGCTCAAAGGGCCGAATGGCCGACTCCTGCACCTATTGTCTATTGTCTATATCCAAATGACTAGGCAGTCAATGATGCTGGGGATAGAGCAGGGAAGTGTCACCGTTGCCAAGAATTGGAACAGCCATAATCTTACTGAATGGCAGAGCAAAGCTCAAGGGGCTGCTGACCTCCTTCTGCAGCTGTTTCTTCTGTGCTTATTAAAACAACACTGTGATAGAAAGCAGAGATCATTAATGAATGGCTATTTTTCAAATTTTCAAACAGAGGAGTACTATGCAAGGAGTGGATATTGATACACTTGAATGATTTTGCCACAGGTATGTTGGTTGTAATTTCAAATTTAAAGATGACACCAAAATCTAATAAATACTGGGCCTGATGCTAATATCAGTTTGGAGACCGGTGAAACGAATAGTTTTATAGCATAAGGAATTTAATGCAAAGCAGGGAATATAAAATGTCCCAAAGCCTAAAATAGCAGTTAAATCTCAGCTGAAATATATGAATCAATTCTGGGCTGAACACTAAGAAGTCTGTACAGATTTTAGGGTGCTGGGGCAGCAGGGCAAAGGTCACAGACGCCAACAGAATGAACAAGCTTATCAGGAAGGCTGGCTCTGTCCTGGGGCCGGAGTTAGATTCACTGGAGGTGGTCTTGGAGGGGAGGATGCTCCTTAAACTGTGGAGCAACCTGGACAATACAGCTCACCCCCTCCATGACACACAGGTCAACCTGAGGAGCACCTTCAGCAACAGACTGGTTCCACAAGACGCAGCACAGAACGCCACAGGAGATTCCTTTTCCCTGTGGATAACAAACTGTACAACTCCTGCCCCTTCTGTCATGGGGTGGATTGAGACTGACTCCCCGCCCACCCCCCACCTTCCCCCCAGTCTTTGCACATCGCCAATCCTGGGCTTTCCACTCGTCACTTTCATTTCATGTTGCATGTACCTGGTTGTGTTTCTATCACTGTTGGCAGACCAATTTCCCTCCTGGGATAAATAAAGTTCTATCGTATCGTAAACTTTGCAAGGTTGTTATGGGGAATAAAATATTCTGGTTATGTAGGGAGAGTGAGAAACCTGGTGCTCTTTTCTTTGCAGAAAGGACAAGTTTAGAGGAGGATCACTTGTCATGTTCAAGGCACACGAACATCATCAAATGCAGCAAGCTACTGCTTGCGCAATGTGCGTGAGGAAGGGCAAAGCAGACTCAATTGCAACTTTCAGGAAGGAAATATATAAACACAAGAAGCAGATAATTTTCAGGTATTCGCTGGATTTCAGGTATTCACTGGAGTTTAGAAGGATGAGGGGGATCTTATAGAAACATATAAAATTATAAAAGGACTGGACAAGCTAGATGCAGGAAAAATGTTCCCAATGTTTGGAGAGTCCAGCACCAGGGGCCACAATCTTAGAATAAAGGGGAGGCCGTTTAAGACTGAGGTGAGAAAAAACTTTTCACCCCAGAGAGTTGTGAATTTATGGAATTCCCTGCCACAGATGGGAGTTGACTAGCATGTGAGAGAGAATAGGTTACATGGGAAATGACAATGATAGGATTACTTTGGGAGCTGGTATAGTCCTATTAGTCCAATTTGGTATCCTTACTTGTCTGACTGATTATTTCCTATCATGCCGCTTCTTTATTCCATATTAAAAGTGTTTATGTAAAGAAGGTGGAAGTTCAAACAAAGGATGCTCTTGCATTACTCTCTGCCACAGAGGGTAGTTGAGGCCAGTTCATTGGCTATATTTAAGAGGGAGTTAGATGTGGCCCTTGTGGCTAAGGGGATCAGGGGGTTTGGAGAGAAGGCAGGTACGGGATACTGAGTTGGATGATCAGCCATGATCATATTGAATGGCTGTGCAGGCTCGAAGGGCCGAATGGCCTACTCCTGCACCTAATTTCTATGTTTCTATTATTTTGGGGAACAGGTTAGGAGAGGGCCAGGTGTAACGCTGGGGCAAATTTAGAGGAAAACAAAGATACCGAGAATTGAAAAGGAAAAGAGGAAGGAAGAAAGAATATGCTCTACAAATTTGGCTTAAAGTTACAGAAGAAAAATAGGTCAAACTTAATTAAACTGAAGATCTGGAGAAATCATAAGGTGCTAAAAAAAAAAACGAAATGATAAAATATTTGCTGAAGTGAATGAGATAATCCAGTGCATTTGAGAAACATAGAAACATAGAAATTAGGTGCAGGAGTAGGCCATTCAGCCCTTCGAGCCTGCACCGCCATTCAATATGATCATGGCTGATCATCCAACTCAGTATCCCGTACCTGCCTTCTCTCCATACCCTCTGATCCCCTTAGCCACAAGGGCCACATCCAACTCACTCTTAAATATAGCCAATGAACTGGCCTCAACTACCCTCTGTGGCAGAGAGTTCCAGAGACTCACCACTCTCTGTGTGAAGAAAGTCTTTCTCATCTCGGTCTTAAAGGATTTCCCCCTTATCCTTAAGCTGTGACCCCTTGTCCTGGACTTCCCCAACATCGAACAATCTTCCTGCATCTAGCCTGTCCAACCCCTTAAGAATTTTGTAAGTTTCTATAAGATCCCCTCTCTCCTAAATTCCAGAGAGTATAAACCGAGTCTATCCAGTCTTTCTTCATAAGACAGTCCTGACATCCCAGGAATCAGTCTGGTGAACCTTCTCTGCACACCCTCTATGGCAATAATGTCCTTCCTCAGATTTGGAGACCAAAACTGCACGCAATACTCCAGGTGTGGTCTCACCAAGACCCTGTACAACTGAAGTAGAACTTCCCTGCTCCTGTACTCAAATCCTTTTGCTATGAAAGCTAACATACCATTCGCTTTTTTCACTGCCTGCTGCACCTGCATGCCTACTTTCAATGACTGGTGTACCATGACACCCAGGTCTCGCTGCATCTCCCCTTTTCCCAATCGGGCCACCATTTAAATAATAGTCCGCTTTCCTGTTTTTTGCCACCAAAGTGGATAACCTCACATTTATCCACATTATACTGCATCTGCCAAACATTTGCCCACTCACCCAGCCTATCCAAGTCACCCTGCAGTCTCCTAGCATCCTCCTCACAGCGAACACTGCCCCCCAGCTTAGTGTCATCCGCAAACTTGGAGATATTGCCTTCAATTCCCTCATCCAGATCATTAATATATATTGTAAATAGCTGGGTCCCAGCACTGAGCCCTGCGGTACCCCACTAGTTACTGCCTGCCATTGTGAAAAGGACCCGTTTACTCCTACTCTTTGCTTCCTGTTTGCCAGCCAGTTCTCTATCCACATCAATACTGAACCCCTAATACCGTATGCTTTAAGTTTGTATACTAATCTCTTATGTGGGACCTTGTCGAAAGCCTTCTGGAAGTCCAGATATACCACATCCAATCCACGCTACTAGTTACTAGTGCATTTGGGAGATTTTAGTCACATTAAATATAGACATGCCCTCAAGATCATCACATTGTTCTCAGGGTCTATTTTCTACACCTAATCTATCTTGCCCACAAATCAAAAACTGGTTAACTCCTTACTGGTGTAATTTTTAAACAGGTAAATGCTTTCAAAGATATCCTTTATCGAAACAGTACTGCACAGATACAAAATATCAACAGCCAGCAAACAGGAAAGAGGAATTTACGTTCCTCCTCTTTCCTGTAGGCATGGACTAATTATATAGTTCAGTCAACCAACTAACCATTCTTCGTATGAATGCCCAGATGGCAAGTTTCAGCAAGTTATTTGGTTGTGGTGATTATCACAAACAGGTTCAGTACTGTTCTCACTTGACATAGGCAGCATGTGTTAGCAAATGGCAATTAAGAAATGTGTACTCACAGTTACACTGCCAGTAACTAATTAATTTAGCACGATGGAAATAACATCTCATGTATGTAGTTCAGCTACACCAAGTTTGCCAAATGAACCTCTGAAGAGATGAATTCAGTTAGCATTCAAATTCTAGAGGGCAAAGCTAAAGTCGTGTATACTCACAGAAACTCCCAAAAGCAATGACTCATGCCAATTTGTGATTCTCATAATAGATAATGTTTTTTAATGTGCAGGAAAGAACTGCAGATGCTGGTTTAAATTGAAGATGGACACAAAATGCTGGAGTCATTCAGCAGGACAGGCAGCATCTCTGGAGAGAAGGAATGGGTGACGTTTCGGGTCGAGACCCGTCTTCAGTCTGAAGAAAGTTCTTGGCCCGAAACGTCACCCATTCCTTCTCTCCAGAGAGGCTGCCTGTCCCGCTGAGTTACTCCAGCATTTTGTGTCTACCAATGTTTTTTAATGCTTCTCTTACTGTACACCAGAAGGGACGATAAAAAAAAATATATATGGATGAAAGGTTAAAATGATAACATTACCAAATTAGTGCAACAACCACCTGGGTATATTAGCAAATTATATCAAATTATAAGTATTCTTCATGTCATTTAGGACAATTTTAAAGACTCTTTGAACTCAGTAAACTAAAAAAAGTGCTAGATTCTGTTTTTTTTATTTTCCAGGCACCAACAATATTTGATTGAAGAAAAGTAATTTTTTTTGACAGTGCATGTGCCATGTGGGCATGTGGGTTGCAAGCTGATTCTGAGGCCAGATCAATTGAAATTGCTTTGGCCCCTCTTAAGGCATGGTAAAGTGAGAGTAAAAGGCATTATACCTTTATCTGCCCAAATTATATTCATTGATCATAAATGGGAGACTCCGGAAGTTTGGAAGCGTAGACCACGAAGTGTCCTCCTTCATTTTGGATAGTAGACAGAATCCTCTAAGTTCAGAATAATGGATTTAGACAATAGACGATAGGTGCAGGAGTAGGCCATTCGGCCCTTCTGATCTTCCCTAATTAGTACCCCGTCTCCCCATATCCCCTGACTCCGCTATCTTTATGAGCCCTATCTAGCTCTCTCTTGAAAGTATCCAGAGAACCAGCCTCCACTGCCCTCCGAGGAAGAGAATTCCACAGACTCACAACTCTGTGAGATAAAAATTGTTCAGAATCATAATAATGTGAGTTATCTGCGTACCATGGCAATCTGAAATGTGACATTCACAGATTGTACCTTACCAGGCTGGAGTATTTTTGAGTTTTGCATAGTGTAAAAATAAAAGCTCCTCTCGTGGTCATTGATCATTTCGGACAACACAGTGCTCTATTGAAAGATGTCTGAAATCATACATAAAACCTCTCGTCTTTCTTTCAACAAATTTCATCAATGAACACACTTAGTATGATTATAATGTCACTAATTTAAGGATGAAAATTGTAGCACACATTATGAAAACATCTTTATACTGAGCTAGCCATAGATTTAAAGAAGTATTTTATTAATTCATCCAATCTAAGATTAAAACCAGAGAAGAAGATTAAAGACTTTGTGGAAGTTTGATGTGTCTGGGGCCCATCATAAACTACAGATTCAAGGGATGTTCTGCCAAAGATTTCCCTTCCACTAAAAGATGAAAGATCGCAAATGAAATCCTCTTATCTCAAGTCCTTAGAGGTTACAAATAACCTGCATTGCATTATATGGTTGTGAACACAATGCCAGATGTCAAAACACATCAATTTCTAGTTACATGGCCAGTGAGTATTATCATTACAGAGATAAGGACTGCCTACATATAGATTATTATTACTTTTCCTCTTTTAACTATTTGCAGATATTAAAAACTTATTTGCACTGAACTTGCATTCTAGCGGAAATAAAACCTATATCAGAGGACTGCTGTCAAGCAAAAACAATGACAGCAGCCACGTAAGGAGATATCGGAACAAATGAGCAAAAAGATGTTAGGTACACAGAAATGCTGGAGAAACTCAGCGGGTGAGGCAGCATCCATGGAGCGAAGGAATAGGTGACGTTTCGGGTTGAGACCCTTCCTCAGATTGGTGGGGGAGGTAAAAAGAAAGGAAGAGGCGGAGACAGTAGGCTGTGGGAGAGCTGGGAAGGGAAGGGAAGGAGGGAGAAAGCAAGGACTACCTCAAATTGGAGAAGTCAATGATCATACTGCTGGGGCGTAAACTACCCAAGCCAAATATGAAGTGCTGCTCCTCCAATTTGCGCTGGGCCTCACTCTGGCTACGGTGGAGGCCAAGGACAGAAAGGTCGGATTCGGAATGTGAGGGGGAGTTGAAGTGCTGAGCCACTGGGAGATCAGGTTGGTTATCGCGAACTGAGCTGAGGTGTTGGGCGAAGCGATCGCCAAGCCTGCGCTTGGTCTCACTGATGTAGTGCAGCTGACAGTTAATCAAAGATGTTGGTTCTCATGAGAATCTTGGGCGGGAATTGTAGAGGCAGGAAGGGTTGAGTGGAGAAACACAGACACTGGTGCCCTGGCACTCAAATGCACAGGCTTTAATTGCTGGAGTAACTCAGCGGGTCTGGCAGCATTTTTGGAGAACATGGATAGGTGACATTTTGGGACCAGGACCCTTCTTCGGACATTGCAATAGGAATAGGGAATGAAGGGGTATAGGTAGAAGGGGATGGGAGCAGGATTGCGGGAGGAATGAGTATGCATGCAGATGGGCCATGGGGAATAGAAGGGACAGAGGGGGATATATTTGTTGGTTAGTTACTTAAAATTGGAGAATTTAATGTTTGTTCATACTGTTGAGTTGTAAGCTATCCAAGCAGAATGTGGAATGCTGTTCCTTCAGAATGAGTTTGGCCTCACTCTGCAATGGAGGCAACCCAGGACAGAAAGATCAGAATGGGAATGGAAAGAAATTAAATTTCAGTTTGAACAAGCTGTACCGAGAGGAATACTGATATCTTAGATATCAGGCTGGAGGAGAGTTCAAGGGATACAAAGGGAATGGAATCAAGAATTTTAATACTGAGGCATTATTTAACGAGAAACTATAACACAGCTAACAGTTTATGTTCTGTGCAAATTCCAGCATCTGCAAGTTTACAAACACAGGTTTGGTGCAAGTTAAGACATGGACTATAAAGATTTGGATGTCTTCAGGTTAAGAGAAAATTGAATGGTTGGATATATCTAAGAGTAGACTTTTACAGTCATGTTTGCAGAAACAAAGGCAGATGAGCTGAAGCAGGGGTAAGGGCTGGGGAATGTTGCAGAGATGGTAATAGCTAGCAGTGCTACTGATGGCACAGATACAAGGTCCAAAAGTTAAGATAGACCTGCTCCACTGTCAGTAAGGCCAAGCACAAATTGGAGGAACAGCACCTCATATTTCGCTTGGGCAGCTTACACCCCAGTGGTAGGAATATTGACTTCTCTAACTTCAAGTAACCCTTGCTTTCCCTCTCTCCCCTTTCCTAGTTCTCAGACCAGTCTGACTGTCCCACTGATTCAATTTTATCAATATGCTTCATTGTCACCTTCTCCTAGCTAACAATGATCTATTCTACAATGTCCTTGATCCACCTCCCTTTGATGTCTTGATTTCACACCTTAGACCTCCTTATCTCTGTGCCTCTCCCCTGACTCTCAGTCTGAAGAAGGATCTCGACCCAAAACGTCACCCATTCCTTCCCTCCAGAGATGTTGCCTGTCCCGCTGAGTTACTCCAGCATTCTGTGTCTACCTTCGGTATAAACCAGCATCTGCAGTTCTTTCCTACACATTTCATCCAAAGCTTAACCCAGGTTCAAAAATGATAGTGAGATTGCCAATAAATTGATCTGTCAGATGCCAAAGGGGCTGTATAAATTGCTTCAAATTGAAGAGACACGTTGTGGGTACAGCTTGCTTTCCTGGGTTAGTTCCTGCATTTTCCTGGCTGGATTGTTGGCAGATTTGGTTACAGTCGGCGGTCAATAGCAAGATGGATCACGGATTCTGCTCTTTGCAGAACCTGAGACCCATCTCACATGACTCCAGGATATTGTCACCCATTTATTCTGAGGACTCGATGCTTATCGACGGAAAATAGGCAGCCTGCACTGATATTATGTAGTGTCAAATTTCTAAATTAATTACCAGATGCCACATCCTATCCTAGACTGCTGTAAACACTCCATTCCTTCTATCCCTTTTCTCGAACGCAGTGTTAATCTTTGATTGCTGGTTGTGGCACGGCCTGCCTTGGCCATATGTCAAGGACAGACATTTAACCTCCAAGGGTTGACTGAACAAGCAATGCTGCCGTGGCCAGGATTGATTGCCATGAGCCAGGCTTCAACCATGTCACCCAGGATTCTCCAGCTGCCTCTGGACATAGACTGAGAAAATATCTTCAAGGTGACATTCCATTAATGTCAACAGCCATGAGAGACCCCCAATATTTCGTAGTGGACGTAATGTGATCTTGATCTCAATTGATCTTGTGCATGTGAGATGATTTTCCTTTAAGGTTGGGCAAGACCCATGCAGAAGAAAACTGTTACTAACCCCAATTATTAGTCAGGTAGAGTAGCTAGGGATTGGACTTTGAGATAATGACCAAGGGTGATAATTTTAGTTTGTATAATTATTATATATTTCTGCTCATATGGTAATGGATGGGGAAGGATGTGCTGGCTCTGGAGAGGGTCCAGAGGTTTGCAAGAATTATCCCAGGAATGAGTGGGTCAACATATGATGAGCGTTTGATGGCACTGGGCCTGTACTCACTGGAGTTTAGAAGGTTGGGGGGGGGGGGGGGGGGGACATCAATGAAACTTATCGAATCGTGAAAGGCTTTATCCAAGTGGATGTGGAGAGGATGTTTCCACTGGTGGGAGAGTCCAGGACTAGAGGTAATAGCTTCAGAATTAATGGATGTTTCTTTAAGGAGATGAGGAGGAATTTCTTAAGTCAGAGGATGGTGAATCTGTGAAATTCTTTGCCACGGAAGGCGGTGGAGGCCAAGTCAATGGATATTTTTAAGGCAGAGATAGGTAGATTCTTGATTAGTACAGGTATCACGAGTTATGGGGCGAAGGCAAGAGAATGAGGTTAGGAGGGAGAGATGGATCAGCCATGATTGAATGGTGGAGTAGAATTGATGGGCCGAATGAGCTAATTCTGCTCCTATCACATGACTTGAATCTATCGACTATTCTGTGGTTTAGCAACGTCGGAGCACCTGTGCACAAATCAATTAGAAAAGCTGAATACCAGTGGTACAGGTGAGAACGGCTGGTAATAGCTAACACAATAGAGCCCATCAGGTACAAGAGATTACTAGCAGAGCTTGATTCTGAAACAACAACTAAAGATCTAAAGATAGCTTGACTCAAGAGTATGAAAGGGTTGGTGTATGAAGAAAGATTGAACAAGCTGGGCTTATAATCACTGGAGTATTGATAAATGAGATGTGAAACGTAAGATTCTGAGACTGACGGGGTAGATTCCCTTAGCTGCAGTATCTAGAACCAAGTGTAATTATTTCGGAATGGGGGTCATTGATTTTAGATTGAAATGAGGAAGAATTTCATCTCTCAGCAGATTGTGAATTTCTGGAATTAAAAGTAATTACAAAAATAACCCTGATCGCCACACATGTGTTGGCCTAGTTTATCCATTAATATCGGTAGCAAACAGGTTAACCATCCCTAAGACTGCTTCAAGGCTTGGTGAGGACATTAACACACCGAACTAAAATAAACAATTGAAAGGGAGGGATCATTTTAAAATATTTCAAATAATTTTCTTAGTTTCTGCTGCAGCTCGGCCATGCTGAAAAGAAATCATTATTTAACAAAAGGGATTAAATAATAGTCAAACTACTTCAAACTTATTTTTAAGATCGCTGAACCATTGTAAGATAGTTAATGACATTTAATTTAATCAACAATCAGTTAAGTGTTACAGATAATTAAGGTATTTGCCCTGGAATAAACACAAGGACTAATGTGATCATCAAATTAGTTTATTTATTTTCACTGCATTCGTACAAACTGGAGGCAACTGAACCTCCACTATCTGTTTTGGATGCGCAGAACTGGCTTCATAGACAAGGCACCTTTCAGAATGGAATTTTGTTGGATCTGGAATTGGAAATCACATTGAGCTGCAGCATTTCTGGCTGAGACTTTAGCTGTTATGACCTTGAAGGGCTTCAGCCATGAATAATTTGCCCATGCTCTGTGATGTGAACTCCTTGATCTGCTGGCAATAGGCATTGATTTGTCCTGTAAAGTGGCGAAAAGGAGGAAAATATTTAGTCTCTAAGAACTTGGTAATCAAAAATGCAACGTGAAAATAGCAATTCAGAATTCAAAGGACAATGATATACCGCATAGAAAAATGCAACTGTAATTGGTCAATATTGAATTATTTCTCCGCTTTTGTAATTATTTTGTTTGTAATGCTTGCACGCAACCTAACCAAATATTATGGGATAAAATACAAACCCTGTTGTTTAATCACAGTAGTAGCCACATCCGTAAATGATCAACATCAAGGCTTTCTTTATAACACATTCATAAAAGCAGATTTTTGCAAAGTTATAATTTTCTCCGCAATTCCATGCTAATGTAACCACAAGAATGTATGACTGCAACAGTCTCTGTATCAAATGGGCAATGTTTTGTTGCTTATCCATCATGTGATATGTGTTTGGCAAAGTACACGCCAAGTGGCGATACTCATTTAAACAAAGACTCCAAAGTACAATTTAATGAGATGAAATTTGGACTTTATTCACAATGGGATTTGCCGATTAAATTTCACTCATTATTGATGAAAAGCAGCAGCAACACTGCCAAAGGAGAACTTTGTAAAACACAACTGTTCAAGGAGATATTCATGTTTCAGGCCTTACAATTTTCCATTCTCTGCCCCTTTAATCACTAGTGTGTACACGTACCCAACTTAGTCCACTATAGATTTACTGTAATTATTTCTAATTATGTTTCAAAAGTCTGGTGTGGTCTTTCCTTCCCCCTCTTTTTAGGCTGGTCTTGAAGAGCAGAGCTAAAGCATCTACATCTGGAATTTTGAAAGTAACCAATAACATGGTTTCTGCTAATAATCCCGTTTTGTTCCAACGTGTCCTGGAGTGCAGAATAGTTCACATTAATTTTTGAAGCATTCTTAGTCCAATCTCGAATTCAAAGGGAATATCCAGAAAAAAATGGGGATGGAGGAGGAGGAAGGCTGGAGCATGGTTTGATCATCGTTTATTCTACCTCACTTGTCTTCTTTTTTTTGAGAAGCAAATAAATAAATTATTTGCAAACACTTTAGAAAACAGAACACTACGGTGTAGGAACGGGCCATTTGGCCCACAATGTCAAACGTGATGCCAAGACCATCTCTTATCTAACCGCACATAATCCATCATCCTCCATTCCATGCGTACCCATGTGCCCATCCAAAAGTCTCTTAAATGTCACCACAGTGTCTGCCTCAACCATCTACCCCAGCAGCATGTTATTTAGAGCCAGGTTTATAATAAGTGTATTGATATAGGAACAAAAACAAAAATGATAATAGCAAAAGAGAGTGAAAGCATTATGCAAGTTATTAAATAATTTATTTTCTACAACTTGGTTATTGAGAGAAAACACAACTACAATGGAATTTTCCTTTGTTCTTTTGCTCCTTATGTAACACCAAGTTCCCATGGCTTCAACCTATTTCATCTCTGCACACATATTCTATGGGATGGGGTGGTAATACTGAAGGAATGCAGTACAACAAATGACATGCGGTGGAATTTTGGAAGAGCAAAAAAAAAGGTAGATGAGGTAAACAACTGGTTTATTAATAATAAATAAATTAAAAATAAATGTGCAGAATTGTAAATTACTCATCAAAGGTAAATTGCAGATAACTGGAATAATAGATATGGATTAAGCCTGGACAGTGACTAGAGTCAATAGAACATAATCAGGAGTGGAGGAGCATTGACATAATAGCCATTGTATCCATCCAAAGACATTACACAAAAGTCTTGTCTCATGTAACTGATTCATGCTAAATTTAGACCAAATGGTAAAAAAAACAAGACACGGGAAGCCCTGCAAAACCAAATATCTAAATGTTAACTGAAGGTACAGGAGCCGGGCATGGGGAAAGATATTTCATTCACAGCTGCACATTTTTAGAAATCTGCATGCATCCCTCTTTTCCTCATTTATCCTGTTATCCAGATGAGTTCTAATTCTAAATATAATCCATAGCAGTGATCCATGTGCAAGATGACAGGGGTCTAGGATTCAGAGATCATTATTCTTGATATAAAAATTAAAGATGTGTCAATCTGTCCCTTCTCCACTGCAGCGTGAGGCATTGTATAAGCTGTCCCCCTCTTTCACTCCTTCCGATCTACTTCTGGTTCTCCCATTTTGTTTCCTTTCCCAAACTCCTCCTTCAACCTCCAAGCCCTGCTCCCTTTCCTGGCTCCACTCACCACACATTTCATCTATTGGATCCCCTCCCCATCTGATTGCATCTGCCTTTCATTTCTCTTTCTCTTTCAAATGTTGCCATTATCACCTTCTTTACCTATCAGATTCCAGGGCTGGTAGCCATTGTGTCCCCACTCTGCATCATTCAACAGCTGGCTTCACCGTCACCCTCCCCGACTCCCCACCTAACTCAATCTGCTTTTCTTTCCTTATACAGACACAAGCAACCAAAGATCCTACAGCAAGCAAGATAGATCACTCGACGAAAAAGACGTAGTACGGTCATGGGCAGATTCTTGGGTAATTTCGGCCCCATTTCCGTAACCGGCTTCCATCTCCGCACCAAAGATCCCATAGGATACTAGTGCGGAGAGGGAAGCCGGTTAAGGAAACATCCTCGTAAAAATAAAAGTTATTTGGGAAAAATCTTCTCCTCATTTTTAGAATTTTAATTTATTAACACAAACTGTTCCCCCGCAACGTGATTACACTGCGAGTCGGGTCTGGTCGGGTTACTGAAATGGATGAAAAAAAGGCCCACGTTCCGCTCCGTTGCGTGCTACACGTCAGCCTATTGCATTTAGAAGGAGTGATCTATCTTGCTCCGCTACGGGCAAAATGCAGGTAAATGAGACTCGCTTAGATGGGGGATCGTGGTTGACATGGGCGAGTTGGGCCGAAGGGTTTGTTTCCATGTTGTATGATTCTATGCCTCCAAATGGTTGTTGTGTGAACGACTGTCAGAAACACTCACAATAAGTGATGCAAAGAGAAGTGCTCAAACCTGATCAAATCTTATTAACAAAAACACACCACTTTTAATAATTCAGAAAACATTTAACAACAGTCATGCCAACACACGATTTGTTTCAGTTGCATTGCTGTTAAACTTCTAAGTATAATGTGCTTAAATAACAGATTACTTCTACACTATTTTTGGAACCTTGGTCTGAAGGCAAGCCACATGTCACCAAATGAAAGTCTCCTTTCCCTTCCAGCACGAAGGATTGCATGAGAAGCTGCACTGAAAGACGTCAATGCTGCTCACGCTAAACTCAGGACTGTAGCACAAAACTGACCCTAATTCACCACCAAATGGCATTGGGCCAACTTGTGTTGAACATGGGCTAGCTGCGTAGAATCGCTGCTTGTGATCCATTTATATGCCTGCACTTACAAATGCAGGCAATTGATCTTGCTGGTTTACCACACCATCTATTTATGGACTAAACGGGAGAACAGAGGCTACCCCAGAATGCCCAACAGGGCTAATAGCAGGAAAAGTTGGGGCATAGGTTTGTCTACTTACAAAGTTATACCTAATTTGGGGAGTTTTAAATGTCTATGTTAATGCAAAATTAAAAATGATTTAAACTAGAGTGAATAATTTAAAAACTAGGACTGTAAAAAATGTAAAATAAATAAAAAATAAAACATTTTACAATAATTCACTTGACCCTTTACTTCCAAATCCATAGGCCTAGAACATCCATTGGAATCAAGCAGGTCTCCAGCTGTGACCAAACCTAGATTCTAAGTGGTGAAGACAGACACAAAATGCTGGAGTAACTCAGCGGGACAGGCAGCATCTCTGATAGAAGGAATGGGTGACGTTTCGGGCCAAGACTCTTCTACAGACTGTGCAGTGAATCCCTTGGTGTAATGTTGAGGATTTCTCACAAGACTGGGTTCCTCCACTGGACTCCATATAAAACCCAGCAAAAACAGTGACAGGTTCAGCACCTTACATTGCTCAGTAAACGCTGGACTCTGGGTGCCCGCATAAATTCAAAACTTGCTTCCCTCTGAATGGGTGGACATCAGCGGTTTCCAAAGGAACTTGTGACCACGCCCATCAAATTTTGGCCCATTGATTTATCAGAATGACATGAGAGGAATGTAAAAATGAGGGTGCCCTACTGAAACAAAAAACTGGAGAGACCCCTAGATTGAACAGATGATCAGCATTTTGTGCAAAGCACTTTCACTGAACCTCTTGAGTTTGGGGAGAATACAAGAGCCTCACTGTGGACCTACCTAACTGTACTACCTTGACATGGACCTGTTTAATACTCAGGTTGCTCTTTTCCTTCCTATATAAATCTCTAACCTGCAACAAGCAGTGTTTCCAGTCTTGGTGGTGGTTGAGGTGGTTTGAACATCTTGCTGGAGTCCTCTTCTGGCAATGGCGTCTCTCCTCTGGTCTGCCGTTGGGTATTTTCCAGCTGCCGCCTGTGAAGATACTGTAACACAAAAACCATGTTCTCAATTCAAGGATTTCACATCTGCCATGGATAATCCCTTTCATCTTTTGCATGGCAAGGCTGGCAATTAAAAAGGAAGAAATACATTAATTATCACCTTTCCAAGCTTTTATCCAGAAGGAAATATAGATGAGCCTGGAATATGTGAGGAGACTAACAGTGGATCTCTTGTTGCACATCATCTTAATGGAGGAAATCTGACAGCAACTTGAGTAAGCATGTGCACAACTAAACACACACATCTAGGTATTTTGTCAAGGACAACCACCATGACCTCTTCAACAGGGTTTGATTTTAAAGTCTTCCCATGGGTAATTAGTAGAAGCAGCAAACTAATGATAAACTCGACTGTTTACATACCAGTCGGATTAAATTGATGCTGAAAACATTCAACTTTGCTGATGAAATTTGTATTGCGTTTTAAATGGCTTCACAGAGATATAACAGCCGCTTAGTAACTCCACTGTATCTTATAAAATGACAGAGTATAATTCCCACAGATTTATTTCAATATTCCAGATTTAAACTAAACAGTAGGTGAAAAATAATACAGAACTCTTTAGTTTCTTTTTAATGTTCACTGTCTGTAAACAGTTTTAATGTATTCAAAGCACACCTTTACTTCCAGGGTGTGTCGCCTGTAAGAATATTTCAATCTGCTGCCTGCTTGATGAGCTCACTGCGACTGGACGCCAGTTATCAATGTGGGGTAAAGGGAATCCATACCACAAACATCTTTGATATCGCAATGAGCACTGTCACTTTGTTGCAGACTGTAGAAATCAAAGTTAACGTGCCTGATCAGTACTTCCCTCTGACACTGACAGCTTATGGTGGCTGACTGTGTTAACTACCCTTAAATTACAAATGAGGCCCCAGTTAAAAAAATATTTGGTTGAATGGCACTGATCACTTCAGAAGTTGACAAGTAATTTGGATGTGGAGGTCCCAACACTGTCCCTTATACAACTATATTATGATTATTTCAAATATTTCAATCTTATGTCATGCGATTTGGGTTCTGACATTTGGTATGTGTTGATCTTTTCAATCTATTCAAATGAAGGCCAAGAAAAAACATGACTAAAATAAACCCATATAAGCATACTTATACCATTTCATTTCTCAGATGCCAAGTGACTTTACAAACCAAGTTCCAACGAAACTCATTTCATTCGACCTGTGCAACCTGCTTCTGCACTGAACTACAAAATTAAGCACGCTACACACTTTATCACATTATTGCCAGCCTTGACGTAGGCAATTAAGACTAACCGGCTGAACCCAGCAAAAGACATTCACAACAGCATTTTGTTCAAAAATCTTACATTAGTTGTGGGGTTCATCACTTTCTGAATTTGATGCTCAGTAGCAGAGCGGAGAGTCAATGCCAGGGAATGGCTGCTGAGTGCACATGACAAGGGATAACTAATGACAAGAGATACGTTTTTACTGTGCCAAGCTAACATGGTGCTCATTACCCTGATTCACCATGTTCATCATATAATCTGTAAACATCTGGGTTTTTTTTAAAGCAGAAGATATGCACTTTTGATTTGCAAGCTATCCAAGTATCATACTTCTCCAAATCCTTTCTATGGAACAATGCCTAAATGTGGAAAAAAAACCTATATAGATGGGCAAAATCTCAAATGAAAAACCTTATTCCTTGTAATATGTAATGGATGTATTACAAAAATAATACAATGAATTACGCAGTTTAAATTTAGAAGTGGAACAATTACTTGGAACTTTAAAAATGACTTTTATTTCCAAATTGCAACGCAAACATTTTGTGAACACATCATGGGAAAATAGTGTGTGTAAAGTATGCTCAATTCAAGTTAATACAGAGAAACAAAGTTCTTAAATGTATCTGAAGATGCAAAATATTCATATATTCAACATAGACAACTTTCAAATGATTGCCAAATACCTCAGCTTTGACTCAGCAAATGAAAGAAAACTGACCTTTCCCTGAGGGAGGAAAGGAAGCCAGCAGAGCACTCAGTGCTGAAAAAGAACAAGAAAAAAAAACAAGGAAAGAAAAATACTAGGCTATCAAAAAGGATGTTTTTCTTTAAAGAGCTTTTTAAAAGTATGAAATCCAAAAGGCGTGATTCAATTTTCCCAGTTTAGATGAACCACCATGACATAATCATTGGGCTGCTGTAAAGTCTGTGCCTACCACATTTTGTAACGAGTGATAGCAGACTAAACTGTATCAATGCAAGAAGTCATAGCTTTGATTTGACTTACTTGCTGTTTCTGTTGCTGCTGCTTGCTTACATTCCTCATGTAAGTGTTATACTTGATGATATCTTGGCTCATTTCATCCACTCTGTCCATTAAAAGCTGGAGGTTCTTCTCTAGATGATTTCTATCAGGCACAAATTTTATAAGCATCATTCACCACACAAAATATTTTTCACTCTCAAATAAAACTGAACTGTAGTCAATGAATAGCATTCCAACAGAGGTGTTCTTATTGTCAAGATGATACAGAGTTGAATATAGTGCAAGGGAGATGGCATCCTCCATAGACCTGTTTTTTTAGCTTCAAAGCTAGTAGCAATGGCCATTTTCCATCCAGAGAAGCAGAATTCTGTGGAAATGTGATCAAAAATTCAACGAGGAAGCTGTAGATTTTTTTTCTTGTACTTTTAGATTTTCATGTTTCAGAACTTGCATGACTTCATTTTTGAAACACGGGTCTTATGATAAAACAACAATTTCGGGCCACGAACTACAAAATCATTGAGCATTACTTTACCTGCAACCTGGCCATAGGACTATTTAAATCTGGATCTGTAACTTAGCTATGAAGTAGTTACTGCACAAAGCTTCTTCTAGGACACACACATATTTGAACATTTTAGAATGAATCATTGTTTGGTAAATGAACTATATGCACGTTCATATAATACGCCATAGTAATGAGCAAATCTCCATTAATACATTTGTAAATTTTACCTGTCCCTCCCACAGTTCTGACAATTCTCCGATGAACAAAATAAAGGCCTTGTGTGAATATATTCAAAGTATATATAACAATTTTATATTCTTTCAAAATGAAACATCCTTGCCCCACATAAAATATTTTGGTGTTCAGATAAAAATGCTTGCTTAAAATGTACCAATAAATTACTGCACAAAAATGAAACTTTTTCCAGAAAATTGTCCTCACAATTCAACCCACTCAATTCCCACCAAAAGAAAACTCAAAATGTTGTGTAATCTCTTAATTTGGTGTGTGAAATGTGTACTTCGGATAGAGATTAAGAAGCAGGACCTCAAATATGGCAATCTCTGGAATACTCCTGCTGCATGTGTGTGAGTATGGAAATAGAGGTACAGCACATGTATGGTTGGGAAGATGGTGCAGTAGATGGTTTGGTAGCATAGGTGGTTTGATAGGGCCATGGAGGATTTAGCAAGATGAAGGACACAGCAAGCTAGCTCTGCGAGGGGGAAAAAATACTTGGAAAAGATGGGATAGATAAAAGGCATTAGATGAATTTTATTCATTTTTGGGATCTGAGCACTATTGGCAAGGCCAGCATTTATTGTTGATCGGCACTAGTCCTTGATAAGGTGGTGGGAGAGCAAATGTCATTTAATATCACCTTCAAAGAGAGCTGCCATCACTTTGCCGATAATTCAGAGCAGACGTATTGGGTAAGAATGAGCAAGATTTAATTGGTCCTGGTTTTTGTGAACATTATATACCTGGACAATAACCCACAGCGATGGGTAAATGCCAGTGTTATAACTGTACTAGAATATTTTAGCTAGAGACACAGCTGATCCTGGAGAGAGGTCTTTAGCACTGCAACTAGGACGTTGGCTGGTTCCATAGCCTTTGCTAGATCTGGTCCACTCAGCAATTTCTTGATATCACATGGAGTCAATTGAACTGGCTGTAGACTGGCTTCTGTGATGGTGGGGGCCTCTGAAAGAAGCCGAGATGAATCGCATCAGGTTTTCAGGTATATCCAGACTAAAGGAAGCGCAAGGTGGTCTAAGGTGTAATTACACTCATATACCCATGATCCTAAGAAGCATTTCAAACAAGGTTGGTGAGCCACAGGAACTATTAAACATGTTATGCTAATAACAGAAACTTGGCTAGAAACAAAAGACAAATGAGTAAAACTATTCTTGGATACATGGTGCTCAGGAAACATAGGGCAGGAAAGAAAGGAGGGTGGGTGACAGCTTGGATTAAGGAAAATACTTAAGAGATTATATGGTGAAACAATCTCCAATTAGGGTTAAGGAACAACAAAGCCACAATTATCCACTGGGATCATACTAGACTGGAGAGGACAGAGAGGAGTACATTTGCAGAGGGTAAAAGCCATGGAGAAGTGATAATGGGACACCGACCATCCAAATACAGGTTTGGCGGCAATATTGGAGGGTTCAAAGGCTGATGGATTTCCAACATTTGTTCAAGAGAACATTGAGGAACACAGACTTGCTTCTGTGAAATTAGCCAAGCCGAGTGCAACTAGTATCTGTGGGGTACATAGCTATGTCAAAGGGTAAAAATTCATGATTAAAAAAAAAGTAAATGATGATCCGATAGCAATAAAATGGAACCAGAACTCAGCAAACAAATGTTAATTGTCAAGTAAGAGGCGTATAATGTGGAGATGTTTCAGTCATGACCTATTCCATGAGAAGGGGAAGAAAATGAAAGCTCTAGAGTAAAATAAAGCGTAATAGAAGCATGTGCATGTCATATTTATGTTTATTATTGTCATGTGCACCAAAATGGAGTGAAAAGCTTTGCTTTGCTTGCTATCAAATCCTTGCTTGTTTACACATGTCACATTGCAAATATTTTATATTACACCTATACCTACTTGTAACATGATACCTGTTCCTTGCTTGTTTACTCTGGAGAGAAGTATCCTTTACACAGGACATTTTTGATAATTTCTTAATAATTATACCTTGAAATAACACAATTTCCTTGTTGGGAGGAGAGTTAGAGGGAGAGATTGAGGGTAGGGAAAAGGAGAGGCGAGGGAGGGATTGGGGAGGGATTGGGGAGGGTAGGAGAGGGAAAAGAAGAGGGAGGAGGTGAGGAGGGAGAGTGGAGGAGGAGGGGGAATAGAGGGAGAGGAGGGGGGAGTAGTGGAGGGGGGAGGTGAGGAGGGATAGTGGGGGGTTAAAGGAGGTAAGGAGTGGGGAAGTGGGGGATAGAGGGATAGGAGGGGGGTAGGGAGGGGAGAGGAGTTATGAGGGAGGGAGGGAGTGACTGAGGGTAGGGAAAGGAGAGGGAGAGAGAGGTGAGGGGGGAATTGGGGGAGGGGAGGAAGAGCAGGGAAAGAAGAGAGGAAAGAAGAGGGAGGGTGAAGAGGAAGGGGATGGAGTGCTAGGGATGAGGGGAAATGAGCTGCGCCTGTGCAGTTGGGGGCTATGGGTGAGTGGTGGAATATTGCGTTGGGGGACCAAGCCTCCTGTGTGACAGGGACCCAACTTAGTCTAGTTTATACTGGGTTTTTTTTTAATTAACCGTACCTGATTGAATCAGGCAAAATAAAACATTGTAGTGTCTATGACATACTTCTATTGAATTAGATTAGATTAGATAGATTAGATTTTATTACTTGCCATTCGAACCTCAGAGAGGCTCAGACGAAACGCCATTTCCACAGCCATACAAACAAAACAATTCCTACACGACACACAAACAATTCAATTTACAGAAAACATCCATCACAGAGCATGCAGTGTGAGCATTGTGTACGTGTACATAACTCTGCTACCCGCCCCAACCCCAGTACAGTAGGCCTAGGGGACAGAGGAAAACCGTGGTCTACATGCTGCGCGCTAGCCGTAGAGATGCGCATGCAAGACGGTCCGCCCGCACCCACTTTCCATTAAAATCGACTCTGTGGCTATCCATGCACTCAACCATAGGCGCATGGGCTCATTGTCTCGCGGAAAGATTCAAGATTCAATTTAATTGTCACATATACCAATTAAGGTACAGTGAAATTTGGTTTACCATACAGCCATACTAAGTAGAAAACTAAAATACACACAGCACATAAAATAAAGTTTTACATAAACATCCACCACAGTGGAATCAACATTCCTCACTGTGATGGAAAACAATAAAGTTCTGTCATCTTCTTCCTTTGTACACCTGTGGTTGGGGCCTTTAAACAGGGCCATTACCTCGACAAGAACCTCAACCCACTACAGTTCGCATACTGCCACAACAGGTCAACGAAGGATGCAATCTCACTGGCTCACCACTCTGCATTGGACCACTTGGCCAATAAAAACACTTACGTCAGGCTGTTGTTTATATCCTACAGCTCGGCGTTTAATGCCTTCATCCCTTCCAAGCTGGTTACCATGGGCCTGGCCAAGCTGGCCATCCGCGAGTCAAGGCGCCAGGCGGTGGAGGGCTCTACCCGAGCCGGCTGCCTGTCCCTTTTCCGGGATTACGTCCGTGCCTGGGTGGGGTTAGAAAGGGAATACGCCCTGTCCACGGGCACCCTGAGGGAGTTCCAGGACCGCTGGGCTCCGCAGGGTATTGAATGTATCCCAATAAGGATTGTAACATAGTTGTATAGTAGTTTATTATGGATATATGTTTGTATTGTATTATGGTGGTGGGTTCTGGCTCGTTTTATTGTAGAGTAAATATTATTTTATAATAATTGAATACATTTTTGGATTAAAAAAAGAAAAAAGCTGGTTACCAAGCTCACGGAACTGAGCCTCTGCATATCCCTCTGCAATTGGATCCTCGACTTCCTCATCCACAGACCACAGGATGGTCCTTGGTCTTACAAATTGGCGGAAACACTTCATCCTCAGTAACAATTAGTACAGGAGCACGTCATGGCTGCGTGCTCAGCCCCCTGCTGTACTCACTCTATACCCATGACTGCGTAGCCGACATAGTGCAAACTCCATCATCACGTTCGCCGACGACACCACTGTGGTTGGACGGATCACAGATGGGGACGAGTCGGAATATAGATGTGAGATTGACCGACTGACCAAATGGTGCCAGCACAATAACCTGGCCCTCAACACCAGTAAGACCAACTCATTGTGGACTTTAGTAAGGGAAGGTTGAGGACCCACAATCCTGTCCACATCAATGGGATGATGGTGGAGGTAGTCAAAAGCTTCAAATTCCTGGGCGTGCATATTTCCGAAGATCTTTCCTGGACCCAACACACCAATGCAATTATAAAGAATGCACATCAGCGACTCTACTTCCTGAGAAGATTACAGAGATTCGGCATGTCGAAGAGGATTCTCCTAAACTTCTACAGGTGCACGGTAGAGAGCGTTCTGACTGGTTGCATCGTGGCCTGGTTCAGCAACTTGAAGGTCCAGGAGCGCTGCCCAGTCCATCACCGGCTTTGACCTCCCCACCGTCGAAGGGATCTATCGTAGTCGCTGCCTCAAATATTTAATGCACTATATTTGTTACTTATTGAACTTTTTCTTTTTTTTCTCTTCCCCCGTTATGCACTATGTTTACATATTGACATATTCTGTTGTGCTGCAGCAAGTAAGAATTTCATTTCCCATCTGGGACATATGACAATAAAACACTCTTGACTCTTGCCAATGGTCCACTGTTTAAGCCCTCTCATCGGGATGGTCGAAACTCCGGTGTCAGGACAAATCGGAACACTCCGCGCGGCATGGAGCTCCTGAGTCGGCCGCTGCTTACCAGAGACCACTGCTCCGACCGCTCCTTTCCACAGGCCCCGCGGTTGGAGCTCTAACACTGGTGATCCTCAACAAAACATCCCAGGCTCTGCGATGATAAGTCCAGACCGGATTTAGACAGATTTATTTTTGTTAAACCAAATTTCAAAATCCGCGGAATTCCACGGATCCCCGGAGAAATCTCATGCCTGAAGAGGATGAACTGCAGGAAGGATAGTAAAAGACTACAAGACACTGGCAGCCTAGAGAAAATGGGCAGATAGGTGGCAGAAGAAATGTAATACCGAGAAATATAAAGTGTTATGTTGTTATGTTTTCTTTTGAAAAAATAAGGGGACAAATGAAGGCACAATTCTTAAAGGGGTACAAGAAGAGATATCTAGGGCCTATATTTGTGTAAAAAAAAGACACAAAGTGTTGGATTAACTCAGTGGGTCATGCAGCATCTCTGGAGAACATGGAGAGGTGATGTTTCAGGTCAGGAATGAAGAGGAGCCCCAATCTGAAACGCCATCTATCCGTGTTCTCCGGAGATGCTGCTAGACCTGCTGAGTTACACCAGCACTGTATCCTTTTTTTTGTAAACCAGCATCTGCAGTTCCATCTTTCCACTTTTTATACTTGCGTAATTTATTAAGAAATAGCAGGACATTATGTTGAGTTTAGATACGGTGTGGAGACAGGCCCTTTGGTCCACCGTTTCCATGCTGACCATTGATCACCCATTCACGAGTTCCATGTTATCCCACTTTTGCATTCGACACTCTTGGGGCAATTTCCAAAACCAATTAACCTACAAACCTGCTCATCTTTGGAATGTGGGAGGAACCCAGCTCTTCACAGACGTCGGTCAGGATCGAACCAGAGTCTCTGACGCTGTCAAGCAGCAGCTCTACCACAGCACTACTGTGGATGTTATTGTTATCCATATTTAAGAATGGATGTAAATGTGTTGCAGTTATTGGCTGCAACCTTCCCTCCATTGATAAACTGTACACTGCAAGGGCCAGGAAGCGAGCAGGCAAGATCATCTCTGACCCCTCTCACCCTGGCCACAAACTCTTTGAATCACTTCCCTCTGGAAGGCGACTCCGGACTGTCAAAGCTGCCACAGCCAGACATAAAAACATTTTTTATCCACGAGTAGTTGCTCTACTCAACAGCGACAAATCTGTAGCCTCCCTTTGATCTGGTATTTAGTTGGTTTACATGCTTAATCAATGGTGTTTTATCATTAATGTTTTATTATTATTAATGTTTAGTGTTTTCTGAGTCATTCGTAACTATCACTGTATGTCATGTTGTTACTTGTGGGCGGAGCACCAAGGCAAATTCTTTGTATATGAATACTTGGCCAATAAACTTACTTAAGAAGTTCAATGAAGGTTTCCTCGACTGATCCCTGGAATGGCTGTGTTATCTTACAAGAGAAGTGTCACATGTATTTCGCTAGAATTTAGGAGAATGAGAAGTGATGACTGAAACAAAGGTTCAGAAGGTGTCTCGATAGGATGGAAGTCATAAGGATGTTTCATCGTTAGGAGAATAAAACATTTTAGGAAATGTGAAAGCCTGTGAGAGTGCTCCCAATAGGTGACACAGAGATACAGCAGTTAGAAATTTGTACTCGTCTGTCCTCAAATCCTCTTGTTAAAATGCCCAACGTATCACATCCCTTCATTAACGTTTGCTACACCTGCATATTTGATTTCAGTGATTTGTGTGCAAAAATAATCAAATCTCTTTGTACATTACTTTACAACCGATCTATCTGTTTGAAGTGGTTAACTTCATACTTTCCCGCATTTTTCTACACCTGCCAGGCATTTATCCACTCACTGTATCGACCACTCAAGTTGTCTTGAAGCCTCAGAACATAATACCTGCACATTTCATGTCCTTTGTAACCCGAGAAAAACTGATCTGTATTATAGATGGCGGGGGCCCATCGCACCAACCTACAGGATAGCAGCATTAGATACCGCTTGCCAGCTTATAAAAGATCAATTTATTGCCACTTACTGTGTTTTGTGTACTGAATAATTTTCAATCCACATGAATAGACTACCGCAATACAAAGCGCTTTAACTTTGCACATTAATGTTTTACTTGAGATTTTAACAAAAGCTTTCTAATAACCCAAGTACTTCATATGTACTGGTTTTCCCTTATCTATTCTACCAGTTACATCATAGAAACATAGAAATAAAGAGGAGGAGTAGGCCATTCGACCCTTCGAGCCAGCACCGCAATTTAATATGATCATGGCTGATCATCTAAAATTAGTACCCCGTTTACCCATATCCCTTGATTCCTTTAAGAGCTAAATCTAACTCTCTCTTGAAAACATCCAGTGGATTGGCAGCCACTGCCTTCTGTCGCAAAGAATTCCACAGATTCACAACTCAGGGTGACATTGTTTTATCTCCTTATCTCAGTCCTGAACGGCCTACCCCTTATTCTTAAACTGTGACACATCGGGAACATTATTCCTGCATCTAGCCTGTCCAATCCTTTAATAATTTTATATGTTTCTATATGATCCCCTTTCATCCTTTTAAATTCCAGTGAACACAAGCCCAGTCGACCCATTCTTTCATCATATGCCAGTCGTGCCATCCCAGGAATTAGCCTGGTGACCTACTCCCTCAAAAGCAATAATGTCCTTCCTCAAATTAGGAGACCAAAATTGCACACGATACTCCAGGTGCGGTCTCACCAGGGCCCTGTACAACTGCAGTAGGACCTCCTTGCTCCTAAACTCGAATAGTCTCGTAATGACGGCCAATGAAGGCATCTCCCCTTTTCCTAATGTGATACCATTCAGATAAAAATCTGCCTTCCTGTCCTTGCCACCAAAGTGGATAACCTAACATTTATCCACATTATACTGCATCTGCCCACTCACCCAACCTATCTAAAATAAAATTCCTGTATGTTAAACACAGTTTTCATTTCAGAAAGTCATAAATTTTGTCTAAATGTTCTGTTATCTCACCCTTTATAATGACCTCCACCATTTCCCCTCAAACTGCACTGCATGGGTTGGGGCCGCTGCGAGTCGGTTGCCCTGCCAGCTGCGTGTTCGTTATTTCGAGTTTTTTTGGAGGTTTTCTGGTATGTCCGAGTGTTTGTTTTTTTTTTGTCTCTCAGTGTGTCTTATGCAGTGGGTGGGGGGTAGGGGGGGGAAACCGTTTTTTGGCCACTTCCTCATAGAGAGGCAACTTTTTCCATGTTGTTTCTCCGCCTCCCCTCTTGCGGCCTAACAGCTTGGATTGGAGCGGCATTTCCCGGAGTCAGGTCCGGAGCTTCAGCAGCGGGCGCAGCGTAGACTTTTCCATCGAGAAGTGGGGGCGAACCCTTACCGGGGGTCGCCAGAAAGGAGTGCTTCGATCGCTGGCCTGGTGACTTTGGCATCGTGGAGCTGTGGTCTGTGGAGCTTTTAGCCGTGGGCTTTGCGCGCCGTTACCATCCGGAGTCTGGGATCCCTCACCAGGAATCGCCAAAGAAGTGCTCCGACCGCTGGCCGAAAACATAGTGAAGCCGCGGTCTCCGGTAGGAAGCGCCCGATTCAGGCACTCCAAGCCGCAGAGTGTCCATCCGTCCCGACGTCGGAGTTTCGAGCATCCCGACGAGAGGGCCTGTACATCGGGCCGTCCGTAGCGGCGACTACGGAGGGTTCATGGCCCCGACCACGGATGAACAAAGGAGGAGGACTGTCTGAATGTTATTGCCTTCCCCCACAGTGAAGAATCCACTGTGGTGGATGTTCATGTTATATTCTATTGTGTATTGTGCTCTTTTTGATTGTGTGGCTGCATGGTAAATCAAATTCCACTGTACCTTAATTGGTGCATGTGGCAATAAATGTGAACTTGAACTTAACTTTGCTGTCCACAGTGCATGGTCAGTTGATTTCAAGTTACAGCAAAAGCTCAGATCAGTATTTCATGGCTTTTTAAATATCCCTCTTGTATTTTCTTTATAACTGCTCTCATCAATCAATCAACTGGATGGCCCAGTGGAAAGTAGAGAAAAAGAGACCGCACCCTATCAGAGATATTCCCTTCATCCTATCCATTCTCCTCTGGTCGCCAATTTCTCTGCAATTTAAAGCTAATTTGTTTTCTCATTTTCCAATTCTAATGAACAATGTTCTACCCGAAACATTAATTTTGTTTCTTTTTCAAAAGATACTGCTGGACATACTGAGAGTTTCAAACATTTTCAATTTATATTACTTATTTTAGATTTAAAATGTCCCTCATTTTGCATTAAATACATATCTGAGGATGCTTTTAAAATCCATACGCACGTTTCTTCTCATTCTTAATTTTTATTCGCTTCATAATTTTTTGTCTTCTGCTAAAATCTGGACTGCTCCCAATAGATTTGCTATTTTGTTTGGCTATTTTATACAATTTATCTTCAAGTCTCATACTGTCCTTAATTTTTGTCATGTCATCGTCATTTCTTTTGTATTATATATTTAGTATTTTTTACTTGAACGAAAGGGACTTTGACAAAAGACAGCAATGTTTAACTGTTGAAGTTAGCAGAAAAGATCTTTGGAAAAGCACTGCAGGGTGCTAGACAGATTTCTTTGGGTTATTGTCTATTTTGCTGTATAAAATGCAACAAAGATAAGGGTTTTGCCGCCACAACTGTGCTGGCAGAATTACCTTCAGTTTCCATTTCTGTAATACTGCTGCAAATAGAGTCTGGGTGATTACTTAATAACAACTCACCTTTGAGATTTCATATTAAGAATTGTCTCATGTAAAAAATAAATCATTCATGAAACCCTTGTCTGAAGCACGTGGTGCAGCAACTGTGCATGTTTCACAAGTAAAAATAAATGTATGCCAAATCCCATGGATATGCTAATAGCTGATGCTAGTTTGTCTAAGCTAACAACTGTTGCTGGAAAATTATTACAGCAAGATTAGTTAAGAAATTGCAGAAATATTGATGAGCACGTCCACCTTCCATGACTTCAGCCGAACAAGCATTACCTAATGACATAAACCGACACCACTGCTGCACAAGTGGTCACGTCTTACAAACACTTATTTTTGCGGTGCTGGCTCGAAGGGCCGAATGGCCTACTCCTGCACCTATTGCCTATTTACAAAAGCAAAACTTACTTTCATAATAATATAATATTAAACCAACAAAACTTACCCACTAGCCAAATTGAGAAGTTCTTGCTTTTCAGACACACTTGACTTTTCTTCTAGTTCCCAAAGCAGAACATTGACAAGGTGGGAATTCTTGATAGTAATGGGCACTTCTTCAAACATATTCTCGGAAGTAATGAGTGCTTTCTTTATTCTAGGTGATAAAGACACAAGTAATATTAAGATTAGTAATGCTTCCAAATTTCTTCATAAAGATAAATTATATTTTAAACATTAGCTTTTATACAGCAAAAAGGTCCAAACGAATCAGTAATACGTTGGTTCACATGGATTTATAAGTGCATCACTTATTTTATTGACAACCCCAATCTGACTGTGGACATTTCTTTTTATTCAGGCTATTTCAAGATTTCAGTTAGGAACATAATTAGGAGCCACTCAGGCCTTTGATCATACTGGCCATTCAACAAAATCATGGCTGATTCATTGTAGCTTCAACATCCTAGGTAACCTTTCACTCTCTTACTTATGAAGTATCTATCAAACTCTGCCATTAAATATTCAGAGTTTGCTTCCACTATCCTTTGAAAAAGAGTTCCAAAGGCTCAAGACCCTGAAAGAAAGAAAAAAATCCTACCGTTGTCTTCGAGGTGCAATCCTTTACTTTTAGAGATTTGCCCTCAGAGGAAATATCCTTTCCACTTCCACCTGTCAAGATCCTTCAGGATCTTATACATTTCAACCAAATTGTCTAACTGTACTGAACTCCAGCACACATAAGGTGAGCTTGCCCAACCTTTTCTCATGAGACAAACCCACTCACTCCAGGTGCTAGTCTCGTGTAAACTTTATCTGAACTGCTTGCACTCTTAACATTCTTCCTCAATTAAGAGCAATGGGGTACAAAGTTCCCCGAGAGATGGCTCCACCAATGCCCAATTTAAATGAACAATATTTTACTTTTTCCAAAACTAATAATTTCATATTTCCCCATGTTATGTTGTATTTGTTAAACCTTTGCCCTACCGTTAACTTATCTATAACATCTTGTAGTCTGCTGACCTCTTCACAACTTATTTTTCAACCTATCTTTATATTATGCTTGTGGAGAGATACACTGGTGACAACTTGAAGAGAATGAATAGAGAGGGGCACTAAGCTCTATGAACAGTCAGGAAAGACATGAAGACTGAGGAACTTGGGAAAGTTAATGACGATGTCTTGAGGACAGTCTGTATTACAGTTGAGGAAGTGTTGGCTGTCCCAAAATATACGAAGGAAGAGAAATCTGCCAGGCATGATCAGGTATATATAGGCACTGTGGCAAGCTAGAGAAGAAATTGTAGCAGCTTTGTCTGAAATACATGAATTATTGTTAGAGGCGGGTGAAGTGCTGCAAGAGTGGCTAGTGATGCGCCTCTGTTTTAAGGGCTGCAAATAATGGGCCTGTCCCACTTAGGCGACTCTTTAGGCAACTGCCAGGGGCTAGTTTTAATGGAATTCACCTACGACACCTGGCGACAAACTACGTCAGCACCTACGACAACACCCACGTCAACCTACGGCAGCAAAAATTGTCGCCACTGTGGCCAAAAAATGTTCAATATGTTGAAAATGTTGTGGCAGTCGCCTGTAGTCACCCAAAAAAAATCGCCCGTGGGACAGGCCCATTAATATCTGGGAACTAAAGAACAGTAAGCCTAACATTTGTGGTAAGGACTGGAGCAGATTTTGAAGGACACGATATACATGCTTCTGGATAGACAGGGATAGTTTTGTGCTTGGGAGATCATGTCTCACAAATTTGATAGTGTAGTTGAAGTAACCAAGCCCTAGTTTGGAAGGGTTTGGTCGGCATAGATGAGTTTGGCTGATCCTATGAAACAGTATATCACACACTGATTCACTATCCTCTGTGTCCTTCTGCTTGGTGAATATCGATGCTAAGTACTCGTTTAGTACTATGTCTCGAACTCCAGTGTATGGTCCCGAGACTCTCAGAACAACAAGGCGATCACTAGCAGTGTTAAATTGTGGTAGAGAAGAAGACAGAACAAATGCGGCAGACCAAGACAAACCAGAAGGAATTTCAAAAATAAGCTTAGAATGTTTGCATGCAGGCGTTCCAAATGCGATGAATTAGATTGGTGACTGAAAATAGAAATAGCTTTGTGGAAATATAATATAGTGGTCTAAAAATTAAAACAGAGCCAAGATGACAAAGCTGGGCACTTAATAGTCTATGGTACAGAGGGGGAGATAAAAAAAGATGTGCAGAATTTATTGCTGAAAAGAGAAAGATTAAATGAGGGGTTATAAAACCATTTACAAAGTTAAGCAAGAGGAAGCTATTATGTTTTCTTAGGTATTATAACAGGCCAAAAAATAGTGAGAAGACAGAGGAGCAAACCTGTATGGAAATTTGAAATGTGCGGACAGTAAAGTGGTGATTATAACTAAGCCTATAACAACAAATAACCTTAATTAAGCCAATGACATCAAAGGATAACATGGTAGGGGACTTCCTGCAATGTGCTTGGGAGAAGCATCTTGATGGATAGGTTTCTGGCACAATGTTGAAGCCATTGCTGATTTAATTGCAATTGGGGGGGAATTTACACCAAATTGTCCAAGCACTTGTGGGAGAATATTAGGAAGCAGCAATTATTGGAGCATGTAGATTAAATTTAAATTATTATTAAGGGGCTGAACCTCTACCCTGAAGTAGAACCTCTGGGGTGGAAGATTGCAACCTTCACGTGTTTCGACTAATGCATTCAACTCGACGTGCACAAACTGATGATCAAATAGAACAAGTTGTCCTACAACTTTAGGCTGTGCACGCCACACGAAAGAAGAAGTAGAACCTCCAAACTGGATGATAGTCATTCATTTTTCAATTACCTCTCTACGATTCCGTGAGTCAGCAGAATGAGAAGTGATTTGGGGTTAAACACAAGAAAATATTGGTAGCTAGAAATAGAATTGAACATTGCGTGACCTTCAAGAGGTGATGCCTTGGGTACAGGTTAGGCACAGTCCCACAAGGAGGAAAAGTTAAAGAATGAATGTCAGAAATATCTGGATAACAAAGACAGAGACGTTGATGAAAGGAAAACAAAAGGACTGCACGACACGTATCAGGAGAATAATTCCAGAAAGTTAGACTCAACATAGCAAGGTGAGAGGGAACAAGAGAAAGAAGACAAGTAAGAGAGACTATTGTAAAGCCCCTGTCCCACTTAGGAAACCGGAACGGAAACCTCTAGTGACCTTGCCTGCGACCCAAGGTTTCTATGAGGTCGCCGGAGGGTTTGGTCACTCGCCTGGAAAGCCTCGAGCTGGATCGACCGAAGCGTGAGCTGCAGCTACAGACCGCACACACACACATATTGCAAAGGTGGGGGCCATGGAGAGTGGAGGAGCGCTGTCTGCGCAATGAAGAGGAAGATAAACGGCTGCCACAGAGCACGGTAAGTCCTTTAGAGAGCGCGGGAGGGGGGAGAAGGGGAGCGAAGGAGAGAGAAGCAGAGAGAGGGGAGAGAGAGGGGAGAGAGAAGGGGAGAGAGAAGGGGAGAGAGAAGGGGAGAGAGAAGGGGAGAGAAGGGAGAGAGAAGGGGAGAGAGAAGGGGAGAGAAGGGGGAGAGAAGAGAGTGTGGAGGGGAGAGAAGGGGAGAGAAGAGGAGAGAAGGGGATAGAAGGGGGAGAAGGGGAGAGAAGGGGGATAGAAGTGGGGAGAAGGGAGAGAAGGGGGATAGAAGTGGGGAGAGAAGGGAGAAGAGGAGAGAAGGGAGCGAGAATTGGGAGAGAAGGGGGGTGAGAAGGAGTGGAGACAGTTTTAAGAAGTTTAATAAAGTTTAGTGGGCATTTTACCTACCGATGGGTCTTCTAGGTCGTTGAAATTCCAATGAGCCAATCAAGATGGCCGGTCAGCGAAGGAGTTGGCCTTCGACTGCCTGTAAGTAAATAGCGACCCCACTCCACTGGCTTCGACCAAACGGCAACCTATTTTTAGTCGAGGCCGGTTTTGATCATGTGAAAACAATCGAAGCAACCTAGAAGAAGCCTCGACCACGCGGAAACCACTTTTGACCAGGGAGAGCGACCAAAACCTCCAGCGACCTCATGGAAACCTTGGGTCGCGGGCAAGGTCACCAGAGGTTTCCGTTCTGGTTTCCTAAGTGGGACAGGGGCTTAAGAGAACAGCAATTTGGATAAACATGAATTCAAGTTTTTTTAAATGGGTAGACAAGGGATGGGCCAAATTCAGGATAAAGAAGGTGATCTGTGCACAGAGGAAGTAGGTATAACTGAAATATTAAATGTGTAGCAGTACCATGAGACTGATAGTTGTGGTAATGAATATGGTATAAATTACTACAGAGGAGAAACCAGCAAAACTGGTTAACCTGTGAATTAATCAGTTACCTCGTCTTTACAAGAAGCACTCTGGGTTACTGTGGGGGGGGATAGGGACAGCTGGTTCAGAAGAATTTACCACCCTCACCAGATGCCAGAGCACTTCAAAATGACTTCCTTATTTCAAAATGGAAGCAAAGGCTTGTCGGACCACTCGTCGTTTGATCTCAGTTGTGGCTATGTTTTTTTAAAACAAGGATCAGGGAAAACTTTGATAAACGCTTGGTGAACAGATCAAATTATTTAAAAAAGAGCCGGAAGGAATTTGTTCAAATCAAATGATGTTTAAGTATGCAAATTTAATTCGTAATGAGGGTAGCACAGTAGGCCAATGAAGGGAATGAAGAAGCCTGAAGCAGGTACCCAATCTGAAATATCACCTATCCATCTTCTCCAGATATCGCTTGACCTGCTGAATTGCTCAAGCACTTTCTGCCTCTTTTTTCTAAAATCAGCATCTGCAGTTCCTTGTTTCCACTAACGTAATGTAGTGGATGTTGTTCGTATAGACTTTCACAAAGTATTTTATAAGATCCCACACAAAGACTGATCAATAACATGAATGTACGTGGAACAAAACAAAGCAGCATTGAGCTTTAGAAATTTGATTTAAAGGTAACGACAAAGTTTGAATGGCGAGTGGCAGATTGTGGTCTTCTCCAAGGGGCAATGATGAGGCCACCACTTTATTTTTAACGTTTATGACTTAAACATAGCGTGTGGCAAAATTTACACATTTGCTGATGACACAAAACCTGTAATGCAAGAGTATGAGGAAGATAGCCAAAGACTGCTAGAGTGACAATCTGGCTGAATGCAAAGATAACGGGTAAATGAAATGTAATACAGGATAGTGCAAAGTGATGCACACTGGCAAAAAGAATACAGAGACAATTTGGAGCATATATAGCACGGTTCTAAGCTGTGCACAAAGAAAGTGACTGACGGATATGCACAGAAATCTTTGAAACTGGCAATTAAAACTTCCCTCAAAGTCAACAAGATGAAGGCTAGTTATCTACTTCAGGAAGCTTAAGAGAAAATTCAGCATTATCACCAATGCCTTCCACAGATGCACCATGGAGAACATACTGTCAGGCTGCACCACAGGTTGGTTTGGGAACAGCTCTGCCCAAGACAACAAGAAATTGCAGTGCACTATAGATCAGGTCCAGTCCATCACACAAACCTGACTTCCCACCACTGACACAATCTACACTTCATGCTACCTCGATAAAGCCACCTACATAATTAAAGACTTGTTCCACCCCCGTCATTCCTTCTTCTCCCTGCTTCTATCAGACAGAAGGTACAGAAGCTTGAGAGCGTGCATCACCAGACTCAAGAACTGCTTCCTTCCCTATATTATGAGGCTTCTGAATGGTCCATCCATAAGCTAGGTCACTGTCCGATTCATCTATGCTCCATTATTGACATCAGTCATTGTCGATGGAACTGATGCACAACATTGCTGAGAACTATAACTCTATCCAGAACTGTATTTTGATCTTTATTCTGGACCCTTTGCTCTATCTATGTTACTTGATTGTATTTAGGTATAGTATTGTCTGATCTATTTGGATAGCATGCAAAACAAAGCTTTTCATTGTACCTTGGTACACATGACAATAATCAACCTAAACCTAAAAGTTGGGAGATCAATTAGTAAAGTGTTAGGATAATATGCTTCATATATAAGGACAATGTGCAAAAGCAGGGAAGTTCACATTGAATTTTTGAAATACATTCTGCACCAACTATCAGCAGACAATGGATGCGAAGGTCCAAGAAAGGCAGCAGAAAAGAATTGCTGGAATGATTCCAAGGATGAAAGATTGAGTTAAAAGTTAGACTGTCGAGGCAAATAAACTCCTCAGAAAATAAAAGTTGGGTTAAGATTTGATAAGGTGCACACTATCATAATTGATATTAGTGAAATAGATAGAAGACTGACCATTAATCTGATGATAGCCTGTTATAGAGTGGACGTGGGGAGGATCTCTCCACATGGGAGAGTCTAGGACCAGAGACCATAGCCTCAGAATAAAAGGACGGACCTTTAGAAAGGAGATGAGGGGGAATTTCTTTAGTCAGAGGGTGGTAAATCTGGGGCATGCATTGCCACAGAAGGCTGTGGAGGCCAAGTCAATGGATATATTTAAGGTGGAGATTGAGAGATTCTTGATTGAGTGGTTTCAGGAGTTATGGGGAGAAGGTAGGCAAATGGGGTTGAGAGGGAAAGATAATATCAGCCATGATTGAATGGCGGAGTAGACTTGATGGGACAAAAGGCCTATCAATTATGAATGAACTTATGATTCAAGGTATAACATGTACAGATTTAATTTCCCCCCCCAAAAGTATGAAGAGGAATGTGAAAAAACACATACTCCCACTAGGGGTGAGGAATCAGAATGTATACTCTGCGCTAAGTTGGCATAGACCTCTATGGGCAGAATGGTCTCCTATGCAGTGGCATTACCAAGGCTTAAACACAAGAGGTGCTGTGAGCGCTACAAAAACACAAGAGCTCCCTCCACTGATGGAAACAAATATTGCCCCATATAAACTTGAGACTTTCATACAAACCAGCCATAGAGAGAGACAGAGTCATACAGCACGGAAACAGGCCCTTTGAAACTGCACAAATTTTAGTAACGATTCTGGAAATAATTGATTTAGCTTCTGCTTCGTTGCAGATCATGGTCTATGTTCATATTATCAGGTACCCTGACAATGGAGATAATCTCATGACAAATCCTCTCAATTTTGAAAACATTGCCTCCCATTGGTCTTATCCTGTCATGAAGGGACCCAATTCAATGAGTTTCTGTTAATAATTATAACTTCTCATTCATGCCATCATTCTGTCAAAACTCTGATACTGCCTCTGCTTAGTTTTAAGGTCCATCCACAAGGGTGTCTGGAACTCAGACAATAGTCCAATTGTATCCCAATTAGCATCTTACATAAATTCAACGATGAACTTCAAAAACGTTCAGTCACAGGGCTTCATTCCTTCGCATATATCACTTAAAGACTTGAATTGTAAGCTATCTTGTAACCTTCTGAAACAAAATATACTGAAGGATGAATGGATCTTAAAACCAAGCAAAAGGAGTATAAAGGTTTTGGTAGAATTCCTTTTACCTATTTACTATTTGTTATCAATCAAATAAATTCATGAAAATGATATGTAGTTTATATATTAACATGAAATAGTCCCATAGCAGGGAAGTTATCGTTTTAATTACTGTTGTTAACAACTTTAAGCTTTCTTGTGAACTTTTTGCAATTAAATTGCCTCAACATCATAAATGATTGGCTGCCGTGCCATTTTGGGAATCACTGCTATAGGTTGTTTAATGTTTTGTGCAGGCGCATAAACACCTAATGTGTAGGAAAGAACTGCAGTTGCTGGTTTAAATCGAAGGTAGACCCAAAATGCTGGAGTAACTCAGCGGGACAGGCAGCATCTCTGGAGAGAAGGAATGGGTGATATTTCGGGTCAAGACTGTTTTTCAGACTTATAAACACCGAATGCATTCTAAAATACAACTTAAGTGACCACTTGATATAGAGAGTCTAATCAGAACAAATTCCACCCTGCCCACAAATTCACCTGGACAACTCTGACACCTCTCTCCCCTTTCTTCATCGCTCCATAGTCTCCATCGCAAGGGCAGACTATTGATTGATGTCTACTATAAACCTGCGGTCTCCCACAGTTATCTGTACTACACTTCCTCCCACATTGTCTCTTACAAAGATGCTATCCCCTACTCTCAATTTCTCCGACCACCACTTCTGCTCCTTAAGTTGAGACTTTCCACCCCAGGGCATCTGAGATGTCCTCGTTCTTTAGTAAATGCGGCTTCCCTTGCTGTCATAGATGGATCCCTCACCTGCATCTCCTCTGTGTCCCATAGTTATGCTCTTGCTCCTCCTCCTCCCAGATTGAACAAGGTTAAAGATCACCTAGTCCACACCTTTCACCCCACCAGCCTCCACATCCAACACATCATCCATCCTCCGACTTTTCCAACACCTCCAATGTGATCCCACCACCAATAACATCTCCCATACCCATGCCCTTCAACAGATACTGCTTCCTCCGCAACGTCTAGGCTCAATCATCCCTCCCCAGGTACTTCCCCCTGCAACAGCAAGAGATGCAACATCTGTCTGCAAATCTTCTCCCCGACCTACATCCAGGGACCTCAAGTAGTCATTCCAGGTGAGACAGAGGTTCACATACACCACTTCCGCCTCCGTTTCGCCTAACATTCGCGCTTGGTCCGCCAAGGCCTACCGGATCTCCTGGTTGCTAACCATTTTAACTTGTCTTCCCATTCCCATACTGACCTTTCTGGCCTCATAAGTGATAGGAGCAGAATTAGGCTATTCGGCCCATCAAGTCTTCTCCGCCATTCAATCATGGCTGATCTATCTTTCCCTCTTAACCCCATTCTCCTGCCTTCTCCTCATAACCCCTGACACCCTGGTCCTCCTCCATTGCCAGACACACACCCAAACTGGAGGAAGAATACCTCCGTATTCCACCTGGGTAGTTCACAACCCAATGGTACGAACATTGAATTCTCCAATTTTAGTAACCGTCCCAATTTCCTTCCCCCAAACCCCTCTTCCCATCTTCACCAGTTTCCCCGACCCTCCCTTGTGCCCTTCCTGGACTCGCACTATTTCTCCCCTCCCCCTCCATTTCCTCCTCGAGCTTCACAATTTGCAACTCTTCATTCCTTTTATCTCACAACTTCTGTCTTTTCATCACTGGCCTTTATTTACCATCTACCTATTAACCCCCTCCCTCCCTCCCTCCCTCCACCTGCATCAAGATATTACCTGCCATGCTCGTTCTTGTCCTTCCTCTTTTCTAGTTATCTTCATCCTAACTACAGTCAGTCTGAAAAAGGGTCCTGACCCACAACGTCATCAATCCATGTTCTCCAGAGATAATGCATGACCCGCTGAGTTACTTTACACTTTGTCCTTTTTACAAACCTGTATCTGCAGTTCCTAGTATCTAAGCTCCATTTTTTGCCCTTATGTTTCCCGATAGCATCTTAGAGACTAGTGGGATACCAGAAAATTATTGTGTATTTACATTCCATATTCCACTTGGGTAGTTTTCTTCATCCTTGAGAAGTATTTCGTTCTCTTGACATATCAAAATTCTTAAGCAGTGACAATGATATATGCTCATTTATGAATTATACTTTTTGCTTTTTGGTATGGAGAGATATGAGCCACACGTAGACAAGAGGGACAATCTGTTGATGTAGTGACTCCCACATCTATCTAGACTGCACTTCTTCACACCCTGCCTCATGTAAAGACTCTATCCCCTACTCCCAATTCCTCCGTACACACCGCATCTTTGACCAAGATGAGGTGTTCCATACCAGGACATCTGAGATGTCTTCATCCTTTAGGGGACAGGGGGTTCCCCTCATCCATCATAGATGAGGCCCTCACTAGGGTCTCCTGGGTATCCCACAGCTCTGTTCTTGCATCTCCCCCCCCCCCCCCCCAGTCACCACAGGGACAGTCTCCCTAGTCCTCACCTTTCACCCCATCAGCCATTGCATACAGCACATAATCATCCAACATTTTCACCACCTCCAACGGGATACCACTAGCTTTCCGCAGAGACCGTTCCCTCCACAACTCCCTGGTTAACTCGTCCCTTCCCACCCAATCCACGCCCTCCCCAGGTACTTGCCCCTGCAACGCAGGAGATGCAACAACTGTCCCTATACCTCCTCCCTCAACTCTGTCCAAGGACCCCAACAGTCTTTTCAGGTGAGGAAGAGGTTCACGTGCACCTCATCCAACCTTATCTACTGTATCTACTGTTCCAGCTGTGGACTCCTATACACGGACGAGACCAAGTGCAGGCTCGGCGATCGTTTCGCTGATGACCTCTGCTCAGTCCGCATAAACCTACCTGATCTGCCCTCCCCCTTTAACTCCCACTCCTATTTCCACATCGACCTTTCTGTCCTGGGCCTCCTCCATTATCAGAGTGAGGCCCGGCGCTAATTGGAGGAACAGCACATCATATTTCGCTTGGGCAGCTTACACCCCAGTAGTATGAATATTGACTGCTCTAACCAAGTAACCCTTGCCTTCCTGCTCTCTCCATCCATCCCCCTTCCCAGTTCTTCGACCAGTCTGACTGTCCAGATTACATTTTGTCTCTGTTTGCTTTGTTTTCACCGTCTCCTTGTTAACAATGATCTATTGTACATTTTCCTTAATCTTCATCACTTTTGACATCTTGTTTTCACACTCTTTACCCTTCCTTATCACTATGTCTCCCTCTCCCTTGACTCTCAGTCTGAAGAAGGGTCTCGACCCAAAACGTCACCCATTCCTTCTATCCAGAGATGCTGCCTGTCCCGCTGAGTTACACCAACATTTTGTGTCTATCTTCTGAGAATTTTCAGCATTTATTTATTTTATTTAAACTTCTGCAGTTAAAAAAAAACATATATACATCACTGTATCAGATATAAAAAGCAAATGGAAGCCAACTAAAATAAAACACACAAAGTACTAAAGTAACGCAGTTGATCAAGCAGCATCTCTAGAAGTTAGTCAAATTGGTTGGCATGCATGAGTTGGGCCAAAGGCCTGTTTTTCTGCTTTGTGCCTCCATGACTATGTATAATTATTTGAATTTCTACATTAAATGCTATTGTTGACCTTGACGAACATCAGTTTTTCTTACTAAATACAACAAAATTAAGATTACTTTAAATGAAATTTATAAGTATACAAAAGCAATAGAGAAAAAACAGCAGTTGAACCTAAATGCTATCTTTTTTAACTTTGCAAAGTAGTTTATGAAAGAATAATTGTTGTAATTATGGAGGAAAGGGGCAGCCAATATGCATACAAGTAGTTCCCACAAACACTAACTTGATCATGATCAGATTTACTCTCAGCAATGTTGATCAATTGAAAGTTACAAGGAATTGAAATTCTCTCTAGTAATTACATACGGGGAAACTCCTTAACTCCTACAATTAGTGCTTTAAAATCTTTGACATCTACTTGAATCAGTAGATAGTGTTAACTTAACATCCTATCTGAAAAAATGCACCTTTGATAATGTAGCGCTCCCTTGTACTGCAATGAGGTTGCAGTCTTATTTTTCTTTGCTCAAACTAGAATGGGACTTGGACCCAGTGCAAAATTAAAACATCACCTACACCAAAATAAAATGGCGGCATATCCATCAGGAAGAACTGAACAGTGTATGATCTGGTTCTTTAAAAAAGTTGACTTCGTAGAAGTATTCCTAAATTATATATCAATGGGATAGCTGGTGAAGTTTTCTTGTGTGAGAATATTTAATTCTGGGAGGAATAAATACTTGATGATCACTAACCAACCCAATAAATCAGTCAGGAAAAGTGTCTTTATGCAACATGATAAATGGGATAGACGGACGTCTGCATGAAGTGTTTGAGGCACTGAAAGAGAAATTGGATAAATAAATTAACAAGATTGGAATAGAGGATAAGTTATTACTGCTTGAAGATGCAAACTGAGCAAAAACAGCACAAAATATATATTCAAATAAAAACACGAGGTGCAGAAAATATTAAGAATAAAAGGTAGGGTCAATGGAGAGAGAAAAAGTTCAGGTTTCGATCTGATGACCTTTTTTCAGAAGAGGTGAGAATAAACAAGGGATTTTTTGTGATTGGTGGAGTCGGCTGGGCTTGTACACTCTCGATTTTAGAAGGATGAGAGGGGATCTTATTGAAACATATAAGATTATTAAGGGTTTGGACACGCTAAAGGCAGGAAACATGTTCCCGATGTTGGGGGAGTCCAGACCCAGGGGCCACAGTTTAAGAATAAGGGGTAAGCCATTTAGAACGGAGATGAGGAACACTTTTTCACATAGTTGTGAGTCTGTGAAATTCTCTGCCTCAGAGGGCGGTTCTCTGGATACTTTCAAGAGAGAGCTAGATAGAGCTCTTAAAGATAGCGGAGTCAGGGGATACGAGGAGAAGGCAGGAACGGGGTACTGATTGGGGATGATCAGCCATGATCACATTGAATGGCGGTGCTGGCTCGACGGGCCGAATGGCCTACTCCTGCACCTATTGTCTATGAGAAAATGGTGCAACTGGTGCTGTCAGGTAAGGAGGGTCATGAGGCTTGTTTATTGCAGTGATCTGTCTGAAGATTAAAAGAAAAGAGAGAAATTAAAGCAGAGACAGAAACAAGTTGTTGCAAATCTGAAACAAAAGGGACTCCTGGGGAATACCCAGCAAAAAAACAGAAAGAAGATTATCTGAAATCATTAAATTCACAATAACACACAATGTTAACTCATGCTCTGCTTCACACAATCCTAGAACTGTCCTATTTTCTCCTCCATCCTCAATAATCTCCTACTTGCATCTGTTCCAGAGAGACGTAATAAGCCTTCATCGCATTTCAGTCAGCAGCACCACTACTTTGAGTGTTCAGTTTATTTCTGTCTCTAACTTTTCTTTCTCTTAACCTTTAAACACAACTGTTTTCTCACTGTTGGTTTTGAAATGCCATTGACCGGAAACATGTCAAACACAACACATAATCCTCCAAAATGTCCGCCACCTCCAACGAGATCCCACCACTAGCTATATTTTCCCATCTCCACCCTTTCCGCCTTCCGCAGAGACCATTCCCTCCACAACTCCCTGGTTAACTGATCCCTTCCCACCCAAACCACCTCCTCCCCAGGTACCTTCCCCTGCAACCGCAGAAGATGCAACACCTGTCGCTATACCTCCTCCCTCAACTCTGTCCAGCGACCCCGACAGTCCTTTCAGGTTAGGCAGAGGTTCACTTGCACCTCCTCCAACCTCATCTACTGTATCCGTTGTTCAAGATGTGGACTCTTATACATCGGCGAGACCAAACGCAGACTGGGCGATCGTTTCGCAGAACACCTTCGCTCAGCCCACCTGAACCAACCAGATCTCCCGGTTGCTGGACACTTTAATTCTCCTTCCCATTCCCACACAGACCTTTCTGTTCTCTGTCTCCTCCATTGTCAAAGTGAGGCTAAACTCAAATTGGAGGAACAGCATCTCATATTGCGCTTGGGCAGCTTACAGCCCAGTGGTATGAATATTGATTTCTCTCACCTCAGGTAGCCCTGGCATTCCCTCTCTCTCCATCCCTCCCCCACCCAAGGTGCACTGGCTTCTCATTTTAGCCCTACAAATAGCTTACTATGGCCTGTTTCCTTAATCATCAATACTTTTTTGCATATCTTTCATTCATTGTTCTTTGAACTTGAACGTTAACTTATCTCTCCACATCACCGTTTATATCTCTTATCCCTAACCAGTCATGGAAGGGTCTCGACCCGAAACGTCACCCATTCCTTCCCTGCAAAGATGCTGCCTGTCCCACTGAATTACTCCAGCTTTTTGTATCTATCTTCGACCTGAAACATCAACTGTTTTTCTCTTTCTCCATAGATGTGGTCTGACAGGCATAGCATTTCCAACATTCTCTGGTTATTTTCTCCAACTTTTCATACTTGCGGATTTTTAAAAATTAGAAACAGAAAAATAGCAGTAAACGTATAGTGCCACGTGAATCTGTTCCATCCATATCATATCTCAGTGTAACTGCCCCCCCTCACTCCCCTTCCCTATACCCCTTTGATAACCTTTGTTGCCAGAAATCCATTTATGCTCCACCCAAGCCAGTCCCATTTAGCCGTGTTTGGCCCATATCGCTCCAGACCTTTTCTATCCAGTATCTTTCTTAGTGTCTCTAAAATGTTATTATACTTGCCTTAAATATTCATCTGGTAGCTAATTCCATATATCCACTATCTTTTGCGTGATAAAGTTGTCTCTCAGGTTCCTGTTAAATCTTTCCTCTCTCACCTTAAAGCTATGCCCTCGAGTTCTTGATTCCCGACCCTGGGATAGGGATGCTGTGCATTCGCCCTATCTATTCCCCTCATGATTTTATACACCTCTGTAGGATTCCTCAGACTCCTGCATTCTAAGGAATAAAGTCCTAGCCTGCCCAACCTCTCCCATTAACTCAGGCACTTGACTCCCGGCAAAATCCTTATAAATCTCCTTTGTACTCTTTTCAGCTAATGGCATCTTTCATACGGCAAAGTGACCAAAACGAAACACAATACTCTAAATGAGCATCACAAATTCTCTCTAGTTACCCCTTTTCCTTTAATGTACTTTTGAAATATCTTTGGATTCTTTTTAATCTTACCTGCCAGGGCTACCATGCCCTCTTTTTGTCCTCTTGATTTTCTTCCAAAGTATGCTCCTCAACCCTCTATACCCCACCATGTGTGAATGTCCACAATAATATATCGTTTAAATTGTGCTGAGTGCACAGTCTGAATCTAATCAAGATTGCAGAAAAACTCAAAGAGCAACACAACCCACAAGTTAAGAAAATAGATGCCACAACTGCTATACACATAGTTCCCAGGTGTTTTAGTATAATAGTATGTTGTATATATTATACAATTTGAGCACCACTTTTAATATAGCCAACAGCAACATATTGCTTTATGTACTGTGTAAATCTGATGGTAATGTTGGATAAATTTAAAGGCTCTAGAACAAATGTGATTACTTACCCTTCAGGAGTGAAATCTTTCTCTTTGCAAACCTCCATTAATTTTGGAGTCAGTCGATAAGCTTTCAGTGAAAGAGAGCCCTGTGCAGTTTTAATTGGATCTGGAAACATCAAGATGAGAAAGAGTAAGCTGATTCTTAATACCACTTATATTTTACAGATAAACAATGCCTTGCTACTGCAGAAATATCATTGTGAAAATCAAACCGCATCAACATTGACGTACTCTTCTTGCAAGAGACCCAACAAATACAGGTATTTGAAGCAGCAGCCTGGCTGATCCAACATTATAACATGATAACTTTTTTTGTAAAGGCATTGAATCTTTACCGAAAATTGGCCGTAATTGTGTAAGCACTGTAGAAAAGTCATTGTTTGCACAGCACATACAGGGAGCATATGTAATGGCCTGACATTTTTTCTGTGGATCTGCTGCTGCAAATAAGGAATCTTTGCCCTGATACAGTGAATCCCCTGTGTCTAGTAGGAAAAATAAGCTTCTGTCCATACTGAGTGCTTATGCACTGATGGAATATGATGTTTTGGCTTACTCACAGCATATTAAACATCCATGGGCAATATTTTATATTCCTAGTAAGATAAGTCAAACTCCAGAAATTCTCTGGAATTACGAAACTGAAACAGATCCGGAAAAAAACTTCCTTTGAGAATTAAACCTCTGAATTGGTAAAGAGAACCTGATTCTCAAGCATCTACATACCGGAGAAAAATAGAAAACTTTTTCTCCTCTCAGAGGACAGTATGAGGCACATTATTGGGGCAGAATAAATAGAGCTTGAAAATATATTAAATCATACCAAATCAGACGAAATAGGATTTGTTATTTGAAAGCGATATTAGCGCCCCCAAAAGAAAAGTGATGCCAAAGACTGCCAAACGGTTAAAAATATAATCTACGCTATTATGTTCTGTAACAAATTTGTCTCTAGTTCAATCAGCAATTTCAGCCATTCTTTCAACAAGAAACTAATAGGGAGGTACAATATATGGGAACTCCAGCTTCCCCTTTGGAGGTTTTTAGTGTAAAAAATGCAAATACGATAGCTGTTGCTTCTGTTGTTCCATGGCAAATGGCAGTGGGACATATGTGTACTCTACCACTTCCCTAACATAGATTTAAGTTAGGTATGCATCTCCCAAGATCAACAATATAAATCTTTATGTATCTGTTTATGTTCAGTTTGCTACTAATTTATTACATGAAATCCCAGTTTTACGCTTGAAAGACAGTTAACAGATGAGTTTCTTTTGATAAAATGTAGCTGCGGTTACTAGCAGTTCTGTTTTAATAACCAAGGTAAATGGTCTCTGCTTCCACATTAAATGTTAGTAAAAAACCATTCAAAAAATATTTTCAATTAAATAGAAAACTGAAAATAGACAGACAAAATAAATGAGCACACAAAACTGAAAATTTGGTACAAATGGAAAATCCGGGAGGGAATGTTAAAACATTACATAGAATTTCCAGTGAGTGCAAGTATATTTTAACAGCTTCTCTGTTGCAATCCGATTGTTAACATACTGAAACAATTTTTGTCCTACTCAAAGATTAATCGTGTTCATTAGTATTTTTTCTGACAGATATTCAGGATGTAACATTTACTTCTCGGTTGGAAACTTTGTAACAGCCTGCCAGCTATGGCAAATAGCGAGCTTGGGGAAGGCAATAAAGATGTTTTACCTACAGCTATGATACTGCACAGAACATCTGGTTTAGCAAGTAAAGGAAACACTACTAAATGGTCAGAAAGAAGAAAATCTTTGTGCTAGGAACAGTCAATGTTTTGTGAGCGGCTGTCAGAGGCAAAATCTGGCAAAATGTGTCATAACTGTAAGGTCACGTACTGAGCCAGACTTAAGCAATCAGTTTTTGTTAGACATCTGGTCCCGTTCCACCCGCCATCAACAAGGGGGAAGAGGAATGAGAAAAAAAATGAAGCAGCAACTTCAGCATTCCAGAATGTACACATCAGGGCTCTGATAGCAAGAAAAATAAACAGAAAGAAGGAAACTCTGTCTAGACTGCGCTGCTGCTGGGGCTGAGGCAGACACTGGGCTGGTATTTACCGAGGGCCTGCTCGGCAGCACTGCCAGGTAAACAGAGCAGGAGAAGAAATGAATAGGAAAGCGTCACTGACCGTAGATGAGGACCACAGACTCTTCTATCGCATGTTGGTAACTAAACTGGGAGTCCAAAAGAGCTCGGCTGACGAAAGAACCATAGTAAGTTGACTGATACCAGCCAACATGGAGGTGGTCAATGTTAACATGACGCAAGCTTCTCATCATTTCCATTTGGTACTGAACTGCAAAACAAAAGCAGAAATAAATTATGAATTTCTAATTCTTAAACTTTATTAACTGGTTTCCACAAATATCTTTTATGATTTTATGCTTTGTTGGGTGCTTTGCAAGAAAATAAAATCCCTACTTCACGAAAAAAAACTATTTTTAGCTTTAAGCCCTTATCTCGGTGAGGAAGTGAGTTTTCTCCTTTTACATCTTAACTTGAAAGCAATTGTTTAATAATTATGCCCCAATTTAGCTTTTGGCTTTCAGATTGTGTGCATATACATACAAAGCTGACGTTTCCTAATGTGGAACAGAAAAATACTAACCAACCAAAACCATGCGCTATCAAAAGTTTATTTTATGGATGTCATATAAATACTCGTGGGGATTTATTTAAGGTTCTTTTTTTGAAGTATAATTCTCATTGGATGATCCTATTGTTTACTACGAAAAGGTCATCAGACCTCAAATGGCTAACATTAAAATCAAGATTTTAGCACAACTCCATAACTTATGGAACAACCATTTAGTAATCTAATTAATAATATGATTTATTAAAAAAACTCAGATGACAAGTGAAATTGAACAACAATGCAAACATTTCAATGACAAAAATTTCACATGCCTTTGTACATGTACAACTTATTTCACAAAGATAACCATTACCTGTCTGAACAAAGCAAAACAAGGCGTCAATTTTATCCTATTTCCTTTGAATATTGTTTACAAAATGTCTAAAATGCTTAACACTACAGAGGTGTCCAGGCACTTTCCAGACTTAAAATTGCACAAAGCTGTTGACTCAAAGATGACATCAAACATAACTTCCACTCAATTCTCAATATAATCTTCCGTGGCTTCCAGCTGGAAATCCATCTATAGGCGTATAAGCATCGAGAGAATTCCAAGGTACAAAGCACAATGATTACACTTCCATATCCAAAAACAACTACTACTTTAAGTGTTCATCAGACATGCACATGTACTGAGAAACAGTGCAAAGCTTTTGTTTGCATGCTACCCAGTAAAATTAATTCATACTGTACATATGTCCAATCAAGCCACAGGTACAATCAAGTACAACAGGTAGTGCAAAGAGAAAAATAACCAGAGTGAAGAATATAATCTTACAGCATTAGTTACAAAGAAAAGTCCAGGGTCTGCAATGAGATAGATTAGGACTACCACCTAACCTATGGGTTGACCATTCAGTAGCCCGATGACAGAGCCTGGTGGTAGGTGATTTCAAGCTCTTGTATATTCTGCCCAACGGGGGCGAGGTGAAAAAGGGAATGACTGGGGTTAAAAAGGTCCAAAATTATGTTGGCTACTTTCCTGAGGCGGCATAAAGTGAGGAGAGCATCAATGGTGGGGAATATGATCTGTGATAGACTGCGTTATGTCCATACCTCTCTGCAATTTCTTGCGGTCTTGGGCGGAGATGTTCCGAAACCAAGCTGTGATGCAACCCTACAGTGTGCTTTCTACAGTGCATCTGCAGAAAACTTTCTTATTCTCCTGAAGAAGTTGAGGCATTGGTGTGCTTTCTTGGCCGCAGCTTCAATGTGATTAGCCCAGGACAAACTGTTAGTGATATTAACACCTTGGATCTTGAAGCTCTCAACCATTTCCACTTCAGCACCATTGATGTTGATTGGGACATGTACATCCCCTTGCTTGCTGAAGTCAATGAATAGCTCCTTCTGACATTGAGGGAGAGTTGCTCTGGACACCGTATAACTAATCTTGCTATATCCTTCCTGAACTCCTCTTCAACATTGTCCAAGATCCGGAGATGGTGTTATCTGCAAATTTGAAGATGGAGTCAGAGCTTAATTTGGTCACACAGTTGTGAATGTTTAGGGAGCATAGTTAGATGCTGTCCTCGAGGGGCATCAGCGTTGAGAATTATTGTGGAGGTGGTGTTGTCACCAATCCTCACTGATTGTGGTCTATGGAGAGAAGGTATAGGCAACGTTTCGGGTTAAGACCCTTCTTCAGACTGATCTGGGTGGGGGGGGGGGGGGCGAGAAGGAGAGCTGGGAAGAGGGATGGGGAGGAGGGAGAAGACAAGGGCTATCTAAAATTAGAGAAGTCAATGTTGATACCGCTGGGGTGTAGACTACCCAAGCGAGATACCCAAACTTGTCTCCTCACTACATTTACTGCTGGCTCCAGTCACAAATCTGAGTTTGAGTGATCTGTGTAAGGCATTCATTGATGCTGGAATTCCACTGTGGAAATTGGGAAACATCTCTCAGAGGTTTTTTAGAGAAATACACAAAGGAACACATACGAAGTGAGTCATCATTACGGAAAAATTATGTTGATAGCAACTTCACCAATGTTATGCAGAAAATTAGAGATTAAGTTGCATGCAACAAAATATGGATCTCAATAGTCTATTGCTCAGTTGTTTACATCTTCATTTGCTGTACTTTGGCCAGAAGGTATAAAACACGAGAATGTTTTTCTGTTTGTGACTGATTCAGCTCTGTACATCAAAAAAAGCTTCTCGTGCACTTAAGTTTTATTCCCCAAAATGTAGCATTTGATATGCTTTGTTCAAGGACTTCATAGAATTGCCAAGCACATACATAGCTTGTTTCCAAATGTCGATCGCCTAGTTTCCAATGTCAAGAAAATCTTCCTCAAAGCACTGTCATGTGTGCAGTTATTCAAGGAAATGGCACCCGAGATTCCGCTACCTCCTCAACCCATTTTGACTAGGTGGGGTACATGGCTCTCTGCTGTACTCTACTATGCTGCAAATTTTCAAAAGATAAAATAAATCGCCAACTGTTTTGAAGAAGAATCTACTGCAGTCAGGATCGTCACTGAAATCATGCAGAAAAAGTCCCTCCATCGCAATCTTGTGTTTATTGCTTCCAATTTTGCAAACTTCCCACAAGCTATCACTTCCCTTGAGAAACGTGGTGTAACATTAGTTAATAACTTGCAGGTTTTCAACAGAGTAACTACGATATTCATAAAATTCCTGCCGATGTAGATAATGACATACAAGGAAAATGTGAGAGTGATTTTAGATAACAAAGATCTTGAAGAAATATCTCTTTACAATTTCAAATTAATTATACTGGAAGCCTTGAGGTCCACAAATAAAGATTAAACCATTTTAATACCACTGTCTTCATCCAGAACTTTGTAATATCAAGTGAAAAATCCAAGGGTTGTTGATCCTAAATAGCATGAAATGGGCTAAATATAAGAATTCTTATTAATACATTTTCACTATTGAAATGATATTTGAAAAACAAGCAGTCTCACTCAATGACCAGTAAAATTGTAGCTAAAATTAAAAAAACTATGAATTCTATTCTGATCACATTTTTAATCTATCTTTCAGGGTAATCAATCTTTTACTGCAAACAAAACGAGTCTATAAAACATAAACATTTCACCTGCAGCACTTCACACCTCAACAATGGATACAGGTTATGAACCACTTTTACCCATCTCCTCAAACTTAAAAGTACAAATACAGGTGAGTGGAAAGAGGCACCATAAAACTGAATTACAAAGCTGGGTACTTTTAAAGAAAGAAACTATAAGCGGAGAAAATTCTGCCATACAATAACTAGGCCTTTAATAAGCCATGGTGAAAAAGATAAGTGGAAATGGTGGCTTGAGTTGACAAAATGAAGGCACATTTTTGGCAACATCCAATCCATTTTCTCATTATAGCTATAATCTATGCATTTAGTTGCATGCAGATTATGCTTATTTTTCTTACACAAAAAAATCAAATACTTGCAGCAATGGAATCAATGATTGACAACTTTGCACGTTTAAGAAATGCAAAACCATGTCAACATCAAAATGAGTGGATGGAAGGCAGTGCGGAGGAAATAAATTTTAAAGCGTTATTAAATACCGACAATCCTTTTGAACAATTAACTTGCTTTTAAACAATTAACGCTAGAATAGGAAAGATCAGTAAACCAGAAGGTTACATTCCAATCACCATGTGAAGTGCTGGAACACACTGACTGCAAGTTGGCAGGTCTGTCGAGATCACCTGCTGAACCCACCTGGAGTCCAGACCTGTTGATGAGCCCCATTGCCACAAATACGTCCCTTGGCTTGGTCACCAGCCATGGCTGAATAGGACCACCCACCAGACTTCATTTTTGAGTAATGCTGGCAGGTATTTTGCTATATATTAATATTTGTTTTTTTTAAATTGAATTAACAGCTATCTTGTGTGTTTTAAATTAAAAAAGTGGTGAACTTCATTTTTTAGAATTAGTTTTCCAACCATTTTCAGATATGATCAGTAACACTTGGAAATCGTTTTTTTTTAAAAAGCCTTTGAGAGCACAAGTTGTCAGGGTGATCAGCGCACACAGGCCTTCTCTCTGCTGCTTGCAGTCCATCACACCAGGTAGAATGGTGAAAGGATACCACATCTACAAGACTCAAAGAGCCGCGCAGCTGCAAAAATGGATTGCCACTGTCATGATACTGCGGGTAATGAACCCAGGGTGGGTCATGTTAGTGCAGGTAATGACCCCAGGGTGGGTCGGGGTCAGCAAAGGTTGTACGTCTGATGCCAATACTGCCTTCAGGAAAGAGATTCCGCCATACAATGTCACCAAGCACACCTTCACGCTAATGCAAATTCACTGCAGAAAAACATTGAAGAGCTTGATACATGTATCATAATATATTTCAAGCATGATACAACGCTGATGCTTTTGGGCTGGAGAGGCACTTTTAAAACATTGGAGTAAGAATTTTTATCTTCAAGGTATGGTGCTACTCAAGCTAATTCAACAGTTCTGCACGTTCAGTTTGTAAATGCACAAACACTCAAGAGTATTGAGGGAAAACAAATGGTCGGCACGGACTGGAAGGGCCGAGAGGGCCTGTTTCCGTGCTGTAATTGTTATATGGTTATATAGTACAAGAGATGCGACGGTTAGAGACGGAAAGGAAGGGGATGAAACTAGTGCAGGAGACCTCAGTGGAAATGCCTCTTGAAAACAGGTACACCCTCTTGGGAGCCCGGGGCAGAAGACATTTCCAGTCCGAGCGGCAGACAGGTCTGTGGCTCGAATCCTGACGCTGAGGCTCGACCGGCAAGATCGACGTCAGGCAGAGCCATAGTGGGGGGAGACTCCATTATCAGAGGTGTGGACAGGAGATTCTGTGGCGACAGGCGAGACTCAAGGAAGGTGTGTTACCTCCTGGTGCCAGGGTCCAAGATGTCTCAGACTGACTTAAGGGAACATCCTCGAGAGGGAAGGTGAACAGCCGGAAGTAGTTGTGCATGTAGGCATGAATGACGTGGGTAAGAGGAAGGAGGTTCTGCAACGTGAGTATAGAGAACTAGGTAGGAGGCTGAAATGCATGTATTCTAGGGTGGTTATCTGTGGGTTGCTTCCAGTACCTCCTGCTAGTGAGGGTAGGAACAGGGAGATAAGGGATCTGAATGTGTGGCTGAGGAGTTGGTGCAGGGGGCAGGGATTCAGATTTCTAGATCGCTATGATCTCTTCTGGGGCAGGGGTGACCTGTACAAAAGGGACGGGTTGCACCTTAATTAGAGGGGGGCCGACATTCTGGCAGGCAGGTTTGCTAGTGCTACACGGGTGGGTTTTAACTAAACGGTGGGGGGATGGAATATACAACGTGGAACCGTATGTTTGCAGTTACCAGGAGAGTGTAGGAAAGGTCACGTTTAAACTAACAGGGCAGGAGGGTGGTGTAGATCAAACAGTATTGCTGATTTGATCTGTGTCTGGTTTTGCTGCTGACCTGATCCATAATCCAAGTCAGGTTTCCACACTACTACCTGGTGGAATGCGGGCAGCCATGTTAGTTAATTCAACTTACAACTCAGAGCCTACAGTACTCATTACGATGGTCTCTGTATGTATTCTAATTAAAGTACTTGTTATATATAATGACTCTGTATCAATAGTACTTTGCACATGGTGTCAGAAGTGGGGTCAGTTCAGCCAGTAAGGTGTTTCAGCACTCCATGGAGCAACTGTTTGACGGATACCTTTGTGCTATCATCGTGGACAATATCATTGTTAGTGGCAAAAAGACATGGAACAACATGATGCCAATTTGAAGAAGGTACTCGAGCGTGCCAGGGAAGTAAACTTAAAACTGAATCCCCCAAAATGTTGGTTCCATCTTAACCAAGTAAGCTACATGAGGCATATTTTCATGGCCGCGGATCCTTCTAAGACTGTGGCTGTTAGCGAAATGTCCACACCCACTCCGAAATAGCCAAGGGCAGAAAACGCTTGTTGGAGTTGTATACAGACCACCAAACAGCAGTAGGGAGGTTGGGGATAGCATTAAGCATGAAATTAGGGATGCGTGTAGCAAAGGTACAGCAGTTATCAGGGGTGACTTTAATCTACATATAGATTGGGCCAACCAAATTGGTAGCAGGGCTGAGGAGGATTTCCTTTTTCTAAAGCAATATGTAGAAGAATCGACTAGAGGGCAGGCCATCCTAGACTACAACAGTGACCATAATATGGTGGAATTCTGCATTAGGATGGAAAGTGACACAGTTAATTCAGAGGCTTGGGTTCTGAACTTAAAGAAAGGAGACTTTGATGGTATGAGACGGGAATTGGCTAGGATTGAAAAGGTTAAATGCTTTTAAATATATAAAAGATACATAGTGGAATACTTGACTGTAGGTTGTAACATATTTCGTCTCAAGCAGGCTTTCTCTAGTGGAAAAGTAAGAGTGAGAGACAAGCCCAGGCTTGTCTCAGATTGATATAAATTGAGACAATGACCAATGCCATGGAAATGTCTTGTCCTGAAAGTATCATCTAATAAGAGACAGATGCCTTTGAAATGTCTTGTCCTGGAAGTACCAACAGATAAGATGTCTTTGAAATGTGTCTAGTAATTGATAAGAGCGACAACCAACTGATAAGAGACAAGCTCAGGCTCGTCCTGTAGTGATGTATATTGGTTGCATCTTGTAACCATGACTATAATCTTTGGAATGTGATTAAGTGACACACAGTATAAAACACCGTGCAAATCTTTGTTCGTTGAAATGGTGGCGCGGGGAAGTCAACTGTCTGTTGCTTACTTGACTGGTGTATCCCCGCCACTTCCGCCGTCTAATGATCAGTAAAGCTTGAGTTGGTTTACCTACCATTTTTGTGAATTGTCTGTTTTTTAAGTAGTGAACCTTATCAGGATAGACAGGCAAGGGCTGATGGCAAACATTTAAAGACTGCATGGATGAACTCCAAAAATTGTTCATCGCTGTCTGGCGAAAAAATAAAATGGGGAAGGCGGCTCAACCGTGGCTAACGAGGGAAATCAAGGATAGTGTTAAATCCAAGGAAAAGGCATATACATTGACAAGAGGAATCAGCAATGGGAGAAATTTAGAACTCGCCAGAGGAGGACAAAGGGGTTAATTAAGGGGGGGGGGGGGAAGAGTATGAAAGAAAGCTTGCGGGGAATATAAAAACTGACTCTAAAAGCTTCTTTAGATATGTAAAAAGGAAATGATTAGTGAAGACAAATGTAGGTCCTTTACAATCAGAGACAGGTGAATTTATAATGGGAAACAAAGAAATGGCAAAACAGTTAAACAAGTACTTTGGTTCTGACTTCACTAAGGAAGACACAAACAACCTCCCAGAAATACTAGGGGACTGAGGATCTAGCGGGAGGGAGGAACTGAAGGGAATCCACATTAGTCAGGAAATAGTGTTAGGTAAACTGTTGGGACTGAAGGCAGATAAATCCCCAGGGCCTGATGGTCTGCATCCCATAGTACTCAAGGAGGTAGCCCTAGAAATTGTGGATTAATTGGTGATCATTTTCCAATGTTCTCTCGACTCTGGATCAGTTCCTGTGGACTGGAGGGTAGCTAATGTAATCCCACTTTTTAAGAAAGGAGGGAGAGAGAAAACAGGGAATTATAGACCAGTTAGCTGTACATCGGTAGTGGGAAAGATGCTTGAGTCGATTGTTAAAGATGTTATAGCGGCGCATTTGGAAGGCAGTGACAGGATCGGTCAGTCAGCATGGATTTATGAAGGGAAAATCATGCTCGACTAATCTTCTGGAATTTTTTGAGGATGTGACAAGTAGAATGGATGTGGTGTATCTGGACTTTCAAAAACCCTTTGACAAGGTCCCACACGAGAGATTAGTGTGCAAAATTAGAGCACATGGCATTTGGGGTAGGGTATTGACATGGTTATAGAACTGGTTGGCAGACATGAAGCAAAGAGTAGGAATTAACGGGTCCTTTTCAGAATAGCAGGCAATGACTAGTGGGGTGCCGCAAGGCTCGATGCTGGGACCCCAGTTATTGCAATATATATTAATGATTTAGACAAGGGAATTAAATGTGACATCTCCAAATTTGCGGATGACACAAAGCTGGGTGACAGTGTAAGCTGTGAGGCTGCAGGGTGACCTGAATAGGTTGGGTGAGTAGGCAGATGCATGGTAGATGCAGTATAATGTGGATAAATGTGAAGTTATCCACTTTGGTGGCAAGTACAGGAAGGCAGATTATTATCTGAATGGCGTCAGATTAGGAAAAGGGGAAGTACAACGAGACCTGGGTGTGCTTGTACATCAGTCACTGAAAGTAAGCATACAGGTACAGCAGGCAGTGAAGAAGGTTAATGGCATAGTTGGCCTTTATTGCGAGAAGATTTGAGTTTAGGAGCAAGGAGGTCCTACTGCAGTTGTACAGGGCTCTGGTGAGACCACACCTGGAGTATTGTGTGCAATTTTGATCTCCTAATTTGAGGAAGGACATTATTGCTATTGAGGGCGTATTGGCAGTTTCAAACTTTTCAAATGTCCAACTTTCCGTTGCCATTACTACACGGGGAAGTGGGAGTGATCCTACTCAGACGATAACGGATAATATTCTTGCTATTGGGATAGGATCATTAAGGATGTAATGCGTAGGTTCACCAGGTTAATTCCCGGGATGGCATGACTGACATATTGAAAGAATGGATCGACTGGACTTGTATTCATTGGAATTTACAAGGATGAGAGGGAATCTTATAGAAACATGAAATTCTTAAAGGATTGGACAGGCTAGATGCAGGAAAAATGTTCCTGATGTTGGGGGAGACCTGAACCCGAGGTCACAGTTTAAGAATAATGGGTAGGCCATTTAGCACTGAGAACTTCTTCACCCAGAGTTGTGAATCTGTGGAATTCTCTGCCACAGAAGGGAGTGGAGGCCAATTGACTGGATGTTTTAAAGAGAGAGTTAGGTTTTGCTCTTCGGGCTAAAGGAATCAAGGGATATGGGGAAATAGCAGGAACGGGGTACTATTTTAGAAGATCAGCCATGATCATATTGAATGGCGGTGCTGGCTCGAAGGGCCAAATGTAGGTCCCTACTCCTGCAGCTATTTTTCTATGTTTCTATGACTGGATTATTTAATCCACCACTCTGTAGCTTGCATTTCTCCTCAATTACAGTTCTCCCTCTTGATTCTGTATCCTGTCAAAGAATCAAGCTACATTGGAAGTTTAGGCAGAAAATCCTGATACATAGCAACAGCAGTGAAGAGTGGAAAAAGTAGTCAGGGCAAAATAAAGGAGATTGATGCGAAGTAGACGGCAGCAACTTTTTCGTCTATGGGTCAGTTTCCATTAGCCAGATCTTCCCCCGGAACAGGCTCACATTGCATGGGAATAGCTGTTTCCTAAAGTCTGGCCAACACGGCTGACAAAGCACCTTTATGGCTACAATTTAGAAAATGCACAAGCTCATTAGAAACAAGGAGTCATAAACCAATGTGATAACACGTGGCATCACATCTGTAACTCCCAAAATGGCAAATAGCTAATTAGGACATGCCAGGAAAGGAGGTGCTAGCCACTTCCCACAGGGAGGAAAATCAATCACAAGGTTTTCATTAATCCCATTTTAAATATTGTGCCAATATGCTGTAGGGAGAAATAAAATCACTTTGGAGCCAAAACCCCAATGTAGAGTATGATTATATGATACTCTCAAATCATCTCAAACTGTCAAAATAATGACAACACTAATCAACCACACTTTATCTTCATGTCAAAACAGCTCAGAATATTCTCTGCAAACTGGAAAGGGAAGAGTGTTTGTCCTCAGATAAAATGAATGAAAACAACAATTTCTTATGCTCATTAAACTTCATTGAAATCTTTGCACCAACGGTGAGCCATTTTGGCTGCTTTTAATCACCTTTTCTATTGCTGAATAAAAAGTGGATAAATGAAAAGGTAGCAGCAACGATGTTTTCAACATTATCTGAAAGTAAGGGTGCATTTTAAGGATAGAGATTAGATATTATCATCTACATGTCTGGAAGTTATATTTAGCTTAATTCAACCAGCAAAATTATAAAAGCCACAAAGAAATATTAAAAATGCTCTTTGTTCTTTGTAATGCCAAGAGGCTGTCATGCTTATTAAAATATTCTAGTCTATACTAGTTAGCAAGGACACTTGCAATGCATTAGATTTAAATGGTTTTAGGGCTCTGCAGCTATATTCTATTTTCATATATGTAATCAAAAACATGAATTCAAATATTTTCATCAGACCAGGAAAATGATTAGCTGTTTCTGATGCGTAATGAATATATTTGAGAGAACAAAAACAACATTTTAAAAGCCAACTCTTACATTTTTAATTAATCTTTATAAGTGTGATACATTTAACATTTTTTACACTTGAATGGTGGGGAAGCAGTTCTGGTTACATGTTTACTTCAGCTTATCGTGAATATAACATTGATTTTTAATACAGTACAAGAGATCTCGGACCGTCTGCAATTTAGTGTCACATCGAGTAGAGCGCACCTCCACATAATATTCTAGAGCAGTGATACATTTTCTTCTGCAGATTGATAAATCTAAATTACTCCTGACGGACATTTGCGCACAACCAAGGTCTTCATTCCCAGAGAACTTATCACCGCAGTCATTCCTCATTGAGCCAAGAGATGGCTCATGCTGATGAAAGCTCTTTCACTCAACGGGCAAAGGAAAGGAAAAATGATGCACTGGAGCCCTGTGCTGGAAGATTAAAATATTCCAGGATATAAACAAATAGAGAAGGCACTGATCTCCAGTGATAAATCTACTTGATCTTGTCCTTGTTAATATACTCTTTGCAAATGCCTTTCTGTATAACATTGGAGGGAGCGACCACTTGCACAGCCCTCATGGAGACAAAACACCTTTCTCCAGAACACCGTCTATTGTCCCGTGTAGCACGAAAACCATGTTTAATAGGATTCACTCAAGTGAAGCGCCATGTAGTGCTGTGGACCATCAGCTGCAGTGAAACACACACCACACAATCTAGAAGCTCTTGTCCTGTCTTATCCATCACTTCACCAATACTATCAAGCCAGGATTTCAACATTGCTTCACAAAGTACAGAAGAGCAGCCCTGAGTTTCATTCCAAAAGTAACAATACAAGTCACTGGATGAAAGTGTATCTGTGAAAAGAAAAACTGTTAAGTTTCAGATCCAAGCCCCTTTGTTCTGTAAAGTCCCCGATGAGTGCTTCTAAAATGTTCTGTTCCCATTATTAATAAGGTTGCAACGTGTTTGCTGAACAATAAAACAGCATGCAAACAGAACTAGGTGATCCCACAGCTAGCAAATGAGATCAAAACTCTGCAGTTCTGCCATGTTTAATCATGAATGGTGGTGGATAATTGAACAGCTAAATGGAGGTGGCAGAGGTTGAGAGAACATATCCCATCCTTAACGAAGGCAACGCCTAGCATCTGTTTGTTAAAGAACAAAATGTATGTAGCTATGTGCAATCAAAAAATGCCAAGTGGATTATCCATTTTGGCTTCCTCCCAAGATCACATAAAAGCAAGTCTCCACCCATTTCTATTCATTCCAAGTGATATCGAGAAATGGCTGGGAGCAGTGATGACAACAAAGGGTACAGGATGAGATGACACGCCTGCTGTAGTAGCGAATCCTTGTGCTCCAGAACGATCTGTGGCTTTATCCAAACTGCTCCAGTACCTTTACAAGCTACAATGTGGAAAAATATCCCTTGATGTCCTGTTCACAAAAAGCAGGACAATTCCAATCTGCTCAATTATTGCCTAAAACGTCTACCTCAATCAATGAAATGGAAGTAATTAATGGCAGTGCTATCAAATCATACGTGCTCAGTTAGAACCGGCACGCCAGTGCAGAATTTAGTTTTTTGGTTACTTGGCTCCAAACCTCACCACACATAGAATATGGACTAAAGAGCAGAGTTCCAGAGAAGAGGCAAAAATGGATGCCCTAGATTTCAAGGCAGCCTTGAACGTTGTACCTTGGTAAAAATGAAATTGATAGCCATCAGAGGAAAACAGATCTATAGCTGGAGTCAATACTTCACAAAAGGATAATGGTCGCTGTCATCCCACAATATTCCTGCAAAACTTCACTTAGATCGGTACACAAGATCCATCAGCAGTTGCTTCTAGGATGCCCTTCCTTCTCTTTGCAAGATCAGAAGTGGGGATTTTTGCTGATAGCTGCGATTCAGGCTAGTGAAGGGGAGTCTAGTTGAAGCTCCGGATGAGAAGTGTTGATCATCCATTTCCCTCCATAGATGTTGGCTGACGCACTGAGTTTCTGCTGCAGTTTTTCTGCTCCAGATTCCAGATCTGTCGTCTCAAGTCAGCACTGAAGCATTGGTTTAAAAGGGGGCAAGTAACAGTCACACCTCAAAAATGCCAGGTGACAACCATCTCGAAAAACAGAGTCTAATTCCCTATCCTTGATCTCAAGGCTGAACCATCACTAACATACACGGGATCAGCACTGATTGAAGACTAGGCTAACCATATAAATACAGGGCAACAAGAGTATATATATATATACACACACATACATACATACCAACACACCTTAGCTATTGTGCGTGAAATCTAAATAATGCATAGCAGTTACTCTTGGCTACTTGTCACGGCCCCTCCCAAATCATTTCTACAACCGAGAACAAGGCTACATGAGAACATCTCCACCTAGAGGCTCCTCTCTGTTGCACACTATCCTATGTCAGAAATATATAACCAATTTTCCATAGTTTCTAAACCCTGAAATCACCAATATAATATTGTGAGAACCCATTCATCAGTCAAGATGCCACTTCACTCTATTTTACAGACATTTAGGAGTCAACAATAAAACTGGCCTAGGCAAAAATGCTGGAGAAACTCAGCGGGTGAGGCAGCATCTATGGAGCGACGGAAATAGGCAACATTTCGGGTCAAAACCTTTCTTCAGACTTAATAAAACTGACCTGTCAGCTGTGCCCACATCTCAAAAAAAAGATAAATATAAAAGGGAATAGAGTTTAGATATGGCTTGGTAGCGAACTTCATTGATCCGGGAATTGAATTATCCAGAAGCTCATCTGAAAACAGCGAAAGGGAACATGAACAAACAAAAAGGAAAGGACTTTTGTGAAAATAGTGTCAATCTTATGTAAATCTGGAAAGATTTCATCAGAGATGACGGAGGCGCATACGAAGCTGTAATTTCTAACTTGAATGCTCAAAGAAAAAGGTATACATCATTATTCGGTAATTAAAGTGTGGTCAGAGAGTTTCAGAAACAGTGAATGAAGGTAGAAGTAGCCAGACAAAATAATTATGGCGAGAAAGGAACATAAGCACGATAACAAGTTAAAATAAAAGCTGTTAACCCCTTCTTTCATTGTTGCGCATCGTCATGCCCATGCCCCTTTCTCACCTCCATTTTTTAAAATGCCTTGCTAAGGGTTGGTTGGTACTCATGCTCCTTATCATCGGATCTGTCTAACCCCATCCCCATACAATGTTTTGTCTTCCACCTCCTACTCCAAGTTCTGCTTTGAATACTGTAAACCATCCATTTTCTCCCCAGTTCTTAGTTTTAGTGATACAGCATGGAAGCACCATCCACATTGACCATCAATCACCTGTTCATTCTAGTTCTGTTATCACAATTTCCCATCCATGCCCAACACACTGGGGGCAATTTATATGGGCCATTTAACCTATAGCCCACACTTCTGTGGGATGCATGAAGCCGGAGCATCTGGAGCAAACCCACGTGGTCACAGGGAGAATGTGCAAACTCCATACACACAGACAGCATCCGTGGTCATGATCGAACCAGGGTCTCTGGCACTGTGTTACTCCAAGTTGGGCTACCCCAAGTTCTGAGGAAGGGTGGCAAACGTGACACTATCTGTCCATAGATGTTGCTCCACTGACTGAGTTCATCCAGCAATTCCGATTTTCGTTGCAAATTAAAGCAAATTGTTGGTTGCTATTCTACCTTGCCACAGTTATAATCACATTTCTGCAATTCTCCAGTAGAGAAACAAAGATGGAGGATGCACCAAGAGGAATAATAAACATAACCTTATTGGAAATGAAGCTTGGAAAGGGAAGTGTGACAAAATGCTTTTCTCTGCAATTCAAAATTTCATACGGTCATAAGGGGTATGAGTAGAATTAGGCCATTCAGCCCATCAAGTCTACTCTGCCATTCAATCATGACTGATCTATCTCTCCCTCCTAACCCCATTCTCCTGCCTTCTCCTCATAACCTCTGACACCTGTACTAATAAAAAAACAATCTATCTCTGCCATAAAAATATCAACTGACGGCCTGCACATCCTTCTGTGGCTAAGAATTTCACAGATTCACCACCCTCTGACAAAAGACATTTTTCCTCCTTCCTAAAAGAACATCTTTTAATTCTGAGGCTATGACCTCTAGTCCTAGACTCTCCCACTAGTGGAAACATCGTCTCCACATCCACTCTATCCAAGCCTTGCACTATTCTGTATGATTCAATGATGTCCCCCCCCTCCCCCCCTCCCCCCCCTCCCCCCTTCTAAACTCCAGCGAGTACAGGCCCAGTGCCGTCAAACGCTCATCATACGTTAACTTACTCATTCCTGGGATCATTTTTGTAAAGCTCCTCTGGACCCTCTCCAGAGCCAGCACATCCTTCCTCAGATATGGTGCCCAAAATTGCTCACAATATTCCAAATGTGGCCTTAACGGTGACATAGAGCCTCAACATTACAGCATTGTTTTTGTGTACAAGTTCTCTTGAAATAAATGTCAGCATTGACTTTGCTTTCTTTAATACTGATTCGACTTGCAGATTAACTTTTCGGGAATCCAGCATCAGCACTCCCGAGTCTCTTTGCGCCTCCGATTTCCGATTCTCACCCCATTTAAAAAATAGTCTACGGCATTATTCCTACTACCAAAATGCATTACTCCATACTTTGCAACACTTTATTCCATCTGCCACATCTCTGCGCACTCTCCCAGCTTATCCATGTCCTTCTGCAGAATCCCTGCTTTCTCCACAACACCTGTCCCTACACCTATTTTTGTATTATCCGCTAACTGCCACAAAGCCTTGAATCCCCTCGTCCAAATCATTAATTTACAACGTGAAGAGTGGTGGCCCCAGCACCGACCCTTCGTTCACTTTGCTGCCTTTGTGTACCATTCTTTCAAACCAAGCACCCTTTGCACAACCACTCCTTTGCCTTCTTGCTAGACACAGATGCAGGTAGATAATTAACTACCTCAGAAAGAATACGTCCTCATCAGGACATCTGAAGTGTTTTTTTAAAGCACTCATGCTATGCATAATGGGACTACAGTATGTGAGTGTAACCGTTCAAACGTGACGCTCCTCCCACCCTGATAACAGCGGTCGGACAAAATTATAAAACATTCTATCCAAAAAAACATTATTACTGCCCTGTGGCACCTATATGGCAGCACAAACATCATGCTTGTGACCTCTTCTCTGTTTTCCTCTATTCTTGCCTTCAGAGTGTTACAAAAGGTAAAATAAATTAAGCTCATCATAATAGTAAATTACACAACAGGCACAAAATCCTCAGGTCCCAATTTGTTTACATTGTGTTTAAGTTTATGATGAACTTATCATTCATATTTGATATTTCAGTTTTCTTGACTTAATATGAATATCATTAATATTTAGTAAAGAAAATTGAAACCTCTACCAAAATGAACAAAATAAAAGGAAAATAAAATGGAAAACCATCCTCGAAAACATAATTCAAAATTGTTTTAGTTTTATTTGGTGTTAAAAGTAGAATAATTTGTTTCTTTTTACTAAAAATCAAAAATAAGTTTATAAGAAAGCAAAAGGCCCCAATCAACATTTTTGTCATTTTAAAATGTTTTGAAGAGATTCCAGTTAACCACCCCTGCCCATTTCTGATTTGAATTCCTTTTGGAGAGGCAGTAGCAGCCTCACTACACAGCTGCTCCTCGAACTACGATGGGATTACGTTCCAATAAACCCATCGTAAATCGAAAATATCGCAAGTCGAAAACGCATTTAATACAATGCGATCACGTGACCGGAAGTGAGCTGCGGCTCGCTACCGTTGCCCAGCGTTTGCACCATCGTAAAGTCATAAATAGCGTAAGTCGAAGCATCGTAAATCGGGGAGCATCTGTATTTATACTCCTATTCTACCTGGAAACATACATGGCTGGTATAGAATGATTAATAATTAAACATTTAATGAGCTCGTCAAAATTATAGCCTATATATAAAATAAATAAAACAATGTGGATAATTTTAATTCATTCACCAGCCATAATAATTCAGATGAGAACCAAATACATTTCAGATCACTTCTGCCTCTGAAGCAGAATGTGAAATGATTTCTGTATCATTCCCCTCAAAACAACACGCAGGAACACTGGACTAAAATTATCTGTGAGCAAGTTATCTGAGAACAAGTGAGCACAAAACAAAGTGCTGAAGGAACACAGTGAGTGCTGAAGGCAGAATCTGTGTACAGAGTGGGATAGATGACCATTTGGGTCGGGATCCTTCTTCTAACTGATCAGTTGAGATGCTGAGAGCCTGACATGCCGAGTTTCTCCAGCACTACATTTTTCTAAAGATTCCAGCATCTGCACTTTCTTGTGTCTTCACAAGAATAAGTAGTGCTTTTATACTGTGGTCAGAGAAGTACACTGTATTGTTATAACAAATGGAACGCAAGTTATGTACCTTATGTAGTTAGGAAGCATTTTAGAAGAGAAACACATTTATTGCTTTAGTCCAATAAGCTTTCATTATATCTGGAAAGAGTGGGAACAGGATTTAAACAATTACATTGGCAATGAATCTGAGGAAAGAACAAAAGGGAACATGTATAATAGCCAAGAGAGATTAAATGACAAAAGAGATTGTTAACGGGGCAAATAAAAAAATAAGATAAGGTGTAAAAGGCAAAAGTAGAATCATTACTAAAATAGTGATAATGATCTGAAATTGTTGAGCCAAAGCCAAATCTAGAAGCCTGTAAATTCCTAGATCAAAATATAAGACACTGTTTCTCCAGCTTACTTACCTATAGCAATGTAGGAGGCTTAGTACAGAAAGGAAAATCACGGTGCCAAGTGCAGCAAAGATTGAAGCAGCAGCCCAGGAAGATGCACGCAGAATCAATACAGAGAAAAAACATTTTTTTCATCCAAAACTAGCAGTTAAGGTCAAAGATGATAGGAAGGAATGAAAAAGAAGTATAAACATGCCTCTCTGGTACTTGTACAAATGGTTAGCATGGTTACACGGTTGCGTGTTTAAGAATGGTCAGGGTCTCACGTTGGGAATGCACCCTTCAGAATACTGAAAGAAGAAAGAAAGGGCAAGATATATGGGTAGAAGGGCCATGTCAAAACCCATAGAGCTGGGAAAAGGTGATCCATTGAATATGGAGATGGGGAAAATAGAAACGAATATAACGGGAAACCACCAATGCTTCTTGAAGAAAAATAATAGGGTCAGTGTGGCCTCTTTGGATGTTGATCAACAGCGTATCCCCCAAAACAAAGATAGACTGGTTGACTGAAAAGCACTATGTGAAGTGAGACAAGTCTGGAAATTGGATGAAAATACGACAAAACCTCTCAGTTTAGGAAAAGTGCAGGAATAGGCATGAATGTCATCAATGTATAACAAAAATATACGAAAGAGGAGGTTGAGAATTTCAATAATGGAGAATGCTCCACATGGCTCATTAAGTGGCCAGGATAGTTATGAACCAAACAGATGAAATGTAATTGTGGTGTAGAAGGTGCAGAGCATCCACAATAAAAAGTAGTATGTTGGGATCCAGAACCGGACACTGATAAAGTGTCAGAAGAGCTGTTGATACGTGGAAAGAGGCAAATGTCGCCAAGATGGGAAAACATCAGAACTGTAGTGTAAATATATGCTGAAAAAAAGTTGTCCAATTTGTGGAACCAAAAGAACAATGATGGCCTGGCAAATAACCTTTTGACATGCCGGTTTGCCATAATCCAAAGTAAAAAGGATGTGGTGCCAGGAAAATTCATGCTCAGTTCCAAAAGGTTAGAGGCTGTATGGTTGAAGAAACAAGAGCACTATTCTTGTAAAGACACAAAAGACAGCAGATGCTAGAATCTGGAGCAAAAATAAGGGGAAATCAATGGGAAAATCAGTAAAGATGGAGGAAAATAGACAGTCGACATTTCATGTCAAGACTGTTCTTCTGGACGGGTTGGGTTAACAATATTGACTTTATGTTGATTTCTCGGGCAGCAATCATAAATCATGTTAACATATAAAACATCCTACACAAACACATTAACAACACCTCAAAAAGTAGCACATGTTAAAAAAAGTTACATTTTACAAAGGATGGGAATCTTAAAAACAGAAAATGCTACAAATGTAAGGTAGCATCTAACTTAACTGAAGAACGATGAAGGGAAAATTCTGAAATGTTAACTCCATTTCTCTCTATCCACCGATGTTGCCCAAGTAGTTCCAACATCAATTTTATATTGTATTCACCACATCGCCAGAAGCAGAACACTGTTAAAGCACCATTCATCAAGCTTCATTATCTCGGAAAATAATTTGCTAAATATTGTGCAAAATCATTTATCATCCTCAGAGAGAGATAAAATATAAATATGAACAATGCATCAGTAATGGCCCATTACACTTTTTCACTGGGGAGGAATAATTGACAGACATGGCAGTCGCATTTTGTAAATTTATTTCAAGATTAAAACAAGCACTCTAAAACTATTTTCCACTCATACAGGGTACCTTTTCAACTAATTAGACACCCGATAAATCATACAGTACTTTTTGGGACTTTTTAAAACAGGTTTATCCAAGATTCAAACAAAATAATGTATTTCGGTAAAGCCAACAATCACCTATTCCAACATATATATGCCTTTTAATTTTCTCTATAATTGTACTGATAAAATATTTCTATACTTTTGTGGCACTGCTTGGGATAGTTTAAAAATCTGACTCCTTGATGATTAAAGACAAACAACATATCCAATATAGTAAATTTGCAATTTTCAGAATCCAGCTTGCACCGTTTCTTCAATAACTATGTAACCATCATCATCTGATCATTGTTGATAATAACTTGGCAGTAATGTTTAGTTTGATCATTATTTATGATTTTGTAAAACTGAATAGCCATTCACCGAATAGCCATTTTGTTAGGTAGTTTGAACCAGTGGAAATTAAAAAAAAAACAGATTATGCTGTTCAACTTCTAAGCTTCACAGCCCTAACCATAATTTAATACATTTAATTCAAGTACACAGAATAAAAGATAGACAAAAATGCTGGAGAAACTCAACGAGTGAGGCAGCATCTATGGAGCGAAGGAAATAGGCAACATTTCGGCCTGAAACGTTGCCTATTTCCTTCGCTCCATAGATGCTGCCTCACCCGCTGAGTTTGTCCAGCATTTTTGTCTATTTTCCAGCATCCGCAGATCCTTCTTAAACACAGAATTAAAACTTGTTTAAATTAAACCAAGGAACTCTCTGGAATCCTACAAATACAAAATAACCTTTTACTATAATTCTCAAATTCATACAAAATTGTCAATTATTCAACCTAATTTTCCTTGGCGAAGCAAAATAGCTTGAATTTTCTTGCACAGCACAGGTGAGAGAGAAATTATTGCAGGAACAAGGCAACACTAATCAATATGAACGTGAAGAAAAAGTTAACTTTAAAAATAGTTTAAGCAACAGAGATTCCAGACACGCCAACATTACCAAAACCAATTGATTTGTTTCAATGTAATGAAAATGATCTTAAGAATCATCAATACACACTAAACGTAAAAAAAATGCAATAAAATATACCAAAGAACATACAGGTAGTTCTGCTATAACGGGATAGTTCAAAGTCAAAGTCAAAAGAGTTTATTGTTATGTGTCCCTGACAGACAATGAAATTCTTTCTTTGCATAGCACAACAGAACATAGTAGGCATCGATTACAATTATATACTTAAATACACACATTAATTAATAAATTAATAAAGTGCAAATAACAGATGGAGGGGTATTAATGTTCAGAGTTTTGTCCGAGCCAGGTTTAATAGCCTGATGGCTGTGGGGAAGTTGCAGTTCTCAGGCTCCTGTACCTCTACCCGAAGGTAGCAGGGAGATGAGTGTGTGGCCAGGGTGGTGTGGGTCCTTGATGATGCTGCCAGCCTTTTTGAGGCAGCGACTGTGTTAGATCCCCTCGATGGAAGGAAGGTCAGAGCCGATGATGGACTGGGCAGTGTTTACTACTTTTTGTAGTCTTTTCCTCTCCAGGGCACTCAAGTTGCCGAACCAAGCCACGATGCAACCGGTCAGCAAGCTCTCTACTGTGCACCTGTAGAAGTTAGAGAGAGTCCTCCTTGACAGACCGACTCTCCGTAATCTTCTCAGGAACTAGAGGCGCTGATGAGCTTTCTTAATAATTGCATCTGTATTCTTGGACCAGGAAAGATCTTCAGAGATGTGCACGCCCAGGAATTTGAAGCTCTTGACCCTTTCAACCATCGACCCATTGATATAAACAGGACTGTGGGTCCCCATCCTACTCCTTCCAAAGTCCACAATCAGTTCCTTGGTTTTGCTGGTGTTGAGGGCCAGGTTATTGTGCTGGCACCATATGGACAGTCGCTCGATCTCTCTTCTGTACTCCGACTCATCCCCATCAGTGATACGTCCCACAACAGTGGTGTCGTCAGCGAACTTGATGATGGAGTTCAAACTATGACCGGCTACGCAGTCATAAGTATAGAGTGAGTACAGCAGGGGGCTGAGCACGCAGCCTTGAGGTGCTCCCGTGCTGATTGTTATCAAGTCTGATACATTTCCACCAATACGAACAGACTGTGGTCTGTGAATGAGGAAGTCGCGGATCCAATTGCAGAGGGATGCGCAGAGACCCAGTTCTGCGAGTTTGGTAACCAGCTTGGAGGGGATGATTGTGTTAAATGCCGAGCTGTAGTCAATGAATAACAGCTTGACATATGAGTTTTTGTTGTCCAAGTGGTCCAGAGCGGAGTGGAGGGCCAGCGAGATCGAGTCCACCGTTGATCTGTTGTGGCGGTAAGCGAACTGCAGTGGGTCCAGGTTTTTGTCGAGGTAGGAGTTGATTTGTGCCATGATCAACCTCTCGAAGCACTTCATCACCACAGGCGTTAGTGCCACAGGTCGATAGTCATTGACCTGTGCTCTTCTTGGGCACCAGTATTATTGATGCCCTTTTGAGGCAGGTGGGAACCTCAGAGCTCAGAAGTGACAGGTTGAAAATGTCAGTAAAAAATCCAGCCAGTTGGTCCGCACAGGTTTTTAGAATACGACCAGGTATGCCATCAGGTCCAGACGCTTTTCGAGGGTTCACCCCTCTGAAGGATTTCCTGACGTCGGCCTCTGTGACTGAGACTGAAATACCATCACAGCGAATGGGGGCTCGGGAAGGCACATCGGTGTTCTCCCTATCAAAGCATGCGTAAAATGCATTGAGCTCATCAGGGAGTGATGTATCGCCGACATCCGAGCTACCTCCTGGTTTCGCCTTGTAGGAGGTGATTGCATTCAGGCCCTGCCACAGCTGCAGAACATCTGTCTCATCCTCCAGTTTGGAGCAGAAACTCCCTTTTGGACTTTTTGATGGCCTTACCAAGGTCGTATCTGGACTTCGTGTAGACCACTGTATCAACAGACATGAATGCCCGGTGTCTGGTCTTCAGAAGAGTGCGGATCTCACAGTTCATCCAAGGTTTCTGATTGGGAAACACTTGGAAGGGTTTTGTAGGGATGCAGTCCTCCACACATTTCCCGGATTATTTTGTCCCGGCGATGAGCCAAACATGTTGTTACTATGGTGAATGACTGCAGCCACGCCCGTGGCGCATTCATTCAAGTCCTTTGCCGAGTGCCTTAGAACATTAGCTGAGAGAAATGCATTGTTGAATGTTACTGTGAACTAAATTTAGGGTTGGCATCTCTGACTCCACACATTTCTTAATGAAGTCTATAATGACTGTGGCGCATTCATTCAAGTCCGTTGCCGAGTCCTTGAACATTGCCGAGTCTACAGACTCCAGTTGCGTTCGTTGTTCTTGTGAAAAATCATGGTATAAAAGGCAATTGTGCCAAAGGGGAAAGAGATATTAGGATCGGAAGTTTTAACACTGACCATAACAAATGTTTCACTTACATTACAAAATATTTTTTTCTGCAGGATTTTCAAAAATAATGGTCTTTTTAACAGCAAAGGTAGACAAAAATGCGGGAGAAACTCAGCGGGTGAGCCAGCATCAAAAAGCTCACTTTTGTCACTGCAAGCTAAAATTGCTAAAGATTGTATGTTACATTGTTTAATGGTGTGTCTTTGCTCTTGTGTCAATAGAAGCCATTGCTTGACAATTTCAATGACCACCTGAGGTGAAAATGACAGGATTGTGTGCTTAAGATACAACCGTCAGAGTACAACCCCCCCCCCCCCCCGAATGTTTTTGCAAGACAGCTTTCTCTCTGCTTGAAACTTTCCAGAGTAACTTTTAAATAGTTCTTTAGTTCCCAATCAAAAGTACATTAGAACCATGTGTTAACGAAGAAACTGCAGATGCTGGAGAATCGAGGGTTACACAAAAAGCTGGAGAAACTCAGCGGGTGCAGCAGCATCTAAGGAGCGAAGGAGATGGGCGACGTTTCGGGTCGAGACCCTTCTTCAGACTGGTCAGGGATCAGGGAAACGAGAGATATAGATGGTGATGTGGAGAGATAAAGAACAATGAATGAAAGATATGCAAAAAAGTATCGATGAAAAAGGGAACAAGCCATTGTAAGCTGTTTGTGGTGTGAAAATGAGAAGCTAGTGCGACTAGGGTGGGGGAGGGAGATAGAGATAGAGGGAATGCCAGGGCCCGAGGGCTGAGGGAGGGAAGGGGAGGAGACAGCAAGGGTTAACAGAATTGAGAAAATTCAATGTTCAAAACATTAGAACCATTTTGGCCCACGAAACACAAATAGTGATCCCTAATTCATCAATCATGTTCTATACAATCTGTGGAATGGAAATGGAACCACCTGAAAAGGAAAAAAATCAAAATGCTGAGTGCAATTCTTTCAATCCATTTTATATTTGACTACGTTCCTCTCCGCCCCAGATGCTGAGGGCTGTGACTGACTTCAAACCCGAGGATGAATTTTGCCTTGGCCCAGAGAAGTCATAACTTCTTAACTGTTTAAGAATACCCCAGGCATTTATTGACACTCATAAATCATTACATTAGAAATATTTTATTAAATTTTACTTCATAAACATTTTTTTTTTAATTAGTTAATTAAAACATATAAAAATACATTCACAAAAATTAAAACAAAATTAGGATAATCTCTGGCAATGATGCTTCTTTACCTGATGAGCTCAATACCTTTATGAACAGACAAAGATCCACCCTAGCATATTACCCCCAGCCGCCACTGGTGGCAGATGTCAATTATACTTTCACAAGGATAAACACTCGGAAAATGGCCAGCCTTGATGGAACCCTTGGACAGGTTCTGAAATCAGGTGCCAGTCTTGGTGACATCTTCAGCTTAACTTCAACAGTCTATAATTCGCCACCTGCTTTACAGAAACTTTCATCCTTCCAGTCCCCAAGTAAAGCAAAGTGATCTGTCTCAATGTCTACTGCTTCGTAGTTTTAACGCTGACCATAACAAAGTGCTTTGAAAGACTGATAATGGCCCACGTCTGCACCAGTATAAATCTAGATGTGCAATTTGCATACAGGGAAATAATTTTACAGATGGTGGCGGCAACGGATGATGGAAAGGAATGGTGACAGTGAGCGGGATGGGGTTGACCTCCAATGCCCTCGGAGGTGCTCAGGGTGCTCTGAGATCGGCTGCAGGAAGCGTCCCAGGGTATGCAGATTGAGAGGTGACCACGTGAGATGAGGGACAACGCGTTCATGGGTCAGTGTGTTGGTGGAGTGGGTCACTGCAGGAGCCTGGGGGCTGATTGGATAGGTCGCCTCTCGAGGAGGTGGATCGGATGCGACCTGCAGTAGCCTGCAGCGGCAGAGGACATCAACATTGCCAGGCTAGGTCAACCCCTGCAACTCATGCTGCTGCCAGGGCAACGTGCCTTTATGGCCAAGTTAGGACTGTACATTTTTAACAACTTTGATCTTGAAGGGTGCAAGGTGGCACCGAAGACGTGGCTACTCTTGTGTACTGCCTCAGCGTAAACTACTATTCTTACACTCTTGTACGCAAATGTGGTTAGCCTATGTACAACAAGATTTATGTACATTAAGATTTACACAGCGCTGTAAACAAAATACATGTGACAAAATACCATTACACCTCTGAGAGGACACCATCTCCCTCGGCACTACATTTTGCTTTGGATCACACTGATAATGTAAGCCACGTGCCTCACAAGGTCCTGACGAGCCATGGACATGCCCCTGGCAGCAGGACTGGCTCGCCCGCTGCAGAGGGAAACCACCAACCTCGGCCCCTGCTCTCCCCAAAGACCAAGAAATGGAGAGGAGTTGGAGGGAATCGGTGACGGACGCTGGACAATACGATGAACCAGGCGGTTTTATCTTCCGCCTCTTCAAGGTCAGCTGCAGGTGGCACCCCCTCGTGCGTGGGGGTTAACAAAGACTGAAGGTGGGCTGAGCAAGGAGAAGGACAACCGTTCATGGGAGGATTAGTTGGAGGCAATAGCTGTGACAGGCCTTGGTGGCCAGCTGCAGCTGGGATTGTGAAATGGCTAAAAACCTGGTGACTATTGCATATAGACTCAGCAGAATGTTTCTTTGCATTATTTGGTAACCAGGTATTGTACTTATGAATGGCAATAATCTCATTGATCTGTAATGCAAACAGAATCTCACTGTACCTTGGTACACGTGATAATAAAGAAACCATTGAACCATTGAATAAGGCAGAATATTCTTCATTGACCATAGCTCAGCCTTGGACACCATTACTGACTAAGCTCATCTCTAAACTCCTGGACTATGGCCTTGAGGTTTCTACCCGTAATTGACTCCTGGATTTCCTGGCCGGCAGACCTCAAGTAATTAGAATTGGTTATAACATTTCCTTCACCATGACCCTCAACATTGGCGCTCCTTAAGTTCGCTTGTTCCACTCCCTGTATTCCGAGGAGTGTGTGGACAATTACAATGCCAACTTTACCTTTAGGTTCACCAATGATACCATGTTGTTGGCCGAATTAAGAACAGTGACGCGCCGGAGTACAGGAGATTGGTACCCTTATGCCTTGGTATTCGAACAACAGTCTACCCCTCAATTTGACCATATTGATCTGTGGACATTCTGAGAGGAGAGGGTAAACTGGCAGTGGTCATGGTCCATTTTGCTACCAATGACATAGGTAGATGGGGAGATTAGCACAACTCCCTCATCAGCGTAAATGTAGCAGATATGGGGGACAACTTCAAGTTACTACGCATCCATTATTACCTGCTAACCTAACCTGGTCCCATCACACTAATGCAGTGATCAAGAAAGTGCATCAGCATATTTACTTTATTGATGTCCGAGAAGATTTGGCACGTCAACAAGGATTTTCTCCAACTTCTAGAGGTGCGACAGAAAATATTCGGACATGGTACATCTCAGCCTGCTATGGCAACACTCTGATTTTGACGGCCTGTATATGCAAAGTGGTGAACACAGTGCAGTCCATCACAGGCTTGTCACTTACTTCCATTCAATCCATCTTAATGGTGCACTCAATCAGGAAGGCTGGAAGTATCAAGAATGCCAGCCAACTTGAAAGCCCAGATGTCCAGACTTAAGACATTGTTTCCCACTGCTATCAGACTCCTGAACCAATCACTTTGTTCACACCCCCTTCCTGAATTACTGCCACAAACCTTTAGTAATTCAATTATTGTAGTTCAGCTCTTTGCACTACTTCAGATTGCACTACCATCTTGTCCTATTCTGTTGTTTTGGACTCATCATTGTATTCACTGTTGTATTTTTACTGATTAATCTGTGAGCTACAAGGAATTTCATTGCACCCGAAGTGCATATGACAATAAACTAATGTGAATCTGAAAATGAACTTTTCTCAATTTGCCTTCTAAATTTACACCCACTGAAATCAATGGAATCTCAGTCCCCCTCCAGGTCCATGGCAAAAAAAGGTGGCGATACCTCAGTGGGATGTTGAGTAATTGCAAGAAAATTATGCCCTGGCTTCAGATTCCACAGGTGCTCAGCAGCAGGGTAAACTGACATTCATACAAAAACAGGAAAGCATCCCTTAGTTTACGCAAATATATATTCACCTCCGTTCGGCTTTTAAGTTGGTTGCTTGATGGGCCAAACATTCACATCCTTTCTTGTCCAGCTCTTTTGGATAACATTTGCTTTTTACTACTCACAGCCTCACCAAAATCTGACTTTGTCCTGTAATTTTGATTGTGCATGGTTTTGATTCAGAAAGCAGTTTTCTTTACTAGCAACGCTCTACCAGTGACTTTGCCAGGGTGCAAGGCCAAAGATGCTTATTAGCTTGTGCAATGGTGACACAGTCATGAAATCTGCAAACCAAAATAAAACTACAGACCATCCAGACATCCATCCATCAGTTCAAAATTAACAGGAGGATTCAGTGATAATAGAGAACATGGTAAATTCTTCCCCTGATTGGGGATGATTGCAAATCATGGAATCACAAACAATTTAACTTTGGATTCTCAGTATGGTTTAATATTTCACTGGGTTATTGGTCCAACAATATAACCACCATGCTACTGCACCCAGCACTTCAAACCCAGCTATGACTCTTGGTCAATCAGTGTGTCAGGGAGAGACTTCAACAATTTGCCACTCAGTCAAGCAAACAACAGAAGTGGAAATGATTCACATTTAGAGACGCAATTGAACAACCACTGCAGGAAGTACCTTGAGCCGACACTGAATCATAAAAAAAAGGAAAAAAAACTTGCAGTGCTTTTCACAAACTCGGTGTGTTGGAAAACATTTTACAGTCAAACAGCTCTTGACGTGCGGTCACACAATAATAATAGACAATAGATAATAGACAATAGGTGCAGGAGTAGGCCATTCAGCCCTTCGAGCCAGCACCGCCATTCAATGTGATCATGGCTGATCATCACTAATCAGTCCCCCGTTCCTGCCTTCTCCCCATATCCCCTGACTCCGCTATCTTTAAGAGCCCTATCTAGCTCTCTCTTGAAAGCATCCAGAGAACCTGCCTCCACCGCCCTCTGAGGCAGAGAATTTCACACACTCACAACTCTCTGTGGGAAAAAGTGTTTCCTCGTCTCCGTTCTAAATGGCTTACCCCTTATTCTTAAACTGTGGCCCCTGGTTTTGGACTCCCCCAACATCGGGAATATGTTTCCTGCCTCCAGCGTGTCCAAACCCTTAACAATCTCATATGTTTCAATAAGATCTCCTCTCATCCTTCTAAACTCCAGTGTGTACAAGCCCAGCTGCTCCATTCTCTCAGCATATGACAGTCCCACCATCCCGGGAATTAACCTTGTAAACCTACGCTGCACTCCCTCAATAGCAAGAATGTCCTTCCTCAAATTAGGGGACCAAAACGTACCATAATGTAGGAAAAAAAGAATATGCTGCAATCATCTGACTGAACAATGACGTGAATTTATTAAAAAAGACCCAAGATTTTGCTTTAATGTTTCATATATAATCATACAGAACTGGATTCATCCAACCACAATTTCCATACCACTACCTCCTTCCCAGCATACATTATATACAGCAAGAAACACACCCAAGTTTTGGCAACTAGAAAGTAGACAAAAAAACAATAACATTTTTCACAAATTTAAATATTTTCACTCCCTTCCACTTTTATTGGTTGCCTGACATTGATGAGACCATCCATGTCCAACATCATCTTTTGTAATCAGTAGTTTTTCCATCTCTCAGGCTCTTTGCTACATCTGTACTCAATCCTATTTCAAAACCAATGAAAGGGTTAAATGCTTTACATATATAACAGATACTTGACGGGATACTCGACTAAAGTTTGTAGCTTTGTATTTCTTCTTAAGCAGGCTTTCTTTAGTGGGAAGATACCAACTGATAAGAGAGACAAGCCCAGACTTGTCCTGGACTGCTGTATATTGGAACCATGACTAATGCCTTTGGAATGGGTCCACATAACATACACAATATCAAAACACGCTGCAAGTCTTTGTTCATTGGAGTGATGGTTCCGGACAGTCAATTGCTTGTTGCTACTTGACTCGTGTAACCCCAACACTGCCGCCGGCTGATAATCAGTAAAGCTTGAGTTGGTTTACCTAACCCATTTTGTGTTGTCTGTTTTTAAGTAGCAAACTTTATCACCAAACCTAACTCTTTAGCACAAGAATCTCCTTTCACCAGAGTAACAATTTGTTCTTTCTCACATCCAACCCCAGACATAAATGCTAAGCACCAGTTCCATTCTTCGCCAACTATGAACTTAATTCAGTCATAACTTCCATTTGTATATCCTATCTCATATCATGCCACTGTCCTCACTGATCAACAATGACCATTGAGTTTCCAATATCTGACATTTAAAATCCTCATCCTTGAGTTTAAATTGCCTCATAACCCTTGTGATCCCAAATCAGTATTTTGATGGACTTCTCAATGGTCAACAGTCAATAACGTTTAATGGTTTTACATGTAGTAAATATCATACTGGGACAGGAAATAAAGATAATTCATAGCTAGTTAGTCACATTAAGTAGCAATCAGCTACATTAACATAGCATAACACTGCATGCCATCTGAAGATACTTCAAAGCACATCAAACAAAATGTGCACATCTGCAAATAGATCAATAATAGGTTGATCACCAGCATATGCAGTTCCTTGTACATCTCATTGATCAGAGTTGAGGTGAAGAAAGGGACAGAGAAGTTTAAACAGGGAATAATGAACGGAATAATCTTAACGTATGGTGACCACTATCAGATTAATTCCATTCAGGGACGATTAAAATGCTAGGACTGGGGGGCTGCCAATATCTTGGGTTAGAAAACTGGAGGAAAATATAGAAAGTGAAGAGCAGAGCCACAGCAAGCCCTAAACACAAATAAATTCCCTTTGTTCCACCCATTGCCATCTTCCCTGCTACAAGACTAGCCGGTTTCTCTATTTGACAAAGAATCTCAGAGTTGAAATGTCATCTTCCGCAGATGCTGCCTAATTTCCCAAAATATTCTGTTGTCCTCTCCCTTCCCCCCCCCCCCCCCCCCTCCACCCCCCAAGATCTCCAGAGACCAAAAAACAACATGGGAGAGGACTTCAACAGATGAGCAGTGGCGGCAGTGGAATTGGGTGATTGTTCTTTGTTAGATAGCCGGTCCGCAGCTTAGCTCAAAGTATAACAAAGTTTCAGACAAGGTGACAAGAAACAAATGCAGTCAAGTGGTCAAGAAAACTAACCTATGACAGCAAAAATTGTAGCTTTGGTCTTTACAGTTTTAAATTGGTGGGTATTTCTGCTCAATCGCACTGGACATTAAAAAAATTGATTTTAAGAGATGATGGTAGGAAGAATATTTGTGGCAACAGAAAAGGGTTGGATTCATTTTATACGCATGTGGAAATTGATGCTGTTGATATTACTAAAGAGAAGAATGTGAAAATAACAAATGATGGTGGCAGTGTGGAGAGGCCGGGGGAAAATCCGTGGGTATACACAAGCGGTAATGGTGGAAGAGAAGTCATTGCTGGCAATTATCTGGCCACAACTGGAAAAGTAGGAATGGTCCAGAGAAATTTTCCCCAACAAGTTTACGCAGCCGCATAGCGGCACCGAAGGATAAACAGTTAACTCAAGCACATCAAGAAGGCCTGAAAGATAGACAGCTGCAGAGAGCAAACAGTATACTTTGGACAAGAGTATGTGGAATATTAGATCAATGATTCAGTAAATCTGCACATTCAGAAGTGGTGGCCAAGAAACTGAGAATTATACTCAACTATTAATTTGTGGGAAGGTACTTGCAGCAGTAAGGAAGCCATAACAGCTCAGTACTCAGGGTTATGGAGAAAGAAATTAGCCATTTTACCCACAACTGATCAATTTTTAGCAATCCCTTTACAAATTATTTTAAAAAAAAACAAATTTTAATTGTGATTCCTACACCCCAACACTCACTACTAAGGCTCATATTAAACGAGAATGCCTCAAGCTCATGGAGAAGTAGTATTACTAAGAAACCAAGAGTAATTGGTTTAATTAAAATACATTATAAGAGTCAGAAAAATATTTTGCATTCTAATTTTAATATAAATGATAATTGACAAATTTAATGTGTATGTATATGCATCAAAACAGGCCTGATTTCAGATTCTGATTGTGATTATTTTTTTCTTAAAAACTATAATCACAAAGATAAATTTCAAGAGTCAGGTCTGAATTATTAAAAATAATAAAAATCTGTTCAACTGATCATTTACAGGCTGATGAGAATAACATGCTTTGACATGACCTGTCAGCCACCTGAACACAAGTGTTCAAATACACACAAATAGTCTGTTTAGTTGAGCACTGAGCACAGGAAGCCAAGGCTGGAGTGGACCACAGTCCTTTTTCCCTTTCTCGCCTAGTTACTTCAGTTTTACCAGGACAGATTGTTGACTACATAAGATCAAATACTGTCTTGACGTCAAGAGGCAATCAATATCACCCCGGTTTTGGAATTCATCTTTCTGGTTAATATTGTGATCTGCTCCAAAACAGATTTGTCTTGAGAAAGCACATTTAAAAAGAGAGCACCAATAATAATACTAACAGACATTTAAAGCATGAAATGCTCAATTTACAAAATAGACACCAGCGAATAGATTATTGGTGATAATATAGATTATACTGAGGTGCAGCTAGTTCTGGAATATTGTTCCTCAGTACCTCAACTGGCATGTTATCTCATCGCATAGACTTTATTGTATGAGATTTGTTTATTGTCACGTGTACCGAGGTACAGGGAAAAGCTTTTTTGTTGCGTGCTATCCAGTCAGCAATAAGACTATACATGACTACAATCAAACCTTGAAATACTTCTCAACCTTATATGTTTTGTTTATTTTTGAAAGTAACAGCCAAATCAAGTATTTTCCTTACCCCATCCACCCCTTCAATTCTGACTTTATTTTATTTTGCTTTTATATGTTGTAGTGTAAATATCTGCAAGAAATCTGCCCGGCATCAATGAGATGGCAATCTCTTAGCTTTTCAGAAAGTATTGAGCATACATCTTTTCCACGTTTGCAAGGCATTCTTCATTCACGGCATTGCAAGGCATTCACAAGAGTTTGAAGAAGGATTTTGGCCCGAAACGTTGCCTATCTTCTTCGCTCCTGAGATGCTGCTGCACCCGCTGAGCTTCTCCAGCCTTTTGTGTACCCCCTTCATTCTACAATGCTCTTTATTCATTGGCTTTAAATGTTCTAATCCCAGTTGTTTCAAATAATTTGGCAGCAGAACCTTTTAAAAGGTATTCATAACTAATAAAATGATCAATCTTTATCTTAAAGGTATTTTAATTTTTAAATGTTTAAAAATAAAAACAATAGAAATGAAAAGCAAACCACTAAAACAATATTAAAATATCAGTACTTTAATAAATCTAAATATATAACCATATAACAATTACAGCACAGAAACAGGCCCTCTCAGCCCTTCCAGTCCGTGCCGACCATTTGTTTTCCCCTAGTCCCATCTACCTGCACTCAGACCATACCCCTCCATTCCCTTCCCGTCCATATACCTATCCACTTTACTTTTAAATGTTAAAATCGATCCTGCCTCCACCACTTCTGCTGGAAGCTCATTCCACACAGCCACCACCCTCTGAGTAAAGAAGCTCCCCCTCACGTTACCCCTAAACCTCTGTCCCTTAATTCTCATGTCATGCCTTCTTGTTTGAATCTTCCCTACCCTCAATGGGAAAAGCTTATCCACGTCAACTCTGTCTATCCCTTTCATCATTTTAAAGACCTCAATCAAGTCCCCCCCTTAACCTTCTGCGCTCCAAAGAATAAAGACCTAACTTGTTCAACCTTTCTCTGTAACATAGTTGCTGGAACCCAGGCAACATTCTAGTAAAGTCATTTGTAGCAGCTTGGGCAGTAAGCCTCATCACGGGGTAAGATGTCAATTGTCTTCACTCTGACAGGTTTTACTGCTGTATTTACATGTAACCATCACGAGAGGCTAAAATATACATGCCAAAACAAAACAGATAATAACTGTAAAGAAACATCTCTCCTTACCTCCCCTCCCTCTCTATTCCCCTCCCTCTCTACCCCCCCTCCCTCTCAACCCCCCCTCCCACTCTAAGCCCCCCTCCCACTCTAAGCCCCCCTCCCACTCTAAGCCCCCCTCCCACTCTAAGCCCCCCTCCCACTCTAAGCCCCCCCTCCCTCTCCACCTCCCCTCCCTCTCTACCCTCCTCCCTCTCTACCCCCTCCCTCTCTACACCCCCTCCCTCTCTACACCCCCCCTCCCTCTCTACACCCCTATGACTCATTATTTAGTCCTTCACTCTTTGTTTTGCAATTGACTGTCCCTGTAGATTACCCGCTTTAAATGGAAGGTGATTACTGCAACTTCAAGTCATTTGAGAAGTCAAAGGTGGAGAATCGGCAAAGAAGAGCAGCAAATCTCTGACCACACCTCCAGGAGTTCAAATAAAAATCACAAATTTGCTTGCAGCTATCTGGATCTGGATCTGGATGTTATACACTGAAAATCTCTAGGTAGAGCATCACTCAGCATTATGATGGTGGTGTCTTATCATTCTGCTACTGTCAGTAATGTAGCCTTGGTCAAATAATTATATGGTCAAAGAACATAGAAGAATACAGTTCAGTTTAGTGTTTGAAAGAGAGAATCGTGAAGCAGCTATAAATTGTAGTTTTGGAATAAATTGACATCTCTGCAATGAGACACAGACTATTTGCACTAAATTGGTCGAATATCCTCCTGGGTAAACCGGAGTGCAGCAATGGAAAAAAGGAATTTGAATTACACAGCTAATTTATACCCTCGAGGGCAAGAGCTCAAGTTGCTTAAAAAGGGAGCCATGGATCACTCAATACATAAAAGACAAGATAAATCTAATGAAATAGTTCATATAAAAGAAATAATACATATAAAGGAAACACTAGTGCATACGAGCATTGACGGAAAATGCAACGAACAGCAAGATGTGACACAGTAGTTAAGGGTGACCAGATATCAAAAGGTGGAGTATTTTTAAATGGTGAAAATTTGAAAAGGTATTCAGAGGAGCTGGATGGCCTTTTGTACATAGATTATTGAAAATTAGCATACATTTTCAGCATTTAATTTGAAAACCTTTATACCTAAACATGTACCAGTCCAAATGTCTCTTTAAATGCTGTGATGCTATCTGCGTCAACTACCTACTCTGGCAGCTCATTACATATATCCACCACCCTCTGAATGAAAACAATTCTCCTTAGGTTCCTATTAAACCTCTCACCTTAAACCTATGTCCTCTGGTTCTTGATTCCCCTATCCTGGGTAAAAGACTCTGCATTCACCCTATCTATTCTCATGATTTTATTCACCTCTATAAGATCACCTCCTCAGCCTCTTGCACGCCCAGTCGGTCCAACCTTTCCCTATACCTCAAGCCTTTGAGTCCTGGCAAAATCCTTGCAAATCAGCTCTGCACTTTCCAGTTCAAGGACATCCATCCTGCAGCAGGGTATCCAAAACTGAACTGTAATCCAAATGTGTCTTCGCCAACGACTTGCACAGCTGTTCCAACTTCTATACTCAATGCCTTGAGTGATGACGGCCAATATACCCAAAGGTTTCTTGCCCACCCCATCCATCTCTGACGCCACTTTCAGAAAACAATGTTTCTTACTACTGGATCTCTCTATTCTACAACACTTTCCAGGGGTCCTACCATTCACTGTGAAGGTCCTAGCCTGATTTCCCAAAATACAACACCTGACAATTACCTGCATTAGACTCCATGAGCCATTCTTCAGCCCACTTGCCCAGCTGATCAAGATCCCGCTGTAAAATTTGATAATTGTCGTCAGTGTCGACGGTACCATCTACTTTAGGGAATTCAGCTAACCAGACCATAATAATGTAAGCTGAAGCACATAGTGTAAACAATGTAAAGTGCACAGTGGGATGATGCTGAGGTAGGGGTGTGCAGTGTGTTTCAAGAGCCTGATGGTCGATGGGTAGAAATTGTTCTTGAACCTGGAGATGAGGGTTCTCAGGCTCCTGTACTCTATGATGTCATTATAGTGTAACCAGGAGGGTAGTGAGCCACTTTGGGCCCAGAGGCAGGTGAATTGCAGACTGGCCTGGATAGGGAGCTAGTTGGGTGCTGTGCATTCAGCCCAGGTGAGGGGGTGGTTCATGTGCTAACCAGAAACACGACTGCCTGATAATGAGGTGTTGAGTTTGAATAGAAGTTTGCAAGGGATATCAAAATCAGCACGATGTTTATAGATAATAGGGAGAGATGAGTGGTTGAACACTGTGCACCCTTAAAAAAAACAAAGGTAATATTGTGAAAGAAAATAACTGATTTCTTTAAAATTTCTTACAGAGACAAATTATACATTCCTTTATGGCAAAAAAGACACCCAAGGCCCATGGCTATCAAGCAAAGTTGAAGAAAGTTTTAGATCAAAGGAAAGGCTTATTATGTTGCCAAAAAAAAGTCGGCTTGACTGGGAAAATTTCAGAACTCAGTAAAGGAGGATCAAAGCATTGATATGGAAAGTAAAATATAAATAGTCTAGCAAGAAACTAAAATCAGACGACAAAGGCTCTATAGATGTGTGAAAAGGAAAAGATTAGCTGTTAACTTGGGTTCCTTGCAGACTGGAGATAGTTTAAATTGGGAAACAGGGAAATGGCAGGGAAAATCTCCTGGAACAGTGTTGGAGCAAAGGCAGCCATAGCATCGTTAAGATCAAGCTAAAAAAAATAATGGGGCAGATTGCAAGCCTCCTTCAGAGGGATCTATGTGCCCCTGTGCATAAATTGCTGAAAGTTAACATGCAACGAGCAATGAGGAATGCAAATGGAATATGGCTTTTTATTGCAAGAAAATTTGAGCAGAAAAGTAGATCTGCCTTGCTGCATTTATATAGTGCACGGGTGTGACTGTGTCTGGGGTATTCTTTGCATATCGTGTCTTCCTCCATGAGGAAGGACATGCTTGTCAAAGGGGCAGGTTTGTCATATGGGAGTAGGTTAATTAGATTTGGCACTGTATTCTTACATTTAGAAGAATGCGTGGTGATCACACTTGAAATGCGTAAAATCTTGATGATCCCCTTGACTGGTGTGTATAGAACCAGAAGCTATAAACTCAAAATAAGGGATCAGTCATTCCAGCCCGTTAATATTTGTCACCTAATGCGTGGTTCCCTCCCAGTGAGGTTCAGTCAGTGAGTATATTCAATAAATGTTTAGATATTGAGGAAATTTAGGTATTTAGAGACATATCACCGGAAAATTTTCAACCACACGGCTGAATGGCCTATTCTTCCTATTTCATATCACTTTTTTTGTCAATATTAAAAAAAGAGGAATGTAGGATATTGTCCCAGACATACCAAGAATATAAACAGTGAATCAGAGATGGGAACGGAAAATTTGCATAAGCAATATGATTAAGAAAAGCATGGCACTAAAGCATGACAAATCTCCTGGGCCAGAGGTTTCCATCCTAGCATTTAAAGAAAGTATGAAAGAGAATAAATGAAGGTTTGATCCCAGGAAATTGTCAAAGCTGATATGGATGGAATGACTGAACAGCTTGAACATTTTTTGTTCCTTATAGAGTGTGGATTTGTAATAAGTGTGTTGTGCTTGATGAGTCCAATTGAATACATGCAATTGGTGACTAAAGTGTTGGGCACGAGAATATTTAAATATTTTGTTTTGGGCTGTCAGAATATTTGATGTTGTCCACTCAATAGAGTCAGTTCGCTGAAGCTCATGGGATTCAAGGCAATTTATTGAAAAGTCTTCTTCTTCTTGCATATGGTGTGCACAGCCTAAGGTTGTAAGACAACTTGTTCTAATTGAACTTATTTGATTGTACACATTGGATTATTTGCATTTGTTGAAACAGGGCGGACCACGTGAAGGTTGCAATCTCCCACCCCAATTGAAAAGCCTGAGGAGCAAGAGACAACAGCGATAATTGAATGGCACTTGAGTTGGCCGTATGTGACAAATATATTTTTGGAAGGATGTGCTCACTAATGACAGGTGATAAGATGAAATGCCACCTATTCCAATTTGCAGATGACACAAAGTAGATGATGTAAACCAGTGGTTCCCAACCTTTTTTAGTTCATAGCTCCCTTGGGCTCTTTAATTTTTCTGTGGCCCCCCTGAAATTTGCCATGACCCCTTTGGGGCCATATGGCCCCAGGTTGGGAATCACTGAAATAAACCATTGAAATGCAATATTAAATTACAAAGAAATATTAATTGATTGAAAAGGCAAAACTCAAGCAAGTTGATTTTGGTGCTGGGTAATCCATTTTTCACCAAAATCCGATGGTACAAACTGCTTCCAAAAGGTGGAAAGCTAGAAGCAGTGGAGATCCAGAAAAAAGCATGGAACTTTGTATATCTGTGGTTCTCAAACTGCCTGTATTGATGCAATCACATGCATACACAGACAAAGTCCTTTGACTCACCTGAAATCTTTCTACAATCTACGCAACACTGGAGCGTGATGAATTGCTCTCCACTTGCCTTGATGAGTGCAGGTCCAACAACGCTCAAAAGACGACATTATCTCAAACAATATGGGCAATTTAGTTAGACCACCTATAGTGGTAATGCCAGCCTGAACTGAGCTGGCAGGGATCTGAAGGACATAGCTGTCTAACTGGATCTGTGACAAGTAGTAAGGGACAAATCTACAAGGCTGCAGCACTGTCCCAACACTACTGTCACCAACACATTCCTCACTTACCCTCGCTGCATCTCCTCGAACAAGCCTCCATTAGGAGTGGATCAAATCTTCAGAACTGGTGGAACTGTTCAACTTACAACTGAACACAAAAACAAATGTTACCTGATTCTAAGTTATTAACTGCAGCAGACAGATGAACATTTGCACATGCACAGAGGGAAACCTCCAAGCCATCAATGACCTATTCACGAAAGCAAATAGTAGAAAAGGCCTTGCATTCCACATTCCCCAGCAACCGCAGGAGATGCAAAACCTATCCCTTTACCTCCCCCCTCGACTCCACCCAAGGACCCTAGACAGTCTTTTCGAGTGAGGCAGAGGTTCGCTTGCACCTCCTCCAACCTCATCTACTGTACCCGCTGTTACAGGTGTTAACTTCTCTACATTGACGAGACCAAGCGCAGGCTCGGCGATCGTGTCGCTGAACACCTCCGCTCAGTCCGTCTTAACCTACCCGATCTGCCAGTGGCTCAGCACTTCAACTCCCCCCTCCCATTCCCAATCTGACCTCTCTGGAGGAACAGCACCTCTTATTTCGCTTGGGTAGTTTACACCCCAGCGGTATGAACATTGACTTCTCTAACTTCAGATAGCCCTTGTTTTCTCTCTCCATCCCCTTCCCAGTTCCCCCACTAGTCTTACTGTCTCTGACTACATGCTATCTCTGTCCCGCCCCCTCCCCTGACATCAGTCTGAAGAACGGTCTTGACCCGAAACATCGCCTATTCCTTCTCTCCAGAGATGCTGCCTCACCCGCTGAGTTACTCCAACATTTTGCATCCACAAGACAAATGTTCTTCACCTGCAGTACAATACTACCCCCTGATAATAACGGTTCATGCTGAGACATTGGAAGCTGTGCCCCTCATGCCATATCTTGGGAACATTTTGAGTTTAAAACTCTTCGGATCTTCACTTGACTTTGAGGCCAAAGTCCAGGACTCCTGTGCATTTATATTTTTCTTATTGTTCTTCACTCTCCCTCTTCCCTCCCTTCACTGAGTTTGCACACATTCCTGGATTTAATATTCCTTCGAATTTACGACATAGCACCATTCCCTTCACCCTTTTTCGGTCTTTCATTCAACAGCCACTCTAATCTCTGAAGGATGGCATTGCATTTTCAATATTCCACAGACTTAATCCTATCCACATCAGTGCAATCACAGATCTTACAAATTTAACTCTTAATTTCCTATTTTCCTCTCCCAATTTGCCATTCAGGGCCAGGATATATGTGCTCTGAATGATCCTGAAATAATTATGGCTAGATAACTTTGCATCTATTACAGGCACAAGCCTACTACCTTTGGCACATTTCCCCGCTTTCGACTCTGCTTTCCTCTTTCTTGGCTTCCGTGCCTTACCTCATTTCACCTCACTTTTCCCAATATCTTCTTCTTAACCCTTTACTCCTACTCGACTCCCACCCAAACCTCTTAAATAAACTTACTCTGTGCATCTATACAGCCAACGAAGGCCCATTAGATTTCTCATCACAACCGTCTTCACAGTAGCATCCCCATACTATTCTCTCATCCACTTATTCAGTTAGAAAAGGTGTTGAAGCGTAATCTAGTCCATCTCCTTTACATGCAACTCACCAAAGCAATGACCCTGTTGATCAACTATCACTCTGCTTCTACCCCATAAGCCTTAACTCACTTTAACTGCTGATGAAATTATTTTGAGTGCCTTGGCTCTGATAGAAATCTGGACTTTCAACTTGAACCTCTTTTTTTACCAGCCAATGTATTCAATTACCAGTCCACCACAGCACCATACAGGTGTCAGTGTGATTTTCATCAGTAAAGCATACTTTAGTTTGTATCCCTGCTCCTCTGGGGCTTTCTCGTCCACAGATCACCTTGTCCTGCTCCACCCACATATCTTCCTCTTAGATTCTCATTTGCCACTGCCATCTCAGATATCAGGAATGCTTTCCTCTCCCACCCTCTGGACTGACTGATTTCTTATCCAGGGCAATTTCAAAAACCGAACTCACCTTCCACCCCACTCAACAAATTCTTTGCCCTCTCAATCAGTCTCTTGATCTTGTCATCCCACGTGAACTCATTGTTGCCATTGCATCACTAACAGATATAGCCATGTTTGATATAGCCTTGTATTACTCTCCATTCAAACCCTCAACCCCAGTTAAACATATTTGCTCATAAAATCAAAATTCAACTAATGATTGGAAATTTTGATTGTAACTTATACAACCACAGTGCCCTCCATAATGTTTGGGACAAAGACCCATCATTTATTTATTTGCCTCTGAACTCCACAATTTGAGATTTGTAATGTCTTTACACAGTCACAAGCTACTAATATTACTAGTTTATGATGAAGAAGTTGAAAGAAATTCAAGAACGATAATGGTGGAAATCAAATAGAACCTTTATATGTTTACCATTTTTCAGAAAAACAAAGCAGTTAAAAAGGAAGTCCATATAAATTACGACAACCCAAAACCCACCTCCCTATTAACTTAGACTAGAAACATACATCCAATTATTTGAGGTTAATGAGCTTCTGCTGAGCCTTGCTCCATAACACAATTCTGTTTTTTATTGCAGATTTCCAACATCTGCAGCAATCTGATTTTTCTAAGTATGTACCTTTGCAATACTGAAATTTACAGACTTAACAAGGGCATAATAAAAGGCACATCATGGGTTAACTATACATACTGGCAGGATATTAGTACAACACTGATGCAAATTTGAACGCGAGACTGCAAATCAAAACTCCAGGCAGTTAGGGATTTCAGGGAAGTGAAAATGCCTTGCAGCAGCATAACTCTGGTCTCCCGGAGAGCCAATGCCCAGCAGGGCACTGCTGCAAAGCTTACTTTTCTGTCAGCAATGTGAGCTTTGGAGTAAATTATGTTCATTTCCCTTCATTGTATAACTGAACCATTAGATTTGAAGAAAGGCACGTCTCAAAGATTTTAAACAGAAGACTTTGCATCAAATCCATGTAGAATTTACTTCTATTCTTCAAGCTCAAGCTCCAAGCAACCTTAACATTTCTAATTAATGTGCAGGATAAGCATTTTTTTCCTACAAAACGAGGGAAGAAAACATTCTGTAAGCAAACTTATTTGATTGTCCTTTGTTTTCTCTTTACATTTCAAAAGTATTTTTTTCTATATGTCTGATTCACTCACCTCAAACTTTGAAGATGTTAAAGGGAAACATAATGTTTAAGATGTTTAAGAAAACGCAGCTAAACAAAACAGCTTTATTCAGAATTTAATGTCAGCATTCAACACTGTCGATTGCAGTATCAACTTGAAACAATGGTTGAACTCTTGCATGCAAGTTAGAAAGATTACAAGTCAAAGCACTGTAGCATCGGTGCAGATGATTTAGTCTGGTTATTCAGGACAATGGTTGCTATAACATTTAGATGCATTTTCAATACGTTATGCGATGGAGACCTTTGTTTACCAACTAGGTAAAACATCCCACAATACTGCTCAAGGAAAGTACATTACTCCTGGTGTCATAAGCAGCATTGCTTCTCAATAAAGCCCTTCAGAGGAGTTTAACAAGTCTTTTATCTGAATGCCATTAGTGGGACATTGTTGTATACATAATGATTGCCATCTCTACTCACAGATGTAAAGTAATTTATTGGCTAAGAACTGCATGAAATTTCACGTAAAATCAAGACATAAAAAGGCCAATAATTGCAACGTTTCTTCTAGAGATACAAGGGACTGCAGATGCTGGAATCTTGCATAAAACTCAGTGTTCTACGTTTTATTTGACCCGCTGAGTTATTCCATGGTATCTTTTATTATTATTTAATGTTTAATAGGAGCCAAGGCTCCATTCCATTTAATAAGGGGGGAAGAAAAGCTCTAATTTTGGATAAGTGGATGTTTAAAGAATAAAGGAGACTACGTAATTCTCTCTTAAAAGGTCTCAAAGGTGCACCTATCAGTTGGATTTTATGTCTTTCGTCAGGAAATTCCACAGCCAAAAGGAAAATAGAATTTTTTAAAAAGTTATTTAGTTCTGTTATGAAATATACTATACGTTCACAAATATATTATACATACACATAAGCATATACATATAAGGTAGACACAAAATGCTGGAGTAACTCAGCGGGACAGGCAGCATCTCTGGAGAGAAGGAATGGGTGATGTTTCAGGTCGAGACCCTTCTTTCCTATCCTCCTACCCTCCTACATTAAGGGCAATTTACAGTAGACTTTTAACATATTAACACATCTTTGGTATGCAAGAGGAAGTTTAAACACCCACAGAAAAACCATGTGCCAAAAGGGATAAGTGCAAACTCCACACACCAGGTTAAGATTAAAACCCGTTTGATAGAGCTGTGAAGCAGCAATAGGTGTCTGCTTTGCCACTGTGTTTAGTAAAACCTAAAGGCATAGTTAAGGTAGACAGAAATGCTGGAAAAACTCAGCGGGTGAGGCAGCATCTATGGAGCGAAGGAAATAGGCAACATTTCGGATCGAATCCCTTCTTCAGACCCAAAACATTGCCTATTTCCTTCGCTCCATAGATGCTGCCCCATCCGCTGAGTTTCTCCAGCATTTTTGTCTACCTTCGATTTTCCAGCATCTGCAGTTCCTTCTTCAACTCTTAGGCATAGTTGAGGTATGACTTCACATTCAGTTTGCAGATATGCACAATTTGAAGCGAGTAATGCAAGGAAAAAGTATGTTGCTACTTAAACTCAGTAAAACACAATAAATTCAAAAGTAGATTTCTAAAATCTTTATTCTAAAGATTTCTAAAATCTTTATTCTACACACCAGCATAGTTTTCCTGTCTTTGGTCAGAGTGAGCAAATGATTTGGTAACTATTATTTTTTTTCAGGTTTATCCTTTCATAATTGTTTTGTACCATTCATTCAACTTGTGTTTTCATTTGGCCATGTATGAACAGAGGGAACTAGGATTTTAACTTGAGCATGAACTGTTTTTACACCTGAAGTCTATTGTTTAAAAAAGCTTCCATTGCTTCTGCCACATTCTTGATTAAAAGTCATTAACTTGCCAAAAACGTGTGGCTGGCAAACTTCCTGTTTAAACAAACATTTTAAAGAATGAAAATTTGCTAATGATGTTCCATCGGTTAAGTATATTTACTTGGAATTTTACTCTTTTTTTCATTCCAATCTCCTGTGACATATTGCTCATTACCACAGCAATGACATGTGGTGCCTAAGCAATTAATCAATAGATTAATAATGAAGTTAATATCTAAAATATCTATCAGAAAGGGAGCAACAGCCCAAATTCCTAAATGGCAACACCCTAAATCACATGCACACCTACTGCAGGCACATCGCAGTGGAAACAAAATTAAAATTTTCATTAGATTACAAATAAATTACTAATGCATTTTATCTGTTAAATATTAAAGGAGCACATTACACGTTCAGTTTAATTGGTAAATTACAGAACAATTTACCCTTTCTTTCAAATATCTTTCTTTCTATATGTTTTACAGTGTTGGTCCTTGATGCTTCTATCAAAGTGAACCATTGAAATAGTCTCCTTCTCCCTCCCTTCTCCCATCCTCCACCTCCCCCCCCCCCCCCCCGCCCACATTCCCCAACACCCCCCCCCCCCCCCCCATTTGTGGACCGAGCCTGCGACCAGCGATCCCCCGCACACTATCCCACACACGCTATGGACAATTTAACCAAACCTAAGCGCCTTTGGAGTGCGGGAGGAAACCCAAACCTTAACCTTAACTTCTGCCTGCTCCTCATGGGAACTAAGCTGTTGGCCACGAGTTGTCACAGGCTGGGTCCACAAATGGGGGGCGTCCCCCTCTCCTCCCTTCTCCCCGCTCCACTCTTCTCCCCCTTATCCACTACCCCTTCCCCTCACATCCCTTCTCCCTCCTTTCTACCATTTTCCACCCTCCACCCACCCACTTTCCCCACGCCCCCCATTTGAGGACCCAGCTTGTGACAGTTGGATCCCACTAATAGTTCTGCACAAAGGCCACATCATCTGTTTTAGTAACATTGACTATGGGATAAATGCAGACTTTGGAACAACACCCCCCACCTCCCCTCTGCCCCCTCACCTTGCTTCAAAATGGGTGGTGGGTATTTAGACAGTGGCCGGTGCAAGTGGGTGGCACTAGTACATAGACAACATTGCCTGTACCCAGTTGAAAAGCCCGCTGCCTCTGGGGCTTTGGAGAGACCATTGGAAGAGAGATCTGCCTCTGGGACAACTCGTGGCCAACAGTTCAGTTCCCACGAGGAGCAGGCAGAACATTGGTCCAACCCCTGGGGCCTGTGTCACATTTAGTTCAGAGATGCAGTGCCCTTCGACCCACCGAGTCCGCACCGACCAGCGATCCCCCGCACACTATCCCACACACGCTAGGGACAATTTATACTTATACCACGCCTAGCAACCTAGTTAGGGTTACAGATACAGTTACGGTTAGGGTTAAGGCTAGCACTAGGGCTGGGGCTGGGTTAGGGTTAGGTTTCATCTCCTGCCTTAACCAAATGTATATAATATATCTTTAGTGAGGCTTCCATTACATGTTTAAAATATTAAAGATGATGCTTTTGCTCCTGTTTTTTTTGGAGAGATTGTTCTATGAAGATTGTTTAACAAGCGTGGTGAAAGTGCAGCTCCTGGATATGAGCATGATTCAAAAATCAGCTCAATCTTTATGGAGGGTTATCTACACAATCAACATCAATAGCATAGGTTTGATACAGACCATACTATCTTGGGCAATGTCTCCTTATGTGACTCAGCATTACTACAGCAAATACAATTGCTCACTTTAAGGAAAACCTCAATTTTCACACACTGCAAACGTTTTCTTCTCCAAAATGTAGAGCGTCGTTGAAAAGGAAAAAACATATCTTTGGTATTACACTACTAAAAGCATCAGCCTTTTATTATCTCCTGCAGTTAAATTTGATTTCCACACTCGTTACCAGAATCGCTGAGGAAATAGCCAACACTAACAGAAATCATGAAAGAGTAGCTAAACCAATCTTCTCACAAAAGAAACCATAAGAACAGATCCTGCTTTTCCTCAAGCCAAACCATCACCCTGAGCCTTCTGGATTACATTAACAATATCAATAAAGTAGATTGAACCTGCAGCACAGATGTGCTGTAGTTTACTTGCCCATTTGGAACATTTTTCAATACGACATTTAGTTCAAGTCTTGTATAAACGTAGCAAATTTAACGTGCGTTAAGCATTAGTGGGTACCTGTGGGGCATTTCTTTACACCTATTTCCCCAAGCCATTAGCATAATGAAAAATAAGACCCTGTCTGCCTGCTATATCAATTTTTGCCAATGTCAACACAATTCAACACCTGATCATTCTATTTTGCTCAAAACATTGACCGACAATAGTTCACGCAGACATCCATTAAATGTTTAAATAAGCAGACATTTGAAAGCAACAGGTGAGACTAGTACTGTGCCCACATGATATTCACATGCAAGTAAACTTTTGAGGATGCAGCACACTCCAATTGATCTAACTGGATGGCCAATTCTCTTTGAAACGAACTGGTGAACCAGAGCAAGAGGAGGGTGGGGTTACTGGGGGAAAGGCCTTCAGGTGGAGGTGGAGGTGGAGGTGAAAGATCATGGAGTTTAGTTTATTGTCACGTGTGCTGAGGTACAGTGAAAAGTTTTTGTGGCGTGCTAACCAGTCAGCGGAAAGACACTACTTGATTTCAATTGAGCCATTCAGTGTACAGATAGATAATAAGGGAATAATGTTTCGTCCAGATAGAGCCAGTAAAGTCCAATCAAAGATAATCCGAGGGTCTCCAAATGAGGTGGATAGTAGTTCAGGACTGCTCTCTGGTTGTGGTAGGATGGCTCAGTTGTCTGATAACAGCTGGGAAGGATCTGTCCCTGAATCTGGAGGCATTTGTTGAGGAGTGAGTAAATGTCATGGGGCTGGGGCAGAAACAGGACGTGGAAAAGAAAAAAGAAAAATCACGGGACGGGAGAGTGGAAGAGATTTTACCAACTCTCTTCCCTTTCCCCTGCCCCTCATTCGCATGGAATAAAGGTGCTACTACTTGTGATTCTATATGTCAGTACAGTACGTCACCGGTTTGCTGCTGTCTTCATTCTTCCGCCTGCATTTCACGCGGTCTATCAGATCAGCATGTCTGGGGTCACATGACAGACTAACATGATTTGCAGTAAGTTTGGTAGATGATTCCCACCAGTCCCACCCAACTCCACCCCCTCAATTTTCCATTCGACTCTTGGGCATTCACAAATCAAACTACACGTATATTGTTAAAATTGCATTTCCTCTGACTTAATATTTTCCATGCAGTAAAGTTAGGTTAGAGAAGTTAGAATAATTGGACAAGAGCAGTGTTAGAATTCTAGATTGTGAATTAATGGAACAGGATTTAGACTGCGCACTAAATTTAGACATTACAAAATCCTCCAAATGCACTAGAAGAAAAAGTAAACCGACATCTTCTCCAGATGGAATTCTCTCCCAAACCAATGCCCCCAACTGAGGCCCTGATTATACTCAATCAACTCAAGCATCCCACATTGATCGCAACACCAGACCACAAAAATAGGCACTCTGTTAGAGTCAGAGTCATACAGCACTGAAACCTGTCCACGCTGACGCATCTACGTTAGTTTGCACTAAAACTTTCCTATCCATGTACCTGTCCAAATGTCCTTTAAATGTTGTTACAGTACCTGCCTCAACTGCCTCCTCTGGCAGCTCATTCCATCAACCCGCCCCTCTCTGTGTGAACAAGCTTGTCCTCGGGTTCCTTTCTCCTCTCACCTTAAACCTATCTCCTTTGACTCTTCATTCCCCCTACTCTTGGTAAATGACTGTATTCACCCTATCTATTCCCATCATGATTTTAATCACCTCTAAGGCTCCTGCATTCCCAGGAATAAAGTCCTTGCAAGTTTTTCTCATGGGAACTGATCATCAAGCAGAGAGCTGGAAAGATTCAAATATGTGTTTAATGCCTCCTTTAAAAAAAATGGAATATCTCCACCGACTCCTGAGAGCCCTGGCGCAAAGCTACTCAAAGTAAGATGCAACATTTGTGATAGTAATAAGCACGTGAATCCATGATTATGATGAACTCAAAATCCACGCATAAATGGCAGGAACACACCCCCTTGTAAGCCACCCATCCCGTCAAGAATTTCCTGTCCCATCTGGGAAGGAGTTTAAGATTCCCACATTGGCCTCTATTCATAGCAGAAGCCACCGAACCAATGGAAGAAAGTTATCCTTAATCCCAACAGTAAAAATAAATATTCATCATGCATATTTGGTTTAGATGGAGGGACTTTCGAACTATTTGGGGGTAATCCCAAGCAAAATCTGAATATTGAATACTTGTAATTAAAACAGAAAATGGTATAAAACATTACCAAAGCTTAGTCTGGTTAATACCAATTATTCCCCCCCCCCCCTATAGATGTTGTCCCGCTATATTTCCAGCATTTTGTGTTTTGTAGGCAATAATGGTTGGAAAAATTAGCAAAGGAATGGATTTTTTTTTTTAAATATAGGATTTTAAGTCACCAAAAGGGTTCTCAGCAGAAATTAGGCACACTAATTCTTGGGAAATAGATTCAGGAGTTCAGTCACACTCTTTGGGAAGAGACAAAGAAATAGTCTGACTAGGGAATCTATGAAAATGTGCCTTGTTGAACGAAGGCAGCTGCAGTTGAAAAAGAAAACACGCCTGCAAATAGATAAATAATTAGGTTCCTGCAAAATCTGTCAGATATCGATGGTTTGGCCTTGCAAGCAGAGATCATAGGTCAAAGGTTAGTGCCAATTAGAAGAAATAACCTGTTCAAAATGTGAACAGCAAGAACAGGTGTTTTAAGCGGCCGCCATCCAAGTAAAATAAAATTATTATTCAGCGCTGTCATGCTCAAGATGTGTAAGGAAAAATAATAAAAACCAAAGCTTTTGCCAACTAAAATTAGCTGCGAGATCGTCTGAGTTTTATCTAAGGGATCCCCATGTTAACAACAGAGCAACAGGAATTCCTCATCTGACATCTATCTGACTTACTCTGTAATTCTCGTAGCTGTTAGGTTGTTTTTGCTCTTGCAATTAAAAATAATTAATTGACTGCCTATTTGGTCAAAGTTAAAGCCAATATTCAACAGAAGTGGTTTGAAAATAATTAATGTAAAACCTAACAGATAATTTTCAATCAATATTGGAGTCCCATTGTTCCAACTTAATATCATAATTCAATTTTGTGTTAATTATAGTTTAGTAGCAAGCAAGAGTATTTAAGAGCTGGAAATATTTATTTAATAAGACACTCTAATGTGCGCCAAAAGTTGACAAACTTAAGAACTAAGGTTCACAGCTACAGAATACAATCATATTGATTCTATTACCTGTATTTCTGAGTTTGGTCAATTATTTCAAGCAGGAGTTAAGCCCACCATAATACTGGGAAAATTTAAATTCAATTAATTAAATAATCACACAAAAAACATGCCAAGAATGGAAGCCATGAGACCATACTACCACCTTACAGCTATCTTTGGAGCTAACAAAACTAGCAGTAAAAATGGTCATGATGAATTATGCATTGGTCAAACGTAGCACAGCTAATGGAGTGGCTGCCTCACAGGTCGAGTGACCTACCGGACCTGACCAAACCTGACCTCTAGTGATATCTACGTAGAATAAGTGATTTGCATGTTACTGCCTGGGTTTCCTCAGAGTGCTCCAGTTTCCTCCCACATTCCAATACTGTCCCGATTGTGCAGATGAGTGGTAGAATCTGTGGGAATGAAATTGAACCAATGTAGGATTAGTGCAAAAGTCTGCTTGATGGTCACCATGGTTTTGTTGATCGGAAGGGCTAGTTTCCATTCTAGAATGTGAAGCAGGGGTAGGTCATTCAGCCCTTTATGCCCTCGAGGTAATAACAATGACCTTTTGCCTCAGCACCACTTTCCTGCACTTACTGCAGATCCCTCAATTCCCAAAACATCCAAAATCTATTAACTGCCTGCTTGCAGACCTCCCAACATTTGATTGTCAAAATTCATAATATTTCCCCTCAAAATTCATATTTTTAAATGAAAATTCATAATATGTCGCGGCGCCCTATTCGGGGTCCCATGTCACAAATTCTAAATTGTGAAGAAGTATTTTAAATGCCAAAATGTGAAAAAGGTACATGTATGCTGAAACATTTATAATTCTTTGTTAAACTTTGATAAACTTGGCACTAGACTCACCTTAATTTCTCTCACTTGGGGTTGTTGCCGGCGGCTATGCGCCTGCGCACTGGTGCAGATCAGCGGGCTGCCGGCGGGCGGGTGCGGCACATGCGCACTTGGCCAGGTTGCCGGCGGGTCTGCGCCTGCGCACGGGGGGGGGGGGGGGGGGGGGGGGGAGGCCCGGTGATGGGGCTTTAAAGAAGGAACTGCAGATGCTGGAGAATCGAGGGTACACAAAAAGCTGGAGAAACTCAGCGGGTGCAGCAGCATCTAAGGAGCGAAGGAGATAGGCGACGTTTCGGGTCGAGACCCTTCTTCTAGCTGAAGAAGGGTCTCGACCCGAAACGTCGCCTATCTCCTTCGCTCCTTAGATGCTGCTGCACCCGCTGAGTTTCTCCAGCTTTTTGTGTACCCCCGGTGATGGGGCTGCCGCGAGCGGCCGGCTGGCGGCAAGAAAGTGCCGCTGATCGCGCGGGCCGGCGCCGCCAGGGCTCTGGGCCGGGCGTGGCTTGGCTCGAAATGGCGCCAGGCCCGGCAACCCTCCCCCACTGCGCACGCGCGGCCACTGGGGCCCGGCAACCCTCCCCCACTGCGCACGCGCGTCCACTGGGGCCCGGCAACCCTCACCCACTGCGCACGCGCGGCCACTGGGGCCCGGCAACCCTCCCCCACTGCGCACGCGCGGCCACTAGGGCCCGGCAAAGTGCCGCTGATCGCGCGGGCCGGCAAACCGGGGACACATGGCGCCGGCGTTCACCACGGGAGGAAGAATTTAGCGGGATAATTAGGGTACAAATCGGGATGGCGGGAAGGGAACCTAAAAAGCGGGAATATCCCGCCAAAAGCGGGATAGTTGGGAGGTCTGCTGCTTGAGTATACTCGGCAACAGTACTTCACATTCATTTTGAGAAGATGATTTCAAAGATTCACAACCCTCTGAGTGAAACATTTCCTTCTCATCTCAGTCCTGAATTGTCAAGCAGTCAGAAAGGATAGAATAGCCTACTCTTGTTTTCATTTCTTATGGTCTTATAGACTCACAAATAAACCATACAGCATAGATTGACAAATTTACCATAGTAAAAGATAACAATTGAGCCTGTATGGCCTACCTCTGATTTTGCTCCCAAATCCCCTGACTATCAATATCGCAGCCAGGGAATTCTTTCTCAGCAACTATGTTATCCAGCCTCATAAGAGCTTAGATCTCCTCTCATCCTTCTTTATTCCAGGCAGTACTGAAAATAGTATTTGTAATCTGTCCTCACAGGAAATTCTTCCCATATCAAGAATCAATCTGGTGAACTTTAAATGCACATCCATCATTCATTCATTAGGCAAGTGCAAATAATATTCTGGACACAGTCTCACTGTGGCCAAAATAATTACACACCCACAAGAGTACGAGCATTCTTAACTGCCTTCTTAAATTGCCTAGCAAGCCACCTATGTATACCAAACCTACATGAAAATGGTATTAAAACCACAGACCACATAACATCAGCCAAAACTTTGGATTAGTACAGGAGTCTGGGAAACAATGGTCAAAAGTTCTCATGAGCATAAGGGAACTCAGTTAAAATTTGAATGGTTCTCCTCCATTGTCATATGCCCAAAATATTTATCATCCTTGTTCATTCTATTAGTCAATGTCTCACATCACAATTACACCGGGGCTGGGAGAACATTTCTATATGCAAAACCGAAAGATCAGCACAGAGATAGACAATTGGAGGAAGCACAACTGAACAACAATGGAACCCTGCATGTGTTGGAAGGAACTGCAGATGCTGGTTTACACCAAAGATAGACACAACAGGGTCTATCTGAAGGGGCTGGACCCGAAGCATCGCCTATTCCTTTTCTCCAGAGATGCTGCCTGACCCGCTGAGTTACTCCAGCTTTTGTGCCTGTCTTCAGTGGAACCCAGCAGGCAAATGAATAAGATGAAGCATTTGAAACCTTCATCCGCCATAAGAAAATCCACCCTGGATGTCCAAAATATAAAAAACTACTCTTCAGTCAATTTAGCCCAGACGATATCAACCCAAACAACATCAATGCATGCAATTGGTACAGTAAAGCCTAGGATATTTAAGCAAATTCTTCAAAACAGAAAACAATGGAAATAGTCAACAGGTACATGTGAAGAGAAAGAGTTAACAGCTTAGGACAATGATGAATCTTACGATTAATTTTGGCTATATGTCGTGGAAATAGTATCTAAAATTAACATTGCCCTGTTCAGCCTCTGCAAATTACCAATAGAGAGCATTTTTTAAATAAAGGGAGCATGTCATGAATAAAATGTGCACTGCCATCTTCCGAGCACTCACTGTAAAATAACTTATGAAGAGCCAAAAGAAGTCAGGACAAAACAAAAAACACCTGGAGACGATGTAATTTGAAATACCTACTTTCTCGTGCATTTATTTTTTCACATTAAAGGACTGAAGTGAAATAGCACAGGATAAAGCAGTAAACCCAACAGAGCAAAATTGATACTTTGGGCAACAAAGGCACACATTCATCGCCATCCAAGTATGATGTGGGAGATCCGCATGCTAATTTATGATTTTTAGATTTATTCTCCCCACTGAATGTCCAGTATTAAGATGCTTTCATTAAAAAGTGTTAACTTCAATGAAGTCAGGAAAGAGATGTTACAAGTGTACTGGTGCGATCAAGCAGGCAAGAATTAGTTTACATCTTAAATTCAGGTTGATGGACCAGTGGACGTAATGATGTCAACATGTTCTAGCCCCAGGCTGTGAATACCCTCTTATTCTTTAACCTTTTTTCCCTTTAGTACTGTGTCTTTTAAATCACACTATCAAAATAAATAGTCTCCATATTACCAGGCCTACTTTATCAGACATGATTAATTATAGCCAAAAATCAAGAAACTTCAGTTATACAATGATCCATTTATATAAATGGATCACATATTCCACATTCAATGGATTCAGTGTTATACCAGATACACACTATTTTCACCACGCTGCTGTGCAGGTACAATTGTATATGTTACGAGCGATTGATAATAGGCCTGTAAAAGCAATGGAGCAACTATTAGTTGCCAGCCTCCAGGAGAAAAAGAAAACAGGAGGTTCAAATAAAAATACAGAGTCCAGAGAGAGAAAGAAAATACCAAATTCCATCAAACCCAATTGAATCTTGCAACGGACATCCAAAGTTATGCCATGGCACCAAAGATAACAAGCTAATTGACAAGTTTATATGCCCATGGAATAAATGTCAGTTAAAACTTGGAAGACAAAAGGGCAGCATAGGATGAATGGAACGGATTATTCAAATCAGTTCCAGGGTCAATAGCAGGACACGCCATTTATAATTTTCAGAAATTATTTGGAGGATTGAATATTTTATTGGGTTCTAACCTGCTTTCACAACCGCTTTGTGATGACACAAAAGATTTTAATAGATTTTTTTGAGTTGGCAGCTGCAGATCGTACTAAAAGACAGACATATCGGGTAAGTATAAGAATGTAAAGTAATTGTTCAATGGTTACATAATGCAATGGCATGGAGGCTTAATGGTAGAGTTGCTGCCTTTCAGCGCAGAGACCGGGGCTCGATCCTGACTATGGGTGCTGCCTGTACGGAGTTAGTACATTCTCGCTGTGGGTTTTACCCGGCTACTCTGCTTTCCTCCCACACTCCAAAGACATACAAGTTTGTACGTTAATTGGCCAGTAAAAATAGTAAATTGTCCCGAATGCGTAGGATAGGGCTAATGTACGGGGGGGCCACTGGTCTGCGCAGGCTCGGTGGGCAGAAGAGCCTGTTTCCGCGCTGTATCTCTTAATGCAAGAGGTAAACCAAACTGTGAGTTATGCTAAATAGATCATTTAGCGTTTAGGATCTGCAATTCAATTATAAAAAAGCAAATAAAAGAAGGGTTTCAGCACAAAACGTTGCCGATTTCCTTCGCTCCATAGATGCTGCTGCACCCGCTAAGTTACTCCAGCATTTTTGTCTACCTTCGATTTTCCAGCATCTGCAGTTCCTTCTTAAACAAGCAAATAAAATGTTCTTTTTATGTTGGTCCTTTTAAGTAATATTAGGTGTGTATGATCTTGGTGAGATTGTGGAGTACCATCTTCAGTTGTGGCCTTTACGTAAGTAAGTAGGTTTATTGGCCAAGTATTCACATACAAGGAATTTGCCTTGGTGCTCCGCCCCCCAAGTAACAACATGACATACAGTGACAGTTACGAATGACTCAGAAAACACTAAACATTAATAATAATAAAACATTAATGATAAAATACCATTGATCAAGCATGTGAACCAACAAAATACCAGATTAAAGGGAGGTTGCAGATTTTTGGCTGTTGAGTAGAGCAACTACTCGTGGGATAAAAACTGTTTTTATGTCTGGCTGTGGCAGCTTTGACAATCCGGAGTCGCCTTTCAGAGGGAAGTGATTCAGAGTTTTGGCCAGGGTGAGAGGGGTCAGAGATGATCTTGCCCGATTTACAGAGATCTTCTAAATTTATAAACAATTGGTGAAGTTCTTGTAATTATGCACACATGAAGGACAAAATAAAATTCTCTGCCTGCACTACCTCCACAGATGTTGAGTATGGGGATCCAAGTTAGAACGAAGTTAGAGAGGGCACAACTATGCCATGTAGAATGGGTGACAAGAAATAGTAGATGCTGGAACCTTGTGCTGGAGGATTCCAGGCAGCAACTGTGGGGGTATAGACAGACGACAGTTTGGATCGGGGCTCTTTTTTCAGTCTGATTGGAGTGGGATGGGAAAGCAGGAAGAGGTGTCAAGGCATGGTAAGTGATAGGTGGATACAGGTGAAGTGGGAGGATGCAGAGGGGGATAGTCCATTGGCAGATAGATGGAGCAAGTGATAAAGGCTTCAAGGGACAAAAGGGTGTCAGAAAAGATGAGAAATGCACAGCCAGAGGGAGGGATGTGGGTGAAAGAGGACGGAGGAGGGAAAAGAGGGTTGATAAAACGGGAAATTTGTAATGGAGACCACTTTAGCGAGACCAATTGTAGACCTAGTAACTGTTTCGCCGAACATTTGCACTCTGTCCACCAAGACTGACCAGAGCTATGGCCTGTAACCATTTAAACTACCCTTCACTATCCCATACCGACATCCCTTTCCTTGTACTCCACCACTGTCAGAGTGAGGCCACATGCAAACTGAAAAAACAGCACCTCATATTCTGCTTGGGTATCCTCCAACCCAATCTCAATTAATAACCACCCTATCCCCCACCCCAAACCTATGCACGTATATTTCCTCACCCTCCCAGCCTGCTCCTTTCCCCACAATAGTCTAATCTCCCATCGCCAAGTTTCAAATTTCTCTTTTATCCCCCCCGCCCCTCCCTCTATTTCTCTTCTTCGATCACCCTCCATGCCTATCTCTCTCTGACATTACAATTCACCCCCCCCCTTCTTTCCTTATCTGACCCTTTTGACACCTTACACCTCTAGCCATTGTCATTAACTCCATCCATCTGCCAATTACACCTTCTCTTCACTTGCATCCACCTATCACTTGCCAACGTTTGTATCATCCTTATTCCAATTAGTCCAAACAAAGTTCCCAAACCAAAATCTTAATGTTTTTCTCACATTGTCTTAATCAGATCATCTTTGCAGGTCTGTGTATTCAAGCAGTACTTGGCCTTATTGTTGTCTGAACAAGACAGCTCACTCTCTACTATCCTGAATCATGAAGATGATCCTTAGTTATTGACCACAGACAGTCTCCCAGTGAATCAAGACCATTTAGTCTGCGGGCATAGGAAATCTTCTGTCAAGCAAGTACAGCTAATCCATCTTGCTATTATCACTGTTGGCCGTTTTGATGTTACTTCTCACTGAATATAGAATCTACCTATTTACAAATGTCAAAAACACTACAGTACCCAAGATCATAAATGAGATTCCTCATATCATTTCTTCCATATTATATTTATGATCGGGATACATTTATTTGACCGTCGTACATCAATGACCTATTTATTTGATCTTTCACAGCCTCTCCACCTCAAGCTCCTTTCAACTCTCTTCATTCCCAGTCAAAGATACTCTGCTGTTGGATATCCACCTCGTTCTTCCTTGACCCCATGCCTGTTAAAGCACACTTCTTCTGTTCCATAATAACATGCACCATTTCATTTTTTAAACTACTTAATCCAGTTTCTTAAACATTTTCACTCAACTCTTCTATCCTTAAAAATGGTCTCTTCGTTTACAACTGCTTCCTCTCCAAAATGTTTCTGGATTGTCATTCTTAAAACTCGATTTTGAACCTCCTTAATATGCAGTATCCTTAATGTCCAGTATCCTCATCAATCACATCACAGCATGCCGTGTTGCATAGGATATCCAAGGGTTAAATGATTTCAATACATAATAGATACAGTATGGGATACTTGACTTTTTTGTAGCTTTGTATTTCTTCTTGAGCAGGCTTTCTCCAGCAGGAAGGTACCAACTGATAAGAAAGACAAGCCCGCACTTGCCCAGGAGTGCTGTATATTGACAATGCCTTTGGAATGTGTCTATCAATTGATAAGAAAGACAACCAACTGATAAGAGAGACAAGCTCATGCTTGTCCTGGGTTGCTGTATCTTGTGACCATGTCTAAGGGCTTTGGACACTAAGTGACACACAGTATAAAACACCCTGCAAGTCTTTGTTCAGAGGAGTGGTGCTTTCGGGGTAAGTCAAGTGTCTTACTTGACTCTGTATCCCTGACACCCCCGCCGGCTAATGATCAGTAAAGCTTGAGTTGGTTTACCTAACCTACTGTGTGTGGTCTGTTTTTAAGAGAGGGAACGTTATCATTTGGCGTAGTCGGCAGGATCCTGCTGGGACATCAATAAATGACTGAGTAAGAGGCTGCAGAGTGACCGGGACTGGACGGGGAGAGAACTGAGCTCTAGTCGGACCTTTTGAGACCGACGTCCCGAAGAAGCTCCCGGGAACATCTGTGGTCCCTTATCAGAGATTGATCTGGTTCCCTGCCGAGATCCTTAGATACAGGAAACAAAGGTAAGACCAATTGTGTATGTTTTTGCTACCAAGAGAGTACCCGCCGATTGGGCATGGCAAACTAAAAAAGTTTGTCGCAAATGTGTATTTTGCTACTAGGAAAGTAGTCGGCGATTGGCTCCACAAACTAAAAAAGTTTGTTGTTCATAAAGTAGCCGGGCTGAGAGAGACTTGCGGCTATGGGGAATAATCTGGATAAAAATGACGGGGAACGCTGGTACAACATGTGTTACTGGAAACCTATAAGTAGTATAGATTATTGAGTTTTAAGTATAAGTTGACAAAACGATTAGGAGATGAATCCTGGCCAGTAGGAGGCACTTGACAGTAGGAGACAATGAAAAGAGCAGAAATCTTGATATGAGAAAGAAACGCAGGAAATAAATGGAAGAAGAGAATTAAGGAATGGAAAGAGGAAGTAGAGAAGCAGCATGAGGAGAGTATGGATCGGAGTTGGATGGATAATGCATGTAACAGAGGGATACAGTTAAGGAACAAGGATGGCACTATGAAAGGATGGAAAGTGTTGCAGCTAGAATGCTAGTGGGCAGAGAAACAAGGGAAAAGAACTAAGGGACAGACGGAAGGTGGAACACGGGTGATAAGTTAATAAAAAACCCAGTGCTGGTAAGTCCTCCGGAGGAAACCTTATGTCTGGCACAGCGACCCTGTTTGGTAGTGAAGATGAGGATTTGAATAATCCCGGGAGGTGCCCACCTCCCTATGACCAACCGGCAGCTATGGCACCCTTGCCTAGAGCAGCTCCAGTAGTAACACCCATATACCCCGACATTTCACCATTACGAAGCTCCCCAGAATTGGGAGCAAGGCAAAAAACATCCAGACGGTAGGAACCAGAGGAAGAAATGAGTGAGGTAATAGAAAGTGCACAAAACTTAGCGATTGACCCAGAGGGATCGATCGGGGAACGAGTAAAAACCAAACCTAGAAAAGGGGCTGCGTGGATCCTCCCTAGAGAGCTGTGCCAAACCCTAGGGCAGGATAAGTCGATCAGGAAGATATCATGCAGATATACGGACCATGGAAACCGTATGAACAATATATGATACGGGATAAAGCCCCAAATCGCCGGAAAACGCTTCAGGACTTTGTAGACTACCTCAACAGTACGGTAGAATATTATCAGGCTACAGACCATGATATTTGGTCCATGACTATGTCGCTTCTGTCACCGGCTGAACAACAGAAGTGGAAGAATACAATGAAACATCAGACATGGCAGGCACTAAAGGAAGCGCAAGGTCCAAAAGAAGGCCCCCAGTTGTATCTCGATGGCTTCACTAGTCAGCTGTATGTTACAATAATTCAAGACGGTGCGTCAGTTGTACTGACCCAAACACGTGGAGATGTTAAACGACCAGTAGCTTACTTCTCAGTTCGCCTGGATGCGGTAGCACGCGCCTACGGCCCTTGTACCCAGATTTTGCCTGGTATACATGCTGCTGTCTCGGCCGCCGCAAACATAACTATGCATCATATGTGATAGTTGTTTACGACTCATTGTGTCGCCGCATTAATGAATGCGGGACAAATAAAATACCTCACCCGGGCATGCTTGGGCCATTACAAACTAACATTGTTAAATAATCCAAATTTGACCTACAATAAACCAGTCTGCCTTTTTAACACAGCCACCTGAGCCTTGCACAGAGCCACCCCACAATTGTGACTTGGCCAATGATTTATTGACAAACACACGGGAGGGATTGTCCAACGTAGGCAACATACCATCATGGTTCGTCGATGGCTCCGCCATGATTACCTCTGAAACAGGTCAGCGAGCTTCTGGCTATGCAATAGTAAACGAGTCACAGATGATTTTTGAAGAGGGAAGATTTCAGATTCCGTTATGAGCAAAACAGGCAGAATTGTTTGCCTTGACGAGAGCCTGCATATTGGCAACGGACAAACAAATTAACATCTATACTGATTCCCGATACCCCAAGGCGTTGCTCATGACTTTGTCGCTCTCCGTCAACACAGAGGATTCCTGACCTCCGCAGGAACACCCATTAAGAATGCCCTTTTTGCGAGTAATTTGCTTAAGGCACTGATGCTCCCAAAACACTTGGCCATTATTAAATGTGCCGCCCACACTGGTGCTGGGGACCCTATATCCAAAGGCTATGCATTTGCCGATAGTACAGCCAAACAAGCAGCTTGCACACCCAAATGTGTAGTGACAGCAGGCAAACGGATGCTAGCAAATAGAACGGTCTTACCAGATATGAGGGAGGTATGTACATTACAGAGGGACGCCTCTGATGACCAAAAACAACTATGGAAACGAGAGGGCTGTGCCATTGATTCCACCACGGGGCTCCGGCACCTCTCTCAGACAAGTTTGTGTACCTGATGCATTTTTACCTGTCTTACTAACATATATTCACTCCCTTACCCATGCTGGTAAGGAGGGAATGATTTGATTAGGATGAGGAAAGAAACGTGGTGGCACCCGAAAATTCGGCAAGAGAGGCTGAAGCAGGCCTCTGCATGTAAAATATGCCAATGAAGTAATCCAGGCAAACCAATTAAGGTACCCTCAGGGGTGATGCCAATGCCATCACGACTGTTTGAATGCATACAGATTGATTTTATTGAAATGCCAAGGGCCCATTGTCATAAATATTGCTTGGTGATTTTAGATTTATTGAGCAGGTGGATGGAATCTCTACCGACCACTAATAACACTGCTGAAACTACGGTGACACTGTTGTTAAGGGAAGTTATTCCCAGGTATGGCCTACCTACTGTCATAACCCCGGACAATGGTCCCCATTTTGTTGCCACTATTAATACGGAATTATGTGCACATTTTAATATCCGACAGCAATTTCACTGCATACTCCACCCACAGGCATCCGGTATGGTGGAAAGAGCCAATGGGGTGTTGAAAAAAAGATTGCCAAGCTAGTGGGAGAAATGGGACAGGCATAGATTAAAGTATTACCCTTAGCATTATTTGAAATGAGGGTAACGCCCAAGAATGCTACAAAGCTATCCCCGGCAGAAATTATCTACGGTAAACCTCTACGAACCCCCCTGGGGAGCAAGCATCACTCGTGAAGGAACCTTAGATTTACACGCATTAAACAATGAAATGATAACCTATGTTCAGCGGCTCACCCATGTTCTCTCAGCATTACCTCTACAGGTAAAGGGGTCCCAGAGGCCACTAACTGATGGTGACCAGAGCGAAATAGTCCAACCAGGGGACTACGTACTTGTAATAAATTGGGACCGTAAGAAACTCGACCTGGAACGGACCATACCAGGTTCCGTGACTACGCCGACAGCAGTGAAGGTTGAAAACCACCCGCGTTGGATACATCTCCCCATCTGCAAAAAGATTGGAAACAAGAATGGCAGGAGTCTTGCTCGTTCTGCTGACGGTCCTAACTATGGCCCAAGTAGCATGGACTAATACCTATCTGTCTATGAGCCATGAGTTTGCCGTACGGGCACATGGGATTGAATGTTGGGTATGCACCGGTGTTCCGACTAGCAGTAAGGAAGGAATTCCCTTGGTCCCCATGCCATTAAACCTTACCGAGAGACTAGCACTAACTCCGCTAAAAATACGTCCTGCCTAAAAATCATATGGGTAACAGATAACAAAAACAAACCAATAAAACATCCTATGGAGGCACAAAATACAATAATTTTAACGGATGGTACACCCCTCCCTTTAAATGAGATTGGATATTAAACATGACTAGTGCAGCAGATATATCCCGACTGCAGATAGTAAGAGATCCGCACAAGCCAGTTAATACTACCTGTTTTTGCGTCAACCAAGGCACTGGAGTACCTTTGGGAAACAGTACATGTATGACAACCCAGTCAGCCACCATTATCAGTCCACCCCGACCGGTTAATGGCACATATTTTGTATGTGGATCCTGGGCCTACCCATGGTTACCAGGAATGCCGCCGGCAGACGGGGCCAACTTGGGAATGACTAAAAGGACTCCATCACTGGCCAGGGTGTTGTAATGTTGCATATGTGCATGAGCCAGTTACACCAGCACACGGGGATTTCCAAGCGAAGCCTAAACGAAGGTTGAGCAATTTTTTATGATCCTCTTCCCGTCCTATGGTAGTATGTCGGGAACTCATTAATATGGCCTCCGCCATGGAAACACTTGCTAATGCCACTGCCGCCTCCTTGAGTACAACCCAGGAGATAGAAGGGGTAACAGTTGAGATAGTAGCTATGAGAACTGTGGTATTACAGAGGAAGAAATATTTGATCATCTCTAATTACTCTTAAGAAGGTGATGGTAGACCACTATGTTAAACTGCTACAGTCCTTTTAGTTAAGGTATTCAAATATAGCATTGTGTAAACAAAAAGATAGTAGTTGAACATAGACACAAAAAGCTGGAGTAACTCATAGAAACATAGAAAATAGGTGTAGAAAATCAGTGGGTCTCGAACCGAAACGTCAACCATTCGTTCTCTCCTGAGATGCTGCATGTCCAGCTGAGTTACTCCAGCTTTTTGTGTCTATGTTCGATTTAAACCAGCATCTGCAGTTCCTTCCTACACAAGTGGCAGTTGAAGTTCACCTTGTTGATCTGAGGAAGTCCTTTAGAAGGCACTCCCAAAATGCTGTAGGGTAGGAACTCTGGCAACATTCAACACTGTTACATCAAGATTGTGGAACTTGTAGGGTAACCCATAGGTTGTTTCCATGGATCTGCTATCCTTGCCCTTCCAGATGTAGGCTTGGAAAATGCTATTGGGAGTAGACTCTGCTAATAACTGCAATCTGAGAGTTTTAATAATAAACAGTATGAATCCTTGGGGTGGATACAGAGTCAATAGAATGGAGCTATTTGTCATGAATAGTGCTTTAGTTTGCGTTGTTAAGGAACAATACTCATACAGGCAAAGAGTATTCCATGACGCTCCTGATTTGTGCCTTGGCAAGTGGAAAGATGTTTACATGCCAAGAGGCAAGCCACTTGCCACGTGACACCTTTACTCTCACCTGCTCTCACAGCCAACTTATGTGTGTGGTAAGCCCACTTCAGTTTCTTGCTAATTAAGTCAATCCCTGCAAACCCAAATACCACCAACCCCCTTTCTGCGTTGATGGTGGTGGCGGGTGAATGATGGTTATGTCATTCAATCGTGGGTTGTCAATTAACTTACTAGAGATGATCGCTTGTGCTGTGTTAATATTATTTTTGAATCATCAACACACACCTGAATGTTGAGCAGCACCTGCCAGAAGAAGGAAGGTTCATTTTCAGGAGTTGAAAAAGCAATCAACAACGTCCATTGTACATCTAACGCTGGGATGAAAGGAATGTGATTTTAGGAGTATCTGACGTTGGTTGGTTTGGTTGCATAGGACACTGCTCTGAGGAATTTCTGCAGTAACTCTGGATTAGACACAATTCACTTCCAACAATGATGAATGTTGTGCGTGTCTTTCTACTTGATGTCCTTTGATTTCTTAAACATGCTAATTCAAATTTTGAAAGGGTATATCATTTTAAATCTTTTTGCTTTTTCCCCCCACAAGTTTGAAATTGCAAGGTTATGGGCCCTGATTGGGCCAGATTATATGCCTTTAAGTAGCACAAGGTATGCAAGACGAATCCTCCTGATAAGATAAAACACAGAAATACACTTTCTCAGCAATTGTAACATCAGTTCTTCCTAATTAAAAATATCCTCAAAACACTTTTTCAAACAAATTAATAATAACAATTAATAATTGAATGACAATCATCAAAATTTGCAAAGGATCTTTGTCTTTCAAATGTCAAAATTAAATATTACACCTAAATTAAACCCCACAAAAACCATATTGCGTGAGGACAAATAATGTTAGGTATTGAAATCTTCTATTTAGTAAAGCTGAAGCTACAGTTATTAATTCTATCAAAATACAAAGAAATGTCTGGATTTTCCTTTGATAGATCTTAACCTATGACCTAATTCTGATGACATCAACTGTTCTGGCATGCATGTTAACCTGATTTGACCAACCACAAATAATCATGGTCTACACTCTAAACTTAAAACATTTGGTCACATAATTTACAAATAATTTATACAAAGTGTGTTGCACACTAATTTTAGTACAGTCACTTGAATTGCACTTCTGGGATGAATTATTTTCATTTCTAACCAATTACATGAATTAAATGAAGCAAAAAAAATGAAGCACAAATTAAGTTTTCTATCATCAGAATAATTTGACTCCAGTAAAGATTCTAAATCGCAAAAATGCTACTACATAGAGTCATTAATGGAAATAAGGCAGGTAATTAGATTATGGCAAGTTACAATTTGACTGGTAGTAAATGAAGTTGGCAAATTGACAGGCCGGCAAAACAAGAAATAAAAACAATTAAAATGTAGTCATAGAATGGGTGAAAACGTGAGGTCATTGCACATTTGGACGACAAGTTAATGAAAAAAGATAAAATCAAAAAACATTTAAAAATTAACAAAATATTTCACTAAGAACAGGGGCAACAAATCAAAATGGTTAAGCAAAAGACATTTGATATTTGTCCATCCCGTTATAACCAACACTGTTCAATTCAAAACTCCTCAACGAAAGATCTAATTTTACAGCCTTTAAGCATTAACCAAATTATAGGCTGAAAAATTCTTGACCTTTAGAATAGTTTCCATATATGTTGTAAAGATTCTGGTTCAATTGTCGTGCTTATAATAATTGATTATCAGTTTAATTGTAGAATTTAAACCTACATCCTGTTGGAGAAAACAAAATAAATTTAAAATCGGACTATAAAATCATTTAAATCTAATTTTGCATATTCTGCTTTTTATAAAGGCTAGAACACATCAAGCATGATTAAAAACTTGCTCTATAAAGAACAAAAAATGCACCAAAGCTGCATTAGCAAAAGATAAATGCTACCATTAATCCACAGCAATGAAACATCTATAACAACCAATAATTATCATTAATCACATGCTAACATTAAACTGTAGAATAAAAATTATGCTCAATAGTTTTGACTTCAAATCTGGAAGTATTAGTGGGAACCAATGTAGAAGACAACCTGACCAATATGGCTACAAAAGCCTCCAACAATGCCTTACCAATTTTAACCAAGTGGCTAAGTGACACTTATGGGACTGTCCCATTTAGGCAATTTTTCAGCGGACTGCCAGCGACTGTCAAGTTGCCGGCAGTCTCCTGAAAAAACGGCAACTGGAACAGCGACTGTCAGAGTGGACACACACACACACCGCATCCTTCACCAGCCAGTTATGCAAGTGGGGGACAGGGCAGGGGGGGGGGGGGGGGGGGGGGGGGGGGGAGCGCTGTCTCAAAAATTCACATGGTGCAAAGCCAAGGTGACACACACCGCGATGAACAGGAATGATGGCGCTGTAAAAAGACGGCTACAGCACATTGTATGGTAAATCCTTTAAAAGAGGGGAGGAGAGGGGGGGGGTGGGAGAGAAGGAGTGGAGACAAGTTTTAAGAAGCCAGCGATGCACGGCTGTGCAGCTCGGCGGACATTTAACATTACTGGTCGGTTATCCTTGGTTCTGAAAACTACTGCTTACCTTTTTTTCCCCCAATGAAATTCACCAGTCAACACTGGCTACAACCTACGAGAATCTCGGAGAACCTTTGCCCTCCTGGCGACCCACCTACGGCTCGAGAAGTCTCGCTACTCTCCATGGCGGCTTAATTCAATTCTCCGCTAATTTTTCAACATGTTGAAACATTCACGGCGACCATAATGAGGCTGCGACTAGTTCCCAGAATGCGGGAACTCCTCATGACCATGAAGGCAACTCCCCGGCAACCACCAACGAACATGTGGCGACTGCATAATCTCCTGCAGTCGCCTAAAAAGACCCCTAAGTGGGACCTTTACATATTTATAGGTGGGAAATATTACATATTTCCAGATATGGGACTCGGTCTCAGAATTGTTCATGCAGGATGAGATCATTCAGCCCATCAGATGTATGCTGTCTCTTTCATTCCCACAAGACATCAATGATTAATTGATACCATCTGAAGATGATACCATCTTCAGTGATGAACTGAGGAAAAGAACATTTCTCCTTCCCCTCTCTTTTTATTTTCCCTCCCATCCCTTATGTATGCCTCTTAAAATAACATTTCCAACTACATTCAAAGCCACGTTGATAGAGTCACATTTCTATCTTCGTGCTGCTCATAATAAAATGGTATGATTCATTCTGTATCATCTCTATCATTTCAATCTAACTGGATACTACTAGTATAGGTTGAACATCGATTTTCCAGCAACTGATGGGCTGTCCTCTGCTAGAATCCTGACAAAATTACAAGAGCTCAGTTGAAATTCCCTGAGCAGCCACAGATGGCATTGTAAGTGCAAGTGCTCGTGTCCCTCCTTCGTGAAAGAATCAACTGTGCTGTCAATTTGATTTCCAAACGGTTTCATAAAGACAATACAGTAAACCCTTGCTTTAACGACCCCTTTATAACAGATGGCGGATATAACGAATGGACCTGCCAACTCATCCCTGGCACGCACCACCTCCCTGCACATTCAGAGACCCGGTTCCGACACCAATCCCGAATCACAAGGTGCACCAGCGAGCCCTTCTTCACCCGCCGAAAGGAAACAAAGTGCTGGAGTAATTCAGTGGGTCAGGATCTCTTGGGAACTGCGGCGTTGGGACCCCCCCAGCTCCCCCTCCCCCACCCCCTCCCACCTCCACCCTTCTTTGAAGGCTCTGGCTCTGGAACCAAGGGTGCCAGAAAATCAGTGTTCAACGTGTACATCAGACTCAACAGCTCTTCCTGCACCCAAACCATCAAGTATTCGGGGTCTACTGACACACTGTCCACTATAACCACAATCCATTATAAAGGGGATCATGAAAATGAGGGTTTACTGTATTGAGAAATTAATTTATCATTATCAGGAATATAAAGACACCATTTTAGCAGCATCACAAACATTTCATCATTTCTATTATTCTCAAAGGCCACTCAATCTGAACAATATTATGATTACTTGTAAAAGTATTACTGAAAATACACCTGCCTCTCCCTCTCTCTCTGTTTCGCACACTGCCTCAAGGTTGAAAAGGAATCCAAACGGCACCAGTCTTTTTAAACATAAGTGACAACTTTAAGAGCTACAGTAGAATCCGATCTGAGCACACGTGGCAATTACGTATGTATCCATCTTAGTGCATGTCAGCATTTAGATGTGGCAAAAAGATGGTCAGTTATGCAGTGCTGTATTGACTGCTATTTACGATATTTTTGCAAAGTAAGGAATTAGAATAAGAGAGTCTTGTGAGAAAATCTTCAGATGTTTTCTATTCTACTTTTACAGTGTGTACTGACCTCCTCTGGTCTTCTGTGTTAATACATTGAAAAACTACAAGACTGTAGGATATTTTAGTATATTAAAGCTCGTCAGTGATATTATGTCTGACTACATGTATATTTACTTAGTGTTTATATATTTACTTAATGATTATAAAGTCAATGCTGGGAACTCAATAGTCAACTTTGACTTTTAGGAAAGACAGGCAGGAAAGAAAACATGATGTGATAGTTCTGCTGGTTCAGTACAGTTTAGGTGAGCAACGTCTAAGTAAAGCTAGGTTTAGAGGATGTCAAGGCAAATAGAAAGTAGCAAGGGAAGAAATCAGTAGTTGGTCTGGTATAGAGGAGCCCTAAGTGTAGCCATGCTGTAGGAACGAGTATTAATCAAGAAACATAGGTACATGTAAAATGGGCCGTGCATTAATCATGGGTACCCATGGAGGACTTTTGAGAAAGTTTCCGATGGCATGAAGTTATGGTCAAAAACAGGGATCAGGCTATTTTGGAACCAGTCAATGTGTAATGAAAGGACGTTTAATAAATGATCTCAGAGCAAACGAATCCCATGGATAAATGACAGAATGAATCAATCAGCTTGGGGAGAACCTGAATCTGAACCAACAGTGTTAAACTTAAATGAAGATTCAAGAAATGAGTATATAGGTGGCTGAAGTAAAGCGAGTAAATATATTAGCAAACAAGATAATAAACAAGCAGAGACAAAAATTTACAATGATAATGCATAACTCCCAACGATCATGCATTCTAACAAGCAGGAAAGATTCCAAATTGGGGTAGGGGTTGAGGTGAAAGAGTGTGGAACTTTGCTCTTCATGGCTAAGTTTATGTAACTAAAATGTTTGAAAGACAAAAGAAAATGCAAAATATAAAAAGATCTTGTTACAGGTTAAAATCATCAAAATGCACCTGCAGGTTTTAATAATTGCAAAATAAATATTACTGGATTTAAAAATTCCAGATGAAATACAAAAGAAAGATGAAGAGGTAAGGGTTCTACCAAAGACAAGCCAAAGCTGTGTTGAATTATGTCCAAACAGAATCCATTTGTACTGACTAAGAAATGCAGTATAAACTGCATTACCTTCTAAACTGTCCATTATGGAAGAAATTTGAAGCTGAAATTATCCATAAATATGAGGTGTATATGCAACATATAATTTTGTTTAAAAAAATTCAGCTGACTAGAGATGGTGACAGACAAATATTTATAACAAAGTGAAGCGCGAAGATGAGCGAGAAAAGGAACTATTAACTGAATAATCCATATTTTAATAACAGCATCTACTCTAATAATTATTTACTCTAATAATCGAGTCATCATTACTTTTGAAAAATAAACTCCTGTCAGATATCCAACTCTTTCACACGATACCTTTGTGCAGTCTTGTCGATGAAGTTATTATATTAGGAAAAAAAGGCACAAAGCGGTTAAGTATCTCTGCAGGTCAGTCAGCATCTATGGACCACTTTGACTTTTTTTGTAAACTGTGGGTGCAGGGTAGAAGGTTGGAAGCTAGGACGGGCAGGACAAAGCCTGGTGAATGATAGACGAAACCGAGGAAGGGGGGTTTTGATCGGCATATGGTTCTATGAAAACCAGATATAAAAAGGCAATAGGTGTGAAATAAGGATGGAAGAGATAAGCCCGGGGAAGAAATATCGGTGGAAGGGGAGAAATGGATGCGAGTCAAGGTGGAGCAAAGGGAAGATAATGGGGAGGGGATGGAGCGCCTGGTGTTGTTGTTTGCAGATTACATTGTTGAGGGGTCACCAATGCAACAGTCTCCACATTCAACCCTCCTCGTCCAAACCGGTTCCATCTGCTCTTTTGCTCATTATCTATTTTAACCTTTCACCCAGCTGGCTCCATCTCCAACTCCCCCCTTTCTGGTTTATTATTGTCACATACCAAGGCACAGTGAAAAGCTTTGTTTTACATGCTGTGCAATCACATCAGATAATACTCCACATCAACACAATCAAGCTGAACTAGAATACTGTAGGTAGAGAAGGGGGGAGGTATAGAGTGGAGAAATATACAGTAGTTCTCTGCACTGCAGTGTACCAATTCCAACAATAATGTCCAAAGTCCACAATGGGATAGTGGAAAATCAGTCACCACCCTAGCTTATGAAAGGACTATTCAGAAGCCTGGAGATGGAAAGAAATTGTCCCTAGTCTGGTGGCACGCACTTTCAAGCTTTGCATCTCCTGCCTGATGGGAGCAGGAGAAAGAAAGAATGACTGGAGTAGGACGTGTTTAATTATGTTGGCTACTTTTAAAAGGCAGTGTGGTGTAGATGCAGTCAATGGTGGGGAGTCTGGTTTGTGTGATGGACTGGGCAACATTCAGAACTCTGTAATTTGCTACGGTCTTGGCCGGAGCTGTTCCCAACCAAGCTGCGATGCATCCAAAGAGTATGCTTTCTATGGCACATCTGCAGAGATTTGTAAGAGCCATTGGACATGCTAAATTTCCTCAATCTCCTCAGGAAGGAGAGGCGTGGTGTGCCATCATGGCTGTTGTTTGAATGTGGTTGGTCCGTGACAGATCATTGGTCATATTAACGGGAAGGAACTTGAAGTTCTCAATCATTTCCACCATTGATGCTGATTGGGGCATGTACTCCACCACGTTACACGGGGGGGGGGGGGGGGGGGGGTGATTGTGTGTGTGTGTGTGTGTGTGTGTGTGTGTGTGTGTGTGTGTGTGTGTGTGTGTGTGTGTGTGTGTGTGTGTGTGTGTGTGTGTGTGCGCGCGTGTGTGTGTGTGTGTGTGTGTCTCTCTCTCTCTCTCTCTGGAGGTCATTGAAACTGAGAAGCAATTGTCTCGATGGATACTTACAGTGCCCTACATAATGTTTGGGACAAAGCCCCATCATTTATTTATTTGCCACTGTTCTCCACAATTTGAGATTTGTAATTGAAAAAAAATCACATGTGCTTAAAGAGCGCATCGTCAGATTTTATTAAAGGATTTTTTTAATACATTTTGGTTAGACCATGTAGAAATTACAGCTGTGTTTATACATAGTCCCCCTATCGAGTTGGTGGATTCCTTTTGCGTGATATATATAATATAGTAAATGTAGAAGGGTCTCGACCCGAAACATCACCTATTCCTTCGCTCCATAGATGCTGCCTCACCCGCTGAGATTCTCCAGCATTTTTGTCTACCATAGATAAGGTGATGGTCACAGTCTTTTTCCATGGTATAAGAGGCCAAAACAAAAGGGCAAATGTTTAAGGTGAAAGGGGGAGAATTTAAAAGAGATTTGAGGGGCAATTTCTCCATGCAAAAGATGATGTATACAGGGAACAAGCTGCCTGAGGAGGCTGTAGTGGCTGGTTAAATGCCGATGTTTAAAAGACATTTAGGTGCATGAAAAGAAAATGCTGAGGAGCCAAAAACATTAAAATGGGACTATTCAGCTACAAAACCTGGTCGGCCAGGATGAGTAGAGCCGAAGCTTCTGTGTCATTGCTGAATGACTCTTGGAGCAGCTAGATAATTCTCTCATAATTCTCAAGAACGATGTTTCTCCCGTTTATTTATAATTATCAATTCCTTAAAATAAATGGAAATTTTTTTAAAAGACTATTACAAAAGGTTTATATAAAAGAGTTTCAATTCAAATGCCATTTTTAGATAATGTTCAAACAGAATGTTGACTGGTCAGGTGGCATTACTTGGTAGAGAACCAGAGTTAACACTTCAGGTCAAGGAACTGGAAAAATGAGAAGGCAAGCATGTTTTACGTTGCAGAGAGAACATCTGAGAATATGCCGACAGAGTGAATGTCCAGAACCGTTGTCTTAAATAAAGGATTGAATATTTACCCAATTTGAGCATTAACTGCTTCATCCAGAGCAGGGCAATTCTTTGGCAAACAATACCCAAGAGAAAGTGGGGCAGGGTAACTGATTATATTCCAGAGAGACGGATACATTTTTGTACACTAAGGGAATGAAGAGACACAAGCATAGTACAATGACTTGGAACTGAAATAGATCAGCTATGATTTTATTGCATGCTAGTCATACAGGCCAAGCATTCCACCTTCGATTAGTTGAAAGATTTCGCATTGAAACAGGCCATTTTGGCCCACTGAGTACACGCCAACTAAAGATTCACACTACTTCTATGTTATTCTACATTCTCATCATTCCCTACATACTAGGGCCAATTTTACAGAAGCCATTCAACCTATAATCCTGTGTAGGAAGGAACTGCAGATGCTGGTTTAAACCGATGATCAACACAAAAAGTTGGAGCATCTCTGGAGAGAAGGAATGTGTGACGTTTCGGGTCGAGACCCTTCTTCAAACGTCTTGACCAGAAACGTCACCCATTCCTTATCTCCAGATTTTTGAACCTATAATCCTGCATGTCTTTGGAAAGTGGGAGGAAACTGGAGTACCCGGATGAAACCCAAGTACTCACATGGCAAGCACACAAACTCCACACACACAGCACACAAGGTCAGGATCAAACCAGAGCCACTGGCGTGGAGAGGCAGCAGCTCTACTAACTGCGACACTGTGCCACATTTATCAAAGATGACATTGCAGCCCACGCCAAAAATTGTCAACGTCCCCTAGGATGTAGAAATGGGAAAGTATGAACTGAATAAACAGCTGGACAGACAAATCTCAACTGTAAAAAATATTCATGAACGTTGATTATGACAAAACCAAATGGTGACTTTTCCTGAATAACTGGAATGTGCCAGTGTGACAAACATAGGTTCATAGCTCTAGAGTAGATCCCATCACCACAAAGCAATTCAGAGCTCCAAACATTATCCTACATCACTAACCAATGCAGTAAATTGAGTATTAAAGAAGGAACTGCAGATGCTGAAGAATCGAGGGTACACAAAAAGCTGGAGAAACTCAGCGGGTGCAGCAGCATCTAAGGAGCGAAGGAGATAGGCGACGTTTCGGGCCAAGACCCTTCTTCAGACCCTTAGATGCTGCTGCACCCGCTGAGTTTCTCCAGCTTTTTGTGTACCCAGTAAATTGAGTAAACTGTTTCTTCATCAGTGGAAATGCAGTACGTGATATGACCACACCAAACATTGGAAGTTGTAAATTCATCTCATATTGGTGGAAAAATAGCAACCATAGAAGCTACTGATATGAATTAGTTCATTCAGTCCCCAAGGTGATGCTGCGATAAACTGACTTTAATCAAGAACTCCAACATAGTCTTAGGAAGAGAATTCATTTTATACCAATTCCACTAACGGGATATATTATTTGCTTACACCCTTTATTTAAAATGTAATTATTTACAGTCCTATTATTTTAGTGTTATAATTCTCTTGGATGCATCTGTACATGCAACATACACTAGCAGGGAACATAACTAGCAAGTGTATTTGCAGTATAATTAAAATTCAGCGAGCAGCTGAAAGGAGCAGCAGCATAGTAGATTTAAAAAACAGACATTAGCATCCCTGACGGACTCCTCCTAGTGGTGAAGAGGAACAGTCCATTAGCAGCCATCACACGGAAGGCCTGGTCCCCCCACGTAACCCGTTCCCCAACGCAATATTCCACCATTTCCCCATTTGAAGCACTCACCCACAGTCTAAATGCTGAGGCTTTAGCGAGGAGGCTGAGCAGAGGGTGATGGTAAATTAAAGTAAGGTCTATTTTTCCTTGTAACTCTTCAATAGGCAATAGGTGCAGGAGTAGGCCATTCAACCCTTCGAGCCAGCACCGCTATTCAATGTGATCATGGCTGATCATCCCCAATCAGTACCCCGTTTCTGCCTTCTCCCCATATCCCCAGACTGCTATCTTTAAGAGCCCTCTCTTGAAAGTATCCAGAGAAACCAGCCTCCACCGCCATCAGAGGGAGAGAATTCCTCACTCACAACTCTCTGTGAAAAAGTGTTTCCTCATCTCTGTTCTAAATGACTTACCCCTTATTCTTAAAACGGTGGCCCCTGGTTCTGGACTCCAACATCTGGAACATGTTTCCTGCCTCTAGCGTGTCCAAACTTTTAATAATCTTATATGTTTCAATAAGATCCCCTCTCATCCGTCCAAACCCCAGAGTATACAAGACCAGCCTGCTCCATTCTCTCAGCATATAACAGTCCCGCCATCCCGGGAATTAACCTTGTGAACTCCCTCAATAGCAAGAATTGAGTCATTGGTCTTTGTGCAGTAGGAATTGAGTTATGGTACTGGTATGCTCCTGCTGCAGCATATGGGATGTTGGGTAAACATCCAGTGTCCATGAGGACTACCTACATCTATGGGAAGGATGCACCTCCTGACTGACTGAGTGAGTGAGGGAACCAGAGCTGTGGCTGAACAACCTTGGGATCATCCGGGAGAATCAGAGTCATACATAGGAGCTGCAGAGACGTGGTCACATCGGAGGTAAAGTCAGAAATTACATGGGCGATCACCAAGGAAGGGAGTAAGAGAGAGTGCACGAATCCCCTGTGGTCATTCCCTTTAAAAAAAAATCATACACTTTTGGATGCTTCTAGGTGGAGGATTGTTCAGAGTACAGCAGCAGTAATTAGGTCTGTGGCACCAGGACTGGCACTGAGGCATAGCAGGGTAGGACAAAGTCAGATGGGGCTGTAATAATTAAAGATCCATTAGATCGTGGTCAGGCAGGAATTCTGTGGAAACAAATGGGACTCCAGGATGGTGCGTTGCACCAGGGGTCAGCAGTCGGACGTCATTGTGCACTTTGGCACAAATTATGTAACTGGAAATAGGGATGAGATCCTGCAATGAATAAAGGGAGCTTAGCAAAAGGTTAAAAAGCAGCACCTCATGGGTAGTGGTCAAGGATGCAGATAGATTATCTAGTACCACAGGCAAATAAGGAATAGGAAGATAAGATAGATACTGAGTAGTTGGTGGATGGATTCATAGGTTTGGATCATGGAGAGCTCTTCTGAAGCAGAAGGGACCTGTATAAGATGGACGGGTTGTAGCCGAGGTGGAGGAGGGCTAATATCCTGGTAGGTTTGATAGCGCTACTCGGGACGGTTTAAACTCTATTGGTAGTGGGACAAGATCTAATGAAATAATGCCTCGTAGGATGCGGGAGGTCGTTACAGAAGATAATGACAAGTTCAATGGAACAGAGCACAGTACGGAGAGAGGAAAGGCTGTCGATTAAATTGCATTATTTCAATGTTGGAAGCCTGATAGGTAAGGCAGATGAACTCAGGGTGTGGATAGATATTTGTGACTGGGATGTTACTCAAAGCTAGCTAAGGGAGGGCAAGACTGACAGCTTACAGAGTTTAGGTGCTACAGATGTCAAGTATGTTCAGGAAACTTTCCTCAGGCAACATGCAGCTCCTTCAAGGGAGAGGGTAAAGCTTAACCAATTCAAATGATTGAGGTGTCAGTGGGGGAGCCTTCTGGGACCAAGGACTACTGTTCTATCTGCTTGTAAAATGTTATGGGTAAGGACAGGGACTTGCAAAAACTGACATGGGTGAGGTGCAGTTGACTGGAGAGTGGCTTACATTATGCCTCTACCTAAGAGGAGCTGCAAAGAAAAGCCTGGGAAATGTGGTAGGAAAGTTACCGAAGAAGATTCTGAAGGATAAGATATTGGAAAGTCCGGGTGATTAGGGATAGTCAGCATGGGTTTGTGCGTGGGAATCGTGCCTCATGAATTTGATTCATCTTTTTCAAGAAGTAACCACGAAGGTTGATAAGAGCAGGGTCGTAGATATCATCTATATGGACCAGCAATACCTTTAAGGTTCTGCATCATAACTGCAGTAGGTTAGATTGCAAAGCATCCAGAGAGAGCTAACTAACTGGACACAGGGAGCGTAGGAAAGAACTGCAGATGCTGGTTTAAATCGAAGGCAGATACAAAATGGCGGAGTAACTCAGCGGGATAGGCAGCATCTCTGGAGAGAAGGAATGGGTGAGGTTTCGGGTCGAGACCCTCCTTCAGACTGATCTTTTAGACTGAAGAATGGTCTCGATCCAAAACGTCATCCATTCTTTCTCTCCAGGGATGCTGCCTGTCCCGCTGAGTTACTCCAGCATTTTGTGTCTAACAAGATACAGAATTGGCTTCATGGTAGAATGCAGAGGGTGGTGGTGCCAGGTTGATTATCGACCTGGGTTCCTGTGATGAGCGGTGTGCCTCAGAGATCGATGCTGAGCCCATTGCTGTTTGTCATTTATATCAACCATTTGGTGAGAAAGTACATAGCATGATTAGTAAGTTTGCAGATGAGATTAAAATAGACAGTGTCATATACAATGAAGATGTATTCAAGAAATACAGTGGGATCTTGATCAGTTGGGCATGTGGGCCAACCAACAGAGTTTAATTCAGATAGCACAAAGTGTTGCTTTTTGGGATGTCACTGATAAACACTGGGGATTTGCACCGTCTCCTCTGTCTATCAGTGTCCCTCACCCTCACTCTCTCTCATCTCCCGGCTGAACAGTGATGGTCTCACAGATTCTGGAGCCGAGGATCTCATCTCCGCTCTCAGTACAAACCCATCACCGACGGAGCTGGACCTGACACACAACTCCCTCACAGACCGATCTGTCCCCGCTCTCCACTACCTCATACTAAGTCAAAGCAGGACAGGACATTCACACTGAATGGTAGGCCTCTGGGGAGTGTTGTAGAGCAGAAGGTGCTTGGAGTAAAAATACATAGTTCCCTGAAAGTGATATCACGTAGATAGGCTTTTGGCATGTCGGCCTTGTGGGCCAGGAAACTGTGCAGAAGTTGGGATGTTGTGTTATTGTTGTACCAGGCACTGGTGATGCATTTGTTGTGGAGTATTATATTTAGTTTTGGTCACCCTTCTATAAGAAAGATGCCACATAGCTGAAAAGAGTGCAGAGTGGATTTACTAGGATGTTGCCAGGATGCAAGGGCCTGAGCTATAGGGAGTGGTTGGGCAAGCTAAGATTTTATTCCTTGGAGGCTGATAGAGTGAAAGATTACAGACACATGCCTTTCAGTCCAACTTCCCCATGCTGATGGGGTGGGATTATAGAGGTGTATAAAATCATGATGGATATCGATAGGGTGAATTTAACATCCTGCAAACTTTATACAAATAAACACAAGGACCAGAACGTAAAAATTCAAAATAGTAGACCGTTTGGCTCCTCAAACCTGACCCACTTATGATCACAGCTGATCTCAAGTTTAAGAGAGTTTATTGTCATGTGTCCCTGATAGGACAATGACATTCTTGCTTTGCTTTAGCACACCAGAACGTAGTAGGCACGAATACAGAACAGATCAGTGTGTCCATATACCATTGTATAAATATATACACACATGAATAATTAAACTGATAAAGTGCAAATATTCATGTGTGTATATATTGCCTCAGGTCTCATCTTTGTTTGTGCCAGTTTCCCACAGTCCAAATGCTCTGATCTTTTCAAAATTGATCTACTGCAATTTTAAAGAGTCCTAATGTTGTATCCTCTAAAATTCTGTGGTAGAGAAATCCAATCACCAGAAGTTCATATGCACCCAAGCCTCTTAATTTTGTAACAATGCCTCCTTGCAAGATTCCCCCACCAGTGAAACATATCAACATCTTCCTTTTCATGCCCCCAAAGTCATGTTTCAATGAGATGATCCTTCATTCTTCTAAACTTAAGAAAATAATCTCATTTCTTCAGCCACTCATGATAGAACAACTGTCTTACCCCAGGATCTAACCCTTTTGCATGGCCTATAATGTCAGTTTGTCCTTTCTACTCAGAGACCAAAACTGTGCCCTATAAATGACTGAAAGTTCCAGGTTAGAAAATATTTGCCTTTTCATCTGCAGTGAATGAAAGAAAATGTTGTGTAATGTAACAGTTAAACAGAGGTTTTCATTTGGAGCATTGACTCCTGGACAACAACCAGGATATTCACAGAATGCAAGAACTTGAAATGGAATTCAAATACTCAAAGACAGCACCATCCACAACATACCTTCATCAAAGTCAGCATCCTCCTCAGTATGCTGAGGGAAGGGGAAACAGTTGGTAATTTCAAGCCGATCGTCGACCACAAGTCCTAGAAGCACACCTTGGACCACTTCATTACCTTGCCCCTCCTCCTGGAAATGTTTAATGATCTTCAGGACAACCTATAATAGAAACACAATAAAATGGCAGAAAAAATGCAGTTATTTTCTTTAATCTACCCACACAATGCCAGGTCTTTATTGCTGGTCTCAAATGCCTTTCAGAAGATTTTAAAGCATAGTCTTTGTGAATCTTCTGCCAAAGTCTCTAGAATGCAACATTGGTGAGTTTCCACATTTAGTGATGAAGAATCAGTGGTAATTTCCAAGTCAGGTGATACACATGTGGAGATAAACTTGCAGGCAGTGTTCCACCACCCATAACCTTGCTAGATAGTTTTATTCAGATTTTTTCATTATTGCTTTTAACACAAGTTGTCACAGCTTTGTGAGGTTCTGTCAAAGCAAATTGTGAAGTTCCTGCATGGCATCTTGCTTATGGCACACGCTGGAGTTACAGTCTGCAGTAATGGAGTGAACATTTATGGTGGTGAAAGGTCATTTGTTGACTTATCAACAGGTTTCCCAACTTATGTTTCATGTCTGTCATGGATAGGAAAGGTTTAGAGGCTTAAGCACCAAATGCGGGCAAACAGGACTAGCTTACATGGGGCGTTTTCGTCGCCATGGCCAAGTTAGGCTGAAGCACGAGTTAAGCTGTTCCCATTTTTATGCCTCTGTTGCATTGAGTCAATGTTCAGTATTCCCAGAATTATTCCCTGCTAACTATTTATCCCCGTTCCGCCATTCTAAGTGGGTCTGAAGTCCATCCAAAAATACTTGTCATACCCAAAGATAGTAATGGAACAGTTCAAAAGCAAGAATCTTTAAACATGCTTTACTACACTGAGAAACAGTTCTCCCAGCTTCAACATGCTACCAGGTGTTTGTGAGAATGACAGTACAGAATTAAATGGGCACGGTCATCATTTATCTTGTCTATGTTCACAAATTTGATACAGGTTTTATTCTGAGTGTTTCATTATTGCCTTTAATACAACTGAATGGGCAGTGGGCAGGTGCTATAGACCTGCACGGGAAGGTAGACGCTCACGCCCCCACGAGTCTCGGGCAGATGGGGCTCGTCAGCCTGGGAAGCCAGTCCATCTAAGAGGGGGAAAACTCTGATTTAAAACCTCCACTGCCTTGTGGCCAAACCCAGTCATGGAAAAGGCTCCAGGAGTAAACCTCAAGAAAATCCGGAGTCGGAGCCCCTAAGGCAGTTCGTCGTTGTCTACAACCTCGCTCTGGCATCTCCTGCGACGGAACTGGTGCAAAACTGTAATGGCCCTGCTTTTCCTTTGGATCGATCAACAACGTGGAGAGGGGGGACGTGCTGCGTGGGCAACAGCCTGTCCTCCATATGACATCGCCCAGGCTTTCATTGACCAGGATGCATCACGAATGGTCAGTCATGACCGAGAGGGGCCTACTACTAATACTACTACTATGCTTTCCCACGATATTAATGAACCAGGTGGGATTTTACAATCCAGTAACTTGGTATACATACAGATAACATATTTTTCTTTAACTCCACATTAATGGAATTAAAGTTAATTCATTCCAGTTGCTGAAGCGATAGAAGAACATTATTCTTCTGGTTATTGTCCAGGCTACCAGATTACCTGTCTATTAACATGATTACCATTGGGAAAAGAGTATTCAGGTGTTGTTGGATCAAGTGAAATAATAGCACTAACAGTGAGAGATGGATCAATGCGAAGGGGAAGTTTAACTTGGTCAAGTTAAACTTTCCTTTCACAATCTTTCAAAATTTCTGCCATCGTCAAAGAGATACCACTTGCCCTCTCCCATCAGCATTTCAAAGGACGGTTATTTTGCAAGTGCGTGGTCCATCCCTTCATCTTTTAGAGCAAGAAGCTTTAACTGCTTCTCCTCTGAAGGCCGAAATGCTGCACCACACAATAAAAATGTAAAGCCCTTAAAACATTATTCCTGCAGCAATAGCCAATATGTGCAGGAGTAGGCCATTCGGCCCTTCGAGGCAGCACCGCCATTCACTGTGATCATGGCTGATCATCCACAATCAGTACCCCGTTCCTGCCTTCTCCCCATATCCCATGACTCCGCTATCTTTAAGAGTATCTAACTCTCTCTTGAAAGCATCCAGAGAATTGCCCTCCACTACCTTCTGAGGCAGAGAATTCCACAGATTCACAACCCTCTGTGTGAAAAAGTTTTTCCTCACCTCCGTTCTAAATGGCTTCAGGACCTGTCCCACCAGCATGCGACTCCATGCGGTGAGCGCGACCTAACGTGGTCGCTTGAACCGTCCGGCCTCGCGGGGCTGGTCCCACTTCGATCGCCAGAGCCGCATGGAGCTGTGCGTTGCTGGTCCAGACATCGCGCGGGGCTCCGAAAAACTGACCGTGTTCAAAAATTCAGCACGGCAACGGCCTGTCGGCCCGCAGCCGCCACGACGCATTATGCACCGCCTCACGTCGTGCCTCTGTGGCCCTCTCTGTGTGCGTCCGTGGCCCTCTCTGTGTGCCTCCGTGGCCCTCTCTGTGTGCCTCCGTGGCCCTCTCTCTGTGTGCCTCCGTGGCCCTCTATATGTGCCTCCGTGACACTCTCTATATGTGCCTCCCTGACCCTCTCTCAGTGCCTCCGTGACCCCCTCTCTGTGCCTCCGTGACCTTCTCTCCGTGTGCATCCGTGACTCTCTCTCCGTGTGCATCCGTGACCCTCTCTCCGTGTCCCTCTCTGTCCTTGCGAACTTACCGCGGACTTCGCTCCAACTTCGCGCCACTCACCCGACCTCCGCGCAGCCCCCGCTGCCGGTTTGGTCACGCTCGCCGCATGCAGGCTCATGCTGGTGGGACCGGCCTGTACGGGGATCACCCGACCTCCACGCGGCCCCCGCTTCCAGTTTGGTCGCGCTCACCGCATGGAGTCGCATGCTGGTGGGACAGGCCCTTTACTCCTTATTCTTAAACGGTGGCCCCTGGTTCTGGCCTCCCCCAATATCAGGAACACGTTTCCTGCCTCTAGTGTGTCCAAACCCTTAATAATCTTACATGTTTCAATAAGATCCCCTCTTATCTTCTAAATTCCTGAGTATACAAGCCCAGCCACTCCATTCTATCAACTTATGACAGTCCCGCCAACCTTGAACCTCCGCTGCACTCCCTCAATAACAAGAATGTCCTTCCTCAAATTTGAAGGCCAAAACGGCACACAACACTCCAGGTGTGGACTCACTAGCGCCCTGTACAACTGCAGAAGGGCATCTTTGCTCCTATAAGTCAACTCCTCTTGTTCTGAAGGCCAACATGCCATTCACTTTCTTCACTGCCTGTTGTACCTGCATGCTTACTTTCAGTGACTGATGAACAAGGATCCCGTGATCTCATTGTACTTCTGACGCCATTCAGATAATAATCTGCCATCCTGTTTTTGCCACCAAAGTGTACTGTGTACATCTTTGGTCTCCTTACCTAAAGATGGACACTTTCTCTGGCTAATGATTCTAGAATCCGAGTCAGTTTCTCATCAATAATTTAGTTTAGAGATACAGTATAGAAACAAGTCCTTCAACCTATGTCCACGACAGCCGTTGATCACCGTTCACACTGGTTCTCTTATACCATTTTTTTAAGCCTACAACCCTGATTTGCTAGTTAGGAATCAATGAGGTGAAAGTTCTTCACTCAGAGGATGATAAATCTTTGCAATTCTTTATCATGGAGGGAATCAGTAGTCGACTGTTTTGAAAAAAAAGATATCTGGATATTATGAATAATTTGTTACAGCGTTGGGGAATGGAGCCGATACAAATCATCCATGATCTTGATGAATTGGAGTGCAGGTGGAGAGGGCCCAATGGTTAACTCCTGCCCCCATTCCCCATCTGTTCCTGCGTTGCTATCACTGGCGTGTTCTGAATTACCCTGAACGGAACCAACAGGGGATGAGCGATGGAGCTGCTGGTGGAGGCGGGGGCGGGGGCGAAGCCACACGCGTCCAGCATCGGGATGGGGAGCAGGTCGGCAGCCCCCGCCCGCCCCCATCCCTGCCCCGTCCCACCGGCCCCATCCCTGCCCGGTCCCACCGGCCCCATCCCTGCCCGGTCCCACCGTCCCCATCCCTGCCCCCCGTCCCACCGGCCCTCCATCCCCGTCCCGCCCCGCCCCGTCCCGCCCCGTCCCACCACCGGCTCCATCCCACCGGCTCCATCCCTGCCCCGTCCCACCGGCTCCATCCCTGCCCCGTCCCACCGGCTGCATCCCTGCCCCGTCCCACCGGCCCCATCCCTGCCCCGTCCCACCGGCTCCATCCCACCGGCTCCATCCCACCGGCCCCATCCCTGCCCTCCCACCGTCCCACCGCCCCCATCCCCATCCCTGCCCGGTCCCACCGCCCCCATCCCATCCCTGCCCCGTCCCACCGGCCCCGTCCCACCGGCTCCATCCCTGCCCCTCCATCCCACCGGCTCCCATCCCTGCCCCGTCCCACCGGCTCCATCCCTGCCCCGTCCCACCGTCCCCCATCCCTGCCCCGTCCCTGCCCCGTCCACACCTCCATCCCCGCCCCGTCCCACCGCTCCATCCCCCGTCCCACCTCCATCCATGCCCCGTCCCACCGCCCCATCCCCGGTCCCACCGCCCCCATCCCTGCCCCGTCCCACCGGCTCCATCCCTGCCCCGTCCCACCGGCTCCATCCCTGCCCCGTCCCACCGACTCCATCCATGCCCCGGTCCCCCGGCTCCCCCCCTGCCCCGTCCCACCGGCCCATCCCACCGCCCCCATCCCTGCCCCGGTCCCACCGGCTCCATCCCTGCCCCGTCCCACCGGCCCCCATCCCTGCCCCGTCCCACCGGCTCCATCCCTGCCCCGTCCCACCGGCTCCATCCCCTGCCCCGTCCCACCGGCCTCCCATCCCTGCCCCGTCCCACCGTCCCACCGCCTCCATCCCTGCCCCGTCCCACCGGCCCCATCCCATCCCCCCATCCCTCCGGCCCCCCCCGTCCCACCCGGCTCCATCCCTGCCCCGTCCCTCCCATCCCTGCCCCTCCCACCGCTCCCTCACCCCGTCCCACCGGCTCCATCCCTGTCCCCCCCATCCCCATGCCCCGTCCCACCGGCTCCATCCACCGGCTCCATCCCATCCCTGCCCGGTCCCACCGGCTCCATCCCTGCCCCGTCCCACCGGCTCCATCCCTGCCCCGTCCCACCGGCTCCATCCCTCCCTGCCCCGTCCCACCGGCCCCATCCCTGCCCCGTCCCACCGGCTCCATCCCTGCCCCGTCCCACCGGCTCCATCCCTGCCCCGTCCCACCGGCTCCATCCCACCGCCCATCCCTGCCCCCCTCCGGCTCCATCACCGGCCCCATCCCTGCCCCGTCCCACCGGCTCCATCCCTGCCCCGTCCCACCGGCTCCATCCCACCGGCCCCATCCCTGCCCCGTCCCACCGGCTCCATCCCTGCCCCGTCCCACCGGCCCCATCCCTACCCCGTCCCACCGGCCCCATCCCTGCCCCGGTCCCACCGGCTCCATCCCTGCCCCGTCCCACCGGCTCCATCCCTGCCCCGTCCCACCGGCTCCATCCCACCAGCCCCATCCCTGCCCCATCCCTCCGGCTCCATCCCACCGGCCCCATCCCTACCCGGTCCCACCGGCTCCATCCCTGCCCCGTCCCACCGGCTCCATCCCACCCCCGGTCCCACCGGCTCCATCCCACCGGCCCCATCCATCCCTGCCCCGTCCCACCGGCCCATCCATCCCTACCCCGTCCCACCGGCTCCCATCCCTGCCCCGTCCCACCGGCCCCCATCCTCCATCCCTGCCCGTCCCACCGGCCCACCCTCCATCCCTGCCCCATCCCACCGGCTCCATCCCTGCCCCGTCCCACCATCCCCCCGTCCATCCATCAGCCCCGTCCCACCGGCTCCATCCCTGCCCCGTCCCACCGGCCCCATCCCTGCCCCGTCCCACCGGCTCCATCCCTGCCCCGTCCCACCGGCTCCATCCCTGCCCCGTCCCACCGGCTCCATCCCACCTGCCCCGTCCCACCGGCTCCATCCCTGGTCCCACCGGCCCCATCCCTCCCACCGGCTCCATCCCACCGGCCCCATCCCTGCCCCGTCCCTGCCCCCCGACACAGCGGCGCTGGGAGCCCGGGACCGCCAGAGCTTGGGCGCAGGGGTCGACTTCACTTACGAGTCCGTCGATCTGGACCTGTTTGACGGGAGAGTCGAGCCCGGCCGCCGCCGCCGCCGCCGCTGTAGCCGCCGCCGCCGCTGTTGTTGGCGCTGTGGCTGTCGCCGCTGCCGCCGCCGCCGCCGCCGCCGCTACCACTGCCGCTGCCGAGGCCGGCGCGCCGCTGCCGCTGCCGCTGCCGGTGGCCGTCGCCGCTCCCGCTTCCCTCCGCGCCGCCATCTTACACCAGCGAGGCAGCGAGGAGTGGGCAGCGGAACAGCGTCCCCCGCCCCACACACACAGCGAGCCGCACAATGTGTCCGCCCGGTTACTCCAGCATCTTGTGTCTACCTTCCCTTTATTAAACCGACATCTGCAGTTCCTCCTTTACACACACACCTGTCACTATAGTGTGTGTGTGTGTGTGGCTTCTGCAGACGACATGAGCAAAATGTTCACCAAATACATCGTCCTTCGAGCTTGTACCTGCCAGAGGCATTCACACATTATAAAAAGCACCTTTCTTTAATTAAATATATAACATGCCGGATAGACCTTTTGCAAATATGATCTTAACATGTTTCCCATAATCTTAAATACATAGTGAAAGGCCTGGATAGAGTTGGTGTGGAGGGGTTGTTTCCACTGGTGGGAGAGCCTAGGACTGGAAGTCAGAGCCTCAGAATGAAAGGCTTCTTCTAATCGAGTCCACATCAAGGTTAAAAGTTGTTCAGCCAGAGCTGAATCGACATCTGCACACAATGGTGTCTTCCTTGTGCTTGTGCGTGGTGCTGGGAAGATTGGTGGAAGATTGGGACTGTGATGTGAACGCTCTTTCCTTGACCCCAGAATTAAAGGCTGGAGTAACTCAGCGGGACAGGCAGCATCTCCGGAGAAAAGGAATGGTTGAGAGTCAGGGGAGAGGGAAACGTTGTCACAAAGTCCACAGCTAACAATGGCCTGTTCCCTTTATCATCCTCACTTTTTTTTTCGAATATCTTTCATTCATTTGTTCTTTTTCTCTCTACATCACCGTCTATATCTGATTAGTATGGCTGTTTTGGGGAATGGAGTATATAATTGATTGTAGACAAAAGTGCTGGAGAAACTCAGCGGGTGAGGCAGCATCTATGGAGCGAAGGAAATAGGCAACGTTTCAGGCCGAAACCCTTCCTCAGACGATATATCATTGATTGAGTAGTACGGGTGTCTGGGGTAATGGGGGAGAGGCAGGAGAATGGGGTTAGGAGGGAGAGATAGATCAGCCATGGTGGAGTAGTCTTGATGGGCCAAATGGCCTAATTCTGCTCCCATCACTTATGATCTCTCGTTTGACATGGTGGGGGGGTGAGAATGGGGAGTGCAGGGGAGAGATAAGACTTTGCTTTCCATCACAGTGAGGAGGAGATTCACTGTGGGTTACACAAAAAGCTGGAGAAACTCAGCGGGTGCAGCAGCATCTAAGGAGCGGAGGAGATAGGCGACGTTTCAGGTCGAGACCCTTCTTCAGCGAGATTCATCATCACTGTGATGGATGTTTGTGCAAATTGTGTTGCGTCTTGGTTCTTTTTCTTGTTTGTATGACTGCAGAAACCAAATTTCGTTTGAACCTCAACGGGGTTCAAAGGACAATAAACGGTATTGTGTTTGTATGGTTTCCCCCTCTCTCGCCTGCCTCTCAGCCTGGAGAAGGGTGTCGGCCTGAAACACCACCCGTTCCAATCCTTCTGTCCAGAGGAGCTGAGTTAGTCCAGCATTTGGCGCCTGTCTTGCTGTGCGGGGAAGAGTTGCGCAGCTGCACGCGAGGCCCATGCGGCCGGGATCCGGGCCGGGCCGGGTTGGCCACAGTTGGCGGTCGCTGGGTGCGGTTCTCCCCCCAAGGCCAGGCGTCTTTCACCCGACAAAACCCACAGCCGGGGCCGCCTATCCCCCCCTCAGTCGTTGTCCGCAAGCGTGTCCCCCACGTCGTTCTTCTCACTCGCGAAAAAATGAAAATCAAACGGCAGAAAACGGCAAGAAAGCTTATTTCGTTTTACAAACACAACTACGGCTTCCGCCAACCTTTCCAGATCCTTCTGGATGGGACGTTTTGTCAGGCCGCGTTGAAGAATAAAATTCAGATCAAAGAGCAGATGCCCAAGTATCTAATGGGAGAGGTGCAGATGTGTACAACTTCGTAAGTATTTCGTTCATTGCATATCATTTTAGCATGAATGTAGTGTAATGGGGATTTAGTATTAAAGAAGGAACTGCAGATGCTGGAGAATCGAGGGTCTCGACCCGAAACGTCGCCTATCTCCTTCACTCGCTGTGTTTCTCCAGCCTTTTGTGTACCCGGGATTTAGTATTAGGTGTGTTTTCAAGATTTCATTGTTTATTTCTTGTCTTGTCATTCATGAAGAATATATATATATATAAGAATATATATAAGAATATCTATATATATTCTTCATATATATAACATATATATAAGAATATATATATATTCTCCATATATATATATATAACATATATGTTTTTTTTTAATTTTCCAGTTGCGTCCTGAAAGAGTTGGAATCGCTTGGGAAAGAATTGTATGGTGCCAAGTTGATCGCTCAACGATTTCAAGTTAGAAATTGTGCACATTTCAAAAATCCTGAGAGCGCCTCGGCTTGTCTGTTGTCGATGGTTAAAAACAACAATCTTCATCATTACTTTGTGGCCACGCAGGTAACCTAAACAATAATGTATTCGACACAAAGCACTACAGATGCTGGAATCCTGGGCAAAAGCACAAAGCGCCGGAGGAACTCGGCGGGTCAGGCAGTATCTATGGAGGGAAAGGACAGACTACATTTTGAGTCGTGAGCCTTCAGATACTGAGTTCGTCCAACACTTTGTGTTTATATTTCCTTTATTATAACCATATAACAACAGTTATGTTTATTGACTTTATTGAAATTTATCTTTGATATCATATAACCTCAATAACACTTGCTTAACTTTGAATTAGGTTTTTGCTCATTCAACCTCTGTTCCTTTGGATAGAAACATAGAAAATAGGTGCAGGAGTAGGCCATTCGGCCCTTCGAGCCTGCACCGCCATTCAATATGATCATGGCTGATCATCCAACTCAGTATCCTGTACCTGCCTTCTCTCCATACCCCCTGATCCCTTTAGCCACAAGGGCCACATCTAACTCCCTCTTAAATATAGCCAACGAAATGGCCTCAACTACCTTCTGTGGCAGAAAATTCCACAGATTCACCACTCTCTGTGTGAAAAATGATTTTCTCATCTCGATCCCCCCTCAATCTTCTAAATTCCAGCGAGTACAAGCCGAGTCTATCCAGTCTTTCTTCATATGGAAGTCCTGCCATCCCAGGAATCAGTCTGGTGAACCTTCTCTGTACTCCCTCTATGGCAAGAATGTCTTTCCTCAGATTAGGAGACCAAAACTGTAAGCAATACTCCAGGTGTGGCCTCACCAAGACCCTGTACAACTGCAGTAGAACCTCCCTGCTCTTGTACTCAAAACCTTTTGCTATGAATGCCAACATACCATTCGCTTTCTTCACAGCCTGCTGCACCTGCATGCCTACTTTCAATGATTGGTGTACCATGACACCCAGGTCTCGTTGCATCTCCCCTTTTCCTAATCGGTCACCATCCAAATAATAATCTACTTTCCTGTTTTTGCCACCAAAGTGGATAACCTCACATTTATCCACATTATACTGCATCTGCCATGCATTTGCCCACTCACCCAGCCTATCCAAGTCACCTTGCAGCCTTCTAGCATCCTCCTCACAACTAACACTGCCCCCCCAGCTTCGTGTCATCCGCAAACTTCGAGATGTTGCATTTAATTCCCTCGTCCAAATCATTAATATATATTGTAAATAGCTGGGGTCCCAGCACTGAGCCTTGCGGCACCCCACTAGTCACTGCCTGCCATCCTGAAAAGGACCCGTTCACTCCTACTCTTTGCTTCCTGTCTGCCAGCCAGTTCTCTATCCACATCAATACTGAACCTCCAATACCGTGTGCTTTAAGTTTGTATACTAATCTCTTGTGTGGGATCTTGTTGAAAGCCTTCTGAAAGTCCAGATATAACACATCCACTGCTTCTCCCTTATCCACTCTGCTAGTTACATCCTCAAAAAATTCAATAAGATTCGTCTGACACGATTTACCTTTCATAAATCCATGCTGACTTTGTCCAATGATTTCACCACTTTCCAAATGTGCTGCTATCCCATCTTTAATAACTGACTCTAGCATTTTCCCCACTACCGATGTTAGACTAATTAGTCTGTAACTCCCCGTTTTCTCTCTCTCCCTTTTTAAAAAGTGGGGTTACATTAGCTACCCTCCAATCCTCAGGAACTACTCCAGAATCTAAAGAGTTTTGAAAAATTATCACTAATCCATCCAGTATTTCTGGGGCTACTTCCTTAAGTACTCTGGGATGCAGCCTATCTGGCCCTGGGGATTTATCGGCCTTTAATCCATTCAATTTACCTAACACCACTTCCCGGCTAACCTGGATTTCACTCAGTTCCTCCATCTCATTTGACCCCCGGTCCCCTGCTATTTCCGGCAGATTATTTATGTCTTCCTTTGTGAAGACAGAACCAAAGTAGTTATTCAATTGGTCTGCCATGTCCTTGTTCCCCATGATCAATTCACCAGTTTCTGACTGCAAGGGACCTACATTTGTTTTAACTAACCTTTTTCTCTTCACATATCTATTAAAACTTTTGCAGTCCGTTTTTATGTTCCGTGCCAGTTTTCTTTCATGATCTATTTTCCCTTTCCAAATTAAGCCCTTTGTCCTCCTCTGCTGGACTCTGAATTTCTCCCAGTCCTCTGGAAGGCTGCTTTTTCTGGCTAATTTGAATGCTTCATCTTTAGTTTTGACACTATCCCTGATTTCCCTTGTTATCCACGGATGCACTACCTTCCCTGATTTATTCTTTTGCCAAACTGGGATGAACAATTACTGTAGTTCATCCATGCAGTCTTTAAATGCCTTCCATTGCATATCCACCGTCAACCCTTTAAGAATCACTTGCCAGTCTATCTTGGCCAATTCACGTCTCATACCCTCAAAGTTACCTTTCTTTAAGTTCAGAACCCTTGTTTCTGAATTAACAATGTCACTCTCCATCCTAATGAAGAACTCAACCATATTATGGTCACTCTTGCCCAAGGGGCCATGCACAACAAGACTGCTAACTAACCCTTCCTCATTACTCAGTACCCAGTCTAGAATAGCTTGCTCTCTCGTTGGTTCCTCTACATGTTGGTTTAGAAAACTATCCCGCATACATTCCAAGAAATCCTCTTCCTCAGCACCCCTGCCAATTTGATTCACCCAATCTATATGTAGATTGAAGTCACCCATTATAACTGTTTTACCCTTGTTGCACGCATTTCTAATTTCATGTTTGATGCCATCCCCAACTCCACTACTACTGTTAGGTGGCCTGTACACAACTCCCACTAGCGTTTTCTGCCCCTTAGTGTTTCGCAGTTCTACTCATATCGATTCCACATCCTCCAAGCTAATGTCCTTCCTTTCTATTGCGTTAATTTCCTCTCTTTTGCTTCTATTTTGCTTCTATCCATGTTAAACTGCATTTCCCCAAATACCTTTATTCCATAAAAGAAATGTATACTTGTTAAAAATTATAAATGAAATCTTTAAATATTTGCTATAAATTAGCTGGCGTCTTTTCAAAGTTTTTTCAATCTACCTCAATTACTGTTATTCGCTTGAAAATCCTTATTCAAATTCCACTAAATTACCCTAAGATTCGGTATAAAATACACTCAATGTAAATTTTGGGTCACTTCTTGATGATTCCTAGATATCACTGTGCCTTATTTAGTACCTATTTGCAACAACCTGATGTAAATATGGGTTGATGTGAAAGAAAAGTCCTGTTCATCAAATGCATGCTTTTCTGGGTCATTATAACCAGAGTGTTGGAATTAGTCTTTTTTTTTTTTTACAGGATCAACATTTAACTATGAAAATCAAAAAGTTGTCAGGAGTCCCTCTGATGTACATTGTGCAGAACACTATGGTTTTGGAAAAACCTTCTTCCAAATCAATTGCACAGCTACCATCATTGCATAATGAGCAGTTTGTCCCTGTACATCAGCAAAAGACTATTCAACACTTGAAAGAAGAGCAGGGTCTTGTGAAGGAATCTGAATCCCAGCGCAAGAAACGCAAAAGAAAAGGAGGCCCCAATCCTCTCAGTTGTCTGAAAAAGAAAGTGAAGCCAACACAACAACCAACAAGAGAAAAAAAGCGAAGCAGATCAAGCAAGAAAAGGCAAACAGCTCAATCAAATCCCACCATATGAAAAGTCAGCCGTGTAACGGTGGAGTCTGTATATGCATGCTTCAAAGTGCGTTGTGTCTTTTTTTAATTTACTGAGCTGATTTGAACATCTCTAATTTGTAACAAATTCACATAATAACCTTACTGTACAACTCAATGAAGCTTGTTTTGAAGACCATTTTTTAAAAAGTGTTTAGTTTTTTTTGAATTTTTATAGTATTTGGACTTTCATATGAAACATTCCCTAAATGCCAATGGTCTGTTTATAACAATAATGCAACATTTGCAGCAAATGACTATTAAAAAAATAATGCTTTGCACTAGTATATATTACAGAACATTTCAGATTTTCAATGTAAGTATTAAATGTGAAATCCCTATGTGTATAAACATAAAGTCACAGTAATGTACATTCTGGATAGAAAATAGCAATGATTCTATTTGGGTCAATTACACCAGGGGCGCCGGGGAGATGGCTGCCCTGCCGGCAGTCTGTTCGTTTTTCCATTCTTTTTGTTATTTTTTAGTGTGTTAAATGTTTGTTTTGAATGTTCTTCGGCTTATTTTATGTGGGGGAGGGGATCGGGGGAAACTTTTTTCAAGTTCCTATCTTGCCGGCGATGTGATTATTTTTCGGATCACATTCTCCGGCGCGCTCTGCGGCCTTCCATCGATGGAGCTGGAAGCCTCCTCGGACTGTCGTGAGCCCCTCTGCGGGGAGCGGACTTAACATCGGAGCTGATCCCTTGCCTGGGATCGCTTCCACCGCGACCACCGTGGACTTAACCATCAAGAGCTCGCAGTCTTCGGGAGAGGCTGAGTCGGGAGCTCCAACGCCACAGAAGGCGGGGGGGGGGGGTAAATATCCCGACCGATGCGGGAGCTGATCGCCTCGATGCGGAGGGCCCGAAATGCCTCCGGCTATGGGAGTCAAGATCGTCCCGTCAACGGGGGCTCGAGGCCCATGACCGAGGAAGAACTAAGGGAAACGACTTGAACTTTATTTCGCCTTCCATCACAGTGAGGAATGTGTAGGAGTCACTGTGGTGGATGTTCATGTTAAAATGCGTTTTTGAGTGATCTGTTGCTTTTAATTGTATGACTGATCTGGCCAATGAAATTCCTCGTATGTTGCAAAACATACTTGGCGAATAAAGTGTGATTCTGATTCAGGATAGTAAATTTACTGCAAAGATATGGATGAGAATATAAGGACATGATCACTAACATTTGAAATATCTCCTTCACTAAATTTCTTTGGAGCTATTTTCCTCAATGAACCAATCAATATCTTTCAGTGCAAAATACAATATACAAATATAAGCAGGAACAGATCGCTGCCACGTGGTTGATTTTATTTGTAATTCTGCATTCCCACCTATCGCCATTGACTTTTCATCCCCTTGTACATCAAGAATCTATAATATTGTTGTAAAAATAGTCAGAGACTCTGTTAGCACTGCTCTTTGAGGAAGAGAGTACTGAAGACTCCCGAGTCTTTGAACACGAAAAAATGAAGGTGACAGTTACCATCAACAAGATGGTTTGTTGAGCTTTAGAGAAGACATAGAGGCAAGAAGTACAACTATTTCACAATGATCATGATACGTTAGAACCAGTAACCTCGCAAATCTCGAGATAGTATTCCCTTGTTTACCCTTGTAGTTTGAATTCTGTACATTAGGTGGCTCACTTACGCGGAAAAGTATTCACCGTTAGTTATCTCAAATTTGTTCTTTGAACTTACGAATGTTTATTGTAGCCATTTTTCCAAAACCTGCACCTGTCATGTGTGATGAAATTAGTGGAAAATCTGAAGGCACAAATCAGAAAGCTCTGGATGATTTGTTGAACATGATTGGTGAAAATAGCAACGATTCTATTCGGGTCAATTGCGGGTTTAGTTAGATATTCAGATATGGGAGATTTTGGGTAATAGATGGAGAACCATAATTGCAGAACTTCGGCCCAGGATATCTGTACTGAAGATGATGCCAAATTAAACTTTATTTCTAGCTGGACATTATCCATAGCCCTCCATTCCTTGCATATTCATGTGTCCATCTGAAACCCCGTTCAATGCCACTATCGTATCCCCCCCACCACTACCCTAGGCTGTGTGTTACAGGCACCAATCACTGAGTGAAAAAACTTGCCCTTTAAACGTTCCCCACTATCATCTTGTAGGTATGCCCTCAAGTATTTGGTTTTGTCCACATATCCATGCCTCTCATCATTTTTGTAAACTTCCATCAGGTCTCTCCTCAGCCTCTGACGCTTCAGAGAAAAAAATCCAAGTTTCCCCAACTTCTCGTTGTAGCTAATACCTTTTCCTTGTAGCTAATACCTAATCCAGGCAGCATTCTGATAAAACCTTCGATTTTCCAGCATCTGCAGGTTCCTTCTTAAACATTTTGTCTACTACACTGCGAATCCTCCTCAAGGTATGCCTACTTTGAAGAAGCTCCTCCCTCCGAAGACGGTTTAAAAGCCTATTTCCTTCGCTCCATAGATGCTGCCTCACCTGCTGAGTTTCTCCAGCATTTTCGTCTACCTAGCATTCTGATAAACTTCTGATCCCTCCTGAAAACCTTTGGTTCAGATTGTATGATGCTGAGGCTCGACTTAATTTGTTCCTGGTCAGACTTCCTAATCCACAGCCCCCTCTGTTGCTGCCATGAAGCTACTGTAAATATAAACTTGAGGAATAACACCTCTAGTTTGAACCAGGCATTTTATCACCTTCTTAGTCAACACTGCGTACAACAAATTCAGATAATTGGTGTTTCCAACACTGACATCCATTTCCTCTGGTAATGTTAGATAATGATTTTGCTTCCACCTGTGCACCTCTTCCAGTCTTCCCTTGTTTGTTCAATTACCACTATTTTTCATTTTATATTACCATCCCTTTCACAAAAGCAGAACTTGTCGGCAGGCCAGGCATCATCTGCAGAGAAATAAACAGTTACCTTTTTATCCATATATGCCGCTGCACTGTTGTGTATTTACAGAATTTTTAAGCTGTTATTGCAGATTTCCAATATCCAAACTATTATGCTTTTGTTTTACGGTCTTTTTCATCATTAACCTGCTTTCTTTCCATCCTGTGGCAAGTTATCCCTTTCTCCCCTCCCTCACATTGAGAATTCAACACTCCAATAATCCTCTATCCAACCAGTCAGTAATTTCAAGAGTTCAACATCTAGGGCTTCCACACACCAGGGTATTGGTTTCCACACTTCATCAATGTACTCGTGCCCTGGTTCCCTTCATCCCTCCAGGGTCCCAGTTCCTGCACACCCTCTAAACTGAACTGGTTCTGTGTTCGCTGCCCTCCTTGAAATATACCTGGCTTAGTTTCCCACGTTCCTTTGACACCTACTGCAGCTTTGTTTCCCGTGTCCCCATAACTTACCAGTTTCACTGAAACGCGTGTCATTCTTTGGTGTCAAATTAAAAAAGGGAGTTTAAAATGTATTTTGGATTAGTATCAGGATAGCTTCAGAAAATCCCCAAAATCGTCTGGTCCTGCATAGCCAAAATCTCGACTATGTCAGTTTTAACATTTTGCTGCTTATGCTGGAAATTAAGCTGTAGTAACAAAAACTGAGTGGACAACATGTCCAGAATCTAGCCACATCAGATGTTAGGTGAATAGGCATTTTAAGTGGTGTCAGTTCAGCATATTGTGTGAAGGGTGTTGCATTAATAGTTTAGTTTATTGTCAAGTGAAAATTTTTGTTGTGTGCTAATCAGTCAGTGGAATGACAATACATGATTACAATCGAGCCAATCACAGTGTACAGATACGTGATCAGGGAATAACGTTCAGTGCAAGATAAAAGCAGAAAAGTCTGATCAAGAACAGCAGTCTCTTGTGCTTCAAAACATTCCTAGCAGATGCATACGACTGGTATTTCATGCTTTAGAACTACATTGCCTGCTCAAGATGAACTCCTCTGCACTTCAGGAGCCCAAGTGCTGAACTGCTGAGGATGTACAGATTATTTTGTTCTTAATATTGAAGACCGACAACATTGGGAAAATGGAGACACAAGGAAATGCAAGAATCTTGAACAAAACACAAAAGAGCTGGAGGAACTCAGTGAGTTAGGTAGCAGCTATGGAAAGAATTGACAGGCACGTTTTGGGTTGGGACCCTTCCGCAACAAACCAAACAAAGTAAACTAAAACTAAGTAGCCCAGGGGTGGGGAACCTTTTCATGTTGGAAGGCCGCATTAAGTTAGCTGTAATCTAATAAGGTCGCATCCAAGAAACTTCAATTAGATATAGGATTATTTTGTTGGATCGTCTTTTAGACAATAGACAATAGGTGCAGGAATAGCCAGCACCGCCATTCAATGTGATCATGGCTAATCATCCCCAATCAGTACCCACTCATGCCTTCTCCCCATATCCTCTGACTCCGCTATTTTTAAGAGCCCTATCTAACTCTCTCTTGAAAGCATCCAGAGAACCTGCCTCCACCACCCTCTGTGGCAGAGAATTCCAGAGACTCACCACTCTGAGAAAAAGTGTTTCTTCGTCTCCGTTCTAAATGGCTTACTCCTTATTCCCCAACATCGGGAACGCTTTGGTATTTTAAATACGTTCATTCTAAGATTAAAATAAAAATAATAAAAGCGAACAAAAACTATTATATAAAATAAATGGATTTGTTCTACAAAATTTGGATTCATTCAAAAGGCCGCACTTAATGGCCTAGAAGGCCGCAGGTTCCCCACCCTTGAAGTAGACCATTAAATCATGGCTGTGTGATTTCCTCTAGCTACTGTCATCTTTTTCAACATGCATCCCTTGGTGGACTACAATTCATTGTTCCCATCCAGAAACAATTCATCTAGATTAGGTGTCCAAGTGGCAGGGGAAGACTGCAGGCTAACAATTCATCAAAATGATTGGATATAATGATTTGCGTTCCATTTAACACCATTTATGACAAGCAGTGCCCCCCAAAGCCAGTATTTTCAAACGAGATGTGAATGTCACCCCAAGTAAATAACTCAAACACAGCACAGAAACGAGTCCTTCGGCCGACAAAGGTTGTGCTGAATATGGTGCCTAGTTAAACTGATCTCATCTGCCTGCACATGATCCATATCCCTCTATTCCCTGCTCTTCCATGTGCCTATCTAAAAGGCTCTTAAAGGCCTCTATAGCATCTGTCTCCTCCACCCACTCCTGACAATGTGTTCCAGGCCCTCACCACACTCTGTGTAAAAAACTGAACCCACACATCTCCATTAAACATTCCGTCTTTCACCTTATAGCTCTGCTGTCCAGTGTTGAACATTTTCATCCTGGGAAAAATGTTCTGATCCTCTGCCCCAATGTTTCTTAAACTATTTCAGTGTCATTCACCCTTGTCTTGATCACAAAATTCCATTCACCCTCGACTAAATTTTCTTGTTTTTTGGTAATTTTCGTCTTATTCTGCCTTGTGTATAATTTATTTTAAAATCTTTTTATTAGTTTTTTTCAAAAAACAAACAAAACAAAACAAAAAAATAATGATAAACATAACAATGATATTGATACATAGGGATCAGGATTACATTAATAACAGGTATAACCTAAATATGAGTCCAGTGTCAAAATACACATTGCGTATAGACCTCCTGGTTTCTATGTAAATATAGTTAAGTGTTTAAAAGAGAACTTGTATATATAAAAACAAAAAGATAAAAAGAAAAAAGAGAAAAAAGGAAAAAACAAACCCCCCCCCCCCCCCCCCCCAAACTAGAAAAAAAAGCAAAACAGAATCTGGGCTGCAAAGAGTTTCTACAATTTAAGTCCCTGTTTGTCGGCAAGTCCGTTCCACCGTAATAGGTGAAATAATTATTATAACAGTTTATGTTGTATGAAAATGTTGAATAAATCTTCCCCAAATCCTATCAAATTTAACCAAGGGTTCAACAATGTCACTCCTAATTTTTTCTAAATTTAAACATGATATCGTTTCAGAGTACCAATGGAGTGTGGTCAGATGATTGGAGTCTTTCCATTTAAATAAAATATATCTTCTGGCAATTAATGTAGTAAAAGCAATCAGCCGATGGGCGTATAATTTTATATATCATTTATTTTGTCACATGAGCAAAAAATATAAATTAAATCATTTCTTAAGTGTTTCTTTTATTCAACTTTTTGAACATCCTAATAATATGTAAAGAAAACTAGGAGTGAAAAAAAAGTTTAATTACCACTAGAGTTGGAAAATCATTCCAACTCTAAACACTGGGCTTCAGCCCCATCATACCCTTTCGAGCTTTGATTACAGCAGTGTTTTTCTTGGAAAACTACCTAAAAAAAACTATGGTCTTCCCTAACAGGTTATATTACAGCAAATTTGGGAAATATCCTTCTACTGTGAAATTAGAAAACCATAGGTAGAGAGAAAAAAAACATATCAAATTTCCAGCTCCACTGCCATTAAAACCAATAAGAGATTACTAACCACTTTCATGGCAATTCCCTTTTTAAGTATAGAAAAAATAGATATAAATATCTGAATAAATTAAGTCATTCACCCTTCTAGTTGCATTCACCCCAAAATAATTTCATTCACCCTTGGGTGAACCATTCACCAGTACTGATCAACCCTGTCCATTCCTCTCATAAATGTATATACTGTCATCTCCGAGCAACATCTAACTTTCCAGAAAAAAAAACCAATTCAAGCCTAACCAACCTCTCCCTGTAGCTGAAATCCTCTAATCCAAGCAAGATTATGGTAAACCTCCACTGCGCCTTGTCCAAAGCTTCCACATCTTTTCTGAAATGGTGTGACCAGAACTGCATGTAATACTTCAAATGTGGACTAACCAGAGTCCTAAAGTGCATCATGGCTCTTATATTCAATGCCCCCAGCAATGAGGGCAAGCATACCATACAGCTTCTTAACCACCCTATCTACTTGTGCTGCCACCTTTAGCAACTTGGACTTCAAGGTCTCTGCGCATCAATGCTGTTAAGGGAGTAAATCAGCGGGTCAGGCAGCATCTCTGGAGAAAAGGAAAAGGTGATGTTCTGGGTCAAGACCCTTCATCAGACTCAACCCGAGATGTCTTTTCTTTTTTTCCTTTTTTTCCCAGAGATGCTGCCATCCTGCTGAGTTACTCCAGCATTTTGTGTCCATCTTCAGTGTAAACCAGCATCTGCAGTTCCTGCCTACACAATGCTGTTAAGGGTCTTGTCATTAACTCTATACTCTCTCCTTACATTCAATCTCCCAAAGTGAAACACTTTGCATTTGCTCAATCTGCCCACTTCTGCAGCTGATCGAAATCCTGCTGAATCTTCTGCCAGCTTTCCTCATTGTCTGCAACTCCTCCAATTTTGGTGTTGTCAGCAAACTTACTCATCAACCCATCTACATTTAGAGCAGAGGATCCTTGCAAAACTCCACGAGCCACAAACCCCCAACCAGAATATATTTTTATTCAGTTTCAGTTTAGTCTATTGTCATGTGTACCGAGGTACAGTGAAAAGCTTTTGTTGCATGTTATCCAGTCAGCAGAAAGACAATACATGATTACAGTCGAGCCATTTACAGATAAGGGAGTAATGTCAATGCAAGGTAAAGCCAGCAATGAACAAACAAGGATAGTCCGAGGGTCACCCATGAGGTAGACAGATAACAGCTGTCCCTGTTGTCTTATATGAATAAGCCAGTTCTGAATCTATACGACTTAAGTAATCATGAATCCTGAACATCTTAATCTTCTGGATCAGCCGGCCATGGGTGACCTTATCAAAATCCTTACTAAAATCCATGTATACAATATCCACCACCATTCCTGCATCAATCTCCTTTGCAACCATCACAAAAAACTCAAATCAAGGTAGTGAGACATGACCGACTGTACAAACCTGTACTGGCTATTCCTAATTAGCCCCTTCTCATAGGATGGGAGTAAATCCTATCTCAAATAAATCTCTCCAATAATTCCCCTACTACTGAGGTGAGGCTCTCCGGCCAATAATTCCATGGATTCTCTTCCTTTCTTAAACAAAGGAACAAGATTGGTCACCCTCCTGCCCTCCGGACCTTGTATGTGTCTAGAGAAGCAACCAAGATCCTCGTCAAGGCCCTGCATTCTTCTTACCTCCCTCAATAACCTAGGATAGATCCCATCAGGCCCCGTGAACTTATGCACCTTACTGTTCTTCAAGAGCCTCAGCATCACCTCCTTCTCGATCTCAAACTGTCCCAGCATATTTGTATTCTCCACTCTGATCTCGTGGTCCTCCAAGTCTTTCTCCACCATGTACACACGATGCAGTACTCATTTAGTACCTCACCTACATTGTCCGACTCCAAGCATAGATTCTCTCCTTTATCTTTCAGCGGTCTTACCTCATCCCTGGTCACCCTCCTATTTTTAACATATGCAAAACAAGCCTTTCGATTTTCCTTAATGTCAAGATTCAAGATTCAAGAGTTTATTGTCATGTGTCCCATATAGGGACAATGAAATTCTTGCTTTGCTTCTGCACAACAGAATATTGTAGGCATGCATAAATAAATACAGAACACATCAGCATGACCATATACCATTGAATATATATATATATATATATATATACACACACACACACACACATAAATAAGCAGATAAAGTGCAATAGGCTATTAATGTTCAGAGTTTTGTTTGAGTTGAGATTAGTAGCCTGATGGCTTGGGGAAGCAGCTATTTCTGAACCTAGATGTTGCAGATTTCAGGCTCCTGTACCTTCTACCTGAAGGCAGCGGGGAGATGAGTGAGTGGCCAGGATGGTGTGGATCCTTGATGATACTGGCAGCCTTTTTGAGGCAGCGACTGCAATGTCACCTTCTTAAACCTGACACACACTTCCTTTGTCCTCCTGACCAAGTTTACAACTTCCTCGGTCATCCACCGCTCCCTTATCTTGCCATCTGTAACCCTTCTCCTTATTGGAACATGCTGACCCTGTACTTTGATCAGCTGGCCTTTAAACAAACTCTCATGTCCTTTGTGGACTTACCCAAGAACTGCTCCCAATCTACTCTCCTTAGCTCCTTCTTCTGCACTCGTACGTGTTATCCACCCACCCTGGGATCCGATAAGTTTCCTGTCCCTATCTTAAAACGTATGGAATTGTGATCACAATCCCCAAATTCATCTTCCACCGCAATACCAGTCACCTGGCAAGGCTCATTTCCCAATATAACGTCCAGTATGGTCCTGCCTCAAGTTAGACTTTCTACATGTTTAAGGAAAGCTTCTTGGATGCAGCTAACACATTCTGCCCCATCTAATCGTCTTGGCCTAAGTAAGTCCCAGTCAATGTTGGAGTAATTAAAGTCACTCACTGCCACAACACTAAGGTTCTTGCATCATTCTGTAATCTGTCTACATTTGTGATCCTGTCTCCTGCTGGCTATTGGGTGGCCTATAATATAATCCCATTAGTCATTTCTCCTTTCTTTCTTATGTTTGAGCTCAACACATGATGCCTCAGTCGATATACTCTCCAGTATGTCCAGACTACCGGAGTGACATTCTCCTTGATTAAAACAGCAACTTCTCCACCTCTTTTAACCCCTTTCTCCATCTCGTCTGAAACATCAAAACACAGGCACGTTGAGCTGCCAGTCGTGTCCCTCTCGCAACCACGTTTCTGTAATGGCCACAACATCACAATTCCAAGCACTGATCCAGGCTCTAAGTTCATCAGCTTTACTCACAATACTCCTTACACTTCATAGTCATGAACCACTCCCTGCCAGTCCTTCCTGTGACGACTTACTTGTCATCACCTCCACTTTCTCATCAGCCCTTCCATTTGCTGACCTGCTGCTCTGGCTCCCACATCCCTGCCATTCTAGTTTAAACCCTCCCGATTAGCACTAGCAAACCTCCCTGCAAGAATGTTGGTGCCCCTCCAGTTCAGGTGCAACCTGTCCCGCTTACACAGGTCTGCCCCAGAAGAAATCCCAATGGTCCAAAAATCTGAATCTGTTTCCCATGCACCAGTTCCTCAGCCACGCATTCATCTGTCCTATTGCGACCCTCACTAGCACACTGCACTAGTAGCAATCCAAAGATCGCCACCCTTGAGACCCTGCATTTTAACCTTTTGCCTAACTCCGTATATTAATTCTGCAGGACCTCATCCCTTTTCCTACCTATGTAATTTGTGCCGATGTGCATGATTCCTGGCTGCTTGAGAATGTCCTGCTGCCACTCCGTCATCCAAGATCCTTGGAGAAGGAAAGAATAGGCAAATAAAATTGGAGAAAATCCTTGGGCTTTGGGTTCAACTGGTTGAAGACACAGATGCCATTAATGGGTGATTTCAGACAGGCTCAGGGATGAAAAGCATTTCCTACCTGTAGCCAATGCTTTTGTTGTTATTCAAACTCTATTCCACTAATAAATAAAATATAGGATGTGGAAGTTGAGCGATTCAATGCATCAAAGTTTTGAGATAACATGGGGACTGATAAGGAATTTAGAAGCTGAGGCAAGGATGCAGCAAAGGTGAAAATAGCGACAGCAAAAATATGTGCCCAGAAGCTGTGTCTTATGATTGACCACCATGCCAAGTTTCTGAATAATTTGAACTAAAATTGGAAAATATCAGAAATGCTCAGCAGGTCATGCAGAGAGAAAAAAAAATATGTTACTGCATCAGGTTGAAGAACTGGTAAAGTGAGGTTAGTTAAGTTGCAGAGAATGTTGAGAAAGGAGAGGACAAAGGGAGTATCTTCGATAAAGGAAGGTCAGGGTTGCCATGGGGGAATAGATTGAAAATGAACTCAGCTCAATGATCCATTAATGAGGACAGAGAGAGAGACCAAGTACAAAGCAGGCGAAAGCTAGAAAATGTAGCTGTACAAAATGCCCAGAAAATTAAGTCATATTAATACAGGACAAACCGACACATTATATTAAAAGAATGATAAACAATAAATACTGAAAAAGTAAATTACCTTAATGTATATCTGAACATGCCACATGGAGACAAGGTTGGTTCCTCAAACTTACATTGGGCTTTGTTATAATAGTGCAGCATTTCTCAGCGATAGGGAGAAGAGCGAGCATGATGGAGAATTAAAATGGCAGGCAAAGTGGAGGGTTGTTTCTGTCGACTGAACACAGGTGGCATGTAAAACAGTCCTCCAATCTATATTTGGTTTATCTTTTGTAGAGATTATATTCTGAGCATTAAATACAGTACACTAGGTTGGAAGTACAAGTGAATCACTGTGTCAGTTTAAGGACCGTTTTAATCCCTGGATAGCACCTCGCAAGGGCACAAAATAACAGTTACATTTCCTGCAGTTGGTTGGAAAGGGAAGTACTTTGAGAAAGGAAATAATTGGTGGGGACAGGACACAAAGGTGCGGACAATCCCTTCAAAACATTAAAAACGAGAGTCTGGCGCTGGAATCACACTGAAGGCATCAGAAATTGCAACGGACTGAAAATTGAGGACAAGATTTCTGTGCAGGAGACTTGGCAAGGGCAGAATCAGAAGTATGTGAGATGCTGAGAGAAAGTAACAATAATGGAAGGCATTGTTGAGGAAGGCACGAGATGCAGATACAGAGATCCGAGAGCAACAAACTGCTGGAGGAACTCAGCAGGCATTGCCACATACATGGAGGGGAGTGGATAGTGGGAGCTATGTGAATGAAGTCTTGTTATCAAAGCAAGTACAGTGAGGACGGAGGAATCAAGAGTATAATTTGGTCCAATTTAAATCAAATGCAAGGTAGTGGAAAGCATCGGGTGTTAGAGAATAGACAGTAGCGGGATCCAAATCCACTAGTAACTGGCTTCCGATAGTCAAGCAAACTGCTGCTTTTCCGTGTTCGCCAATGGACAAGCTGCATGACAATTTGGAGGAAGTGGAATAATCAGAAACACAAAATATAAAACAGCACAGCACCCTAGAAACACCACTTTTTAAGGTAACATGCATCATGGGGGGGGGGGGGGGGGGGGGTGTTGATGAGAAAAGCTTGGACCCCAAAGGTGATGGCAGAGCAACACAAACTACAGGAGGCGTTAATTGGTAATAACTGCCGCTGCAAATTCTCCCCTATGTACTTTCAATGTTTTCTATAAACTATTTTCTTTTCCTTGAGGGACATCTCTGTTCTCTTGACTCGATTAAACTACTGGCTTCCCAATTTAGTTTCTGCACCCTTCTGTTAAGGTATTTATCTGCTCTAAAAAAAAAAAATCAAAAACTGACTCCGGGCTTGCGAAATACAGCACCTTCACCAACATTGTTTTCTGTAAAAATCCTGAAATTATTGAGATCTTTCAGGTGAATACCCATTTTTCTTACTAATACATCTAATCAACCCATAGCCCTGCTGCAGATATGAGATTGCTCTTCACAAAGTGGCAAAATACATTTTGTGTGATTGTGGTCATTGTAAACTTCCTTTGCCTTTGGTCTGCAACCTTTGATGCAGTTGACAGAATCATCAACCTTTGACCAATTGGGTGCCAATGAATGGTGCTTCCCATAATTCTTTGGTGATGCATCAGCTTTTTATTTTGCTCCTTCAAGATACATTCTATTTTTTCTCCATCCTTTACTGACCAAAGCAATGAAAACAGGCAAGGCACCTGAATGGATAATTTCATCTCAATATCATACAAGTCAAAGAGGCGTTAGAAGTGATGAAGTTAAGAGACATGTAGCCAGCTGTTATCTTTCCATTCAAGAATGATCCAAGAATATTGAGGTTGTTTGGTAACAAGGGCAGAATAGATATTGTTAGGGGAATGGCGAGGGGAAGAGAAAATATTGCCATTAAATAGGTATCAGAACATTAAAAGGTGTCTGAAAACAATCATATAAATAACTGGCAACATAAATTTTCTTCTTTTTTATATCGGCAAGTAGGCTTAATGGGGGACAGACATACATGTTTCCAAAACAAAATTCAGATTAAATTGTTCCACAAAAACTATCAAAACCGATACAAGTATTTTATTAGAAAAGTTATACATAACAGCAAGAACTATCACTGTTCAGCAACATTTAGCAATGACCTAATTAAGCAACAAACTAGAGACTCAGTAGCATCAGCAAAATGCTGCTTAAAATGAAAGCTGTCACCTTTTTCATAATTAAACATTCATTAAAAATTATCTACACATTTTATACAAAAAAGGGAATTTAAGCTTACAGGCACATTATGTTTAAAATGATAACAGGTTTGTAACTCTCCAGACAGTTATTAGAGCATACTGAAATTATGAGCATAACTTTAGAATTAATTGAATATTTCATATATCCTTGGTTGCATTTTAACAAATAGTTTGAAATTCCAGTGCAGAATGGGCATACTGGTGGACTGTGTTCGAAAAATTTCAATGCAGACGAACCAGCGCATAATTGTAAAAGTTAAATTAAGTGCAAGCATTCATCCCCAACTCTTGATAGTACTGAGATGCAAATTTAATTTGATGAAATGGCATCTTATAGAGATAATCGACCAGCAATGGTGGTACACAAGTGATATTTTCAAATGTTTAAGAAAGAACTGCAGATGCTGGTAAAATCGAAGGGAGTCACAAAATGCTGGAGTAACTACTCAGCAGATGAGGCAGCATCTATGGAGAGAAGGAATGGGTGACGTTTCAAGTCGAGACCCTTCTTCAGGCTGATTCAGGGGAGGGGGCGGGAAAAATAATGTAGGCGGAGACAGTGAGACTAGTGGGGGAAGTGGGAAGGGAAGGAGAGAGAAAGCAAGGGCTACCTGAAGTTGGAGACGTCAATGTTCATACAGCTGGGGTGTAAACTATCCTAGTGAAATACGAGGTGCTGTTCCTCCAATTTGCACTGGGTCTCACTCTGACAATGGAGTCTTTCCAGGTGAGGCAGAGGTTCACTTACACCTCCTCCAACCTCTACTGAATCTGCTGTTCCAGGTGTCAACTTCTCTACATCGGCGAGACCAAGCGCAGGTTCAGCGATCCTTTCGCTGAACACCTCCGCTCAGTCCGTCTTAACCAATCTGATCTCCCAGTGTCCCTGCACTTCAACTCCCTCTCCCATTCCCAATCTGACCTTTCTGTCCTGGGCCTCCTCCATTGTCAGAGTGAGACGCAGTGCAAATAGGAGGAACAGCACCTCATATTTTGCTTGGGTAGTTTACACCCCAGCGGTATGAACATTGACTTCTCCAACTTCAGGTAGCCCTTGCTTTCTCACTCCTCCCCCTCCCCAGTTCTCCCACTAGTCTTACTGTCTCTGCCTACATTATTCGTCCCTCCCTCTCCCCGACATCAGTCTGAAGAAGGGTCTCGACCCGAAAAGTCACCCATTCGTTCTCTCCATAGATGCTGGCTCACTCTCCGAGTTACTCTAGCATTTTGTGTCCACCTGACATTTTCAAATAATGCAATCAACAAACCCATAATTATGTCTGCACAGAAACATACTAAATGTATTCGTAATCTGAAATATTAGGTATTTCTCCAATCATGATTTTTCAGTATAAAACCTGACAAGGAGTGAGAATTATTTATATTTGCCATAAACACTGGAATAACACACCTATCCCAAAAAAAGAGTTCTCTGATCAAAATAATCTTTCAATAGTCAATATACATTAAAACCATCATATCAAAGAGTTGTAATGGTCTTGATTCCCCATTTGGGGCAATACATATCTAGTGAATAAACACTAGCCCTTTAAGATCAATCAGACAATATTGAATCTGGGTCCTGGTGTTGCTATAATGTCACTGTAAGGTTCAGTCTGCGCAAGTTCAATTGCCTGTTGCTTCTTCAGTACCAAGAAACTGTAGAATTTTGCAGCTGCTTGTTTTCGGTTATTTTTCCGACATAGTTCTGCCAGGCTAATAGATTCAGCTCCCGTTTTAGCCAAAACTCTCTGCAAAAGATGAAAATATTGAAGGCATACTGCAAAATCAAACTATGAATAATTATAAGCAAACGGCTACACAAGAGTATCTGTTATCCATTTAATAAGGGATAAGAAAACGTTTGGCTGAAATCTGAGCTTAAATCCTTTTTAAAGGATAAAAGGGACTTTTATTTTTACTCATTCATGCAGCATGAGAGTTGCTGTCAAGGCCTTTATTTATTTCCCATTACCTTTTACCATGAATTGACAACTTGATCATTTGCTGTCTGTGCTGAAGGTACCACCACCTGATTATAAACTAAGCATTGTACTTAATGACCATAATGAAAAATAATACTCCCAAGCTTGAATGGCAATAAGTCTTGAGAGCAGTCAGTGTTATGGTCGAAGAGGTGCTGAAGGTACTATCGTGTATGAAGGTAGACACATCTCCAGGGACTGATCCGAGGACATTGTTGGAAATCAGGGAAGAAATTGCGGGAGCCCTGGTTGAAATTTACGAGTCGGCTTTAAATACAGAAGACTGGAGGGTGACAAATGTTGTGCCTTTATTGAAGTAGGGCTGCAGGGAAAACGCTGGGAACTATAGGCCATTGAGCTTAACATCTGTAGTTGGAAAGTTACCAGAGAGCATTCTGAGGGATAGGATATACAAGCATTTACAAAGACAGGAGCTGATTAGGGAGAGTCAGCATTGTTTTGTACGCGGGAGGTCGTGTCTCACAAATCTGACTGAGTTTTTTGAAGACGTGACCATAAAAGGTCGATGAGGGCAGAGCTGTAGATGTTGTGTACATGGACTTCAGTAAGGCGTTCGACAAGGTTCTGCATGGTAGGCTGCTCTGTAAGGTTAGATCGCATGGGATCCAAGGAGAGATAGCTGAATGGATAGGAAATTGGCTTCATTGGAGGGAAGCAGAGGGTGATGGTGGAAGGTTGCTTCTCGGAATGTAGGCCTGTGACTAGTGATGTGCCTCACGGTTTGGTGCTGGGCCCATTACTGCTTGTCATCTATATTGACGATTTGGTGAGAACATACACGGCAAGATTAGCAAATTTGCTGAGGATACAAAAGTGGGTGGCTTTGCAGATTGTGAAGATGGTTGTGAAAAATTGCAGCAGGATCTTGACCAAATGGCCAGGTACGCAGAGGAATGGTTGATGGAATTTAATGCAGAGAAATGTGGGGTGTTGCATTTTGGGAAGTCTAACAAGGGCAGGACCTACAGTGAGTAAGAAGGAACTGCAGATGCTGGTTTAAACCAAAGATAGAAACAAAAAGCTGGAGTAACTCAGTAGAACAGGCAGCATCTCTGGAGAGAAGGAATGGGTGGCGTTTCGGGTCGAGACCCTTCTTCAGATTGGTTAGAGATAATGGCGACAAGAGATAGAGACGGTGATGTGGAGAGATAAAGAACAATGAATGAAAGATATGCAAAAAAGTAACGATGATAAAGGAAACAGGCCATTGTAAGCTGTTTGCTGGGTGAAAATGAGAAGCTGGTGCGACTTGGGTGGGGGAGGGATAGAGAGAGGGAATGCCGGGGCTACCAGAAGTGGGAGAAATCAATATTCATACCACTGGGCTGTAAGCTGCCCAAGCAAAATATGAGATGCTGTTCTTCCAATTTGCATTTAGTCTCGCTCTGACAATGGAGGAGACCTAGGACAGAAAGGTCTGTGTGGGAATGGGAAGGAGAATTAAAGTGTCCAGCAACCGGGAGATCTGGTTGGTTCAGGCGGGCTGAGCGAAGGTGTTCCGCGAAACGATCGCCCAGTCTGCGTTTGGTCTCCCCATTGTATAAGAGTCCACATCTTGAACAACGAATACAGTAGATGAGATTGGAGGAGGTGCACGTGAACCGCTGCCTAACCTGAAAGGACTGTCGGGGTACCCGGTCAGAGTCGAGGGGGGAGTTATAGCGACAGGTGTTGCATCTTCTGTGGTTGCAGGGGAAGGTATCTGGGGAAGGGGTGGTTTGGGTGGGAAGGGATGAGTTAACCAGGGAGTTGCGGAGGGAACAATCTGTGCGGAAGGCGGAAAAAGGTGGAGATGGGAAAATGTGGCTAGTGGTGGGATTCCGTTGGAGGTGGTGGAACATTGTTGGCCGGGGTGGGCAAGATGGGCCGAAGGGCCTGTTTCCACACTCTGATTCTCTATGACTCAAGATTTGGAAAACAATGCTGCAAAAGGCAGTTTTTCCAGGCTACAGCATGGTTACCATGGCCCAGCAGATCCATATTAACTTAAAAACCCTTATTATGGCCTCTTATTAACTTACAAGAAGGGGTAATTCAGCATTGGGAATGTGGGCGCCAACCGGGGTATCCAGAGGAAATTTGTGTGGCAGAGCAATCTTGCAAACTTTGCACAGACTGCAACCGAGGTCGCAAGCGAACCCAGAGACCCTGGAGTTGTGGGGAAACAGCACCAACTGCTGCGCCACTGTGTCACTGCTCTGGAATTCACTCAGAAACGGAACCAGAACCACTCGCAGGAAAGCAGATTCTTCAATTCTTTGATGAATAAAAAGTCAGCCAAGGATATATTTTCAGCAGTGAGCTGCTATGCCTCACAATGACCACTCATGGGCATGGATGACAATGAAAGGGCTGAAAGAAACTCACTGCTAAATAAGCCTTGAAACCGTACTTAGTCAACTGTTAAAATTACTCAATGTTCCTGAATTAATAATCAATGTTACTCAATATCTCATGTTACATGTAAAAAAAAATAAAAGCTTAAAAACATTTTGTACCTTTCAAATAAACCTGAATTGTGCATTTGAAAACAATTAAATAAAAACCTAAATTAGGTGTGAATTTAGTCCTTCATAGCTGTTCCCCCTCATTGGTGTCAATAGCAAAGCAGAACATTTATGCAGATTCCCTGTGGCAAGTAGTGAGTTGTAACTTTACCAAAGTACAGGTAGGTCTGATGCAACACAATAGTTGAGTTTCTAAGAAACAGAGTGTTATAGAAAATTGTGTAAAAAAGCAAAAATAGGGTAAAGGAGATTGGAGGCTAAGGAGTTTTAACTCGCAATAAGTTTTTTTTTCCTCTGCAGGATTTTCAAAAATAAAGTTTATTTTTGTTACTGCAGGCTAAAAATAAGAACGGCTGTATGTTTCATGTAGTTCTGCTATACTGTGAGTTTCCACACCATTTTTAGGAGCACAACTATTGCTTATAGCAGATCTATCTGTGTATTGTTTGTTAAAAAATACCTGTATCCAATCATAGTCTTCCTTTTATAACTTTCATCAGGATAGAATAACAAGGATTTTGTTTTGTAACACGAGCATAATTTATGAAAAAAAATCCTTCACTTAAACAAAACAGTTGCAGTGGTATCTTACGTTCATTTTACCTAGTCCACCATAATAAAAAGGGATTCTCTTCAAAATGTCACTGATCCTAATAAACTTAAAATCGTGTGGCCATAAAGTATACACCCCCCCCCCCCCCCCAACCTTTATGGGGCTCAGCGCAGGACCACGTTCTTGATGTCCATAAAATCATCTGGAGTTTTAGAGCATGATTTCAAAATTTACAGATGGCGTAGAAAGTGAGATGAGCGTAGGTATCAGCAAGAAATATACTACAACATTGTAGGAGGACAGTGAGGTCAGTGAAGCAGCTGGACATAAAACAAGTGCAATTCCAAGGAGACAAATGAGGTGACAGATTGTAGTAAGAAGAATGAAGAGAAACAATAGAACCTGAAGGTCCTGTCCCACTAATGCGATTTGTTTTGGGCGACTGCCGGTACCCGTCATTAGTCGCAGCAGGTCGCCGAAAATGTTCAACATGTTGAAAATCCAGCGGCGACCAGAAAAGTGTACAACTCTTTGGGCGACTACTCACGACCAGACAGGCGTCACATGTCGCGTAAGTGGGAAAGGCCCTTAAATGTTACAATTTTGAAAACGTGGAAGACCTGGTGGATTTAGATATTAATTTTACATATAATCCTGTTTTGGTCTCAGACAGAGTGCTGTGTTTAGCTCTGGGCATCATACAAGGATGGAAATGAAGATTTAAGAGAAACCATCAATTTGTTAGAATTTATCTAGGGATGGATTTTGTTATGGATAGAATAGGGAATCCCAGACTGTTGCTTTTGCAGTAAGAAGATAATTTATTTCCAAATCAGTGTTTAAATGAAAAGGAATTATTTGGAATAACTGACATAAGAAAAATATTTTTAAAATGTGGAATGCACTGGGTGACTGAATAATGGATATGGATTCAATTGAAACTTAAATAAATCAAATTCAGAAGTAAAATGGGAATGTGTAAGAGTGGGATTAAGTCAGACTGTACTTGAAAATCACACAAAAAGCCTCATATCCTTCCTAATGCTTGTTGCCAAGAATTCAACAATAGATCAAATGGCATTCTTATAGTGGCATATTATTTTACAAATTCTGGAGGCCTTCCAAATATTAAATCAGAAAGGGAAACATTTCAGTCCAAAAGATGCCATCCAATAATGAGTCATCAAACTCAAAATTTACCCCACATTATCCTATTTGCTGAGAACGTGTATTAATTTATCTTAACTTTTTTTGTCATCCTTTAGATTTAGGGGCAAAATTCTTGGATCCATGGTCTGAACAGATATAAAACAGTATTAAAGGAAGCCAACACATTAATTAGTGTTGACACCTGTACATTAAATAGTTACATTATTTTTTGCAACTTCAGTTATTCTTACTTTATTATCTGAAAAGTCTTTGATTGGCAATATAATATTTGGACCATTTTATACAATTTTGCTGCACAAATCCCTTCAGAACGTTAATTATTTCTAAATTGCTTACCTGTAGACCATGAAGCATTTGTTGAGTTCTCTTATTCCACCGCCTTTCCTCCTGATCCTGATCACCTCCAACCGTTTCCTCTTCCTGAGAACAAAATAGTCTTATGATTTAGTAATTATATTTAAGTATGGAAGAGGAGACATCACTAAACCAACCTCAATCCCAATACATGAATAAAGACCTTTCTCTGAAATCTTAAAGCTACAGATTATTCTAATTCTCCAAATATATGAATTGAGAGTTGATATATGGCAGTAATCAGGTTTCAAAGAAATGTGGCCATACTGATGATAACATTTGCAGCTATTTCCCATTATTGTCACCCCTTTTGCTTTCACATAGCAACAACTTCCATTAATAGGATTTGCTACAAGTCTGCAAATCAGTTCAGGTCATGTATCCGAACTCCTTACAGAATAGATTGTATTATTCATTGTTAAAAAGTCAATCAAAATAAAATGTTTCTTCCTTTGTCGATCAAATCAATTACACAACCACCATTGTGGTATTTAAAAAACAAAAATGCTATTTAAAACTAAAGCATTAAAAAGCTTACAGAATCTTCTAGTATCAATACTAAAATTCATTGACTCATTGCCACCAATTGTAGATAGTGATTGCTGCAAACTGGAAAGCACCCAAATGACTGCCCAGTGCGTTGGATAGCGGATCAGTATACCTGGATACACTGAAGGGCTTTTCACTGAATTTGATTTTTGGTTAGCCTTAAGCGAAGGCAAGTATGGAACAACTTTGATCCCCCCATTTATTATTTTTTTTCCTTCAAGTTATCAAAATGTTTCTGGGCCAAGTATCCATGGGACTTCTCCAGTATCTTGCTTAAGCAACCAATTCCAGTACCAAAAGGTATCACTGTTGAACAGAATCTACTCTCACTTGGCACCAATGCGCACAATGGTTAAAGAAAAACCCCAGGCAAAATGTCTCACCACTTTGCAACAATGCCTGAATGAATTACACTAAACAAGATCAACAATCTCTAAATAACTAGTGAATAACAAATTACTAAACGTTGTGCTGAATCTGTTAACTTTAAATTGTTGAGGCAATGAAACACATTTTTCCGACTGGTATCTGCTCAGTTTCACATCAAGTATGTGACAATATTGTCATAATATTATCTCCAATAGCTTTGGTCTCAATATATATTGCCCATACAGTCCCAAATTATACAAGTAATCTAATGATCATAGATTTACATTAATAACTTTTAGGGGAAAAAAATAAATAAATTCTCATATCAAATCCCCCCCCCCCCCTTTCAGAAAACCACCCGAGTGAACACACCTCTTCCTCGTCTTCATCTTTCTTTTTCTCTTGCAGATCTACAAGTTCTGGAACAAGGTCAGTGATGTGCATTTGCTCCTCAGGGAGGCACTCTACGGGTGGAATTTGCAGTTCCTGCTGTTGTTGCGGTGGCTGTTGTTGCTCTTCTGGCTGCAATAAAGTTTGCAAATTCAGTTAGAGATCCCCATTCAAACTAGGCTCCACAGGAATGTGAATGAAGTTTCTTTACCAAAATGCAATAGCAGTTGCCAAAACAGAAGGGCATCACACGTGAACTGTAAGAGACGCATCCTCCCACTGATGGACTGAAACAGACAGATCACCTCAAAGATTTTAATTGTCAGGTGTCAGGTTACTGCACTGGCACTTGGGAAAAACACCAAGACATTGCTTTTCTCATTGGGCACACAATATTCAATCAGGGAGCAAACAGCTATGAATTTATATGAAACATTCACATTCTGGCACATTGGCCTTCAAAAGGTCATAAAGAATAGTAATATAATTAGGCCATTCGGCTCATCAAGTCTACTCTGCCGTTCAATCATGGCTGATCTATCTCTTGCTCCTAACCCCATTTTCCTGCCTTCTCCCCATAACCTCTGACACCTGTACTAAACACGAAAGTCAGAGCATTGAGTATAGAAGTTAGGAGGTCATGTTGCAGTTGTATAAGATGTTGGTGAGGCCGCAGTATTTAGAGTATTGTGTTCAGTTCTGGGTATCATGTTATAGGAAAGATGTAGTCAAATGGAAAAGACACAGAGGGGATTTACAAGGATGTTGCAGGGACTAGAGGTTCTGAGCTACAGGGAGGGGTTGAGTAGGATGGGACTCTATTCCTTGGAGCGCAGGAGAATGAGGGGTGATCTTATAGAGGTGTATAGGATCAAGAGCAGAATAGTTCCAGTAGACGCACAGTCGCTTGCCCACAGTAGATGAATCGAGGAATTGAGGACATAGTTTATGGTGAAGGGAAAAAGATTTAATAGCAATCTGAGGGGGTAACATTTTCACACCAAGGGTGATGGGTGTATGGAACATGCTGCCAGAGGAGATACAGTGCCCTCCATAATGTTTGGGACAAAGGCCCATCATTTATTTATTTGCCTCTGTACTCCACAATTTGAGATTTGTAATAGAAAAAATTGCATGTGGTTAAAGTGCACATTCACCATGTAGAGATAACAGCAGTGTTTATACATACTTCCCCCATTTCAGGGCACCATAATGTTTGGGACACAGCAATGTCATGTAAATGAAAGTGGTCATGTTGAGTATTTTGTTGCATATCCTTTGCATGCAATGACTGCTTGAAGTCTGCAACTCATGGATATCACCAGTTGCTGGGTGTCATCTCTGGTGATGCTCTGCCAGGCCTGTATTGCAGCCATCTTTAGCTTATGCTTGGTTTGGGGGCTAGTCCCCTTCAGTTTTCTCTTCAGCATATAAAGGTCATGCTCAATTGGGTTCAGTTCAGGTGATTGACTTGGCCACTCAAAAATTGACCATTTGTTAGCATTGAAAAACTCTTCTGTTGCTTTAGCAGTGTTTGGGATCATTGCTTTGCTGTAGATGTTTCGCCGGCCAATGTGTTTGAGGCATTTGTTTGAACTTGAGCAGATATGATGTGTCTATACACTTCAGAATTCATTACACTACTGCCATCAGCCAGTACCTTCAGCAGTCATACATGCCCAGGCCATAACACCCCCACCACCGTGTTTCGCAGATGAGGTAGTATGCTTTGGACCTTGGGCAGTTCCTTCTCTCCTCAATACTTTGTTCTTGCCATCACTCTGATATGTTAATCTTTGTCTCATCTGTCCACAAGATCTTTTCCCAGAACTGTGGTTGCTCTTTTAAGTACTTCTTGGCAAACTCTAACAAAGCCATCCTATTATTGGACTAACCAGCGGTTTGCATCTTGCAGTGTAGCCTCTGTATTTCTGTTCATGAAGTCTTCTGCGGACAGTGGTCATTGACAAATCAACACATGACTCCTGAAAAGTGTTTCTGATCTGTCGGACAAGTGTTTGGGGATTTTTCTTTAGAGAGAATACTTGTCATCAGCTGTGGCGGTCTTCCTCGGCCTGCCAGTCCCTTTGCGATTAGTAAGTTCATCAGTGCTCACTTTCTTCTTAATGATGTCCCAAACAGTTGATTTTGGCTGATGCCTCAAACAGTTTTATTCTTGATTCTCAGTCTCATAATGACTTTTTTGACTTTCATTAGCACAACTTTGTTGTATATCTTGTTGATAAACAGCAATAAAAGTTTCCAAAGGTGATGGAAAGACTGGAGGAAAGACTATATGCTGAGAGCTCTCTTTGACTCAAGTATTATGGAGGGCACAGCAGTTGACGAAGGGACTATCCTAACGTTTAAGAAACAGTTAGACAGGTACATGGTTTGGTTTGGAGGGATATGGACCAAACGCTGGCAGGTGGGACTAGTGTAGCTGGGACATGTTGGCCGATGTGGGCAAGTTGGGCCAAAGGGCCCGTTTCCCCGCTGTATCACTTTATGACTATAATTTAGTTGATATTTTAAGTATTTTGAGTCACAGGCTATATATTATTTTTCAACATAACTTGCTACTTTTTGATTATATTTAACATTTGTTCAGTTTTTAAACATTGTTCCTAATAAAAGCTATACTCACAGGTAATGGAGGCTCAGTTTCCATTTCCTTCGATTTGCGCTTGGAAACTCTCTGTGGTGGTGGCATAATTGACTCATCTAGTGCAGTCCTACTGCTTTCTAATATAGATTCTTGCAAGTGACTGGGCTCCTCCAGGATGGGTTCACCTAGATTTAAAAAACACTGACAATTTTAATATGCGTATTTTGCCAGACAATACAATTACAAGTTTTAGCTGTATTTTTAATATTACGATGTGCATTAACAACAAAGATAATTCTAAACAAAGCAAAATTGCAAAACATTAATATGCGAAACATAACAGTAACAATGAAAAGAAAAAAACAATGTTTGGAATGGCCAAGAAGCCATTAAGGATGATTCTAGATAAGGAAATGAAAGTCAAACTTGGTCCCAATGTAGAGATCTTGACCTCACTGGTCCCAAGATCAAAATAAACTTATTCAGTACTTTCACTCTAAAAGTTATGCTTGTCCTGTGCTTTAAGAATTCCTCTCAGCATCTCAAAGAATCTGCGCTAAAAATACAAATGCTCTTTAAAATAGTTTCTGCTAATGGGACACAGAAATAATTCATGATATGAGTAATATGTGGATATCAATGGGCCACTTACAGTGCCCTCCATAATGTTTGGGACGAAGACCCATAATTTATTTATTTGCCTCTGTACTCCACAATTTGAGATTTGTAATAGAAAAAAATCACATGTGGTTAAAGAGTACACTGTCAGATTTTATTAAAGGCCATTTTTATACATTTTGGTTTCACCATGTAGAAATTACAGCTGTGTTTATACATAGTTCCTACATTTCAAAGCACCATCATGTTTGGGACACATGGCTTCACAGGTGTTTGTAATTGCTCAGGTATGTTTAATTGCCTCCTTAATGCAGGTATAAGAGAGCTCTCAGCACCTAGTCTTTCCTCCGGTCTTTCCATCACCTTTGGAAACTTTTTATTGCTGTTGATCAACATGAGGAACAAAGTTGTGCCAACGAAATTCAAAGAAGCCATTATGAGACTGAGAAACAAGAATAAAACTGTTAGAGACATCAGCCAATCCTTAGGCTTACCAAAATCAACTGTTTAAAACATCATTAACAGGAAATAGAGCACTGGTGAGCTTACTAATCGCCCAGGAAGACTTCCACAGCTGATGACAGAAGATTTCTCTCTATAATAAAGAAAAATCCTCAAACACCTGTCCGACCGATCAGAAACACTCTTCAGGAGTCAGATGTGTATTTGTCAATGACCATTGTCTGCACAAGACTTCATGAACAGAAATACAGAGGCTACATTGCAAGATGCAAACCACTGGTTCACCACAAAAATAGGATGGCTTGGTTACAGTTTGCCAAGAAGTACTTAAAAGAGCAACCACATTCTGGAAAAAGGTCTCGTGGACAGATGAGATGAAGATTAACTTATATCAGTGATGACAAGAGCAAAGTATGAAGGAGAGAAGGAACTGCCCAAGATCCAAAGCATACCACCTCATCTGTGAAACATGGTGTTGATATGGCCTGGGAATGTATGGCTGTTAAAGGTACTGGCTCACTTATCTTCATTGATGATACAACTGCTGATGGTAGTAGCATAATTAATTCTGAAGTTTTTAAGACACATTCTATCTGCTCAAGTTCATACAAATGCCTCAAAACTCATTGGCTGGCATCTCATTCCACAGCAAGACAATGATCCCAAACATACTGCTAAAGCAACAAAGCTAAAAAATGTTCAATTCTTGAGTGGCCAAGTCAAACGCCCGATCTGAACCCAATTGAGCATGCCTTTTATATGCTGAAGAGAAAACTGAAGGGCACTAGACCCTAAAACAAGCTTAGGCTAAAGATGGCTGCAATACAGGCCTGGCAGAGCATCTCCAGAGAAGACACCCAGCAACTGGTGATGACCATGAATCACAGACTTCAAGCAGTCATTGCATGGAAAGGGTATGCAACAAAATACTAAACATGACTACTTTCATTTACATGACATTGCTGTGTCCCAGACATTATGGTGCCCTGAAATGGGGGGACTATGTATAAACACAGCTGTAATTTCTACATGGTGAAACCAAAATGTATAAAAGTACTCTTGAATAAAATCTGACAATGTGCACTTTAACCATATGTGATTTTTTTCGATTACAAATCTCAAATTGTGGAGTACAGAGGCAAATAAATGATGGGTCTTTGTCCCAAACATTATGGAGGGCACTGTGTTTCCTTCTGCACACTCTGACGTTTAAGTAACTTTATAAATCTGCTTGATAATCTGCTTTGTATTAGTTAACAAAAAGCTGTCATATGTTTAAAATTCATCTCATAGACCTAAAATTAAAATTAACCTCAGACCATTTGAAGCAGATCCTTTCGTAGTTTCTTGAAGATGATCACAATTAAGGTGTGATCTACATATCTACTGCACATGTAATACTAAACAACTTTGGCACACGATCTTTAAAAATCTAATATTCAAAGAAGGATATGGATAATTTGGGAAATTTGTTCAATTGAAGTATCAGATTTTTGTGTGAAATGAAAATAATTTCATATCGAGCCTCAACATGAGCAAAGAGATGATGGATGGCAAAACAAGCAAGAATATTCCTACCAATTATATCACGCTGCTGCAGTTGTGGTTGTTGCTCCTCCCTTGGGACCTCTGGATTTTCAATCTCTTTCAGGAATTGTTCCAAATTGTCTGCTTCACCTCCCTTTCTCTTTTTTCGCAGTTCATCTGGGACAATTGGTGTGAGGCAACGTGTGAACAGCTGCACAGGGTAGACAGTAGAGGATTATAAATAACATTCAATACAGACAAAGATGCTAATCTATGAAGGTATAACAAATTATTACAACCACAGTAATTTGTACTATTAAACATAACAGATAAAATTACTTAAAATGTTCTGTCTTACTGAACACCAAAAATATTTTAATAGTAGAAACAGGTGTTGAATTTGACATTGGAGTTGCCTAAACATTAAAGATTGATCTTTACCCTTAATAATTAAAAATGACCAGCATATAACAAAACATGGATATTTAAACTATTATTTACTTTCAACAGCCTGCTATTCCAGAGAGGTTGAGCTGGAAGCGAGAACAGCTTCTCCACACCACCAGTCTCTTTCCATAACATAAGTTTCTTGGTGGGTGGTGCAAGATCCAACGTAGTTACAATGTCAGAGTAATCGCTTAGCTGTGCCCGAATAGTTTTGCTGTCCAGTTCTTTTACACTGTCTACAATCAGCTTCCTCTTCCTCTTGGCTTTTGTTTCCTTAACTGAAAGAAATTATTCCAAAGTTACCAATTTATTCTCTGCTCAAGCTGGAATCTGAACTTTAAACATTGCAAAAAATGTTAGCGTGAGAAAGCCATCTGGACACTAAGCAGTAAACCCTCGTTTTAACAGACCCCTTTATAATGGAGTTTGGCTACAGCAGATGGATCTGCCAACGCTATCGTGGCACGCATGTCCTCTCCAAGTTCGGCTTCCGATGCCACCAACTCGCAAGGTGCAGCAGTGAACCCTTCTTTGCCTATCGGGTGATCCGGCTAACATGGCTGTTGTGCTGGCTCACATTACAGTCCCTGGGGAGAGTGCTTTCATGGGTCCTTGCCGCCAGTGGGATGCATGTGATCACTGTGGGGATCCCTCCACTCTCACCCGCTGCTGCTTCTTCCTGTTGGCCCGTTGCTTTGTCCACATCCCCACTCCACTGCCACCTCCTCCTTCTTCTCCCACCGCTCTGTCCTCCCCTGGAAACGCCGACATATTCCACCTTGGAGGGTGTTGATGACTTCGGGGAGGTGGGTAGCAGCTTGAAGGAGGGAAGGGGGCTGACGGCCAGAGGCTGTGGCATGAGCTGTGCCCGAATCAGACTGGCAGTAGGGTACCAATTTCCATCCTGCACTCAAAATCACTTGGACCATCTCCGACATCCTTCCTTTTCTTGATCCCACTGTCTCCATCACAGGAAATAGACTATCGAAGGACATCTATTATGAACCTATTGACTCCCACAACTATCTCGACTACACTTTTTGCCACCCTGCCCCCTTGAAAGACTATTCCTTACTCCCAATTCTTCCGTCTACGCTGCATCTACGCCCAAGATAAGGTGTCCCACACCAGGACATCTAAGATGTCCTCATTCGTTAGGTAACAGGGGGTCCCCTATTCCAACACAGGCCTCAAGGGTCTCATCAGTATCCTGCAGTTCCACACTTGTTTCCCCTCCCGCCAGTCACAACATGGACAGAGTCCCCCTAGTCCTGACCTTCCACCCCATCAGCTGACATATACAACACTTAATCCTCCAAGGGTACACAAAAAGCTGGAGAAACTCAGCGGGTGCAGCAGCATCTAAGGAGCGAAGGAGATAGGCGACGTTTCGGGTCGAGACCCTTCTTCAGACTGGTCAGGGATCAGGGAAACGAGAGATATAGACGGTGATGTGGAGAGATAAGGAACAATGAATGAAAGATATGCAAAAAAGTATCGATGATAAAGGGAACAAGCCATTGTAAGCTGTTTGTGGTGTGAAAATGAGAAGCTGGTGCGACTGGGGTGAGGGAGGGAGATAGAGATAGAGGGAATGCCAGGGCCGAGGGCTGAGTGAGAGGTGGGAAGGGGAGGAGACAGCAAGGGTTAACAGAATTGAGAAAATTCAATATTCAAGCCCAAAACAGGATGCAGACTGGTCCCCCTTTCACCCCAGCGGAAATATGAGGTGCTGTTCCTCCAGCTTGCGGTGTTGCTCACTCTGGCCGTGGAGGAGGCCCAGGACCGAGAGGTCGGATGTGGAATGGGAGGGGGAGTTGAAGTGCTGAGCCACCGGGAGGTCGGGTTGGTTATTGCGGACCGAGCGGAGGTGTTCGGCGAAGCGATCGCCAAGCCTCCGCTTGGTCTCATCGATATAGATCATCTGGCATCTGGAGCAGCGGATGCAGTAGATGAGGTTGGAGGAGGTGCAGGTGAACCTGTCGGACCTGGAAGGACTGCTTGGGTCCCTGAAAGGAGTGGAGGGGGAAGGTGAAGGGACAAGTGTTGCATTTCTTGCGGTTGCAAGGGAAAGTGCCCGGGGAAGGGGTTTGGGAGGGGAGGGAAGAATTGACTCAAGGGAGTTGCGGAGGGAGCGGTCTTTGCGGAAGGCAGACGGGGGGAGATGGGAAGATGTGGCGGGTGGAGGGGTCACGTTGGAGGTGGCGAAACTGGCGGAGGACTATATGTTGTATTTGCCGGCTGGTGGGGTGAAAGGTGAGGACCAGGGGGACTCTGCCCTGTTTGCGAGTGGGGGAATGGGGAGCGAGGGCAGTGTTGCGGGGTATGGAGGAGACCCTGGTGCGAGCCTCATCAATGGCAGTGTTACCCTCGATTCTCCAGCATCTGCAGTTCCTTCTTTAAAACTTAATCCTCCAACATTTTTGCCACCTTCAACGGGATCCCACCTCGTCACATCTTCCCATCTCCACCCCTTTCCGTAGAGACGGTTCCCTCTACAATTCCCTCATTATCCCTTCCCGTCCAAACTACCCTCTCCCCAGGTACTTTCCCCTGCAATCGTAGCAGATTCAACACCTGTCCATATACATCCATCCTTCCTTGACTCCGTCCAAGCAACACAACAGTCCTTTCAGGTTCACTGGCACCTCCTCCAACCTCATCTACTGTAGCTGCTGTTGTATGTGTGGACTCCTGTATATGGGCGAGCCCAAGTGCAGGCTCGGCAATCGTTTCGCTGAACACCTTCGCACAGAGCGCCTGGGCTTACACGATCTCCTGGTGGCTAAACTCTTTAACCCCCTCCAATTTTCATGCTGACCTATCTGCCCTGGGCCTCCTCCACTGTCAGAGTGAGGCCCAATCCAAATTGGTGGAACTGCACCTCATATGTTGCTTGGCCAGCTTACAATCCAACAACATGAATATTAATTTTTCTAACCAAGTAACCCTTGCTTTCCTTCTCTCTGTATCCCTTCCCCACCCTGGGTCTCCGACTAGTTTCACTGTTGTCGATTAATTTTACTGTTTGTCTCATGCCTCATTGTCAACTTCCCCTCAGCCAACAATGACCCATTCTACATTTCCTTGATCATCGTCTGCTTTTATCTGTCCTTTTCACACTAATAATTCACTTTGCACCCTTCCATATCTATAGTTTCTCTCCCCCCGACTCTGTCTGAAGAACGTCATCTATTCCTTTTCTCGAGATATGCTGCCTGACCCGCAGTTACTCCAGCATTTTGTGTCTATCTTCAGTGTAAAACAGCATCTGCAGTTCCTTGCTGATAGGCAAGCACTCGCTGGTGCAGACCAGCGGCATCTGCACTTAATTTTAAGTTGAAATGTTACGGGGTGCTGCAGTAACTCAGCAGACTGAAATAGTCTGAAGAAGGGTCTCGAAGTCACCTCTCCCTGTTCTCCAATGATGCTGCCTGATCTGTTGACATACTCCAGCACTGTGCCCTTTTGTGTATTAACCATCATCTGCAACTTGTGTGTTTCGACTACATACAATCAGAGCTTCCAGGTTTTGTCAGAGCATTTCAGTATTCTCGTACCTGAAAATCAGTATTTTGCTGAGGAAATCAGTATTTTTACAGGGTGCCATTATGCTGAAAAAGTGTTTTTTTTTTTAAAAATGTGTGGTCATACCCATGTGAGAGTACAAGAATGCCTAACTTTGACACGTCTTCTACGCACCTTACTTGGCCGTGCATTCATTGCCATCTCTATGTATACTGCTGTTTGAACGGCTGCTTCCTGCTTTTAACACCAGGTGATGATGTAGAAGCCATTTGGGAAGCCGCTCTCTCCCTCCCTCATTCCTCTCTTTCCCTCCGTCTCCCTCCCACCCTCCCTCTCTCGCTCTCTTATTCCCTCCCTCCTTCCCACTCCCTCTCTCCCTTCCCTAGGCCTGCGACCCATAGCGCTGTGGCCACGATGCTATGTGTCAAGGCAATAGCGCTCCAGCTGGGAGCGCTATTTTTAGAATCCAAAGCGCTGTTCATTTAAATTCCCACACGTTAAATTGACAGCGCTGTTTAAACCTGGAGCGGGACAGGCAGATGAAAGCTTACAAAAATAATCATCCAGATCTTGAAATTTAACACTAAAGATTTAATCTGCTATAATGTTTAGAGGTACACTATGACTTTTTTATATCCTTGCATTTTTTAAGCAGCAAGATGAAACAGGAAGTCAGGCCGATTTTAAAATCCGTATTTTACAAAGCAAATCCGTATTCTGATCGCATTTCCATACAAAATATGGAAAATCCATACTACTTGGCAGCTCTGTACAATGATAATACAGTACTTGATTATAGTGGCCAGTCTGCAATAACAATCACCACTCCCCCCACCGTGAGCCGTTATAATTAGGGTTTACTATATTTTTGTAAACAGCCAAGGATATTATTTTGTGGCCATTAGAAAAAGAGGCGTATGTAAGGAAACCGCAGGTGGGAACCGAATATTGGAGGTAATGGGGGAATTGGGAGACTAAATGGAAACTGACATAGTGCAGGTCTGATAATAAAGCATGATGTCAGGACACTGAATGTGCATTAGATTAAAACGTGCAATCAGTTTGGATGGAGACGAAAAACAGGAAAGCAATATTTCATGGAAGCATTCATCAGGCCTCCAAACAAATGCTATTGATCAAGGGATCATGAAATAGTGGGTAAATAATGCAAGGTGATGATTATGGGTGATTAAGACTTCACAAACATTTGGAATCAAATTGGTAAACTGGAGAAGATTTATTTTTAATTCTAGAACTTGATCTGCAAGCTCCAGGCACAATTGCTCATGAATTTTGCTTAATTTTATAGAAGTGATTGGAAAGTTCTCCTTTTGATATATGACCCAAATTATTGCTCTGAAAATAAAAACTTACCAGTTATATCTATTGGTTCCAATGCAAATGCTTCCTCTTCATTTGGTACTAAGGTCGTCTGATCAGTCATTGTTGGCATAGTTTCAACAGGGTCATCGGAGCCTGGACTATCAGGCCCACCCACTGTTTTTGAAAGAAATTTGTGAACATTTATTTTCATATCCATTACGCAACACTCAAAGAGCCATGATACAATGTGATTCAGATCTAAGAATTAAAGACAAAACATTTCAAAATACTCACTGGACATGACATCTTCTTCATCATCATTAATAACAGGTTCTTCTGGCATCAATACTGCTCCATCCGTTAACACAGGTGGATCATCAAAGATACCACCATCGTTATGACTTAAAAGCTTATCATCTGGCAAATAAAATATTTAAGAGTGTAAGCAGAATAAAACATGAAAAAACATGCACTCGTCTCAGCTAAAAAAAGCAACATTTACAGATTCACATACTAATATCTTTTAAGTTAAGACAGTTTAAAAGGCATTTGGGAAGATGTTGGCAATAGTTTGCAAATCTCTGCTTTGAAACCCCAGAAAGGAAATTGAAGGGTTGGAATTATTAGACATTAATTATTAGAAATTAACCACAAACTTTAATTGTGTTGTTTTCTAATAAGGAAATTAACTTGAGAGATTAAGAGTTGTAAAAAATTATGGCGGCTTTAAGTATTTTGACGAGTCAAGGGAAAGATTTGATGATTTGCAAAAGGACAAGGAGATAAGATTTTTTTTAAAATCAGTGAATATTTTTAATCTGACAAACACTATTTTATGGATGGGAGATGGTGATTCAATAACAGTTTGGAAAATATTCACAGGGTAACATTACTTAATGGAATCATAGGAACATACACCACAGAAAAGGGCCTTTACATGCTACCTCGTCCATGCCCATTGTGTTGCCTCTCTCCACTAACCCAATTTGCCTGCATTAGGCTCGTATCTCTCTAAAAGGGAAAAAAACTGATTCAGTTAAGACTTCTTTGGACGAACGGGGAAGAGTAGAGGAGTATTTTCTGTTTTCCCTTAACCAAAAGCCTTTTAAATGTTGCAATGTGCAGTTTGATTTTATAGCTAATACATGTATTTGTATTGATTTGTATGTGAAAATTCTGATGGCAAGTAAACATTCTGCTATTATTCTTTGGCTAGCAGATAGCTTGACTACATTCTGAATACTGAAGCAACACTACTTTAGAGGGTTCAATGCAGTTGAATTATGCACAAATGAACGCTATATGAAATTCAAAAATGTTTTATATTTAGCTTGAAAGCATTTTCATACCGCTCACATTTTAATTAATTTCTGGAAATTTTTATAACTTCTAACTATATTCTAAATTCTGCAAGAATCAGCAAGAAAGATAAGTAAAACATACCAAGAATTCCACCATCAATACCATCTCCAAATCCATCATTTTTGAGGGGATCATCAAATGACAGATGATTGGTTTTCTCAGCAATCTGAGCTGTGGTGTTCTGCACTGGGTCCAACAACAGATTGGAATCGCTAGTGCTTCCCATTATATCTTCTTCAAATGTGCTTCCTTCTCGCATAATCTCCCGGTCATCAACTCCAAAATCACCTTTATTTAAGATAAAAATTACATATCAGAAATATATTTTAAAACCCTGCAAATAACATAATAACAAAATTGATCTCTCAAGTCACGGTGGTGCAGCAGTCGAGTGGGCAGGTGAGGGAAATTATGAGGTGAAGGCACAGCTACCAAAGTGGAAACAATTTGGGCAGTCACGGTGGTGCAGCGGTAGAGTTGCTGCCTTACAGCGAATGCAGCGCCGGAGACCTGGGTTCGACCCCAATTGCGGGTGCAGTCTGTACAGTTTGTACGTTCTCCCCACGACATGCATGGGTCTTCTCCGAGATCTTCGGTTTCCTCCCACATTCCAAAGACGTACAGGTTTGTAGGTTAATTGACTTGGTAAATGTAAAAATTGTCCCTAGTGGGTGTAGGATAGTGTTAATGTGCGGGGATCGCTGGTCGGCGCGGACCCGGTAGGCCGAAGAGCCTGTTTCCGTGCTGTATCACTAAACTAAACCTATTGTGAAACAGTAAAAAGGTTCTGAAGGCAAATTTAGATTCCTTAAAAGCATATGGGAGAATCCTTTAGCTTCCTTAAAAACATATGGGAGAATTTGTGTAGAGTTTCTTTAAAAGTCAGGTCATTGTAATCTAAGGAGCACTTGTTCTTCAAAGTATTTATATGTTTATCATTGTCCATTATATTTATCATCCAATTTTAATTAGTGTTGTTGTATATCACGCAAGATCAAAACATTAATACTTAACATACCTGGGCAGATTTGCTGAACAATGAAAAACATTTCATTCCAAAGCATTCAATGTTGTTATTGACCTGATAATCTTACCAGAATGCCGGAAGCAACATTCTCAAACATTGGGGAAAATCTTACTAAAAATCTTAGCCTGTTAACGGAGTGGAAGAGGAGAGAATAAATTGATAACTTTGGAATGAGTTCTTTCAGGTAAAAAAAAGCCAAATGACATCCACATTCAAAAGTTACCTGCTATTTTTCTGTCCCTGTCTGAATGCTTTAGGGTTAGGTTATCATTCAATGGACAGTGGAACAAAATGCACTCTGCTGCTTAATGATCTCCCTCTGGAGATTCATTTTCACCATGCACTGCCACTTTGGTTTGGCCCACGGTTTAGGGTTAGACTCTTTGCTTCAGCATCCTTACCACAACTACAACCATTTCTAAAACCAGCAATTATGCTTTTTGAACTTTTAAATATTCAGAAAAAAATATTTGCTGGTGGCTAATGATTTGGATCAAAATCAAATGCCCTTGTGATACATTAATGAAGCAATAGATGAATAGTGAATCATTGAGCTGTCAGCTTTGTTTATCTGTCACACACAATTTTACTTGACCAAATAATCAATACTATGTAATTTCCACGGAACTGCAGCAATGTGCAAAGACAAAATTCCTGTTATTGGATAAATGAAAAAAATGAATGAGTTCTCTTACAAAATTTGCTGGTGTGGTAAAATAAATTCAGTTCTTACCAAAGTCATTATCCTGAATTATAGTGATGTTGCCCACTTCCTCTCTCATTGTGATTTCTTCCACTCTACTCTGGTTCAGGGTAAACTGTTGAGCCACGTCGATATCACTAGAAAATAGATCATATTTTATGTGCCTCAGCGAAAACATCGTGTGCACATATCCAGTTGATTAGACAGGAGCTAGCAAGGAAGTGACCATAGTACATAAACATTCCACGTTAAATATTAGAAATATCAGCTTTAGAAAATAATAATTACAGAATTTACATAATAATTTGTCCCCAAAAAAGTTGATACCCACTATACTCAGGTTTTATAACTGTTTTAGCAGCAACTCAAAACACTAACAAATCTGTTATGATCTTATACCAAATGCTGCTCAAGTCGAAAATACTACATTGTGACTACTGGACAGTTGTTATTTTAATGTATTATGAAATTAATGATTGACAACATAAAGTGCAAGATCATTTTTTCAGCAATTGTATTTGATGATGGCTCAGGTTATCATACAGACAAATCGGTGTAGTTCACCACTGGACAGCTTAGTTTAAAATCTACCAATTTCTGTATTAAAAGCTGTATTTTGGAAGTCTCTCCACAGGACTTTATATTGTTACATTAGGATTGCAAACAAAAATGTTGGCACGGTTTACAAAGCATAATGTTTGTCCTTACATTTATTTTCAATGGACAAGCAACAATTTTAAAAGACATTACTCCATAGCAGAAGATAAACTACTTTGGAGCAACAGAGCTTCCCTCAACATGCAAAGTCCAATATTAATTAGAAGTAAAATAGCTATCCATTTCACTAAATTTCACTAAAAAAATCAATAGCACTCACTCTAGGTCAGGTAATGGTTGATCAAAATCATGAAATTCCTCAGGCAAAGTGATAGCGTTGTATGCAGCTTCCCGGTTTTCTTCTGGAAGATCGACCACACCTATAAGGCACAAAAAATGTAGTTATTTTTTTATAAAGTTCCTATTATGCCGGAAGCCATTGCTACTCAACAAAAAAAGAGAAGAGATAAATTTGAAAGAGTGCTGACGTTATCACAAGGCCACTATCAATTACTAGTTTTTGACCACAGGTTTAGGCTAAGCTTCAATGACTGAACACATCACGATCTACGATAAGACCAAAGAACCGTATGCATGATCATTAAGCAATTTTTTAAATTCCATTTGAAAACCAATTTAGACAGTCAGAAATATGAATTTGTATGCCCTGAGATTAAACTCCACAGAGCATCTAAAATGGGATTGAATTTGTAATTACAACCTTTTTAAAAATGAAATTAAATTCTCTCTACAGTGGAAATTTTGGAAATGTTTTAATGATATAAAATGGTCATTTTGGATTATATCAAAGAACATAGCCTTCCTAATTGTCTTCTTCATTTCCCACAAAACAAACAAAATCTCAGATGTATTGCAAACGTTTACACCAATGACATTGAATATGAAATCATTATTATTAGCAAATAATTAACAATACTAGAAACTTCATGGCTCCACAACAATGTCAAGAGATGATCATAGGAACCACAAAAAAGCCTCTTAGCAACTCATTAAGTTTGGCATATAATTTTTTGTTGTTTCGATTTTGCTGATTTTGAAGATTGTAACAAAGTTACATTGCAGTGATGGATACATCCAAAATTAGGACCAATTAATCTATACCTATCCACAAACAAACGAATTGAAGCCCTTCTTCAATTTTTAGAGATCTCAAAAACATTATTTGTATGCAAAACAAAAATATCAATATTCTACCTGGTCGGAAAGCCATTTTAATCTTTATGAAGGCTTCATTGCAGTCGGCCAAAAGATACTTGGCTTTTCTATGATAAATCCTTACCACACCAAGCAAAAGGTGCCCAGAGGTTCGCAAAGCCATCTTGACCTGGAAAACAATGTTTACAAACTTTTAATGTTGACAAATGTTCCAAACCATCAAGCATCAAATGGAACATAGAAAGGTAAAGCACAGGAACAGGCTCTTCAGCCCTCATTCCCCTGCCGAACATGATGTCAGGTTAAAGTAATCTCCCCTCCCTGCACATGATCCCTATCTCTCCATTGCCTGCATAGCCATGTGCCTGTCCATAATCTTTTAAAATGTCATGATCATATGTGTCTTCTCCATCACCCTTGTCAGTGTTCCAGCATGTGTAAAATACTTGCCCTGCATATCTCCTTTAAACGTTGCCCCTCATGCTTTAAAGCTACGCCCTCTAGCCTTTGACATTTTAATCATGGAGGTTCTGACTGTCTACCTCATATAGAAGTACATAAAATATATTCTGACCTCCAGCCAGAATAACATCCTTCCACATAACTGCCTTCCGATTCAAAACATACTTGGATCCTATGCAACTTAATCTACTGAATTAGCCCATCAGGAGGGACTTTATCAATGGCTTACTAAAATCTATGTAGACAGTATTCACTGCCCTACCCTCATTGATCACCTTCACCACCTACTCAAACAGCTCAATCAAGTTTGTAAGACATGACTTGTCATGGACAAAGCCCTGTTTACAGTTCCTAATTAGCCCCCTCAGGCTCCATTGCACCAGAGAAAATAACCCAAGTTTGTCCAACCTTTCCTTCTAGCTAATGTTTAAGAAAGAACTGCAGATGCTGGAAAAATCGAAGGTAGACAAAAATGCTGGAGAAACTTAGCAGGTGAGGCAGCATCTATGGAGCAAAGGAATAGGTGGCGTTTTGGGTCGAGACTCTTCTTCACTCTGAAGAAGGGTGTCGACCCGAAACGGCACCCATTCCTTTGCTCCATAGATGCTGCCTCACCGGCTGAGTTTCTCCAGTGCACTTGTCTACCTTTCCTTCTAGCTAAGGTTCCAGGCAGCATTCTGGTAAACATCTTCTGCACCCTATCCAAAACCTCTACTGTCTTCCAGTAATGGGGTGACCAAAACAGCATACAATACTCCAAATCCAGCCAAAGCTGCAACATGACTTCCTGATTGATATATTCAATGTCCCGACCAATGAAGCCAAGCATACCATACACATTAATTACCATTTTATCTACTTGTGTTCCATTTTCAGGAAGCTAAGGACTTGGATCTCAAGACCGCTCTTATATCAATGCAGTTAAGGGTCTTGCCATTAACTGTATACTTTTCCCTCAACTCCCAAAATGTAACACCTTATTAAACTCTATCTGCTCATTTTTGTAGCTGATCTATCATTGTATACTTTGACAGCCTTTCCCACTTCCACAACACCACCTATTTGGTATTGTCTGAAAACCTATCAACCAACTCATCTGTATTTAAGTTGTTTATACATATCACAAACAACATACGTTCTAGCACAGATCCTTGCAGAACTCCACTGATCACAGACCTCCAGTCAGAATAACACCCTTCCACATAACCCTATCTATCTATGAGTAAGCTAGTTCTGATTCAAAGCATTCAAGTCACTGTGGATCCCATGCATCTTAATCTTCTGAATCAGCCTACCTCGAGGGACTTTATCAATGCCTTATTAAATTCCACGTAGACACAATTTTGCACTGCTCTAGCCTCATTGTTCACCTTTGCAGCCTACTCAAAAAGCTCAATTAAGTTTGTATGGCATGATCTGTCATGGACAGCCATGCTGACTGTCCTTAATTAGTCCATTCTCTTCCAAATGGGAGTAAATCCCATCCCGAAGAATCTTCTCCAACAACGTCCCTCAACTGACGAGGCCGACAACTGACTACAATTTCCTAGAATATCTCTAATGTGGCAAGATACAAAGATCTTCACCTTGCCTTGCAATCTCCTCTCTTGCCTCTCTCAGTAATCTGGGATAGATCCCATCAGGCCCTGGGGATTTATCCACCTCAATATTCTTCGAGAGCTCCAACTTCCTTCTTAATCTCAAACTGCCCTAGCAGATTTGTATTCCCCACACTGATTCCATTGTCCATGTTCTTTTCCTGATGAATAATGATGCAAAGTACTTATTTTGTACCTCACTTACATTCCCTGACTCTGTAAATTCCCTTCCTTTATCTTTGAGCAGTCCTACCTTCTTTCTGGTTACTCTCGTTTTTAATAAAGATATAAAAAGTCTTAGGATTTTCTTTAATTTGATTCGCAATTACATTACATGACCCCTTTTGGACCTTCTGATTGCCCACTTGAGTTCTTTCCTGCTAGCTTTATATTCCACAATTATCATGCCTGATTTCATCTTTCTAAACCTTCTTTCAGCCTCCTTTTTGTTTTTGACCAAATTTACAACCTGTCATTCAAGGAACCCTTACCTTGCCATCCGTATCCCTCCTCCTTACTGGAACATGCCAGTATTGCAATCTGATCAGTTGGCTTTGAACCAACCAGCCGGATGTGAATCTACCCAATTGCAATTGCTCCCAATTCAATCTACTTATCACCTGCCTAATAATGCTGTAATCTGCTTTATCCCAATGTAATACTTTCACCCAAGGACCAGATTTATGCTTCTTCCAATGTTTCAACTTCTCCACCAATGTGACTAGGGAGTTAAAAATCTCAAAATGTATTATTTATGAAGTAAATTAAAATAATCTGTATTTGAACTTTCACTCATCTAAATTAGGTTTTGATAATAAGGCTGACAGGCAAGAGATTAAATCATTAATATGTCGACATTCTACATAGTAACAACTCAGTTATCCAGCATTTGACAAATTAACACACTTTATAGGGGCAAATCAGAGGGAATGGTAGTTCAGATTGTGCCGATTGGGTGGCGGGGCCCCACTGCTCCAAGGGAGCAATAGCCTGACAGATGAAGGGATTAGCAGTAACAATAGCCTAATTTAGATGAGGTGCAGAGAATGATAATTAAATGGTCATCTGACATCAGTTCAACTTGTCAAATGCAGAACTTGACAAAAAACTAAATTATTACTGCAGGGCTATTATGCAGTCCTGTTGGACCCTTGAAGACTGAAAAGGATGAATTTATTATGGGGAACAAGGAAATGGCAGATGAGTTGAACTTTGGATCTATCTTCACTAAGGAGGACACAAACGATCTTTCTGATGTACTAGCCAGAGGATCTGGGGTGACGGAGGGACTGAAGGAAATCCACATTAGGCATGAAATGGTGTTGGGTAGACTGATGGGTCTGAAGGTTGATAAATCCCCAGGGCCTAATGTTCTGCATCCCAGGGTACTTAAGGAAGTGGCTCTAGAAATCGTGGATGCATTGGTGATCATTTTCCAATGTTCTGTAGGTTCAATATCAGTTCCTGTGGATTGGAGGGTAGCTAATGTTATCCTACTTTTTAAGAAAGGCAGGAGAGAGAAAACAGGGACTTATAGATCAGTTAGCCTGACACCGGTGGTGGGGAAGATGCTGGAGTCAATCATAAAAGATGAAATGGCGACAGATTTGGATAGCAGTAACAGGATCGGTCCGAGTCAGCATAGTTTACGAAGGGGAAATCATGCTTGACTAATCTCCTGGAAGTTTTTCAGGATGTAACTAGCAAAATGGACAAGGGAGAGCCAGTGGATGTAGTGTACCTGGACTTTCAGAAAGCATCTGATAAGATCCCACACAGGAGATTAGTGGGCAAAATTAGGGCACATGGTATTAGGGGTAGAGTGCTGACATGGTTAGAAAATTGGTTGGCAGACAGGAAACAAAGAGTAGGGATTAACAGGTCCCTTTCAGAATGGCAGGCAGTGACGTGGGGTACCGCAAATTATGGCACATGGTATTAGGGGTAGAGTGCTGACATGGATAGAAAATTGGTTGGCAGACAGGAAACAAAGAGTAGGGATTAACGGGTCCCTTTCAGAATGGTAGGCAGTGACGTGGGGTACCGCAAGGCTCGGTGCTCGGACCGCAGTTATTTACAATATATATTAATGATTTAGATGAAGGGATTACCAGTAACATTAGCAAATTTGCAGATGACACAAAGCTGGGTGGAAGCGTGAACTGTGAGGAGGATGCTGTGAGAATACAGGATGACTTGGACAGGTTGGGAGAGTGGGCAGATGCATGGCAGATGCAGTTTAATGTGGATAAATGTGAGGTTATCCACTTTGGTAGCAAAAACAGGAAGGAAGATTATTATCTAAATGGTGTCAAGTTGGGAAAAGGGAAAATATGAACAAGGACCCCCAGATCCCGTTGTAAGTCAATGAAAGTAAGCATGCAGGTACAGCAGACAGTGAAGAAAGCAATTGACATGTTGGCCTTCATAACAAGAGGAGTTGAGTATAGGAGCAAAGAGGTCATTCTGCAGTTGTACTGGACCCTAGTGAGACCACACCTGGAGTATTGTGTGCAGTTTTGGTCTCCAAATTTAAGGACATTCTTACTATTGAAGGAATGCAGCGTAGGTTCACAAGGTTAATTCCCAGGTTGGCGGGACTGTCATATGCTGAGAGAATGGAGCGGCTGGGCATGTATGCTTTGGAATTTAGAAGGATGAGAGGATATCTTATTGAAACACATAAGGTTATTAAGGGTTTGGACACGCGAGAGGCAGGAAACATGTTCCCGATGTTGGAGGAGTCCAGAACCTGGGGCCACAGTTTAAGAATAAGGGGTAAGCCATTTAGAACGGAGATGAGGAAATACTTTTTCACATAGAGAGTTGTGAGTCTGTGGAATTCTCTGCCTCAGAGAGTGGCGAAGGCCGGTTCTCTGAATACTTTCAAGCGAGCTAGATAGGGGATATGGGGAGAAGGCAGGAATGGGGTACTGATTGTGGATAATCAGCCATGATCACATTGAATGGCGGTGCTGGCTCGAAGGGCCAAATGGCCGAATGACCTACTCCTGCACCTATTGTATGGCCCCAGCACAATGTTCTCTGGAGATGCTGCCTGGCCTGCTGTGTTACTCCATTACATTGTGTATTAACCAGCAGCTGCTATTCTTTGTTTCTACTGCATACAAAGGTAACACCTTACTGTGGTTATAGTGGACAATCAGTGATAGCAGACACCATTATTCTCCCCACCCCAGGGTCTGTTATAACGAGGGGTTACTGTTTTGCTGAAAGTAATTAACCATGAAAAATGCTGACTTTAAAAGTCCTGCATTGAAGCATTCAGTACATGTACACTGTAGCAGGCAAAGAATAAAGATAACTTGATCAGTCATTGTGCATATACCATATGCTATAATGTACGACTTCTGAGATTGGCATTTACAAAATGCATTTTAATATTTATTTGGAAATATGTCTGTTAAATAGGTTAACGTTAAGATTTACCTTGGGGGAAATTATGCTTTCCACGCTGCTCTCTAGATTACATTCAAATACATGGGCTTTCGTGAGCTTCTTGTCCCAGTGGGCTGCAAGCCAAATTTTGGCAAGCGGCCCCCGTTTACTCAACACAAAGTGAGCGTAGAACATCTTGTGTTTTTAGTTGCAGCACCAGACCATAAATCTAGATAAAGAAAAATCATCAATAACGTAACAATAATATCAATAACAAAAATACAGATTTACTCCATTTACATTGGTAGTATTTATTTCCCATTTCCTCATCCTAAACCCAATAGTGCCAACGTTGATAATAAACACCAAAAGTAATCCAGAAAAAGATATTCAAATTGTCACAAATAAAAAGAAGCAATGTTTATGAGAAGAGTATTTAATAGAGTAATAGACAGGCATGATATTCACCTCCCAAAAAAAAGTAGGAAGTAATGGCCGGGGTCCAGGAGGCCGGTTAGCCCCCCCTTCCAGTGATTCCCAAGCTTTCTGCTGGTAGTTTACATAACAGAAAGCCTAGAATTTTTTCTAACACATAACCAGTAAAATAACCCTCAAAAGATAAATATTTCATAAATATAAATGACTTCTTTAAGCTCAAAGGATCTTTACAAAATATGTTACCTCTTTGCCTAGCACTGTGTGTGCAAACAGCCCAGAAAATGTGATTTTGGCTGCAGCCATCTTCTGCTTCAGTAAGGGAAGTTGGTCTTCGATTGGTTGCAACGCCCCTCGGAGACTGCGTCTGATTGGCCGCCGAATGACCGGCGCATTATGTGATTGGACACACGCCCTTGGAGACAGCAGCTGATTGGACGGCAGGAGACCGATTTGTTCATTGGACGGGAATTTTAAGGGAAGCTGGTCGGTGATTGGATGCAACCCCCTTAGAGACAGCGGTTGATTGACCGCCAAATAATCGGGCACAAAAAAAAGAAAAATTGGAAAACAAAAAAAATCGGAATTCCGATTTAAATCGGAAGAATATCATGCCTGAATATACATTAGTGAATCGGCATAACGAAAAAGCATTAAACATTCAACTTAAAACTATCATTGGTAGATAATGACATAAGGATTTACAATAATTACCGTATGAAATAATTATACAGATTCATATCACAGGGAAGTAATTTCAAAATTGTAAACTGAAAATAGACACAAATGTAGGCACAAAATGCCTGGAGTAACTCAGCGAGACCGGCAGCATCTCTGGAAAGATGGGTGACATTTCGGGACAGTCAGAAGAAGGGTCTCGACCTGAAACGTCACCCATTCCTTCTCTCCAGAGATGCTGCCTGTCCTGCTGAGTTGCTCCAGCATTTTGTGCCTACCTTCGATTTAAACCAACATCAGCAGTTCTTTCCTACATAGACACAAATGTCTTCTATTTTGGCACACATTAAAGATAGAAAAACAGCCCCTGAGGTGCACAATTTTACTTGAAGGTACCAGTTTAAAATCCTGCTGTCACCGTTCCTATTTCTCAAACTCCAAAATTATTTTTTAAAGACTTGAATACCACAAAACTCAAATTTCCTTTGAACCCATTCAACTGTACAGATAGGAGCAGGAAGGCTGGAAGCTGGCCCAGGACTTTTGGAAATGCATAAAGATAAATGAGATCTATCAAGCTCATTACAACCAGGTATCATCTAACTTCCACATACATCTAGACATTGTCCTCAACATTTTATCATGTGTGCACTTCCCTGAATGTATTTAGCACATGCAAATAAAAAAGTTTGATGACATCACAATGGTTAAAAGCTGATAATCCTGTTGAAACGGCCATAGTATAAAGTGAGGGAAATACGGTTGTTGAAATGTCAACCTCAGAGCGCAACTTCATTTTTTTCTCCACTAACACTCTTTGACCTACTGAGACAAGGAACTGCAGGTGCTGGTTTATAAAAGAAGACAAAGTGCTGGAGTAACTGGGTCAAGTGGCACCTTTGGAGAATATGGATAGGTGTGTTTTGGGTCTGGACCCTTTTCAGACTGACTGTGGGAGGGGTGTGTGAAAGAAAGTTGGAATGGAAATGGAGCAGGACAAAGCCTGGTCCTGACCGGAGTGAAGGTGGTGGAGGGAGGTTGATAGGGAAATGGTTGGACAAAGACTGGAGACAAAAAGGCAGATGGTGTGACCCAAAGATCGAATAGCTGTAAATTGTAAAGCTAGAGGAAGGAATGTAGCAGGATGGGGAGGGGAGAAATAGGTACAAGCCCAGGTGGGGCACAGTGGAGGTGGGGGTATTGCACTTACCTAGAATTTGAGACTTTAGTGTTCATACCGATGGGTTGTAAGCTACCCAAGCAGCATATGAGATGTTGTTTCCCCATGGGATGAATGGGAGTTGCAGAGGGAACCATATCTGTGGAAAGCGGAAAGGGTTGGGAATGGGAAGATGTGACTGGTTGTGGGATCACAATGAAGGTGACGGAAATGTCAAAGGATGATGTGTTGGATGCGGAGGCTGGTGAGGAGAAAGGTTAGGACCAGAGGATCTCTATTCTTATTCCGCCTGAGGGGAGTGGATTGAGAGCAGAACAACCCCCACCCCTCTTCCTCCTCCTGGGCTCGCACCTATTTCTCCCCTCACCACTCCTGCTACATCCTTCCTTTAGCTCTGCAATTCATAACTCTTCAATCCTTTTGCCTCACACCTTCTGTCTTTTCATCTCTGGCCTTTGACCATCTTTTAAATATTTGAAAAAATATTAATCTATCTCCACCTTAAATATATTTAATGCCTGGCCCAGACCACCCTTGGTGGCAAAGAATCCCTTAGATTCACTGCCCTCTGAGAGACGAAATCTCTAAGCAGCTCAGATAGACCCTTATTCCGTAGCTACATCCTCTTGTTTGTGATTTTCCTGTTGGTGAAAATATCTTAATGTCTGCACTGTCAAGCAGCCTTGGGATCTTTGTGAGCGAATAAGGTCACACTTCATTCTTCTAAACTTCAAGGAACACACATCTAAACTGCCTCGTCTCTCTTAGCAAGATAACTCTCACCCCAGAAATTAGCTGGGCTAATTTCCTTTGGACTGCCTCCAAGGCTCCTATATTATTTTCCAGGCATCGCCTCACCAACAGTCAATATTACTGTAACAAAGCCTCACGATTCTGAAACTCTTTCACAATAAAAGCCATCATGCCTTTGCTTTTTTATCTACTTTTTGGACCTTCGGTTAGCTTATTGTTTTTTTTTTTAATTCATGCACTACACCATCATTATCCCTCTGAACATACTATAAACCTTAATTGGCAAATGTATTGAATTGTGCAACATCTCAATAAAATTGAATGGAAAACTTGTTGGAATGTTAGTAACGTAGTAACATCCAGTAGTCAGGCAAGTCAGTCAGTCCAGCACCAGAGAATGAAAAGTATCATAAAGTTCATACGATGTGTGAAGTACAAGCTGATTTGGAATGAAGACAAAACATTATTTGTAGAAAGGCAGATTAAAAAAAATCAGAATATTATTTGTTGCTTAGAATTAGATTAAGATTATAGTCTTTATGCAATGTTTTGATAGTGTATGGCACTAAATGGTATGAACAAGGATGTCACCAGAGACAAAGTGGTAAGCAGCTTTAAATTCTGTTCAAATGATTTTTTGCACTCTGATTAAAACAAGAATGCACTTTCACATGCGATGCAAAAATTGTTACTACCAGCCAGTAAAGGCGTAAAAAAAGGATTTAGGAAGAGTCCTCTAATATGGCAAATTGTCCACAATTTCAGATTTGCCAATGATCCTGATAAAGCTATATCAAGTTTAATTTTAGAAACTGAACTAGCAAAAGCAGAAAACCTCATTTACAAGTTAACTTCTCATTTTACAAGTTACAAGTGTTGATACCCCGGCCACTCCCTCTCCACTCCCCCATCGGGCAAAAGGTTTCAAAGTGTGAAAACGCACACCTCCAGATTCAGGGGCAGATTCTTCCCAGCCATTATCAGACAACGAAACCATCCTACCACAACCAGAGAGCAGTGTTGAACTACTTCCTCTTCATTGCAGACCCTCGGACTAACTTTGATCCGACTTTACTGGACTTTATCTTGTACTAAACATTATTCACATTATTCTCTTTTTCGTGTATCTGTACACTGTGGATGACTCTAATGTAGTCATGTACTGTTTTTCCGCTGACTGGTTAGCGCGCAACAAAAGCTTTTCACTGTACATCAGTACATGTAACAATAAATTAAATTAAACTAATACACAGTTGGAACAGTCGGGACATTTTGGTGGGGTGGTGCCATAAAAGAAATGTTTTAAAGACAAATGGGTTGAATTTATTTCTTCTATTCTTAAAGGATTTAAGCAGGATATGAAGAATTAATAATATTTGGATAAATAACAAAAGTAAACATTTATGAAGTAAAGTTTATTCATGAATTATCTTCACTCGGGTGATAAAAAATCAAATAGAATACTCAGCATGAAAAAAATCAAATAAAATAATAAAAACACAGTGTTGTTGTGATAGGAATATCCAGAATGACAAGAGCACAATTTATACAAGTTGAACAACGACAATACTGTTGGAAGTACCTTTTGCATACAGAAGTATATGGAAAAAAAATATCTGCGAATGTTATGCCAGCATAACACAATTCAATTACATATTACTTAATTCAAGATGCAACCCATGTTAGTGCAGACCTCCGAATTCCATTCATACAGTATTGCAGAAGAAATAATAGGGCTTGTCATAATTATGACAATATATATGATACATATATGAAAAATAAGATGGCAATTTAGACAGGATGGGAATTCATTGAGTTTGGGGGGTAGGTTTAAAGTTCACCATACTTTGGAGACAACCAGACAGGTAATTAATTAATGACTCTTTTTATGGTACCCCCAAGCACCAATCAAGGGCGAGGGCATGAAAACTGAGCCAGCTCAAAAGAACTGGTGACTGTGGTCAGTCAAGATCCAGAAGCAGATATCCAAGGTTTGTATTCAGAATAAACACATCACGAGAAAGAAAAATTCTAATGGTACAACCCAATTTATCTGGTTATCTAAGTTAAAGATAAGTGATCTAAAGATGTCCAAGTTAAAGTAAAGTATCATTTATTGTCATTCAGACCTTTCGGTCTGAACGAAATTTCATTGCCTTGCAGTCATACATTTAATAAAATAACAAAACACACAATAAACACAAATTTAACATCCACCACAGTGAGTTCACCAGGCACCTCCTCACTGTGATGGAAGACAAAAGTCTTAAGTCCTTGTCTCTTCCCTCCTTGTTTTCCCTCTGTGCTGAGGCGATCCAGGCTTCCGATGTTGTGACCCCACCGGGTGATGGTAAGTAAGTCCCGCGGCTCAACCGTGCTCCGCGGACAGGCCGGTTCAAACTCCGCGGCCTGGGGTGGTCGAAGCTGCCGCCCTCCAGTCCAGCGGACGAAGCTGTTGCCGCGGGAGCTCCGGAAAAACAGGTCACCAACCTGTGACCTGCGAACTCCCGACGATGTCGTCCACTGGGCCCGCTGCCGCCGCCGGGACACCGCCTCAGCCCCGAGTCGGGCCGTCGCCGCCGGGAAACCGCCTCAGCCCCGAGCCTGGACGTCGCCGCCGGGAAACCGCCTCAGCCCCGAGTCGGGCCGCAGCCGCCAGGAAACAGCATCAGCCCCGAGTTGGGCCGTCACTGGAACGCCGCCACAGCCCCGAAATCGACCAGCTGGTAAGTCCTGGCTGGCTCTGCCTCCGGAGCCTCGAGGTCGGTCCCAGTTGGAGGCCGCCAGCTCCGCCATTTGGCCTCAGCGCAGACAGAGGATACGACAAGAAAAGTCGCACCCCCCCCGAAGGAAGAGACTAAAACAAGTTTCTCTCCCCCCCCCCCACATACACAACCTAATAACTCAAATTAACAATCTAAAACAGGATATGAAAACAACAAAAAAAGAAAGAACAGACGGACTGCGGGCGAGCCGCAGTTGCTAAGGCAGCGCCGCCACTTCCGGAATAGCATCATATTTAAAGAAAATATATAATTATACAAAAAATACAGCAAATAATTTAGATTTATTAGAATGGGGTTTCAAACAAATTAGGAGTAAAAGCTAGCCAGGGAGATAGGAGTTTCTAAAAAGTATAACCTTGCTCTGGTTCTTTATTAGAGTGCCTTGGGAATTAGTAACAGTGACAGGAATGTGGCAAATGAATTGAAGAGATATTGCACACCAGTCTTCATTATAGTTCAAAATCAGGAATTGGTACGGAGGGATGAAATCAGGAAAACTAGCAGCACCAGAGAAGTAGCAGAGTAACTAGCGAGAGTTGTGAACTAATAAATCCACAACATCTGAAGGATTTAATCTCATGGCATGTTTTCTCTTGTGAAAGGATCTAGAGCTAAGATCCACTGTTTAAAAATGAGTTGCCAATTTAACAAAGATGAGAGATTTTATTGTCTATTATTATTTTATTTTATTGAGGGACTTTTGATTGCTCTTGCACAAGTTTTGTAAGCAGAGTCTTTAAACATTTTAAAAACATAGATAGATGGATACTTGATAACAAAGAAGCTACTGCAGGTAGCCACGCATGTGAACTTGAGGTTAAAAGGGAGCCTGGTGATCTACACTTGCTTTTACAGTGCCCTCCATAATGTTTGGGACAAAGACACATCATTTATTTTTTTGCCACTGTACTCCACAATTTGAGATTTGTAATAGAAAAAAATTACATATGGCTAAAGTGCACATTGTCAGATTTTATTAAATGCAATTTTTATACATTTTGGTTTCACCATGTAGAAATGACAGCAGAGTTTATACACAGTACCCCCATTTCAGAGCACCATAGTGTTTGGGACACATGGCTTCACAGGTGTTTGTAATTGCTCAGGTGTGTTTAATTGCCTCCTTAATGCAGGTATAAGAGAGCTCTCAGCACCTTGTCTTTCCTCCAGTCTTTTCATCACCTTTGGAAACTTTTATTGCTGTTTATCAACATGAGGACCAAATTTGTGCCAATGAAAGTCAAATAAGCCATTATGAGACTGAGAAACAAGAATAAAACTGTTAGACATCAGCCAAACCTTAGGCTTACCAAAATCAACTGTTTGAAATATCATTAAGAAAAAAAGAGAGCACGGGTGATCTTACTAATTGCAAAGGGACTGGCAGGCGAAGGAAGACCTTCATAGCTGATGACAGAAGATTTCTCTCTATAATAAAGAAAAATCCCCAAACACCTGTCCGACAGATCAGAAACACTCTTCAGGAGTCAGGTGTGGATTTGTCAATGACCACTGTCCGCAGAAGACTTCATGAACAGAAATGCAGAGGCTACACTGCAAGACACAAACCACTGGTTCGCCACAAAAATAGGATGGCTTGGTTACAGTTAGCCAAGAAGTACTTAAAAAGTGCAACCACAGTTCTGGAAAAAGTTCTTGTGGACAGATGATAAGAAGATTAACATATTAGAGTGATTCAAACAAATGCCTCAAAACTCATTGGCCTGCGGTTCATTCTACAGCAAGACAATGAACGCAAACATACTGCTAAAGCAACAAAGGAGGTTTTTAAAGCTAAAAAATGGTCAATTCTTGAGTAGCCATGTAAAGGGCCTGTCCCACTGTACGAGGTAATTCAAGAGCTCTCCCGAGTTTAAAAAAAAAACAAAACTCGTGGTAAGCACGCAGAATGTACGTAGCGGGTACGTCGGAGTTCGGGACGTCTCTTAGCAGCTCGTAACGCTAATGGCAGGTACTCGGGAAACGCGGTAAGCTTGTGAAGATTTTTCAACATGTTGAAAATGTCCACGAGAGCCCCGAGTACCTACGAGCGGCTATTACAGAGATGCCAACCCTAAATTTAGTTCACAGTAACATTTAACCCATTTGTCCGTAACACATGGGGTTAAATGCATTTCTCTCCGTAACACTCACCTGGGGTTGTTGCCGGCGGCTATGCGCCTGCGCACTGGTGCAGATCAGCGGGCTGCCGGCGGGCGGGTGCGGCACATGCGCACTTGGCATGGATGCCGGCGGGTATGCGCCTGCGCACTGGGTGGGAGGCCCGGTGATGGGGCTGCCGCGAGCGGCCGGCTGGCGGCAAGAAAGTGCCGCTGATCGCGCGGGCCGGCGCCGCCCGGGCTCTGGGCCGGGCGTGGCGTGGCTCGAAATCGCGCCAGGCCCGGCAACCCTCCCCCACTGCGCACGCGCGGCCACTAGGGCCCGGCAACCCTCCCCCACTGCGCAGGCGCGGTCACTAGGGCCCGGCAACCCTCCCCCACTGCGCACGCGCGGGTCACTAGGGCCCGGCAACCCTCCCCCACTGCGCACGCGCGGTCACTAGGGCCCGGCAAAATGCCGCTGATCGCGCGGGCTGGCAAACCGGGGACACATGGCGCCGGCGTTCTCACGGGAGGAACACCGGCGCGGCGGTGTTCCGTAACAGCATGTTTGGCTGCCGGAACACCGTAAAAAAGTTATTTCGCCGGGATAAAAATACGGCGAATCCGGGACACTTGGCATCTCTGCTATTACCGTAATTCTCCGAGTTCGAATCAGGGGAAAGTCTGGACAACTCTTGAATTAGCTCGTACAGTGGGACAGGCCCTTCATGCCTTATATATGCGGAAGAGAAAACTGAACAGGACAAGCCCCCAAAACAAGCATAGGCTAAAGATGGCTGCAATACAGGCCTGGCAGAGCATCACCAGAGAAGACACCCAGCAACTGGTGATGTCCATGAATCGCAGACTTCAAGCAGTCATTGCAATGGATATGCAACAAAACTAAACATGACTTTCATTTGCATGACATTGCTGTGTCCCAAACATTATGGTGCCCTGAAATGGGGATGACTGTATATAAACACTGCTGTTATTTCTACACGTTGAAACCAAAATGTATAAAAATGGCCTTTATTAAAATCTGACAATGTGCACTTCAACCACGTGTGATTTTTTTCTATTACAAATCTCAAATTGTGGAGTACAGAGGCAAATGAAGGGTCTTTGTCCCAAACATTATGAAGGGCACTGTAATTCTTATATTTGTACATGTGACAATTAATTTGGAACCCACTAGTATTATCAATTGGGAATTTGGTGATTTCATCCTTTTTACCCATAACTGATGTGAAATTATTATTTTAAATCCATACCTCTTAACACATTTCCTGAATAATGATTTGTGTCCACTCTGAATAATGATCACAGAGATATAGAAATCAAGTAGGATTCTTTCAATTGTATGGGATGATTTTTAAACAAGTAACTCAGTCCTGCATACATAAAGCAAGTGATCTAATTCAAAATGATCAATTAGCATAAGGGAATTGAAATTACAACCAATTAAAGACATCCAAATAATTAATGCAAAAAACAAAGTGCTAAAAGAATTCAGCGGATCAGGCAGCATCTGTGGAGGACCTGGACACGAGACATTTTGTGTCAGTACCCTTCTTCAGACTCCCTACCAACAACACCGTCTTGCACATACCCTCCATAGATGCTGGTTCCAGCATTTTGATTTTGCTCATGATTACAGCATCTGCTGTTTCTTGTGTGGCCAAGCAAATAATGCACTAGCTCTTCAAGCAGCAATATATTCAATCCAATTTTATTATCTCTCTAATCCATATTCTTTCTTTAAAAATATTCTTTTTTTTTTAATGATCATATTTTATACCTTAATGGCCATACTGTAAAACGTGGAAAAACTCAGGCCGATCTTCCACCAACTTGGATCTGCATTTTGTTATTCAACCGTCACAGCTTCAGATTTCCCAACTCTTAAACCGAGTAATCGGTTCACTTAAAACCCTGGGCAAGTAGAGCAGTGCCATTAAAATGAAAGGGGTAAATTAGCTGCAACAAGGAAATAGATTTCCATTTCGCATTAAACTTAGCTATTGAAAAACATTTAACAGATTTGATGCGATTCCTAATGTTTGTGTCAAAGATTTTTACAAACTTTCACAACCAGAGTCTGAATCTGCCAAAGATATGCTCACCAGAATGGAGAAAGCACATGCTGCTCTATAGGCGTTCTATACTGGAAGAAACAGCAGATGCAGAAAAGGCAGTTGCTAACTTGTAGATCTGTCTCAGTATCTTCCATATGTTAGTAATAATCCTAAATATGTGCTCCCAATCAGTTGTACAGCCCCTGCACTCTTTAACCTCAAATCCTTTAATCAGTTTGAAATCATTAATCCAGGACCTCAATCTTAATCTCGGCAGAGGTTACAATTTTCCATGATTTAACAGATAATAATAGCTATTCCCTGTAATATCTCATTAATATTAACATGGAGAAAAAAGAAATATAGTGATTCAAATGTGGTCTAATCAAATGCTGGTTGACAGTAATACGGTATTAGGGGTTCAGTATTGATGTGGATAGAGAACTGGCTGGCAAACAGGAAGCAAAGAGTAGGAGTAAACGGGTCCTTTTCACAATGGCAGGCAGTAACTAGTGGGGTACCGCAGGGCTCAGTGCTGGGACCCCAGCTATTTACAATATATATTAATGATCTGGATGAGGGAATTGAAGGCAATATCTCCAAGTTTGCGATGACACTAAGCTGGGGGGCAGTGTTCGCTGTGAGGAGGATGCTAGGAGACTGCAAGGTGACTTGGATAGGCTGGGTGAGTGGGCAAATGTTTGGCAGATGCAGTATAATGTGGATAAATGTGAGGTTATCCACTTTGGTGGCAAAAACAGGAAAGCAGAATATTATTTAAATGGTGGCCGATTAGGAAAAGGGGAGATGCAGCGAGACCTGGGTGTCATGGTACACCAGTCATTGAAAGTAGGCATGCAGGTGCAGCAGGCAGTGAAAAAAGCGAATGGTATGTTAGCTTTCATAGCAAAAGGATTTGAGTACAGGAGCAGGGAGGTTCTACTTCAGTTGTACAGGGTCTTGGTGAGACCACACCTGGAGTATTGCGTGCAGTTTTGGTCTCCAAATCTGAGGAAGGACATTATTGCCATAGAGGGAGTGCAGAGAAGGTTCACCAGACTGATTCCTGGGATGTCAGGACTGTCTTATGAAGAAAGACTGATAGACTTGGTTTATACTCTCTGGAATTTAGGAGATTAAGAGGGGATCTTATAGAAACTTACAAAATTCTTAAGGGGTTGGACAGGCTAGATGCAGGAAGATTGTTCCCGATGTTGGGGAAGTCCAGGACAAGGGGTCACAGCTTAAGGATAAGGGGGAAATCCTTTAAGACCGAGATGAGAAAGACTTTCTTCACACAGAGAGTGGTGAGTCTCTGGAACTCTCTGCCACAGAGGGTAGTTGAGGCCAGTTTCATTGGCTATATTTAAGAGTGAGTTGGATGTGGCCCTTGTGGCTAAGGGGATCAGAGGGTATGGAGAGAAGGCAGGTACGGGATACTGAGTTGGATGATCAGCCATGATCATATTGAATGGCGGTGCAGGCTCGAAGGGCTGAATGGCCTACTCCTGCACCTAATTTCTATGTTTCTATGTTTCTATAAAACATGGCACACAATGGTCATTTAATTTGCAGTTGTTTTTTCTAATGTAGAGCACGTGCTGAGGAGCAAATGCAATACGCTAAACTGAAAGGAGTCCAGGTAAATCGCCATTTCACGAGATGGTGGGTGGCAAGATGTAATAGGGAAGGTGTTGCATCCGCAGTGGCTGCTTGAAAAAGGGAGCGGGTTTTGTGGACATGGAAGAATGCAATAGAACACAATGTTGAGAGAAGAGTTTCAGGGGGGGGGGTTCAGTTAGAAAGTTCTTAAAAGCCTGGACTTCTCATCAGTTCGCTGGTTTCCACCATTCGTGCTGGAAAATTATTGTGGCAACATTCTTTAAGGTCACTGGTGCGCACTGTTGCTTCTCTATTGGCCACAAAACTGTGCAAAGTAATTGAAAAATAATTGACTTTACTTCAAATTTGACAATGCTTCGAAATGAAAAGGAAAAGGCAAGAGAGTAGGGTACTGGGGAATTCCATTCATTGTTACCTCTTTTCCAATACATTGTACTGGAAACAATACAAATCTAATATTTATCCCTGAAATATCAGTTAATACTCTCCTTTGAATTAAAAATGGTATCAGAAATATCACACTGCACCTAAACCACTAGGAATCAGCCACGTAGATTGACTGGACAACAGGCACAAAATAATTAATGAATAGGATGCCGAAGATTCATACGCACAGCCACTGTGAGTTACAAAGCCATCAATTATAAAATTCACATCTCGCGTTAAACAATGGAAATCATGTTTGAGAAATACAAAGCATGTCATCGAGCTATCACAAATATGAAGCAATTGCACTACACTTTGGTTCTTTCACCTTCAGCAAGCTGGTCCACTGAATGTGTCATATGGTTTGAGTAATCAGATATTAATACGCTGAAAATTAACAACACACAAGGCCATTTGGTCCATCACTGACCATGAAAAGAGCCACCCAGCCTAAAACCATTTTCCAGCACAAGGTGAACATCCAAGTATTTCTTATAAACCCGACAGGTGTTTCTGCATCTACTATCCTTTCATTGAGTTCCCGGTGTTTTTAGTAGAAACTTATCTTCCTCATTTATTCTCTAATACTTCTATCAATCGCTTTAAATTTTGCCCCTTGCTGGTAGAATTCAATAGTGTTTCTTTGGTTCCAATCAATCGATGAATGAAAACATTTAAGATGAAGACAGAAATATAGCAAGCTGAAGTTGAAGTACATTAAGTACTTTCTCATCGACTTTTGTTCTGCAAGTTCTAAATATTTACAATACAAACACCATCCAATGATTAATTTTACATTGCTTCTGGATCTTGAATCTGAATGGTTCGATTAGTTTGCATGAAACCAACTTCTATTCAGATCAACTTCAATTTCTCTCTGTTTAACTGTTAGAATTTTTTAATACTATGGTCTATTTATATTCAATCTACCCTGGCTACCTTGTTCATTATATTACTGCAAGGGAAAATGTTTAGAAAGAATAGTTCATTTTCAACTCCCCTTGTAACACATCAAAACATTGCACAGCTAATTAATTATTTCTGAAACACAGTTGTAGTATACTGTGTGTGTTCACTGATAATACACCCAATCCAATTATTCAGCAAACAGTGTCTATTTAAACAAAACATTACAAGCAAACATTCCAGTGAGACTATTTAATAGTATGGTTTACCTGATAAAATCATATTTATTCTAAAGTGGCATAAATTGATTATAATTGCAACAGAAAGCATTGAGTGGGGAATAGCTACAAAGACACTGTAAAGTCAACCCTAGTTTCCAAAAGCAGTTGTCACTGGCCTCGATTGACAAATTAACCAGTTCCAAGTGAGAATAATAATGTCACCCGAATCAGTAGTCACTGTGATATTCAATTTGCATACACTCAAGCTCCTACACAACACAACTAAGTTTATAATCAGAAGATTTACCAGCACTTCATTATTTAATAAGATTGTGCACCACAAACGCAAATCAGAACATTAAGATAAATTGCAATTTGACCCGAGTCAATTTACTGTCTGAGTGTTCTGTGTGATGATTCCACTTACTGAATCATTTCTGTTCTCAAGAACACAGATTTGAAAAGAACAGATGTACTGTAATTGAAATTGCACCATTAAAAAGGAAAATAAACAAGATACGTTGACTTGTGCATTTATTCACTACCCTTCTATTTACTGAACATAGTAGCTACTCTGGGGATATAAGAACTGTGATGAGAAAAACAAGACGTTTAGCAGATGAAGATGATGCAATACAGTAATGTAACTGGGCCATCAGAATCACATTTGTGCACTAATATTAAACATATTAACCTATACTGTGCTTTATATTTGTAATTCTTAACTTAAAAATGTGTTTAGTTGAGCTTAGAGGTAATAGTGTAGAAACAGGCATTTCGGCCCACCAAGTCCACATTGGCCGCCGACACCCATACCCTATCCTACACACTAGGGGCAATTTAAAGAAGCCAATTAACCAACAAACCTGCACATCTTTAGAATGTGGGAGGAAATCCTAACACCTGGAGAAAATCCACGCAGTCATAGGAAGAACGTATCAATTCCGTACAGAAAGCACCCATAGTCAGAATGGAACTCGAGTCTCTGGCGCTGTGAAGCAGCAACTCTACCGCTGCGCGACTGCGCCACCCCTAACACAATATTATTTTCCTTTAGAAAAAAATGGATGAATTGAGCATTCCTTTCAATCTCAGAATAGTTTAAACAAAAAGGATGGCACAGTGGCGCTGCGGTAAAGTTGCGCTACCTTACAGCTCCAGAGATCCGGGTTCGATCCTGACTATGGGTGCGGAATGTACGGAGTTTGGACCACGTGGATTTTCTCTGGGTGCTCCAGTTTTCCCCCACACTCCAGAGACGTACATGTCTGTAAGTTAATTGGCTTCTGTAAATCGCCCTTAGTGTGTAAGATAGTGCTAATGTATGGGTCGATCGCTGGTCGGCGCAGATTCATTGGACCAAAGAACCTGTTTCCACATTGTATCTCTAAAGTTTAAAGTAAAGTAAATAACACCCAAAGTAACCGACAAAGTTAGACAAAAACATAATTATGAAAAACATAACGTTAAATTAAACCAATTCCTTTTGTTTACACACAATCCATTTATCTCCATTTCCTGCATATTGAGGTACCTAAATAAAAGCTTCTTAAACACCACTCTCAAGTCTACTTCCACTACCACCAGCCCAGCACCTACCACGTATGAGAAAAAAACTTGTCCTGCAAATCTTCTTTAAACATTCCCCTCTGCCCTCTAGTCTTTGACATTTCCTTCCTGGGCAGAAGATGACCATCAACTCTCCTTTTACTTATACCCCCTAATCCAGCTAGCCTCTTCTATACTCTCTCCATTGCCCCTACATCCTTCCTGTAATGGGGCAATTCAAATTCCACATATATCTACAAACGCAGCCTTTATTAAGATTTGTATAGCTGCAACATGACATCCTGAGTTACATTCAATGCCTCAAAGCGTTATCTACTAGTCTGCTACTTTTAAGAAGGTATGGAAATGGACCTCAAGATTTTTCTGCACATAAATGCTATTAAGTCTTGCCATTAATTTGTGTGCACATTAAATTATCTATGAGAAACAGTCATCCTTAGGTATCCAGTGTTTACACAACAGCCATTTATTTCACCAGTCATAATGCAGTAGTAATCCAAGAGATACGGATTAAGTGAAATATTTTCTTTGATGATTTCGCACATACAATCCTCCTCACGTAACGTTTCTTCAACACACAAAGTATAAGCACCTGCACAATGCTAATCTGTCCTGAAAATGTGTCATACAGAATCTCTGAAGAAATTCAAAGTTCCAGTTAACTTTTTGGAATCAAATTGTAGATGGAATGTTTAGGATGGTATTGATAACCTTACATGTGTGCATCAGGAACACACTGAACTCCTGGATAAGTGAAGGAAAGAATGCATAAACCACCCACCCATGAGACACCTTTTACCAAATTTACAGAAGAGTGTGATATTGGCATCATTAGCATAGAATTGACCAAACTATGATGAAAAGCAAGGGTACACAAAAGGCTGGAGAAACTCAGCGGGTGCAGCAGCAGCTAAGGAACGAAGGAGATAGGCGACGTTTCGGGTCAAAACCCTTCTTCAGACGCTTCGCTTATCTCCTTCGCTCCTTAGATGCTGCTGCACCCGCTGAGTTTCTCCAGCCTTTTGTGTACCCTCTATTCTCCAGCATCTGCAGTTCCTTCTTTAACAACATGATGAAAAGCAAGCCTTCTTCAATCTCTCTAACCAACAGCACATTTACCAACCCCCTTTCCCCCACAAGAATAGTACAATTCATATTTGAATTGTTTTGAGCAATAAATCTGAGAGAAAATATTCTCGTCTATAAATCACGTTAATTACCAAATCCTACATGTTGTAAAGGTTATGACCTGATAAATTGACTTTCCATACAAGGGTGTATATAGTATAGTCAACCTATTTTAAGAAGACAAAAGTAATTTAGACTAACACCGTAAACAATAGGTTTTCACTTAAGCCTTACGGAAAATCATGTCCATCCTGTCAGTGTAAACAACGCAAAAATGTAAACATTTCCATGCTGGCTACTTGCTCATTTCGTGAACAAAGGTGCTTCCGTGACATTGCCTACACAAAAGGAGTTGAAAAATTAAAATGAGTTTGCTTTAACTGCGCTACCATGGGGTAACAGATCAGGACAAGAGATTATTATTTTTTTTTAATGTTGTCATGTCGAAAATAATTTAAAGCGAGAATGGGAACCTCGTGGGCGTGGGGTCAAAGTAGAGATCCTCAGATGCTAACTAGTTCAGTCTTGTTAATGGGACAAGGAACAATGTTTAAAAATTGAAACTGGGCTTGGGGTTAAAGATGCAGCTTGCGAGCCGCGCAAAATGTGGGCATCAGCGCCGCAATTATTGGAAAACTGGGCGTGAAATGGAGCGGGCGTTCACACCGACCTGGGTAACAACCCTACAACCGGCATCAAGCGGAGGGGACAGGTCTAAAATAAGTTAACGGCCAGGCCAGGCCAGGCCGCAATGAAACGGCGGCCACTTTCTCCCGGGCCCGGCCGCCTCCCAGAAGAAGGAAGAGCGGGCACTCTTGTAATTCGAGGTCGGGACAAGGGCCGCGGCTCGTCCACTGTCGCCATTTTACGCGCATTCGCCGGGCTTCTGGCCGAGCTGAAAGCGGCGCGATCCTCTCCCGCGTGTTTGCTCAGCTTCTCTCCGCGTTGAGGCCGAGTCCTGGCAGCCAGGCTGCAAACAGACCCCGAGGCCCAGGGCCAGGGCCGGGCCGGGCCTACCCACCAGCGCTGACGTCCGCGAACATCGAGCGTAAACAGAACCCGCACGGCCGGCAGCTGCGAACTACAGCTCGGATACTTGCGCCGTCACTTACGGTTGAAAGTCAAAGAGCACGGACCGCAGCCCCCGGCGTGCGGCTGACTTCGCCTCCGCGGCCCGACCGCCCGCCCAGAGCCGAGAGCCCGGAGCCCAGAGCCCGCTCGGAGCGCACTAACACCGCGGCGCTGCACAAGATGGCGGCGGCGCGGCCGCTTCCCGCCCAAAGACATTCAAACCGAGCGGATGTTTACGGTTCAAGCCGCCAGGGGAGGCGAGAGGGAGTGAGTGAGGGAAGAGCAGCAGAGGGGGAGTGAGGGAAGAGCAGCAGACGGGGAGTGAGTGAAGAGCAGCAGAGGGGGAGTGAGTGAGTGAAGAGCAGCAGAGGGGGAGGGAGTGAGGGAAGGGCAGCAGAGGGGGAGGGAGTGAGGGAAGAGCAGCAGAGGGGGAGGGAGTGAGGGAAGAGCAGCAGAGAGGGAGGGAGTGAGGGAAGAGCAGCAGAGGGGGAGGGAGTGAGTGAAGAGCAGCAGAGGGGGAGTGAGGGAAGAGCAGCAGAGAGGGAGGGAGTGAGGGAAGAGCAGCAGAGGGGGAGTGAGGGAAGAGCAGCAGAGAGGGAGGAGTGAGGGAAGAGCAGCAGAGGGGGAGTGAGTGAAGAGCAAACAGAGAGGGAGGGAAGTGGAGCAGAGAGGGAGGGAAGTGGAGCAGAGGGGGAGTGAGTGAAGAGCAGCAGAGGGGGAGGGAAGTGGAGCAGAGGGGGGTGATTGAATGAGTGGGTGAAGAGGAGAGGAAGGGGAGTGAGTGAAGAGGAGGAGCAGCAGAGGGGGAGGGAAGTGGAGCAGAGAGGGTGATTGAATGAGTGGGTGAAGAGGAGAGGAGGGGGAGTGAGTGAAGAGGAGCAGCAGAGGGGGAGGGAGTGAGCGAAGAGGACAGAGTGGGAGTGAGTGAAGAGGAGCAGCAGAGGGGGAGGGAGTGAGGGAAGAGGAGCAGAGTGGGAGTGAGTGAAGAGGAGCAGCAGAGGGGGAGGGAGTGAGTGAAGAGGAGCAGAGGGGGAGTGAAGTGAAGAGGAGCAGAGTAGGAGTGAGTGAAATGAAGTGGCGCAGAGGGGGAGTGAAGAGGAGCAGAGGGGGAGTGAAGTGAAGAGGAGCAGAGGGGAAGTGAAGTGGAGCAGAGGGGAAGTGAAGAGGAGCAGAGGGGGAGTGAAGTGAAGTGGGGCAGAGGGGGAGTGGAGCAGAGTAGGAGGGGAAGTAAAGAGGAGCAGAGGGGAAGTGAAGAGGAACAGAGGGGGAGTGAGTGAAGGGGAGCAGAGGGGGAGTGAAGTGAAGAGGAGCAGAGTGGGAGTGAGTGAAGAGGAGCAGAGGGGGAGTGAAGTGAAGAGGAGCAGAGGGGGAGTGAAGTGAAGAGGAGCAGAGGGGGAGTGAAGTGAAGAGGAGCAGAGGGGGAGTGAAGTGATGGGAGCAGAGGGGGAGTCAGGGAGGGAAGAGGATCAGAGAGGGAGTGAGGGAAGAGGAGCAGAGAGGGAATGAGTAGGTGAAGAGGAGATTCAGATTCAATCTTTATTGTCATTGTGCACTGTACGGTACAGGGACAACGAAATGCAGTTAGCATCTCACCCAGAAGTGCGAACATAGAATAATGGAACAGCAAAATATACATATATGTACGTACATATTGAGTGAATGAGAAGAGGGGGAGTGAGTGACTAAAGGAGCAGAGGGGGAGTGATTGAGCGAAGAGGGGGAATGAGTGCAGAGGGGAGTGAGGAAGAGGGGGAGTGAAGAGAGTTGGATAGAGCTCTAGGGGCTAGTGGAGTCAAGGGATATGGGGAGAAGGCAGGCATAGGTTATTGATAGCGGACGATCAGCCATGATCACAATGAATGGCGGTGCCAGGCCGAATGGCCTCCTCCTGCACCTATTTTCTATGAGCAGAGGGAGAGTGAGTAAAGAGCAGAGGGGGTGTGAGGCAGAGGAGCAGATGGCAAATGAGGGAGAGGGGGTGAGTGAGTGAGTGAGGGTGAGGGAGAGTGAGTGAGAAAGGGGGTCAAATATGGGACAAGGGCAGTCCCGTATGGGGAAAAGCAATTTAGCCGAATATATGGGATATCCCGGTTAAAACGGGGCAGTTGGCAACCCTAGTAGTCTGTCTTAACCAGGAAGCTCTAGTTTTCATTGCCGCTCCTGTCCACTTTGTGGCACTGTGTCTATATTTGAAATATTTCTTTTACTATCCTTTTTGTTTACCAATTTTTGATTTTAATAAAACCAAGCTGGATTCTTAAATGTCTAGTTACCTTTGTACCTTTTAACTATATTTAGTTTTGACTGTTCCATAACAATTTAAAACTGAATATTATTTTCCATATTTCCAAATGCAATTTCAGAGAAACGTGCCCCAGCTGTCCCACTAAATTTCACCACTTCAAGCTTGCCCATAAGGATCAGGACATGCACACGCACATGGAACAGTGTGCCTGTGCTACATAATTTGCAGGAAGTCACATGGATGCATTTGTCTTACTAAAAATAAGAGAACATGCATAAACCCGGGTTAGAGTCAAAACTGAACGACCCAACGTGAACACACTTTGCTTTCCACAGGAAAAAGATCAGTGCACATTTTCTTTGTATGATGCTCTGTCAACAGGCTATCTGCTGCATCATGAGTTTTGTGTCAACTAAAGTTTGATTTGTTAAGACATTTTGCTTGTTGCTCTTAACGTTCTTTGTCTGATTATTTGTCTTGTCAGAAATGCTTTGCGTTGCATGCCAGATTATCCCATACGCCACTGCACCAATTAATATACTATGACAACTGACTGAAATGTTTGCCGCCAAGCCATTGTTCATGCAAAGATGGACACAAAAAGCTGGAGTAACTCTGGATCAGACAGCATCTCTGGAGAAAAGGAACAGATGACGTCGCAGTGGGGTGAGAAGGAATGGGTGACGTTTCGGGTCGAGACCCAGACTTGTCAGGGAAAAGGGAAACGAAAGATAGGTGATGTGGAGAGAGAAAAAACAATGAATGAAAGATAGGCAAAAAAGTAACAATGATAAAGGAAGCAGGCCATTGGTAGCTGTTTGTTGGGTGAAATTGAGAAGCTGGTGCGACTTGGGTGGGGGAGGGATAGAGAGGGAATGCCGGGGTTAGAGAAATCAATATTCATACCCCTGGGCTCTTAGCCGCCCAAGCGAAATATGAAATGCTGTTCCTCAAATTTTCGTTTGGCCTCATTCTGACAATGGAGGTGGCCTAGGACAGAAAGGTCAGTGTAGGAATGGGAAGGGGAATTAATGCGTTTGGCAACCAGGAGATCAGATAGGTTCAGGTGGACTGAGCGAAGGTGTTCAGCAAAACAATCAACCAGTCTACATTTGGTCTGATGTATAATAATCCACACCTTGAACAATTGATACAGTAGATGAAGTTAGAGGAGGTGCTAGTGAGCTTCTGCCTAACCTGAAAGGACTCGGGGTCCCTGGACAGAGTCGAGGGATGAGGTATAGTGTCAGGTGTTGCATCAGGTAAGGCCCTCACACGTGTCTCCTTGGTACCCCGCAGCTCTGCTTTTGCTTCTCCCCCCCCCCCCCCCACTTCCCAGTCACAACAGGGAGCGAATCCTTAACTTTCACCTCATCAGCCATCGCATACAACACATAATCCTTTTTGCCATCCAACGGGATCCCACCTCGAGTCACAACTTCCCATCTCCACCCCTTTCCGCAGAGACAGTTCCATCTACAACTCCCTGGTTGACTCATCCCTGCCCATCCAAACCACCCCCTCCGGAGGTACAAAGGAACAAAGTAAACAGATAAAATGTAATCAGGGGACTAGTCAGTTTGGTTGGAGAACTAGGAAGGGGTGGGATGGAGCGAGAGGGAAAGCAAGGGTTACTTGAAGTTAGAGAAGTCAATATTCATACCGCTGGGGTGTAAGCTTTTCGTTGTCACTTTCTCCTAGCTAGCAATGATCTATTCTACATTTTCCTTGAGCTGCATCTCTTTTGATGTCTCGTTTTCAAACCTTCCTTATCTCTGTGTGTGTGTGTGTGTGTGTGTCTCCCACTCCCCTGAGTGACTATCAGTCTGAAGAACGGTCTCGACCCGAAACGACACCACCCAGTCCTGTGTTAAAGAAGGAACTGCAGATGCTGGAGAATCGAGGGTACACAAAAGGCTGGAGAAACTCAAAGAGATAGGCCCTTCTTCACCCATTCCTTCTCTCCAGAGACGTTGCCTGTCCCGCTGAGTTACTCCAGCATGTTTGTGTCTGCCTTCTGTTTGAACTGACATCTGCAGCTCCTCCCGACACTTTGCTCGTGTGATTCATTCTGCCTGAGGTCGTGAGGCTTGCAAGTTGGCTGAAGTGGGCTTTTTGCTGCGGGCTGCTCGCTTGTTTGGGCGGGAGGGCCGACGCTGACGTCGGCTCGGGGCGCTGGCCCCGTGTGTAGTCGGGCGGCTGCTGCTGCTGCTGCTGGTGCTGCCGCTGGCGCCGTCCGTGTGTAGTCGGGCTGCTGCTGCTGCTGCTGTTGGCGGCGGCGGAGTGGCGCCTCGCCGCCTTCAGCCGGACAGCCGCGGGTCGCCATGTTCGCCTGCGTCCGCTTCCTCCAGACCCAAGTGCACCACATCGTGCCCGTGTCTCAGATCAGGAATTTCCAGCCCGCCTCCAAGAGCGACTTCAACAAGAAGCAAGTGTACCGGTTGCTGTGCCCAGGCAGCGGCAGCGGCAGCGGGCCGGGAGAGCTGGAAGTAGGGGCCGCGGCCAAGGGGAGCCACAGCCACAGCCGCAAGGCCCAGATCCTGGCTCTGGGAGGTAGGTGGTCACTCGGGCCTCTCGCTGGCGGCGGCTCGGCAGCAGCAGCAGGTGCGAGGAAAAGCATTTGCAGACAACCCCCTCCCTCTCTCCCTCTCTCCACGACCGGCTGAAACAAACTCGTGGCAACACAACCCCCTCTCATTCCCCCTTCCACCCGTCTTTCTGTGGAGTAACAGCTGATGGTCGTCGTGGTTCCAGGCGGCCTCCTTCACTGCGCTTTCAACTTTCTGATCCCCCACCACAGCCATTTCAGTTTCAATTTTTGAAAATATACTTTCTATTTCTTTTCTGTCCAGCGTATAAAATAGATTGAACATATCTCATGTCTTCTTATCGAGTCCACACACAAGATTATAAGTGTGTTCAGCCAGAGCTGAGCACACATCTCGGCAAAGATACTGGAGCGGGGCTCGCTCTATAATCTTTGCTTCTCGGCCTCTGCATACAATGGTGTCTGTCTTGCACATCTTGTGCGTGCTGGTGGAAAGATTGGTGGAAACAGGGCCACGGATGCGACCTGATCACTCTTTCCTTGACCCCTCCTGTCTTGTCTGAAGAAGGGTCTCCACTTGCAGCGTCACCCATTCCTTCTCTCCAGAGATGCTGCCTGTCCCACTGAGTTGCTCCAGCATTTTGTGTCTTTCTTCGGTTTAAACCAGCATCTGCAGTTCCATCTTACACATCCTGTTTTCATACTCCCCATTCAAACTCCCAATGTATCCCTTCCCCAGAAGTTTTCATATAACCGCTCTTGATACGTGAATAGTTATTTACATTTCTAGACTTAAAATACAATTTTGTTTTGGGACATCCCCCCATAATATGAGTTTTTGGCATGTGTAAAGCTGTACTCCATAATTTTGCCCTTCAACATAATGATTTTTTCCAGATATTTCCAGTGTACGCCTATTCTATAAGCCTTTATTTTGTTGCAACCAGAAGCTGGCTGACATTGTATACAGACCTCCTTCCTTTTAACTCCCAACTTTGCAGCTTCTGGATTCGAGCTGACCCACTTTATTATCCACAGACTTGGCTGCGAAAGAGACAAGTGTACCATGGTCACTTTCTGTGTGGTTGTTTCCTGTCTGCACCTCAGACTCATACCTGGAGCAAAAAAAAATATTTTGCATTTTTCAAGGCCTTTTCTGCACTTGTCTCTACTCTGCAGCCTCCCACTGCAGTTGTCTAAAGAAATGTGTTTGATATTTTTCCAAATTCCTCATTTTTAGAAGTACAATGAGTCTTCATTTGCCATTGCAAGTCTCAGGTAATTTGAACAAAGTAATTTGAGGTGTTCACTGAGGCACCTGCTAGTGAATGTGTTCAAACCAAATATCATAATGTTATACTTCATGGGGTTGGAATTCAACACTGGATACATATAGTCTATAATTTTATAAATGAATTATGTTTGAAAGTACTAGCTGCATTTTTTTTCCCGAGTTGCAGCTTATGTGACAGGGTCTTGTGGATCAAATACTGCAAAATAATTAATTTCTATTTTATTTTTAGACAGCAGCCAAGAACTGGAAAAAATTTTGAAACTGAAAAAGTGCAAAATGCCTAAAGTAATTGATAGTTTCATTGAACTGTCCGAATCAGAAGATGGTGAAAGTGTTGAAGATGAACCACATCAATTCAACAACATTCAGGTATATTTTTGAATATATTGAATATATATTGTATATATTTTTTTACCTTTTTTACCTTGGAAACAAAATATTACACTGCTATTTCCTTCTATTTTCTCCTTTCTGAAGGGGGCTACTTAACATTGGGGTTCTGTCTCACATTTGTTCGTATCACTGCAGAATTTTATTCAACCTGCTAGGTTTCTGATCATGATTGAAGTTATTCCCCTCTGAGCGGCGTGCGTACGCTGTGCCTATTTGGAGCTGATTTCAGACTGGTTCCTTTTATGTACAATAGTTTTCTTAGCTTTGCTTGTTTGAGACCATATAGATATTTCAAGTTACAATGTAAAATTAGGGTGGTAGTGGCAATGAGCTTGATTCAACCAACACAGGCATGATGCAAAAATAGGACATGCCTGCTGTTGCCCTGTGATAGCAGAGGTTTAGGTGAACTTGCCTGGTGACCACTGGAATAGTTGAGAGGAGATTACAATGAATGGAATTAGAATCTGGAGCTAAAAAAAAGACTAATGGTGGAACTCAACAATTGAGCAACATCTGTGGAGGCAAAGGGATGGCCTAAATTTGGGGCCACGACCCTGAATCGGGACTGAGAGTGTTGGGGGAAGATAGCCAGTATATAGAAATGAAAGAGAGAGCTGCCACAGGTTAGTAGGTGACAGGTTGAACCAGATGATGGAGAGGGTGATGGGCAAGTAGAGCCAGGAGGGGGTGGCGGAATATTGAGTTAGGCTGGCAGGTAATAAATAGGTGGATGATTGAGGGAAAAAAAATCCCAGATGAAGTCTGGGTGGAAATTAGAAAATTCAATATTCATGCCATTGAGCTGCACACTACTTTGTGTGGAACATGAGGTGCTGTTGTGCTTTGTACCTAATCTCTTTGTGGCAGTGATTAAGGTGAAGGACTGACAGGTGAGTATGGAAATAGGAAGGCGAGTTGAAATGACATGCAACCAGAAGCTCAATATCAATGTTGCATTGCGGATAGATTGCAGTCTGCTCGGCTGATTGCATCCTGTGCTCCTCTAGGTTGGTGAGAATTTTGGGTAACCTCTCTCCTTGTATTCCTCTCGTATTCCCAACGGTCCATGCACAATTTCTGTTCGCCTTTTCCATACCTTCTCCGCTCATTGCGTAGCCTCTGGTGCCACCTTTTGCTTACCAACCTCTGTCTATATTTCAGCTATCTTCCCCCATACACCGTTTTCTAATGCATGGTCCAGACCAGAAATATCGACAATCCCTTTGCCTCCAGATAGCTTGCTTGAACCACAGTTCTTCCAGTAGAGCACAGGAGGATGAGGGGTGATCTTATAGAAGGTAGAGAAAAATGCTGGAGAAACTCAGCGGGTGAGACAGCGTATATGGAGCGAAGGAAACGGGCAACGTTTCGGGTCGAGATCCTTCTTCAGTCTGATAACAACATAACAAGACCCTTCATCAGTCTGAAGAAGGGTCTCGACCCGAAACGGTGCCTGTTTCCTTTGCTCCATAGATGCTGCCTCACCCGCTGAGTTTCTCCAGCATTTTTGTCTACCTTTGATTTTCCAGCATCTGCAGTTCCTTCTTAAACAACGGCGATCTTATAGAAGTGTATAAAATCAAGAGAGGAATAGACGCAGAGTCTCTTGCCCAGAGTAGGTGAATCGTGGACGGGATTTAAAGTGAAGGGGAAAAGAGGGCGGGATTTAAAGTGAAGGGGAAAAGAATTAATAAAAATTAAATTATTAGTAAAGAATTCATTTCTATACTGAGTTTGGAAGATGGAACACTGATGAAGCAGCTTTAGAAGCTGCCTTAAACTCCTGCAGCAATGATGGAGGTAATTGGCCTCCAAATATTACTAAAATAATTTCTATTTGTACTAAATGTAAGCACAGCCTACGTTTTGAACTCTTCCTATTAACTTAATTTTCAATTGGGGGGCCTTGTTGCAATGATTGATCAAAAGAATGCCATTCTGTCAAACACCCCTGACTTTCCTTCTATTTTTGTTCAAATTTATTTGAAGAGTGTAAAGTGGTTCAGAGTTGAGCTGTTGATTGAACCATGACATGGTTTTGGAGAGTAGGTTACTGATGAATATGTGCTACAATTATGTACTATTGTTTATATCTTGTTAGTTAGTTTTAGGTCTATGGATTTTCATCAAAATCTGACCTCATGGTGCTTTCTGTTAGTTCAGATTTACAATGTTTGCAGTATTTTACTTTTGCTTCACTTTGTTATGATTTGGGGTAAACTGATGGACTAGTAATTCGTCAGACTAAATTTAATCTGCATTTTGTGTAAACACTATGTAATGTTAATTTGCAAAAGACTGGATAAATGGATTTGAAACTAGCTAAGAGAAGGAATGGTGTACAGTTATGGGCCTGTCCCATTTAGGCGACTCTTGGGACTAGTTTTAATGGAATTCACCCATGATACCTAGCAACAACCTACAACAGCATCTACGACAACACCTATGACAGCCTACGACAGCAAAAATGGTCGCCACTGTTGCCAATTTTTTTCAACATGTTGAAAATTTTGCGGCAGTTGCCTGTAATCGCCTGTATTCAACCAATTGCTTGTTTTGTTATATTGTGATTGACTTAAAGTTGGTTATAGAGAGGATACTTTGAAAGTTTGTAGATACGTATGTCAACTTGGTAAATAAGCACATAGAAAGGCGAATGCCATGGGCAGAAGCATGACAGATATCATTTGTCATGGATATGTGGGGACAGGGGTGGTTTGTTACATGTTGATGCACTATAATCTTAAATTGCTTTGAGGGAGGCAAACACATTGCAGATTTGGGATTGCCTGCGTTTTTGACATCTTTTTGATCAGCGGTTTGGTGATGAAAGCCCTTGTCAGCAAGATGAAATAATTGTTTTTAGTTTTTTAGTTTAGTTTAGAGATACAGCACGGAAACGGACCCTTCGGTCCACCAAGTTTGCACCGACCAGCGATCCCCGTACATTAACACTATCCTACGCATGCTAGGAGCAATTTACATTGTACCAAGCCAAATAACCTACAAAAACCTGGACGTCTTTGGAATGTGGGAGGAAGCCGAAGATCGCGGAGAAAACTCACATGGTCACGGAGTGAGCGTACAAACTCCGTACAGACATCACCTGAGGTCAGGAGCGAACCTGGGTCTCTGACGGTGTAAGGCGGAAACTCTACCGCTGCGCCACCGTATCGCCCTGGTTGTTGACCTTGCGAAGCAAGGGGTGATCACAAACCTGTCCTCATTGATGGAGTTCTTGTAGAGATGGTCGACAGCTTCGGATTTCTGGACATCCCTATCACCAACGACGTAACAAAGACCTTTTGCGTGGATGCAGCGATCAGGAGAGCTCACCGGTGTATGTACTTTGGCATGTGAGGAGATTCATCTTGTCCATGAGTATTCTCGAACTTCTACAGCTGCGCCATGAAAGGTTTCTGATGGGATGCATCTCAGTCTGGTGTTGCAGCTACTCTGCTCTTAGCTGGCTAAATGTGCAGAGAGAGACACGGCACAGTCCATTACAGGCTCATTGCTTCATTCCATCCAGTCCATATCCACAGTGTTTGCATCAGAAAGGCTGTAAGTATTGTCAACGATGCCTGACACCCTGCCATTCCCTTCCCTTTTTTTCAATGAGAAGATATAGGAGCTTGACAGCTCGGATGTCCAGGCTTACGTACAGCGTCTTCCCCATTGGTCTCGGACTCCAGAAACGACAACCTCTTTCACAACAATCTCATTTTGGTGATGCTGCCACTTAGTCTCAACTCTACCTCATTCGGTTATTCTGTTACTGTTCTGTAATATTTTTTTCACACAACTTTGAATCGCACTATAATCACACTTTTCTGCTATTTTGCACTGGTCATTGTTTTATCATTAATGTACGTACAGTAATCCCTCGTTATAACATACCATGGGAGGGCGGGGGGGGGGGGTGGAGGGGGAAATGGTGTCCGTTATTGCCGATTGTCCGCTTTCACCAAGTAAAAGTTCCCCCCCCCCCCCCCCCTTGACGTCACTGCCCTCTCAAATTCCCGGAGCCCCATCACTGAGAGCCCAGTGGGACCTCCCTCACCACACCTTATGCAGAGACCTGACCACATTGACCAGCATAGCTAGAGAATCCCAAGATTTGGAGATTGGGTGCAAAATGGGAGGTCTGAGGCATTGGGATGTTGGGATGAAGAAACCCTGTCCAGCTCTAATCGAGATTCCCATGACCAACTGCTTCCCCAGAGTTCCGGTTGAAAGGATATCAACCTTAAATGTTAACTGCATTTCCTCTTCCAAAGACATAACCTGCTGAACTAAAGTATTTTTGTTACTGCAAGCTAAAAACACTAAAGGCTGATTGTAACATTGTTTAATAGAGTTGTGCCATCAGTGATTGCTTGTCACTTTCAATGCCTTGTCAGTTTCAGTGACCTCTGTGTAACTAGCAGACCATGTATTTAAAGACACGGTTCGCTTTAACCAAAATCTGTTGTAAAGAGGACCGTGAGTTGTTTACACCATGAGGTTCATGTGAACAGGGATTTTCATTGCACCTTGGTTTACACGATAGTAAACTATCTGAAACTGAGTGTAATCTGAAATACTAGAAACACTCGGGTCATAGAGCCCCTGTGGAGAATCAAGCAAAAGTAATGGACAATGACTTCGCAACAAAATGAGAAATATTGGGTTTTCATCAGTGAATGCTACTGCATTTGAGTGCCCTGAATGATCTAGTTAAGCACTTTGCACGTTTGTATACAGATGAAGTTGTTGCAGATGACATCACTAGTAAAGTCGTAAAGTTCTAGCATGTGAAGAGATCAACAATATTGAGTGGCCTACTCTCACATTCTGAACGTGCATCAATCAATGACCAGAAGTACTCTCACTAAAATTTATCACTTCATTGAACTGAACATTCTGGTGGAAAAGTATGACAATTAATGAAACACTGAATGTAGATCATGGATTGCTAATATTTATTAACTGGAAAGTGGGGTTTGTGAGCTTGGTCTTTAATGATGAAGCAAGTGATGGGTTATTATTCAATTTAAAGATGTAGCATGCATAAAGAAAACATGCCCTCCGCTCTCCTACAAACCCTCAACTCTCCTCAGCTAGCTACAAATAAAGGAATCCACAAAGTCAATGGAGTCCACGTGCATCTATATTACTAAAATTCTTTGTTTGTGCCGGCAATGTGTCGCTCTGCTCTGCTTTTTCCTATCCTCTTCCAAACGCTACGCCACAGCCTTCCCATTTTCACATATTCTATTCACATTTTTCCCGTCGAAGCGATAAACCTCTTCCTGTCGCATTCCGAACTAATCGTTCAGTTATCTCTATTCAATATCTCTTCTCTTAGAATGAGAGACTACCTGTTCCTGGCATTTTAATGATCTACTAGAGCAAGTGGGACCTGTTTCGGCACTTATAGATTTCCAAAGTTATTCATGATTTAAAGTTTTAAAAAAAAGCCGAAACCGCTTTCTCAGAGAGCGTCCAGTGATGATGTCACAATGCCTCCCACAGTGCACCAATCACAATGGGCAATCAAACAATGGGCCCCCCCCCCCCTGCCCGCCCCCCTCCCATCCCTCTCTAACCCCCCCATGGGGGCATCTCCCCCATCCGACTCTAACCCCCCCCCCCCCATCCCTCTCTAGACCCCCTCCCTCCCCCTACCACTTCCCTAACCCCCCCATCCCTCTCTAACCCCCCCTCCCTAACCCCCCCCCCCATCCCTCTTTCTAACCCCCCCCCCCATCCCCTCCCCCCCCCCCCTTAACCCCCCCCCCTCTGAACCCCCCTTCCCCTCTAAACCCCCCATCCCTCTCTACCCCCATCACTCTAACCCCCCCCCCACCTCTCTAACCCCCCCATCCCTCTCACCCCATACCTTCCCCCCCCCCATCCCTCTCAACCCCCCCCCCATCCCTTCTAACCCCTTTCCCATCCCTCTCTAAGACCCCCCCCATCCCCTCTCTAACCCCCCTCATCCCCCCCATCATCTAACCCCCCCATCCCTCTCTAAACCCCCCATCCCGCTCTAACCCCCCCATCCATCATCTCTACCCCCCCATCCTCCCATCCCTCTCTAACCCCCCCATCCCCTCTCTAACCCCCATCCCTCTCTATCCCTCTCTAACCCCCCCATCCCTCTCTAACCCCCCCATCCCTCTCTACCCCCCCCTCCCTCTCTACCCCCCCATCCTCTCACCCCCCCCCTTTCCCCCCCATCCCTCTCTAACCCCCCCATCCCTCTTACCCCCCCATCTCTCTACCCCCCAATCAACTTCAAACCCCCCCATCCCTCTCTCCACCCCCCCTCCCTCTCTACCCCCCACCCTCTTAACCCCCCCCTCCCCCTCTCTTACCCCCATCCCTCTCTACCCCACCCCCCTCTAACCCCATCCCTCTCTAACCCCCCCCTCCTAACCCCCATCTCTTAACCCCCCATCCCTCTCTAACCCCCCTCCCCTCTCTAACCCCCCACATCCCTCTCTAACCCCCCCCCCCATTCCCCCTCTACTAAACCCCCCATCCCTCTATTACTAAAACCCCCCGGGTCCCATCCCTCTTCAACCCCCCTCATCCCTTCTCAAACCCCCCATAAGTTCCCACTCTACCCCCCCCCCCCCCCCCCCCCCCCCCCCCCCCCCCCCCCCCCCCCCCCCCATCCCTATCTAACCCCCCCCCCCCCTTCCCTCCCTCTCCCCCCCCCATTCCCCTCTCTAACCCTCCCCCCCCCCTCCTCTCTAACCCCCCCCCCCCATCCCTCTCTCCCCCCCATCCCTTCTACCCCCCCCCCCCCATCCCTCTCTACCCCCTCCCTCCTAGGGGTGCTGAGTATTGGGACTAAGGGTGAGTCGAGGAATATTGCGTTCGGGGCCAACCTTCCCCTGTGAACACCGCACCCTCCCCGCTTTGGGGGGCAGCCGACACCAGGTCCCACTTGCTCTAGTCGATCCTTATTTTTTTTTTTTTTTTTTGTAAAAATGGCAGGAACAGGTAGTCTTTTAAGAGGGTATTGAATAGAGATAATGAACGCTTCTCGTTAGGTGCGCGTCATATAGTAACTGTGGTGTTCTCCTTTAAAACGTTGGATGGACATAATATGGTCTCGGGGTTCTGCCACCCTTTCTTTGTATATTTTCTGCTTCACATTTTATTGGTCCTTGCTTTGCTTCATTATTAATATCTTTACTAGACTAAGGGGGACCCGTTGGGGTTCCCGTCCCCCTCCACCGCCCGCTGTTGGGAAGGGTGGGGGCGGCCATCGGCCACGGACACAGAACACCTACCTTGCTGTTAATTATTATAATAATTCGCTCCTTTTGCCCCACCCCCGCCCTTCCACTCACTCAAACCCCCCAACTGCGCAGGCGGCTAGAGGGGGGGAAGGAGGGGGTAGAGATTGAGGGGGGGGTGCAGCGTCACGAGGGTGAAAAGCAGCGGAGGCAGCCGATTGTGGCTTCCCCCCGCCTGGGTAAGCACACCCACCAGCGTGACCAGGTACGATCGGGCGGGGGAGAGGGAAAGGCGGTCGTCCCCTGTGCGGCCGCCACGGCCACTTTCTCCACACTGCGCTTGCCCATGCCCTCATGCGAATTAACGACCCCGCCGCCATGTTCAAGCACTTGGAGGAGTCAGCGGAGTGCGCCGCACACTTGATCGCGTGTTCACGGCTTAATTCGGAGCGGGGGGGGGGGGGGGGGGGAGGGGGAGGTCGGCTGGGCCACGTAACTCGCAGCTGTGGGATGAGTGCTGCGCCTTGAAACAGCCGCTGGCTGGAGGAGCATAGGCATGTGACGTCAATCCAGCCCGCTTTCAGCACGTTAGATTTTAAAAATATTTCAGATTGGTGAACAATTATAGTAAAAAAACTCAGGCAATAAGGAATCACCTTTTACAGCATTAGGGATTTTTGAAAATAATGAGGTAAATCTCTACCGGAATATGTACCAAAATTATGTTACGCGTTGGGTTTTCGAGGAGATGTGCATCAAGAAACCGTTCAAGCAACAAACATCCACGCCAGTACAACATCCAAAGATCAGAGTTTTATATTATACCAGACCAATGCGTCGCCATTATTCTTGAAATTACCCTTACTTGGTCCTAAATGCTGTTTTCCCTAATATAACATTTGTTTTGTTTATTTGTGCTCTTCCAGCTTTATAAACACTCACTTTATTAGGTCTTATTTATACTGTTAGGGCATTATAGCACCAAAATAAGTCTTCAATGCACTGTGCTAACCATCAATGTCCATTTTAGAGTACATCAACATTAATCTCACTTTTAATTCTTTGCTATGTTTTGTTTTCGTGTTCTTCATCTCTCCTCAAGTATTGTGTTAGTCTTTTGCCTTTTCCTTTGTTTGCTTCTTGTGTTAGCGGCTCGTGTTTTTTATTTATCTTGTTTTTTGGTAGGTAGGGCGGTGAAAATAACGTACTTGTCCCGACAGAGCATCAGCCAGTATCATTGGGTTAACTTTTTCAATATCTTCCAATGATAATTATTGCTTCTCCATTAACAGATTTTCCATGAGTAAAACGCACCCATTTTGTGAACCGTTCACATGGTCAGGACAGCAATCCAGGGAAAGGCCAATTGAGGTTGCATTTCAGCCAAGATCTTTTGGCACAATTCAGATTTTCAAATTTTCCTGTGGATGGTTTTTGATTCATTGATCCTCTTGCCCTGGGCTGGCACTAGTATTGTTGTGCAGTTGTACAGAGCCCTAGTGCTACCCCACTCTGGAGTATTGTGTGCGTTTTGGTCCCTTCATTTGGGAAGGCATTCTTGCCTATTGAGGGAGTGCGTGTAGGTTTATAAGGTTAATTCCATGAAGGCCGGACTTTCATCTTCTGCGCGCATGGCGTAGCTGGGCTTGTCACTCTAGGTTTAGAAGGATGAGAGGGGATCTATTGCCACCTCTACGCTTGTTAAGGGCTTGGACCGCTAGAGACAGGAAACATGTTCCATGTTGGGGGGTCCAGAACCAGAGTTTAGAATCCGGAGTAAGCCATTAGAACGTAGACGAGGAAACACTTTTTCTCACGCGAGTGGTGCGTTGAGGCATTCTCTGCCTCAGAGGGCTGTGGAGGCGTTGTCTGGAGCTTTCAAGAGAGTAGATAGGGCTCTTAAAAATAGCGGAGTCAGGGGATGTGGGGAGAAGGCGGGAAGGGGTACTGATCAATTGAATGGCGGTGCTGGCTTGAGAGGCCAGCTGGCCTAAACCTGAATCTCTTGTCTTTTGTCTATTTGCTGTGCTCGGCTTGGGGCCATAGCAGTCTGGCTGCCACGGTGGCATGGAGCCCCCTTAGATGGTCCTATAGACTACCTCTATGGCTTTTCTGTCTCTTTTGATTTGGATGGCTGCATGATTTCCCAAACGTATCCTAGATCTTTTGGACGAAATGAGAAAAAAACAAACTATACAAATGCTAAAAATTAGACAATCCATTAAAAGACATAAAATAATACTGTATGATAATCTCTCTTTGTATATTCAATTACTCATTAAATTTCAAATCATTGAATGATTGAGTCATACAGCATGGAAACAGCCCTTTGAGCCCAACCTGCCCACACCGACAACATGCCCACCAACACTAGTCTTACTACCTGTGTTTGGCCCCTACCCCTATAAAACAGTCCATAATGTAACTGTCAAATGTTTCTTAAATGTTGTGTTGTTACTGCTTCAACTACCTCTTGGCAGCTCATTCCATCACCACCTTTTGTGGGTTCCTAGTCAATATTGCTCCTTCCTTACACTATGTCCTCTGGTTCTCAATTTCCATCCTTCTGGGCAAGAGACTCTGTGCATCTACCAGATCTAGTCTCTCATGATTGTGTACACTCTGTAAGATTCACCTTCATTTTCCTATGCTCCACGGAATAGAGTCTACCAGCCTGCTACACCCTCTTATATTGGTCAGACCATCATGGCCTCGTAATTCTTCTATGCACCCTTTCACACTTAGAAACCATCTTTCTATGACATTGTGCCCGAAATGGAACATATCTAATTACAGCCGCACCAATGTCTTATTTAACATGCAGCTGGCGCTCGACTTCTATATCAATACTCTGCCTGATGGAGGGGCCCACTGTGCCCAACAGCCTTTTTGCCGATCTATCTACCTGTACTGCCTCTGCTCTTCAATAATCCCCCGCGGCCCGGGGACCATCACTGTGTCGGTGCTGCCCATGTTGGTTTTGAGAAAAAACCCACGCAGGTCACGGGGTACAAACTCGTTCAGACGCGGCTGTAGTCGGGATCGAACCTGGGGTCCCGGACGCTGCATTTTGCTGTAGGCAACTAATCTTCTGCTGCGCCACCGTGATGTTTCATCCTGTTTCTAGGTAATATCTGCCTGCCCCTCCTTCTTCTTTAGTTCTTTGTGCTTGCTGTTTTGAATACACATCATACAAAGGATGTTTGTTTATGCCCCGTCCTCTCTCAGACAAATGGGCTCTATTTTATTTATTGATTTCGACCTTTCTGTTTTTCCCGGTCCTTAATAAACTTTTATCTTCCCCTTGCTTTCATGCTTGCAATGGTGTTTTAATTTGGGTCCATTCTTAATGCTACCATGTACACCTTGGGTCCCTACCTGGCTGTGCATAAAAATTAAAAGTAAGGATTGGGGCTAATATATGGTTTGGATTCAATGGCTTAAAACGAAGGAACAACAATAGGCATAAATTTGGTCCTTTTTTGCTTGGTAGTTTAGGGTGCCAAGGCAGATGTGTTAGTCTTAGGTGTTCATCCTGCCTAACAACACCATTTGATTGAGGGAAAAAAAGACACAAACCACTGGAGTACACTAGCGGGTCAGGCAGCATTATGGTAACTATCGTGATGATGTTTAGTATCCACGTAAATACTGACGGGCGGCATGGTGGCACAGGTGCCTTACAGAGCTTGCCGAGCAGCGAAGGGGTTTCAACCCGACTACGGGGGTTGTCTGTACGGTGTTTGTATGGTCTCCCCCGTGACTCTGGGTTTCATTTTTTCAACTGTGTTAGATTCTTCGGTTTCCTTCCGCACTCCAAGACATACAGGTTTGTAGGTTAATTAGCTTGGGTTTGTATACTTGGTATAAAGTGGTAAATTGTCCTAGTATGTGTAGGACAGTGTGGTGAATGTGCGGGGTTCGGCACTAAACTAAACTTTTCTTGCCAAGGCTTGTCCCATCCATTGTTTTTTCCAGGTTTTCACCTTTCCACGAATCACTCTGAAGACGGGTCCTAATTGATTTGCACTATCCGGTTCTTCTCAGCAGATGCTGCCAAACCCGTGTTTGCTCCAGCACTTTTGTCTTTATGTTTGTAATCCCGCATCGCAATTTCTTGTGTTCTCTCTTTGGATGATTGACTTTGGCACATCCACGTGATATACTGATACAAAGTAGATGAGGATATATGAAGGTAAGAAAACGCTGAGAGGCTGCCCGGGAATCTCGCCAGGAAAAATTGATTGGGTGTGGACATCGCAGCCTATAAAATGGGAAAAATGTTCTAACTATCCTTTTGGTTACCTAAAACAAAACAGTCAATATGAGAGGATTGAACTTGGTGTTCCAAAACCTTGGGGGTTTCCTGCCCTCCCACTCACTGAAAAGCTAAGTGTAGCTACCAGCAAGCCCAGTAAGAAGGTAATGGTATGGTGGTCTTCTTCCTTATACTTTTCGATTGGTTGCACTAAAGTTGTGCCAATGTAGGGCGATTTGTACTTTTAATTTTGCCCCATCATACAGTAAGTCTGTGTATCCTTAAGGATTGAGAAGGCTAATATAATGATACCAACAGTCAGAAATTCCCTTATGGTGATGTTGGTAGCAGTTGTAGAGTCCATGCAATGTTGTGGAAACACGGCATTATTTGCTTTTTAGTGTTTTTGTGTGGGTACTTTAACATGTTGTCGAGCCACCATGACATATATTTACAAGTGCAATGTGAATAAAAAGCTAAAGTTTCTTTTATTTTCATTCATTCACAGGATGTGGACATTGCTGGCAAGGTCAGCATTTATTGTCCATGCCTATTTGCCCCTTAAACTGAGTGGTTTCAGAGGGCAATTTGAGTCAACCACATTGGTGGGTCTGGAGTCACATGTAGGACATAGGTAAGGATGGACATTGGTGAATCAGCTTAGTTTGTATAATTGTTCTATAGCTTTGTTTCAACAGTTATTGATACTAGCATTACGTGCACAATTTATTTATGTTATGTTAATTTAGATTCTATATTCACTTACTGGAACTTACTGGAACTTAACTCTGGAGTCTGAATCTGTGGTTCTCGCCTCATGATATTAGTCGAGTAACTTAACCTACTATGCTACCTTTACTTACTTACAGTGCCCTCCATAATGTTTGGGACAAAGACCCATTTATTTTATTTGCCTCTGTACTCAACAATTTGAGATTTATAATAGAAAAAAAATCACATGTGGTTAAAGTGCACATTGTCAGATTTTATTAAAGGGTATTTTTATACATATTGGTTTCACCATGTAGAAATTACAGCAGTGTTTATACATTGTCCCCCCCCCCCCACCCATTTCAGGTCACCATAGTGTTTGGGACACATTGCTTCACAAGTGTTTTGTAATTGCTCAAGTGCGTTTAAATGCCTCCTTAATGCAGGTATGAGAGAGCTCTCAGCACCTAGTCTTTCTTCCAGTCTTTCCATCACCATTGGAAACTTGTATTGCTGTTTATCAAACATGAGGGACCAGATTTGTGCTGATGAAAGTCAATATGCTTTATGCGCTGACAGAGAAACAAGAATAAAACAGTTAGAGACATCAGCTCTAAACCTTAGAAATTACCAAAATCAACTGTCTGGAACAAATAATTAAGAAGAAAGAGAGCACTGATGAGCTTATTAATCGCAAAGGGACTGGCAGGCCAAGGAACACCTCCATAGCTGATGACAGAAGAATTATCTCTATAATAAAGAAAAATCCCCAAACCGGTGTGTATTTGTCATTGGGGGGGGGGGACCTCTGAGGCTGCAGAAGACTTCATGAACAGAAATACAGAAGCTACACTGCAAGATGCAAACTGCTGGTTAGCCACAGAAATAGGATGGCCAGGTTACAGTTTGCCAATAAGTGCTTAAAAGAGCAACCACCGTTCTGGAAAAAAGGTCTTGTCGACAGATGAAGATTAACTTATATCAGAGTGATGGCAAGAACAAAGTATGCAGGAGGGAAGACCAAAGCATACCACCTCATCTGTGAAACACGGTGGTGGGAGTGTTATGGCATGGGCATGTATGGCTGCTGAAGGTACTGGCTCACTTATCTTCATTGATGATACAACTGCTGATGGTAGTAGCATAATGAATTCTAAAGTGTATAGACACATCCTATCTGCTCAAGTTCAAACAAATGCCTCAAAACTCATTGGCCGGCGGTTCATTCTACAGCAAGACAATGGTCCCAAACATACTGCTAAAGCAACAAAGGAGTTTTTCAAAGCTAAAAAATGGCCAAGTCAATCACCTGATCTGAACCCAAGTGTGCATGCCTTTTATATACTGAAGAGAAAACTGAAGGGGACTAGCCCCCAAAACAAGCGTACGCTAAAGATAGCTGCAATACAGGCCTGGCAGAGCATCTCCAGCAGCTGGTGATGTCCATAAATCGCAGACTTCAAGCAGTCATTGCATGCAAAGGATAGGCAACAAAATACTAAACAAGACTACTTTCATTTACATGACATTGCTGTGTCCCAAACATTATGGCGCCTTGAAATAGGGGAAGTATGTATAAACACAGCTGTAATTTCTACATGGTGAAACCAAAATGTATAAAAATGTCCTTTATTAAAATCTGACAATGTGCACTTTAATCGCATTTGATTGTTTCTATTACAAACCTCAAATTGTGGAGTACAGAGGCAAATAAATAAATGATGGGTCTTTGTCTAAAACATTATGGAGGGCATTGTATTTTTTAACTGAATTAGAAGGAGATTCTATTTCTGGATAAATTTGTCTTCAAGCCAGTTTATTTTGACTTTACTTCCATTGACTCCTTGAAGCAATGGGATACATTTGGGATCATTTGTTGGTGTAGAAGGAAGGTGCATTACTATTTTCTAATCTTGTTTTTGATAGTTTATTCATTTATTTTTCATGAAATTTGCCTTGCTGAGCCTAAACATCCTGCAAGTAATTTCCATTTTCAAAAGGATTAAATATTTTTTTTTAATCCATTGCTGATTACATTGAAAAGTGTTGAAATGCATCCTATTTTCAAACTATTTCATACTTTTCATGCTTCAATGATTCCTAAAGAAATAACTAAACAACAAAGTAAGATAGACGGTACTCTTAATTTTACAATAAACTTAATATATTTTATCTAGACTGAATATTTGTATTTTAGTAAAACCAAAGATCAATTCTGAATTATTCAAATCTGGAATCTTTAATGTGTGACATATCATAACAAGTTATGAATTGAATCACTGAAATGGGAAGGTCTCGGGATTATTATATTTGTGAGAAAAAAAATTGTTAGCCCCCTTTAGGGTGGTTAAATATATTTATCCTCTTACCAGATGAGTATACTATAAATCATATCAAAGCCGAAATGAGTGTTTTTCTATTTCATTAACTTTACAATACATTGTGTAGCCAATGCAATTGAAATAAATGCTTTGGTTAGTTTGTATATTAATGTTGTTGATGCCATTTCATTGTGTATCATTGATCAGAATAGCTCCAGTAGACGAATTACCTCAAATTGTTTAAGGCTAGTGAGCAAGAGTTGATGTTTTGTCCACTGCTAGTATATCAATTATTCCCTAAATTGATATCAAACTGAAAACACAAATAAGGAAAAACTAAGGATGAAATGATGCTGATTTTCATTCTTGCACCACCCACCATATGATAGACCCCTGACTAGTCATACGCCACAGAAACAGGACCTTCCGCTCAACAAGATCATGCCAACCAAGATACACCATCTAAACTATTCCGATTTAATCACAACTAGCCCATATCCATGTTGGGTCATGTGATAGGACCAGAATTAGGGCAATCGGCCTATCAAGTCTACTCTGCCAATCAATCATGGCTGATCATCTCTCCCTCCTAACCCCATTCTCCTACCTTCTCCCCATAACATCTGACACCTCTACTAATAATGAATCTGTTTATCGCTGCCTTAAAAAATATCCATTGACTTAGCCTCCACAGCCTTCTGTTGTGATGAATTCCACAGATTTCTTCAACCTCTGACTAAAGAAATTCCTCCTCATCTCCTTCCTAAAAGAACGTCCTTTAATTCTGATGCTGTGACCTCTAGTCCTAGCCTCTCACTAGTGGAAACATCTTCTCCACATCCATTCTATTCAAGCCTTTCACTATTCTGTAGGTTTCAATGAGATCCCCCCTCATCCTAAACTCCAGTGAGTACACGTCCAGTACCATCAAACGCTCATCATATGTTAACCCACTCATTCCTGGGATCATTCTTGTGAATCTCATCTGGACCCTCTCCAGAGCCAGCACATCCTTCCTCTGATATGGCGCCAACAATTGCTTACAATACTCCAAATGCAGCCTGACCAGCACCTTATGGAGCCTCAGCATTACATCCCTGTTTTTGTATTCTGGCCCTCTTGAAATAGAGGCTAGCTTTGCGCTTGCCTTCTTTACTACCATTCGACTTGCAGATTAACTTTTTGGGAATCCTGCACCAGCACTCCCACAGTCCCTTTGCGCCTCCAATTCCTGGATTCTCTCCCCATTTAGAAAATAGTCTATGCATTTATTCCTAATACCAAAATGCATGACTCCACATTTTGCTACACTATATTCCATCTGCCACTTCTCTGCCCACTCTCCCAAACTGTTCAAGTTCTTCTGCAGAATCCTGGCGTTCTCTACGCTATCTGCCCCTCCACCTATCTTCGTATCATCTACAAACTTGGCCGTAAAGTGTTCAAGCCCCTCATCCAAATCATTGATATACAATGTGAAGAGTAGCGACCCTGACATCTCTGGCAGCCAAGCAGAAAAAGCCACCTTTGCCTTCTGCCATCCCGCCAACCTGCTGCCCATGTTAGTAGCTACCCTTTGATACCTCTCATCTTCCTTAGCAGCCTGCCGTGTGGCACCTTATCAAAGGCTTTCTGAAAATCTAGGTAAACTACATCCACTGACTCTTCTTTGTCTGTCCTGCTATTTACTTCTTCAAAGAATTCCAGCAGATTCGTCAGGCAAGATCTCCCCTTCACAAAACCATGCTGACTTCGGCCTATTTTATTGTGAACTTCTAAGTACTCTGTAACCTCATCCTTTATAATGGACTCTAAAACCTTACCAACTACTGAAATCAGACCAAACGTCCTATAGTTCTCGCTATTCTGTTATGCTCCCTTCTTGTCCAGCAGGGTAATTTTGCCAATTTTCCAATCATCTGGGACCATTCCTGACTCTAGTGATTCTTGAGATATCACTATCAATCCCTCCACAATCTCTACAGCCACCTCTTTTAGAACCCTAGGGTGCAGTCCATCTGGTCCAGGTGACTTATCCACCGTCAGCCCTTTCAGCTTCCCAATCACTTTCACCTTAGTAATAGCCATCCCACTAACTTCCACCCGCTGACTCTCTTGAATTTCAGGCATGTTGCTGGTGTCCTTCCACCGTGAAGACTGATGCAAAAAAGTTATTCAACTCCTCTGCCATTTATTTATGCTCCATTATCACTTCTCCTGCATCATTTTCCAGTCTTGCCTCTTTCTTACTCTTTAAATAACTGAAGAAACTCTTGCTATCCTCTTTTATATTATTAGCTAGTTTATTTCATCTTTACTCCTCGTGTTGACCTTTCCTTTGTACTTGTCCAAATGTCTACTAAATGTTGCTATTGCCCCTGCCTCAGCTACTTCCTCTGGAGGCTTGTTACATATACACATCACCATCCGTGTGAAAAGGTTGCCCCTCGTGTTCCTATTAAATGTTTTGCATCCCCTAAACCTATGGCCTTTAGTTCTTAATTACACTAACCTGTGAAGAAGAATTTGCAAGCAGCCTGTCAATGCACCATATGATTTTATGCACCTCTGTTAGAGAACCCCTCGGTCTCATGCACTCCAAGCAATAAAGTCCTAGTGTGCTCAACATCTGCCTAATGCTCAGGCCGTCGAGTCCTGGCAGCATAATCGTGAAACTTCTTGGCATCCTTTCAATCTTGATGGCATGTTTCGTATAGCAGGGTGACCAAAACTGAGCACAATGCTCCAAGCTTGGCCTTCCAACATCTTGTACACCTGTCATTTAATGTCCCACTTTCTATCCTCAATTCCCTGATTCTATGAAGCCCTAAGGAACAAAGTACTTGCACCAGGCAGCACAGTGGCGCAGCTGGTAAACCCGCTGACTCGCAGCACCAGAGACCCAGGTTCGATCCTAACCTTGGGTGCTGTACATGTGGAGTTTGCAGGTTTCCCCAGTGACTGTGTGGGTTTCCGCTGACTGTTCTATTTTCTTCCCATCATCCCAATGAAGTGGATTTGTAGGTAAATTGCCACGAGTGACTAAGGTGTGGATGTGAAAGTGGGATAATGTGGAACCAGTGATTCCATGTGAGTGTTTTCATGCTGTATCTGTAAACTACCCAGGGCCCTACTGTTTTCTGTTTTCTTGGTGGACTTACCAAAAACTAATACCTTGCCTTATCTGAAATAAACACCATTTGCCATTCCTCAGCCTGCCTACCCAGCTAATCAAGATCCTGCTATAATTCTTGATAACTATCCTGGCCACTCTCTCTTCTCCCCTCTCCCATCAGGCAAAAGGTTTAGAAGTGTGAAAACTCCTGCCTCCAGAGATCCAACTGTATCGGGCAACTGAATCATCCTACCACAACCAGAGAGCAGTGCTGAACTCCTATCTGCCTCATTGGTGACCCTTGGACTATCCTTGATTGGACTGAAACAACAGCACTATCTTCGCAGTCTGCGATACCACCTATGTTAGGGTCATCTGCTAACCTACCTTATGTAACTGCCTTATACATTCTCATCCAAATCATTGATATAGATGACAAACAGGAATGGGTCAAGCACTGGTCCTGAACCACACCACTAGTCACAGGCCTCCAGACAGAAAACAGCTTTCCACTACCACCCTCTGTTTCTTCCCAAGAAGCCAATTCAATATCCAGTTAGCTAGCTTTCCCTCGATCCTATGCGATCTAACCTTTCAGTCAGAAACAGGTGAGTTGATCATGGGGAGCAAGGATATGGCGGACCAATTGAATAACTACTTTAGTTCCGTCTTCACTAAGGAAGACATAAATAATCTGCCGGAAATAGCAGGGGACCGCGGGTCAAAGGAGGAATTGAGTGAAATCCAGGTTAGTCGGGAAGCGGTGTTGGGTAAATTGAATAGATTAAAGGCCGATAAATCCCCAGGGCCGGATAGGCTGCATCCCAGAGTACTTAAGGAAGTAGCTCAGGAAATAGTGGATGCATTAGTGATACTCTTTCAAAACTCTTTAGATTCTGGAGTAGTTCCTGAGGATTGGCGGGTAGCAAATGTAACCCCTCTTTTTAAGAAGGGAGGGAGAGAGAAAACGGGGAATTACAGACCAGTTAGTCTAACATCGGTAGTGGGGAAACTGCTAGAGTCAGTTATTAAAGATGGGATAGCAGCACATTTGGAAAGTGGTGAAATCATTGGACAAAGTCAGCATGGATTTACGAAAGGTAAATCATGTCTGATGAATCTTGTGGAATTTTTTCGAGAATGTAACTAGTAGCGTGGATAAGGGAGAACCAGTGGATGTGGTATATCTGGACTTCCAGAAGGCTTTCGACAAGGTCCCACATAAAGAGATTAGTATACAAACTTAAAGCATACGGCATTAGGGGTTCAGTATTGATGTGGATAGAGAACTGGCTGGCAAACAGGAAGCAAAGAGTTGGAGTAAAACGGGTCCTTTTCACAATGGCAGGCAGTGACTAGTGGGCTACCACAGGGCTCAGTGCTGGGATCCCAGCTATTTACAATATATATTAATGATCTGGATGAGGTAATTGAAGGCAATATCTCCAAGTTTGCGGATGACACTAAGCTGGGGGGGCAGTGATTTTTTCCTTAGGGAATTGGGATGGAAGCGTGTGCGGACCCATGGAGGAGGCGATGCTGTACGTCAGCACGCTGAGCCCCGCTGACTTGACTGACTGACAACTGGACGTGCCCCGCCCCTTACTGAGGTGCCCCGCCCTCACTGACGTCAGACTAGGATTCCGATTTTTCATTCTCACAAGTTGGCAGGTAATGAGCTGTGTTGCTGTGTGCTAGTTGCAGGTGGGATGGGGTGAGTGAGCAAATGTTTGGCAGATGCAGTATAATGTGGATTAGGTTATCCACTTTGGTGGCAAAAACAGGAAAGCAGACTATTATTTAAATGGTGGCCAATTAGGAAAAGGGGAGATGCAGCGAGACCTGGGTGTCATGGTACACCAGTCGTTGAAAGTAGGCATGCAGGTGCAGCAGGCAGTGGAAAAAGCGAATGGTATGTTATCTTTCATAGCAAAAGGATTTGAGTATAGGAGCAGGGAGGTTCTACTTCAGTTGTACAGGGTCTTGGTGAGACCACACCTGAGTATTGCGTACAGTTTTGGTCTCCAAATCTGAGGAAGGACATTATTGCCATAGTGCAGAGAAGGTTCACCAGACTGATTCCTGGGATGTCAGGACTGTCTTATGAAGAAAGACTGGATAGACTCGGTTTTTACTCTCTAGAATTTAGGAGATTGAGAGGGGATCTTATAGAAACTTACAAAATTCTTAAGTGGTTGGACAGGCTAGATGCAGAAAGATTGTTCCGATGTTGGGAGGTCCAGGACAAGGGGTCACAGCTTAACGATAAGGGGGAAATCCTTTAAGACCGAGATGAGAAAGACTTTTTTCACACAGAGAGTGGCGAGTCTCTGGAACTCTCTGCCACAGAGGGTAGTTGAGGCCAGTTCATTGGCTATATTTAAGAGGGAGTTAGATGTGGCCCTTGTGGCTAAGGGGATCAGAGGGTATGGAGAGAAGGCAGGTACGAGGATACTGAGTTGGAGATCAGCCATGATCATATTGAATGGCGGTGCAGGCTCGAAGGGCCGAATGGCCTACACCTGCACCTAATTTCTATGTAACCTTCCAGACCAGCCAACCGTGTGTAAACATATCAAGGGCTACGGCCCTGGTCTTGTCAACTGTTTGACTACTTCTGCAAAATGAAATTCTGCTGACTATCTCTAATCAAGCTCTGTCTACCCAAATGCACATATATCTTATCCCCAAATCCTCTGCAGTAACTTTTCAATCGCAGATATTAGACTTACTGGTCTAAGGTTCTTAGGTTTTTCCATTTGAGCCTTGAAGCACAACATTAGCAACCCTCCAGTCTGCAGGCAGCTAACCCATGCCTAATGATCATTCATATATCTCAGCCAGCTCTCCTGCAATCTCTTGTCTAGCTTCCCACAATGATTTTGGATATGTCTGATTAGGCCTGGGTGATTTATCCACCTTCATGCATCTTAGGATGCCCAGCACCTCCTCGACTGTACTGACTATCTTCAAGACATCTCTGTTAACTGTCCCAACCTCCCTAGTCTTCATGTGTTTCTCTGCAGTAAAACATATGATAAATATTCATTGAGGACCTAGCCCATCTCCTGTACCTCCAAGCATAAATGACCAATTTGGTTTCTGAAGGTCCCTTTGTTATTTTTAGTGTCTAAAATTATGTTTTAAAGGTTTCTTAGTCTTTTTTATGTATGGGGGGGGGCAGGGGGGGAACCGTTTCCCAGTCACTTACCTGGACGGAGATGCGTCTTTTCTCCGAGTCGCGTCTTCGCCCCCGCCCCTCCCGCTGCCTACCAACTGGATTGCCGCGGCCTTTCCTGCCGGAGACCTGACAGGGCTTCAGAAGCGGCGCAGCACTGGATTACCATCGCGGAGAGGGACAATGCCTTGCCGGGAATTGCCTGTGTTGGAGCTCCGGAGTGTTGGGCCTGCTGATTAACACCGTGGAGCTGTGGTGTGCAGATCCTCTAGCCTGGGGCGGCACTGACTTTAACATCGCGGAGGTCTGGGACCCTATTGCCGGATATCCGTCCAGCTCGGCCTGTGGACTTCGGAAGTTGTGGTCTCCGGTAGGAAGCAGCCGATTCGGAAACTCCAAGCCACGAGTGTGTTCCGATCCGTTCCGATGTCGGAGTTCCGATCATCTCGGCGAGAGGGCCTGAACTTCGGGTCGTCCGTAGCGGCGACTGCGGAGGGTTCAAAGGCTCCGACCACAGGTGAACAAAGAGGAAGATGACTGAACTTTATTGCCTTCCCTCACAGGGGGGAAATGTTGATTCCGCTGTATGGGGATCTTCATGTTAAACTCTATCGTATATTGTGTTCTTTTTATTTGTATGGCTGTATGGTAACTCAAATCTCATTGTACCAATTGGTGCATGTGACAATAAATGTAACTTGAACTTGAACTATCCTCTCTAGTCAACCTTTCCCCTTCATATAATTTCCTGTTATCTTGTTGTATTCTCCTTAATCTGCCTTCTTCTTCTTGAGCATGGTGTGCACAGCCTCAAGTTGTAGGACAACTTGTTCTATTTGATCTTATTTGATAGCGCACACCAGGTTGATTGCATTTGTTTAAACAGGGCGGATCTATATGTTCTCCTGATTTCCTTGTTCAGTATCTCCTTAGTCTCTGTACTCCTCCAGGAATACAGATGAACCCACCTGATCCAGGGCTTGTTTTTTTTTTTGTCCAGAGTTTCCGTTTTTCTCATTAGAGTTCCTTAAGGGCCTGTCCCACTTTCACGACCTAATTCATGACCTTTTTTACTCGTGGACATTTTTCATCACGCTAGAAAAAATCATCCCGACCTGCTTGATGCCACGAGTACCTATGACTAGCATCACGGCCTGCTATGACCTATCTGCAACATCCTACGATCTCATGACAACCATGCTGCAAGTATGAGTCGAGGGCAAACTCGGCAGAGGTCGTGAATTAGGTCGTGAAAGTGGGACAGGCCCTTTACTCCCACTTGCCACGCTCTTCACTCTAACAGGAAAATGCATTCCTTGAATTCTCACTATCAATTATTTAAAAGCATTCCACTTTCCAGATGTCCTTTTCCTCGCAAACAACCTACTCCAGTTAATTTTTGCTGGTTTCTGTCTAATACCATCAAAGTTGACCTTGCCCCTACTTATAGACCAGTCCTGCCCTTTTACATAACTATTTTAAAGCTAACATAACTGTGATAGCTGATCCTAAAATACTCAGTCATGATGAACAGGAAGGTTGACGCTGTAATTAAGACGGTGAAAGCACAAGAAGGGTCACTTCCTTTAAAAGAGGGTGGAGAAGAAGTGGAGGCAGCTTTTAAGAAGCCAGAGGTACACGGCTGTGAAGCTCGGCGGACATTAACATTACCGGTCGGTTATCCTCCTTGGTTCTGAAAACTACTGTTTACGTTTTTTTTTCCAATGAGCCAATGAAATTCACCGGCGACAACCTACGACCTCCTGTCGACCCGCTCCCACTGCACCTACGGCACGAGAATTCTCGCTACTCTCCATGGCGGCTTCATTCTGGTCGCCATGTTGAAAAATTAGCGGCAACCAGAATGATGGCCATGACCAGTTCCAAGAATGCAGGAACTACTCACGGCCATGAAGGCGACTCCCTGGCAACCACCCGCAAACATGTGGCGACCATGGGGCGACTGCATAGTCTCCTGTAGTCATCTAAAAAGCCGCCTAAATGAGACAGGCCCATTACTCCGAAGTTCGGATGCAATACTCTTTGTATTGTGAAGTTTAGCAATGAAACAACAGTGAAATGTGTTAGACATCTTAAATTATTCCTCATAATTTATACCTGGAAAATATCTGTTACTCCTCCTGTGGAGAATCTGGTGTTTCCTGAATTGAACGAAAACTGAAAATAATTTATGTTATTTCTCTCAGGAACAAGCATCTCAAAGCATCTCCTGCTTTGAAGATAGCAGTGATGATGATGACGATGACGACCAAACACTGAAGATTTTTGATGAACTAAAACACAAATATTCTCGGGCCAAAGCTCACAATAAAACGCTGACTCAGGAACTTAAAAAAGTTACAACAAAACTTCGGTATGTTGAAGAAAAGCAGAAAGAATATGAACATATGGCTTCTGAGCTACAAAGGCTGAGAGACCTCAATATGGATCTTCAAAATGCACTACTTTTGAAGTTATTTAGATGTAAGTCTTGTCTTTAAATATAATGCTAGTTCAAACTGAAGCAAGTTATTAATATTTGGAATGGTAAACTTGTAAATTAATTTCAGTATCAAATTGTCTTGAACTTCATACATCCTTTAAGACTCTTGGAAAGCAGAGTAAAATTCACCATCAAATTGGATGATGTACGTTTTAAGATGTAATTGTGTATTTTTTTTTAATGTAGCCTGTTGCTTTGCTGCTTTGCATACTGAAGTCTAACAGACTCCAGTTAACTAGTGAAGAGTTTAATTTCTTTCTGCAGAATCTACTTATTAAATTATTACGTACTGCTAACTCATCAGCCCTCTTCACAAACTCCTCGGCTAAGTAATTATGGGGGTAATTTATAGTGTTTTGGAACTGCAATCCTGTTTATGTTAGGATGTACTATTTGGGGTATTTTAAACAGGTTAAGATGAGGAGCACTTAATTGAGATTATGAAAATATCTGCATCTTTATCCCTTAATAATGTGCAATACCTCCATCAATCACTTTTGATCAAGTTTACAATTCTATCATTTTTGTACTTCTTTGTTCCAAATGCATTATTTGTGAATCTGCCTTTTACTTACTTCAGCACATAAATCCTATCAGGAGTTGTTAAAACTGTGATCCTCCTAAGAATTTATTAAAAATCCATCGGTTTCTCAGTCTTTCAATTTCATTCTTGCCACTTGCCAAACATTCCATTTAAAAAAAAAACACGTCATAATCACTGATTCTTGAATTCCATTGTACTTTTTTTTTCTAACTCGTTCTCCTTACAATGGTGAAAGACTTTGCAATTTAAAAAAATAGCCGTGTTAAACTTGTCTTATTTATTTATGTTGTCCTAAATGGAACTGTTATTTGAAAGTTGTGAGTTAGTATTGATGTAGTAACGTGTTATAACATGGCATAACAGGTTGGGCCACACTACAAAAATATTTTGGTGCAGGGATGACTGGCTCAGGCCATGCAATACAATACAATAGAAAAGGCTGAGTTTCTCCAATATTTTGTGTTCTGCTCAAGATTCCAGCACCTGCAGTAGTTCTTTGTATCTCCTACTTATTAATTATCTACAGAGTGGCGTCAGCAATGGCTACCTCGCCAACAGTCTGTCTGTCCTTTCCTTAGTGTCTGTTTCTTATGTTTTTATGTATGTTCTTTAGTGTTCATTAGCTTATTTTATGTGGGGGGGGGTTGGGGGAAACTTTTTCTAATCTCTGACCTCGACGGAGATGCGATTTTTTTCCATGTCATATCTCCGTCCGCACTGCGGACCTAACATCGTGGAGTTGGTGGGCTTTGCTGGAGATAGACCGGGAGCTCCATTGCGGGAGCCTGCGGACTTACTATCACAGAGTTCGCGATCCTTGTCGGGAGTCGTCTTTGGGACACCAACTGTGGGAGCCTTCGGAACTTTAACATTGCAGAGACCGACATGAGGGACTCCCCGGCGCGGGAGTTTAGACCACCACGACGTCTTTTTTTAGTATGGCTGTATGGTAATTCGAATTTTACTGTACCTTAATTGTTACATGTGACCTGACCTTGTAACCTTATTAATCCAGCCTTTTTCAACTATTCTGTTTAAATGCAAAATTTAAATGGTGGTATATCTGTTTAAATGCAACATTTAAATGGTGGTTATATCTGGACTTTCAGAAGGCTTTCGATAAGGTCCCACATAAGAGATTAGTATATAAACTTAAAGCACACGGTATTGGTGGTTCAATAATGATGTGGATAGAGAACTGGCTGGCTGACAGGAAGCAAAGGGTAGGAGTAAACGGGTCCTTTTCAGAATTGCAGGCGGTGAGTAGTGGGGTACCGCAAGGCTCAGTGCTGGGACCCCAGCTATTTACAATATACATTAATGATTTGGACGAGGGAATTGAATGCAACATCTCCAAATTTGCAGATGACACCAAGCTGGGGGGTATAGTTAGGTGTGAGGAGGATGCTAGGAGGCTGCAGGGTGAATTGGCAGATGCAGTATAATGTGGATAAATGTGAGGCTATCCACTTTGGTGGCAAAAACATGAGGGTAGACTATTATGAGTGGCAGATTAGGAAAAGGGGGGAAGCAACGAGACCTGGGTGTCATGGTACACCAGTCATTGAAAGTAGGCATGCAGGTGCAGCAGGCAGTGAAGAAAGCAAATGGTATGTTAGCATTCATAGCAAAAGGATTTGAGTATAGGAGCAGGGAGGTTCTACTGCAGTTGTACAGGGTTTTGGTGAGACCACACCTGGAGTATTGCGTACAGTTTTGGTCTCCAAATCTGAGGAAAGACATTCTTGCCATAGAGGGGGTTCAGAGAAGGTTCACCAGACTGATTCCTGGGATGTCGGGACTTTCATATGAAGAAAGACTGGATAGACTCGGCTTGTACTCACTGGAATTTAGAAGATTGAGGGGGGATCTTATAGAAACTTACAAAATTCTTAAGGGGTTGGACAAGCTAGATGCAGGAAGATTGTTCCCGATGTTGGGGGAGTCCAGAACGAAGGGTCACAGTCTAAGGATAAGGGGGAATTCCTTGAGGACCAAGTTGAGGAAAACATTCTTTACACAGAGAGTGGTGAGTCTCTGGAAATCTCTGCCACAGAAGTTGAGGCCAGTTCATTGGCTATATTCAAGAGGGAGTTGGATGTGGCTCTTGTGGCTAAGGGGATCAGGGGGTATGGAGAGAAGGCAGGTATGGGATACTGAGTTGGATGATCTGCCATGATCATATTGAATGGCGGTGCAGGCTCGAAGGGCCGAATGGCCTACTCCTGCACCTATTTTTCTATGTTTCTTTCTATGTTTCTATGTATCTCGTGGAATGAGGTTATGATCTACCCACAGTAGGAATCAAATGGCTAAATTCAACATTATTCTGGGTGAATAAGCATGCTATTAAACATTTATACTTTGAGTAAATCGGCAATGTTGATTTTTCCTATCATAAATACTCATTTATGCTAATGCTTAAGGAACAGGCAACGATTTGTAGAAATAGGTGAACATAAATCAACTTACATGAACATAACTTGTGGAGTACCTCAAGGGTCTGTGTTACGGCCAAAGCTTTTCATAATATACATTAACGACATATGCAGAGTATCAAATATGCTGAAATTGATTATATTTGCCGATGATACGAATATTTTTTGTTCCGGTGACAATTTGAAGCAGCTTTTGGAGGTCATCACATCAGAAATGAATAAATTAAAACAGTGGTTAGATGTCAACAAATTGTCTCTAATTATAAGCAAAACAAAGATTACGCTATTTCGAAAACATAAAACAAACCCTCAAGTACAATTGAAAATAGATAACATAAGTATAGAAAGAGTATATGAAAATAAATTTATTGGTGTGATCTAAGACCACAAAATCTGCTGGAAACCACATATATACCATGTCCAAGCAAAACTGGCAAAGTCTATAGCATTATTGGGAAAATCAAGATATATTCTGGACCACAAATCATTACATACTCTGTATAATACACTCATATTGCCATATCTGAGTTACTGTGTGGAGATATGGGGTAACACCTACAAAACCAACCTACAGCCGTTATGTACATTACAAAAAAAGAGCAATAAGAATGATCAATAACGTTGGATATCTTGAACATACCAATTTATTATTCTTAAAGTCACATACACTGACGTTCACTGATCTGGTTAAATTTAAGACTGCACAAATCATGCACAAAACAAGAAATAATTTACTTCCAGCAAATATACAAAAACTGTTTATGGAAAGACAGGGTGGGTATAATTTGAGAGGGGAACATAATTTAAAAAAACTTAATGTCAGAACAACTCTTAAAAGTATGTGCATAGCAATCTGGGGTGAATTTGTGGAATGGTCTGGAACAGGAGATGAAACTTAGCACAAACATAATTCAGTTTAAAAAGATGTACAAAAACACTTTTTTTAAAGGATATTGGGATGAGGATGGGTGATTGTGAGTGGGATATTTGTTAATCTGATTGTATTGGGAAGGGTGATGGGTTGTATATGTGACTAAGAGATACTGTATAGTATATGAGGGTTTTTTCTTTTTTTTTCTTTTTTTCTCTTTTTTTTGTATGGCTTTGTAAATGTTTGATTAGTGTATAAATGTAAATAATTTGGTGTACATATAGCTGCTGGTGTACATATGATGTACATATAGCTGCTAAATGTGTATAAGATAATTATAAGCAGTTGAATAAGGGGTGGGAATGAATAAGCTTTGGCTTCTTCCTGCTCCTATTCGGACACATACAATTTCATTTATTTATAGATACTGTTTATGACACTTTATAAATATTCTTGTTTTGTTTGCATTTGTATGCTGTTTCACACTTTGTATTCTTTTATTCTTTAAGAAATAAAGAATTAAAAAAAAAAAAATATATATATATATATATATATATAGGGATTTTTTTTTGTAAATAGACAACTATCTGATGTAGCATTTGGTTGTCAGAAATTAACTTCTGAAAATATGTCTGGTTGATTTTCTGACTAAACTCAGTGAGATGACCTATGATATTATGGGCATTTTCTTTTTGGTGACTAATTTCTACACACTGGCTTCCATTTGGGAAAATGTTGAGTTATGAATAGTGTTGTGTTTCAAACTGCTGTAGCCTTTAACATTTGTATGGTCATTTAGTTCCATCCTTTGTTCCTCAGTCTTCTCCTGTGTAAGTTGCTATTTATCGTTAATCCTGTTGTTTTTCAGATTTATTTTAGTTTTTATTGGCACCTCGTACAGGTTGTTCTATTGTCATTTGCTTTATCCATGTCTAGTTCATGCCTCGTTCTTTAATTAGTTTCAAATTAGCCATTAACATTTATTTCCGTGTTTTATATTTTCAGTACCAGAGCAATACCATGGTTCCAATCCCGAAGAGGAGTTAATTGACAACCCGTCTGCTCTTCAGCTAATTTCTAGTCCTCCAGTATCTTCAATTCTGCAGGATCATTTGAATATGCAACAAAGAATTTATCCCTGCAAGAAAAGTCCACATCCTCTTCTCCCAGCTCCAACTACTTCTGATCATCTGGATAACCAGACTGAAAATGGGAACAATATGCTATCGTGTCCATGGGCTGCTACACAAGCCATTGCTCTGGCTCAACCCAGTGTCTACTCTGTTCAGGATGGAAAGGTAATAGTTTTACGTGGTGGAAATTCTTTGTGCATTGTATGTGCAAGCACAATTGACAGATTCTATCACTATTTGTTTATAGGTTCACATTGGAGCTAATATATGGATTGATGAGGACAAGTGGGAAACAGTGAAACGTCAGCCAAGTGACTCAAGGTTCACAAAGTGTTTGGCTGTAGCAGTGTGGGGAGTGGATACATTGAAGGACAGAAGTGTCACCGGAATTGCATGCAATTCAACAAAATCATCTCCTAAACCACCTCTTTCCCCCTACAAAGTACAGATTATTAAAGGTAAGCCAAAGGACAATTTGTGTAGTAAGTAACTACAGATGCTGGTTTAAACCAAAGACAGACACAAAATGCTGGAGTAACTCAGCGGGACAGGCAGCATCTCTGGAGAGAAGGAATGGGTGACGTTTCGGGTAGAGATCCTTCTTCGGGTTAAGAATCTATATATAACAATATATTTTATATATATATATATATATATATATATATATATATATATATATATATATATATATATTATTATTAAGTATATCCCTCTTGGATGCACCTCACAAATCCTGCCCCATCATATATATATATATTGTTTTAAGTATCCCTCTTGGATGCACCTCACAAATCCTGCCCCATCTAAGCTTTTGGCACTGACCAAGTTTTGGACAATATTGGGAAAGTTAAAGTCACCGACTGAGACAACAGTGTTGCTTTGAGTTCCCGGTAATCTGTCTGAATATCTGTTCCTCTATCTCCCCCGCTTGCTATTAGGGAGCCTATAGTACAATTCCATTCGAGTGCGTGCAACTTTCTTGTTTCTAAGCCGTACCCATATCGCATCAGCAGACAAACCCACCAGTATGTCCTATGAGTGCCGCTGTGACAGTCACCTTGATTAGTTCCCACCCCCCTGCTACTCTGGGTTTGAACCCTCCGGAGTGGGACTAGCAAACTCCTTGCAGGAATATTGGTCCCTCACCAGTTCAGGTGTAACCCATCCCTTTTGTACAGGTCACCTCTGCCCCAGATCCCGATGGTCTAAAAATTTGTATCAACTCCTGAGCCACACATCCACCTGTCCCATCTGCCTATTCCTAACCTCACTAGCACGTGGCACCGGGAATAATCTGGAGATTACTACTTTCTGCTTTATAATCTTCTATCTAACTCACTATATTCACTTTGCAGAATCTCGTCCTTTATCCTACCTATGTCATTTGTACCAATGTGCACAATGATTTCCAGCTGCTCGCTCTGCCTCTTCAGAATGTTCTGCAAACCCTTGGAGACGTCCTGGACTCTGGCACCAGGAGGAAACACACCATCCTGGAGTCTTGTTTGCTGCCACAGAATCTCTCGTCTGGCCCCCTAGGTAATGAGTCTCGTTCCCCAATGGCTCTGCTGACTTTTCCCTTCCCAGCTGCGCCTCAGAACCAGGCCCAACACCGCACTCTGGATCATGCTTCCCCGCAACAGTATCCAAAGGAGCAGAACTGTTCTGCAGGGGAACTACCCCAGGGGATTCCTGATCTTTTTGCCTACTCCCTTTCCTGGTGGTCACCCAGCTACGCCCTGCCTGCACCTTAGGCGTGACCACCTCACTGTAACTCCTCTCCATGACACTCACTCCCCGGACACTCGCTCCCCGAGCTGCAACTTCAGTTCCGTAACACAGTTCTTCAGGAGCTGGAGCTGAACGCACTTAAGCCAAGTGTAGCTTCAGAGGCACTGGGAATGCCACTGACTTGCAGGTGGAACATTCCACCTGCTGTCTCTATTACACCAAAAACGTAGGAAGAACTACACAGAAAAACAGTTTGCACCGTAACCTGCTGTTATTCTTCCTCAGCCCTCTCGCCAAAGCCTGTTGAGTCAAAGCCTCAGTGCTAGACTTACCCCCAGCACAACCCTTCTCCAAATAGGCTGCTCTGTTACACCCTCCCTTCCTTTTATTGGCTTCTGTGTCTCTTCCTCAGCCAACCGCTTTCTCTTGAAAAATGCTTTTCAATCAAAACAATTTCACTCGACTCACCCGGACTTTTCAAAATTACTTTCCCAGCTCTTGAAATGGCTGCTCACCAATTCCCTCCTCAAATTTTGAAGATTAAAAAAAAATCTCCCGCGGCTCCTCCGCTCTCTTCCTTTTATTGGCTGCCATCTCTTCCTCAGCCAGTCAAAAGACTGTTTTGTTAAATGTCCTGCATTATATTGATAAAAGATTATTTCAACCAAAACCTGCTCCTTCACTCGACTCTCCTTTCGATTTTTTTTAAATGCTTTCCCTCTTCTCGAAAATAGACAACTTCCGGAGTAACTCAGCGGGTCCGGCAGTATCTCTGGAGAACATAGATGTGGTGATGTTTTGGGTCGGGACCCTTCGTCAGGCTGATTTTTGGGGGAAAGGAGAGAGAGAAAGCTGATAGAAAGAGGACATCTCAGATCTTGGGAGCAAAAGCGGCAGAGACAGAGAAATTGAAAGTAGGGGATAGCATCTTTGCAAGAGGCAGTGTGGGAGGAGGTGTAGTCTAGATAACTGATAGTCGGTAGATTCGTAGTTAACGCCAATCATTAGTTTGTCCCCTTGGAGACGGAGAGATCAAGAAAGGGGATAGTCCAAGTGAATTTTAGGGTAAGGTGAAAATTAATGGTAAAGTTAATGAAATTACTGAGTTCTGCACTGGTGCAGAGCGCAATGCCTATGCAGTCGATGATGTCGCGGAGAAAGAGTTTGGGATGGTGCTGGTATACGTTTGGAACAAGAACTGTTTAATGTAACCGACAAAAAGGCAGGCATAGGTGGGGCCTATGTGGGTGCCCATGGCTACACCTTTAAAGGGCCTGTCCCACTTTCAGGACTTAATTCAAAACCTCTGCCGAGTTTAAAGGTCCTAAAAAAAAAATCAAGATCGTGGTAATCTACGAACTCCTACGACCTTCCACGACTATGTTCACTAACTCCTACGAACTCCTACGAGTATGTCTACGAATTCCCACGACTATTTCGATGCCCTCCTTACGAGTAAAAAGTTGCAATTTCTTTCATCCCGACCATTTTTTTTACTCGTGGACATTTTTTATCGGGCTGGAAAAATCCTGACTTACCTGATGCCCCGAGTACCTACGGCTGGCATAACGGGCCGCTACAATATATCTACCAACTCCTATGACCTCCCACGGACTCGTTACGAACATTCTGCGAGTTTGAATTGAGGGGAAAACTCGGGAGAATTCGTGAATAACTCGTGAAAGTGGGACAGGCCCCTTAACTTGGCAAATGTGAGAGAAGTTGTTGAGGGTAAGGACAAGTTCTACCAGGCAAGGACTGTGAAATTGATTTCGACCTATTGCCTGCCATGCTTTGTGCTGTCTAACCTGCTGAGTTATTCCAGAACATTGTCATTTTTGTAAACCAGCATCTGCTGTTCATTGTGTCCATATTTCTCTCCTCGCACAATTGGGTGCTCACCAACTCTCTCCCTGACCTTTGAAGTCTTTTGATTAAAACGAGTCTCGTAGTGTTTATGAGCCTGGGTATTTGTTGGGGAACAGTTATTCTTGAATGTGATGGAGTTTTCAGACTCCTTTACCACCATTGTTAGGCGTGAAACGAGAGTGCAGCCTAGGTGGTGTGGGTCTCTGATGATGCTAGCTGCCATTTTGAGGCAGTCTTTCCTATAGATCCCTTTGATGGTTGGTAGCTCGGTACTCGTGATGGACTGGATAGAGCCTCACAACTGTTTGCAATCTCTCCTTCATTCCTGGGAATTCAAGTTTCTGAACCAGGTCATGAGGCAATCAGTCAATATGCTCTCTACCGTACACTGGTAGAAGTTTAAGTGTGTATGTGTCGACATAAAGAATCTCCTCAATCTTCTAGGAAAATTGTTAAAAGTAAGTGCAAGAACATTCAAAAGATATTTGGACATGTCCATTGGTATGAACGGATTAGAGGGATATGGGTTGAACACAAACATAAACGATTAGCTTAGATGTGCATCTTGGTTGGCATTGATGTTGGGCCATGTATTGGGGAAGTTGAAACCCCCTGATATTAAAATGCTATTACTCTTGTATCTCTGAATTCTCAACATATCTACTCTTCTAAGTCCTGCAGGCTGTTAGGAAGCCTGGAGGACATCCTCAGCATACGCCCTTGTTTATTTGTTCGTTCCTATGCTTAATTCATATGACTCTATTTGAGGAACCAACGAGAATAACTTCCCGCAGTTTTGGCCTCCAAATTTGAGGAAGGACATTCTTGCTATTGAGGGAGTGCAGCATAGGTTCACCAGGTCAATTCCCGGGATGGCGGGACTGTCATATGTGGATAGAATGGAGCGGCAGGGCTTGTATACTCTGGAATACTTAGAAAGATGAGAGGGGATATATTAAGGGATTGGACACGCAAGAGGCAGGAAACATGTTCCTGATGTTGGGAGAGTCCAGAACCAGGGGCCACAGTTTAAGAATAAGGGGTAGGCCATTTAGAACGGAGATGAGGATAAACCATTTTACCCAGAGTTGTGAATTTGTGGAATTCGCTGCCTCAGAAGTCAGTGGAGGCCAATTCTCTGGATGCTTTCAAGAGGGAGTTAGATAGAGCTCTTAAAGATAGCGGAGTCTGGGAATATGGTGAGAAGGCAGGAACAGGGTACTGATTGTGGATGATCAGCCATGATCACAGTGAATGGCGGTGCTGCCTTGAAGGGCCGAATGGCCTACTCCTGCACATATTGTCTATTGTCTATTACTACACTAATTCACTTAAACAATATTGCAATGCCACCACTTATTTTATGTTCCCTGCCACCTCTTAAGATTCTATACCCTGGAATTTTTAGTTTTCTCTCCTGCCTTTCTTTTAAACGTGCCTCTGTGATAGCAATAATGTCATATTCCTACATTCTGATTGGTTCTCTTATTCAATCTGTCCCATTAGTTAGACTCCTTCCATTGAAGTCGATGCAATTTACCCTTGTGTTGTATTATGCTTTTTCTGGTTTTCCTTCTATGTGGTATTTCACCTTCTCATTTTCCACCCTCACTCATCAGTCAAGTCAAGTCATGAGAGTTTATTGTCATGTGTCCCAGATAGGACAATGAAATTCTTGCTTTGCTTCTGCACAACAGACTATAGTAGGCATGACTACAGAACAGATCAGTGTGTCCATATACCATTATATAAATATATCCACACATCAATAAATAAGCAGATAAAGTGCAAATAAACAGATAATGGTCTATTAATGTTCAGATATTTGTTTCAGTTGAATTTAATAGCCTGATGGCTGTGGGGAAGCAGCTATTTCTGAACCTGGACGTTGAAGTCTTCAGGCTCCTGTATCTTCTACCTGAAGGTAGCGGGGGAGATGAGTGTGTGGCCAGGATGGTGTGGGTCCTTGATGATGCTGCCAGCCTTTTTGATGCAGCGACCACGATAGATCCCCTCGATGGTAGGGAGGGCAGCGCCGATGATAGACTGGGAAGTGTTTACATTGAGTCCATGGCAAGAATGGTGCCACTGCATGAAGGTGTGAGTCGGTGACAACAATGGTGCCACTGAGAAGGCAGGTACGGGATACTGAGTTGGATGATCAGCCATGATCATATTGAATGGCGGTGCAGGCTCGAAGGGCTGAATGGCCTACTCCTGCACCTAATTTCTATGTTTCTTTGTTTCTATGAGCTAATGTGACGAACTGTATTTCTGTTTACAAAAACAAATCAATTACTACAATTTGGAACTCTGGATTGATATTTTGGTTATTTTATTAATCAAACTAAGTAATATTCTATTTCTTCTACAGAACAATTACTGAATAGAATACGACAAGATGCCAAAGATGACAATGAGATCCATAAGCGACTAAATAAAGTAAATCGATATATTGGGGAAAAAATAATGGACATTAATAAGCAGTGGCGAAAAGCTAAAGCAGAAATATCAAAGTTTAGAAACTGTGAATGTGAGATGGGGTTAAAATGTGATATCCATGCACATTGTGAGAGACCTGAGGTACCAATCAAGGAAGAAATTGAAACCTTTATCTATGAATAGTCTAGTGAGAATAACAAAGTTCTGTTCATGGAGATTGTTACACTAAAATTGTACAACTTATTTGATTACAGTGAAATCTGTTTGTACTCATTTGTTTCCCATAGAATGGTATGGCAGAAACATATTTTCTACTGGTTTTTGTGTAACTGACCATTTTTATAACTGTTGAATCATTGAAACTAGAGACGATTATAATTTGTTGAATTCTGCAAAACCAAGCCATTTGGTCCATCGCAACTCCACCATGTATCAGTGCTTGCTACTTACCTTTCCTCCCGTTCTCCCTACTAAAGATTTTTATAGTATGCAGTTATGACAATTTCCAATGAACAGTCTTCAGAGCATTTGATTCTGTTTGTTTCCCCTTTTTTAAAAAAAAATTTATGCCCTTCCTTCTTGGGATGACACATCACTGAATATTGGTGTTTTTCCTTTCTATTTTATAGTCCTTTATGATTTGTATTACAGTTTTAATTTACTGTCAGATCTCTTTAGTTTGACTGTAAAACGGAACGAATATGGATATTTGTCATTTGTCTTTTGAACTAAACTTTCCCATTGATATGTTATCAGTTTATCACTGATTCTTTTTTGTATTCTGTCCAATACCTATTTAATTTTCAACGTTTCAGACAAAACCAGATATAAAACTTAAATTGGTCATTAACCAATAATATGTACACTTTTACTTTTGTATTAATTCTACTGATTTATAAAACACAGGAACTTGCCTATGTTTTTGCAGTTTTATGAACCATTGGGTTTTTGGATGTGGGGATCACTGGAATGGTTACCTTGATTTCATGGAGAGGTAATTTGCTCTGTTTTGGTGGAGGCAGGTGCTCCCTGGTATTTAAATAACAATCAACTTTCACACCATCTATCTGAGCAAGCCGCTTCAGTGTTTTGTCAAGAGATTCAGATAAAATCTGGCCCACCAGAGCAGACTCGATGGGCCTAATTCTGCTCCGATATCATATGAATATAGTTATAAACATAAATGGAAGAAAATTTGCAATTCACACTAGGGTACTTTATTTTATAGCTGGAGTACTTTATTTGATAAATTGCTCATTGACGTCAACACTCGTCATCAATGAAGTGTACTTCTTGAACATTATGGAGAGAAATTCATTGTTGGAGCAGTTAAATATTGTTATGTGTAGATCAATATCCTGATTAGAAACCTTTCCTGTGTACAATTCTAGCCACTGTAAAAATTCAACTCTGCGATTATTACCTCAGCTGATCGCTGGCTGACGTGGACTCAGTGAACCGAAGGGCCTGTTTCCACACTGCATCTCTAAACTTTAGGACTGATATGAAGAACAACCTTTTCAGCCGGAGATATATGAATCTGTGGAATTCTCTGCCACCGAAGACACTGGAGGCCAATCCACTGGATGTTTTCAAGAGAGAGTTAGATATAGCTCTTAGGGCTAACGGAATCTAGGGATATGGGGAAAAATCAGGTACTGATTCTGGATAATCAGCCATGAACATATTGAATGGATCGAGGGGCCAAATGGCCTACATCTGCTTTCTATGATTCTATGTTTCTAAACTAAACTAAACGTCAACAAATGCTACATGTGCTGTCAATTTTATTCCAGTTTTCCACTGTTGGAGTTTTTAACTGTTACCTCTGAGACACCTGGCAGCCAATTTGCAAATCAAGCTCTTAGAGGCAGCAATAGGAAATTTGAGTGAGGGGGTACATATTGATCTGGAAATAGCATCCCATTGTTTTCTCCGTCTGAGGGAGCTGGTTTAATATCTCATCCAAAGCTTAATAGTTCTCATTGGCGGGTCACACAGTGTTGTCTGCCTGACAACTCCAGCAATGTGGGTTTGATTGTCACCTTTTCTTCGTACATGTGGAATTAGCATGTTCTCCCTGTTGCCTATGGAGTTTTGCCCTACGCCACAGTTTCCTCCCACATCCCAAAGATAGGCTGCTTTGCAAATTAATTGGCTATATGTAAATTATTCAGATGTATGTGGGATGTAAGAGAGTCAATTGCATTAATCAAGCATTCATATTTTGAACATCCACTACATCAGGTAATACGTTGTCTGGAAGACAGCAAATAAATAAATGGTTTGCAATTAACCCGTTGGGAAAAACCACAGTGGTGCATATCGCAAGGTACAGTATCCAGGGACAATTGGATCAGCACATCCTCTTGAAAATCTGAGAATTGCTGCCATGTTCTTTTTAAAAATAAATATTTAATAAAAAGTAGCACTCACTGACTTAATTTGAATAGAATGCAGACTATGGTGACATTAAAATCTGGGAGCATTCAACAAGCCAACCTGCTGTCTTGTATAGGTAAAAGTTACTCTATTTTCCATTTTACTTGAATTTCTGGTGTTTTGACACATTATTCAAGTAAAGACACAAGAGAAGGGCCCCAGCCCATAGCGCCATCTGTCTATTTCTTGCCACGGGTGCTACCAGACTGGCAGATTGTTTTGTTGCTATGTATTAAAGTGTTGTGACCCTGAAGCACAATGAGTGATTTTTACCACCAGATGGCAATAAAATACCACACATTCTGGATCCTGCTTCAAATTGTGATGTGCAGATGCTGGTTTACACCGAAGAGAGAGACACAAAATGCTGGAGTAACGGGTCAGGCAGCATCTCTGGAGAGAAGGAATGGGTGATGTTTCGGGTCGAGACCCTGCTTCAGACTGGGCATTATTTTGCCGGAAAATATATTTTTATGAGTTTCGGTAGGTTGACATTGAATAAGGATGAACAATTGTATTTTAGAATCTGATTGTATATTAATGTGTGGATAATATTTTGTTATATATAGCACATTGTTTAACTGAACAGTGAGCATATAATCAGATAATGTCATCGGTGCAGGAGTGGTTGTAACAATGGAAATCTAGGTGTATACTTAACATTTGTTAACTGTTCCAAATTTGTTAAAACAAATTTCAACTGTTAACTTACTGTAGTTTAAACAATAAAAGTTGAGAGTAACTCCAATAAAAAATACAAGCAGATTTTATTGAAGAAACAAAGCTGATGTAGAAGATTGAATAACATTTGCATTAAATTATTTTGTTAACTCAGTGGCTGCATCAGTGAGGGGAGGGAAGCTGAATACCGAGGTGTAGTCAAGGACTTTGTTGAGTGGTGTGGGCTGAATCACCTGCAGCTTAATGCCGACAAGACTAAGGAGTTAGTGGTGGACTTTAGGAGGAGAGGAACACCCTGTCCCCGTCTCCATCAATGGTGTGGATGTGCAGTTTACCAGGGAGTACAAATACCTTGGTGTGTTCCTGGACAGTAAACTGGACTGGTCCAGGAACATTGAGGCCCTGTACAAGAAGGGACAGAGCTGGCTGTACTTTTTGAGAAGGCTCTGCTCCTTCAACATCTGCAGTGAGATGCTGCAGATGTTCTACCAATCGGTGGCAGCCAATGCCATCTTCTTTGCTGCCGTGTGCTGGGGCAGCAGGGCGAAGGCCGCGGACGGCAACAGGATTAACAAACTCATCAGGAAGGCTGGCTCCGTCCTAGGGGCTGAGTTGGATTCATGGGAGGTGGTCTTGGAGGGGAGGATGCTCCTCAAATCTGCGGAGCATCCTGGACAATACAGCTCGCCCCCTCCATGACACACTGGTCAACCTGAGGAGCACCTTCAGCAACAGACTGGTTCCACCAAGATGCAGTACAGAACGCCACAGGAGGCTATCAAACTACAACTCCTCCCCCTTCTGTCGTGGGGTAGCTGACTCCCCTCCCCAAATCTTTGCACATCCCCAAATCCTTTCCACTTGTCACTTTAATTTAATGTATCTTGTTGTATTATGTCTGTTGGCAGATCAATTTCCCTCCTGGGATAAATAAAGTTCTATCGTATTGTACTTTGGAATGATTTTTAATGTTCACAAATAAATTGTTGCAGTATTAATCTGTATATGAAAATGCTTCCTGTTTCAATAACTGAATTATATAATATAACTTAAATGTAGTTTTGTATTATTGGTGGACAATAGTGAGATGAGTTTTCAGTTTGAACAAATGAACAGTTATTAAAACTATTCTCGAGTGCTCAGCAAATCTTCACTGGTGATCTGAAATAAAAATTGAAAATGTTGGAAGCACTTGGCAGCTTGAGCAGCATTTCTAGAAAGTGAAACTGAGTTAATGTTTCGGGTCAAAGACCATCAGAACTGGGAAAGGAAGAAGACAAATGTATTGTAATTTGCAGAGAGGGCTGGCGGGGGGTGAGCGTCTTGGATGGATAGGACAAAGGGTGAGGCCAGTGTTGCCTTGGGGTGGAAGATTGCAACCTTCACGTGGTCCGCCCTGTTTCGACGAATGCAATCAACCCGGCGTGCACAATCAAATAAGATTAAATAGAACAAGTTGTCATAACAACTTTAGGCTGTGCACGCCATACGCAAGAAGAAGAAGAAATGGAGTGAGTAAAATGTAGTTAATAATCAGTTCTGATACAAACAGTGAAAGTGAACAGTACTTGAAATTGCCAAATTTGACATTGAGTCCAAAAGGCTGCTATGTTGAGGAGCCTCTCTTTATGTTTATATTCAGTTTTGTCAGAATTGTGCATGATAGGCCAGAGTGGGAGGTGAATGGAGGATTGAAGTGACGGGGTACTGGAAGCTCAAGGTTATTCCTGTCAGCTGAACATGGGTGCTCCACAGAAAGGTTGCCCAATCTTTGATTGCTCTAATGTATAAGAGACCACATTGTGAGCATCAAAAAGTAGTACACAAGATCGGAAGAAGTACAAGCTACCCGCAAAGAGTGGGTTCCCCGGATGGGGAATGGAACAGGTGAAAAAGGAGGTGTTGCATCTCCTGTTGCCGTATGGAAAAGTGCAATAAGAGAGGGAGTGGTTGGTGCAGATTGAAGAGCAGACCACGGAGTCGCAAAAGGAATGCCCCTGAGGAATTCTGAAAGAGGAGGGGAATATGTGTATGTTGTGGAAGTTTGTTGAGTGGCAGAAATTGGAAAGGATTTTTTAAATATATCAAAACAGACTTTATTCGAGAAATAAATACATACAATACATGATCCTTACAAAACTCCATCCAACATTCTCGGAGGCTATACATACATTCAATACAGTTTCCCCAAATCACAGTTTTACCCCACACCCTTGCCATTCATGTGGCCCACTGGCGTGGAATCCCTTCCCTTATTTTGAGGGGCGTCTCTACCACAATCTGCCCCCATGTCCAGCCGTGGAAGGCACCTAGACTGTGGCCCTCCCCCACCGAGTCTTGGCGTTGGCTGCACTGAGCTTCAGTGCGTCCCTCAGCACGTACTCCTGCAGTCTGCAGCGGGCCAGTCGGCAACATTCGCCGACAGACATCTCGCTCCGCTGGGAGGTCAAGAAACCCCGGGCAGACCAAACATAGAAACATAGAAACATAGAAATTAGGTGCAGGAGTAGGCCATTCAGCCCTTCGAGCCTGCACCGCCATTCAATATGATCATGGCTGATCATCCAACTCAGTATCCCGTACCTGCCTTCTCTCCATACCCTCTGATCCCCTTAGCCACAAGGGCCACATCCAACTCACTCTTAAATATAGCCAATGAACTGGCCTCAACTACCCTCTGTGGCAGAGAGTTCCAGAGACTCACCACTCTCTGTGTGAAAAAAGTCTTTCTCATCTCGGCCTTAAAGGATTTCCCCCTTATCCTTAAGCTGTGACCCCTTGTCCTGGACTTCCCCAACATCGGGAACAATCTTCCTGCATCTAGCCTGTCCAACCCCTTAAGAATTTTGTAAGTTTCTATAAGATCCCCTCTTAATCTCCTAAATTCCAGAGAGTATAAACCGAGTCTATCCAGTCTTTCTTCATAAGACAGTCCTGACATCCCAGGAATCAGTCTGGTGAACCTTCTCTGCACTCCCTCTATAGGCAATAATGTCCTTCCTCAGATTTGGAGACCAAAACTGCACGCAATACTCCAGGTGTGGTCTCACCAAGACCCTGTACAACTGAAGTAGAACCTCCCTGCTCCTGTACTCAAATCCTTTTGCTATGAAAGCTAACATACCATTCGCTTTTTTCACTGCCTGCTGCACCTGCATGCCTACTTTCAATGACTGGTGTACCATGACACCCAGGTCTCGCTGCATCTCCCCTTTTCCTAATCGGCCACCATTTAAATAATAGTCTGCTTTCCTGTTTTTGCCACCAAAGTGGATAACCTCACATTTATCCACATTATACTGCATCTGCCAAACATTTGCCCACTCACCCAGCCTATCCAAGTCACCTTGCAGTCTCCTAGCATCCTCCTCACAGCGAACACTGCCCCCCAGCTTAGTGTCATCCGCAAACTTGGAGATATTGCCTTCAATTCCCTCATCCAGATCATTAATATATATTGTAAATAGCTGGGGTCCCAGCACTGAGCCCTGCGGTACCCCACTAGTTACTGCCTGCCATTGTGAAAAGGACCCGTTTACTCCTACTCTTTGCTTCCTGTTTGCCAGCCAGTTCTCTATCCACATCAATACTGAACCCCTAATACCGTATGCTTTAAGTTTGTATACTAATCTCTTATGTGGGACCTTGTCGAAAGCCTTCTGGAAGTCCAGATATACCACATCCACTGGTTCTCCCTTATCCACGCTACTAGTTACATCCTCGAAAAATTCCACAAGATTCGTCAGACATGATTTACCTTTTGTAAATCCATGCTGACTTTGTCCAATGATTTCACCACTTTCCAAATGTGCTGCTATCCCATCTTTAATAACTGACTCTAGCAGTTTCCCCACTACCGATGTTAGACTAACTGGTCTGTAATTCCCCGTTTTCTCTCTCCCTCCCTTCTTAAAAAGAGGGGTTACATTTGCTACCCGCCAATCCTCAGGAACTACTCCAGAATCTAAAGAGTTTTGAAAGATTATCACTAATGCATCCACTATTTCCTGAGCTACTTCCTTAAGTACTCTGGGATGCAGCCTATCTGGCCCTGGGGATTTATCGGCCTTTAATTTATTCAATTTACCCAACACCACTTCCCGACTGACCTGGATTTCACTCAATTCCTCCTTTGACCCACAGTCCCCTGCTATTTCCTTAGTGAAGACGGAACCAAAGTAGTTATTCAATTGGTCCGCCATATCCTTGTTCCCCATGATCAACTCACCCGTTTCTGACTGCAAGGGACCTACATTTGTTTTAACTAACCTCTTTCTCTTCACATATCTATAAAAACTTTTGCAGTCAGTTTTTATGTTCCCTGCCAGTTTTCTTTCATAATCTATTTTTCCTTTCCTAATTCCAAAGAGCGTCTTTCACCGAGTTGATGACCCTCCAGCAGCACTCAATGTCGGTCTCGGAATGCATCCCTGGGAACAGTCCGTAAATCACAGAGTCTTCTGTGACAGAGCTGTTCATGATAAACCATGACAGGGACCCTTGCAGACCTCTCCTGACTTCTATTTGCGAATCCACACTCTGCAAAGAGGTGGGCAACCGCCTTGGAAATAATGCAGAAGATGAAAGGATGAATGAGTGTGCTGCAGGCAGGGAGTTGGAGAGGGGAGTGCAGAGAGATTGCACCTTTGGGCAAGGAAGAGCTGGTTGGGATGAACAAATTGCAAAGAATCAAATACAGTGGAAGCCCTCGGAGGCGTTGCAGGTGCCAGTGGGAAGTGTGGTAAAAGGATGGAGTTAAGGTAGGAAGAAACAACTTTGGTGGGGCAAGAGCAGGGTGAAATTATAAATCTGCCCAGATATCCAGCACGTGGATCTTGGAGAGGACTTAGAAGTGGGCTGTGCGGGGTTGGTTATAAATCTTGAGAGATTATGAAAGTGGAGATGATCAAAGTAGAGATGGTAGAGTGACGATCTCCCATCAAAATGATGAGACAATGGCAAATGTTCATTAGTGGGGTCGTGGCTCAGAGGTGAGGTTTGGCCTCTGAGATAGAGCTCAGTTCACCAGACTACAACAGCATTGTCTTTTTTTTTCTTTTTTTTTAAAATATTTTTTATTAGAGGTAAACAATAAATTGGCAAACACATATTATGGTAGAAATATTTTGTGTACATCAATCATACATTATTAATATTATCAATTGAATCATTCTGCCTCTATTAGTTTTTTTTATAGATTAAGAGTAATAAAAAAAAGAAAGAGAGAGAGAGAAAAAAAAGAGGAAAAAAATCATGAATGGAATAATTTACCATTAATACATCATTGGAGATAAGATCAAGGAATATAAAGTATAACTTTTCATCTGATCCTGAGTCCTAAGTTTCAGTTAGGTTCCCCTGCCGAACCAATCTACCCTTTTAAGTAATCGATGAAAGAAGATCATATTCTAACAAAGAGTTCTTGTTTGTCCATTAAGGCAAATCTGATTCTTTCCAGGTGTAGGGTCTCCGACATTTCCATAATCCATATTTTAATTGTGGGGGTTATAGGGCCTTTCCAAAATTGTAATATTAATTTCTTCCCGATTATTATACTGTAATCTAGGAAATTTCTTTGGCTTGTTGTAAGTGTTAAACTTTGTTCTGATATTCCAAGTATTATTAGTTTTGAGTCCGGATCCAGTTTAGTATTAATAACTTCAGAAGTTATTCTAAAAATCTCAATCCAGAAATTTTTAATTTTTATACAATTTGCAAAGGTATGTGTGAAGTTAGCCTCTAGATGCTGACATTTATCGCAGATAGGAGAGACATGTGGAAAGATTCTATTCAGTTTAACTTTTGAGTAATGTAATCTGTGTAATACTTTAAATTGTATTAAATTATGTCTGGCATTTAACGAGCATTGATGTATATATTGTAAACTTTTGTCCCAAATATTTTTCGTTATGGGTTGGCTTAATTCATTTTCCCATGTATGTCTATGTGATTCCGTCGATGGTACCTCGCTATCTAAAAGGATATTATAAATATAAGTTGTTAGTTTTTCTGTATTAGGATGCTTATTCAAACATTCATCAAGGATTTCTGGTTCCCTATTCCTATAACCTTGTGCATTTGATTTAACATCAAATTAATCTCTGAATTGCATTAATCTCTGAGTTGTAGATATCGAAAAAAATTATCTGAGTGTAGTCCATAAATCTGTTGTAACTCCTGAAATAAAAGAAGTGCCTTTCTTATAAAGATGTTCCATCTTTTTAATTCCATAATTTTTCCATTGTGTGAAATCTTTATCCAGCATGGAAGGTTTGAATAAGGGATTGTTTACAATAGGGAGACAGTGGTATATTATCCAATTTTAAAGCCTTTTTTAATTGTTTCCAGATTCGTGTACCACTTAATGTATTGCTAAATTAGCAAATTTTAGAGATGGGGATCGGGAAATGGTACAAGTTAAAACATTTACAGGGACCACCCGCGGGTTTTCCCTATAGGTTTTTTTGTGCAATTTTGTCGGTGCAAACATAATCGAACCGATTTCAAAAGGTAAACAGTCCTCCTTTTCCATCCTTAACCAGTCTGGTTGTTGATCCATTTCTTCCAGCCAAAAATTCATGTTTTTAATATGGACTGCCCAAAAATAAAACAGAAAATTTGCTGGAGCTAAACCTCCATTAATCATTGATTTACATAAATGTTTTTTACTTATTCTATGATTCTTATAATCCCAGATGAAACTTGTAACAGTAGAGTCTACTTTAAAAAAAAAGATTTTGGAATATATATCGGGATTGACTGGAATAAGTACAATAATTGCGGCAAAAAGAACATTTTTATAGCATTAATTCTACCGAACATTGAAATGGGAAGTGTTTTCCAATATTGAATATTCTTTAGTTTATTCAGTAAATGTGGGAAATTTGATTTAAATAAAGAAGTATACGTCTTAGTTACATAAATACCTAAATATTTAAATTTTTCCTCAACTATTTTAAAAGGTGATTGTTGTAGTGTATGTAAATTGTGTTCCGTTATTGGCATGATTTCGCTTTTATTCCAATTAATTCTATATCCTGAAAACTGACCAAATTGAGTTATTAGATATAATAAATTTGGAATACTAGTTTCTGGCTTTGTAATATATATTAATACATCATCTGCATATAAAGAGATTTTATTCATTGTGTCTTTAGTATTGTACCCATGTATTTCTGGATGAGCTCTGACACTTTCTGCGAGTGGTTCAATTGCTAGAGCGAATAATAATGGAGATAGCGGGCATCCTTGTCTACAACCTCTCGAAAGATTAAATGTAGTTGATAACACTTGGTTTGTTAGTATTCTAGCTGTTGGGTTAGAATATAAAAGTTTAACCCATGTACAGTACTTCTCTCCCAATTGAAATTTTTCCATCACGGAAAATAAATATGACCATTCTACCTGATCAAAGGCTTTTTCAGCATCTAGCGAAATAATTGCTAGATCTGCATTAGCAATTCTATTTGAGTATATAACATTAAATAATCATCTCAGATTGTAAAATGAGTGACGTTTGGGGTTAAAACCTGTTTGGTTGGGGTGTATTAATTTGTTAATCACTAAGCTCAATCTATGAGATAGGATTTTAGTTAATATTTTCTGATCAGTATTTAAGAGAGCTATTGCTCTATATGAGGCCGGGTCTTCCAGATCCTTATCAGTTTTGGGTATAAGTATTATTGTAGATTCGTTTAAAGTTTCTGTTGAGTATAAACGTATTTATACAGTTTTTGTAAGCGTGGAGAAATCAGATCATAAAATGTTTTATAAAATTCAGAGCTTAGGACAAGAGGGAACAGTCCAGGTGAATTGGGAACCCTGGGGATAGGTAAAAGTGGTCTGTGGTTTAGGATGAAGACTTCTGACCAAGTAACCAAGCGTTCATTTCATGTAATTCAGCTGGTACAACTAAATCAGCATCATTTAACCATTTTCTTAATGCTCGCAAAATCTCCTCAGCTTTGACAGTAATCTGCAGTATCGCTGTTGGCTTTTCACAAAAAATAATAATTAGTGTTTTATGTGGCAGCGCTGACCACTGAGGTGTTCAAATTTATTTTAAAATGTTATCAGCTATAATCAAAGAGAGAGTAAAGCGGAAAATGCTGGAAACACTTTGGTCAGGCAGTGTCCGTGGGAAGAAAAACAGAGTTGATACTTCAAGTCAAAAGCTCATATCAGACAAAATTTGATATTAAGCCTAGTGGGCAAGCAAAGGTTTAGCCAAAATGTGGGTTTGTGGCAGCATTTGAAAATGGTAGTTATACAAAGATTTAAGGAGGAAATTCCAGAGTTTGGAGCCTTGAAAGCAGGAAATCAGATGTGGAGTGGAAAAATTCTATGATCTGCAAAAAGCCAGAAATGGTGGAAAGCTTACATCTTGGAGGATTGTAAGGTTAATAAATTATTATTGACTGCCGAATAATGGCAGCATATTTGGTATTGTAACTACTGGATAGTCATGAAAATCTGTTTGTTAATGTTCTTTTGGGAGGGAAATCTACTGTTCCATCTTGATCTGGCTTATAACCTGAGAGTTGAGAACATACATGATCAAATAGAACAAGTTGTCCAACAACTTTAGGCTGTGCACGCCACACGAAAGAAGAGAAGAAGAAGAGCATACATTATACACTGATATACCAGAATGTGTGAATGACTTAAAAAAAACAGCACTTTGTGCCTTTGAAACAAGCAGAAGTTTATTTTTCGGACAATGGTGTGTTCAATCTTGAATGAATGATTGAATACTTTGTCCCATGTGATAAGTCAAAGTGAAATTCCTTGCATGCATACACAAGGTATGCAAATAGTCGCCACATAAAGGATGCTGACAATGAATGAATGAATACGTTTATTGGCGAAGTATTCACAAACAAGGAATTTGCCTTGGTGCTCCGCCCGCAAGTGACAACATGACAGTTGATACATAAAACATTAAACATTAATAATAAAACATTATTGATTAAACATGTGTATTAAATAAAATACCAAAGCAAAAGAAGGCTACAGATTTTTGGTTATCGAGTAGAGCTGCTACACGTGGAAAAAAGCTGTTTTATGTCTGGCTGTGGCAGCTTTGACATTCCAGAGGGAAGTGATTCAAAGAGTTTGTGGCCAGGGTGAGATGGGTCAGAGATGATCTTACCCGCTCGCTTCCTGGCCCTTGCAGTGTACAGTTCATCAATGGAGGGAAGGTTGCAGCCAATAACCGTCTTAGCTGATCGGACGATTTGCTCCTGCCTCCGGATGTCGTGCTTGGTGGCTGAGCCAAACCAGACCATGATGGAGAAGGTGAAGACAGACTCTACGATGGCCGTATAGAATTGGACCATCATTGCCTGTGGCAGATTGTTCTTCCTCAACTGCCGCAGGAAGTACATCCTCAGTTGTGCCTTTTTGACTGGAGTCGATGGTGGCCCCCCATTTAAGGTCCTTGGAGATGATGGTTCCCAGGAACTTAAAAGACTCCACAGATGTGACTGTGGTGTTGTTGATTGTGAGAGGGGTCAGGGGAGGGGGAGCTTTCCTAAAGTCTACTATCAATTCCACTATGTTAAGAGCATTGAGCTCCAGTTTGTTGTGATGGCACCAAGCCGCCAGCTGTGTCACTTCCTGTCTGTAGGCAGATTCCTCCCCATCCAGGATCAATCCCATCAGGGTTGTGTCATCTGCACTCTTGAGAAGCTTGACAGAGGAGTCCGTGGAGGTGCAGTCATTGGTGTAGAAAGAGTAGAGAGGGGAGAGTACGCAGCCTTGCGGTGCTCCTATGCAGAGGGTTTGCGGGTCTGAGATGTGCTTTCCCAGCCTCACATGCTGCTTCCTGTCTGTCAGGAAGCTGGTGAGGCTGGGAGGGGTTCAGGCACAGTCAACTCGGAAGGTTTGGAGTGTAGTAGCTCTGGCACAATGGTGTTGAATGCAGAACTTAAATCCACAAACAGGATCCTCGCATAGGTCCCCTGGCGGTCTAGGTGCTGGAGGATGAAGTGCAAGCCCAGGTTAACTGCGTCATCCACAGATCTATTGGCCCGATATGCAAACTGTAGAGAGTCCAGCAGGAGGTTCATGCTTGGCCAGCACAAGCATTTCAAGGGTCTTCATCACTGCAAAGTTACAAAGTACCCCACGGCAGGTCCCTCTTTGTTCTTCCTCCCTCCTCATGGTGGTCCCCCACGCTGGGTCTACCTTTGTTCCTTCTCCCGGCTTGAAAAATCTTGAAAGAGTCAAACGTGTTTTATTGTCATATGTACCAGAATGGAACAATGAAATTCTTACTTGCAGCAGCAGCGCCACAGGTATATAAGCCCAACCCAATAGATAACATAATAACCAAAAAATGTTCAATGGGCATTTGGACAGGTACATGGATAGGAGAGGTATAAAGGGATATGGGCCTAATGCAGGCAGGTGGGACAGGCGTAGATGGGGCATCTTGGTCAGCGTGGGAAAGTTAGGCCAAAGAGCCTGTTCCATTCTCTATGACCATGACATTTTTTTTTTTTAACAATATAGTACAAAAGCAGAACAAAAATTACAAAGTCCCCAAGGAATTTAGTTGGAGCTCAGAGCATTCAACAGCCCGAGTGTTGGTGCGAAGAACCTGTTCCTGAACCTGGACGTTAATTTTAAGACTTCTATTCTTTTTTCCTGGTGGCAGGATTGAATTGAGAGCGTGGCCAGGGGGTGGTGTGGGTTCTTGATGATGCCGGCTGCCATTTTGAGACTGCACCTCTGATAGATCCCTTCGACGGCAGGGAGGTCAGTGCCCATGATAGAGCCGGCAATGTTCACCACTTTTTGTAATCTTCATTCCTGAACATTCAAGTTTCTGAACCAGGCCGTGATGCAACCAGTCAATGTGCGCTCTACTATACACCTGTTGAAGTTCTAGACAGCAAGCATCGACATACCCGATCTCCTCAAGAAGAGGCCTTGATGGGCTTTTGTTATGATTACAACAATGTGCTGAGTCCTACACAGAATTTTAGAGATATGCACGTTCAGGAACTTTGAAATTTCTCACCAATATCGTTGAAATTCAAAATGATGATTGATTTTAGGTTTTAGTTTGACCTTATCCCTAAAAAACAGTTTGTGAATGAGAATGTAATTATTGAAGGCAGGGATGTCCGACGCTGCATCCGAGAGATTAAACAGATTGTATGTTTACTGTGGCACAGTGGTAGAGTTGCTGCCTAGCAGCGCCAGAGACCCGGGTTCAATCCTGACTACAGGTGCTGTCTGCACGGAGTTTCCAAGTAACTAGGGACACTTTTGAAAAATATAAAAGTGGATAAATCTCCAGGTCCTGACAGGATATTCCCTAGGACATTGAGGGAAGTTAGTGTAGAAATAGCAGGAGCTATGACAGAAATATTTCAAATGTCATTAGAAACGGGAATAGTGCCGGAGGATTGGCGTACTGCGCATGTTGTTCCATTGTTTAAAAAGGGTTCAAAGAATAAACCTAGCAATTATAGACCTATTAGTTTGATGTCAGTGGTGGGCAAATTAATGGAAAGGATACTTAGAGATAATATATATAAGCATCTGGATAAACAGGGTCTGATCAGGAACAGTCAACATGGATTTGTGCCTGGAAGGTCATGTTTGACAAACCTTGAATTTTTTGAAGAGGTAACTAGGGAAATTGATGAGGGTAAAGCAGTGGATGTTGTCTATATGGATTTCAGTAAGGCCTTTGACAAGGTTCCCCATGGAAGGTTGGTTAAGAAGGTTCAATCTTTGGGTGTTAATGGCGGAGTAGCAAGATGGATTCAACAGTGGCTGAATGGGAGATGTCAGAGAGTAATGGTGGATGGCTGTTTGTCAGGTTGGAAGCCGGTGACCAGTGGGGTGCCTCAGGGATCTGTGTTGGGTCCACTGTTGTTTGTCATGTACATCAATGATCTGGATGATGGGGTGGAAAATTGGATAAGTAAGTATGCAGATGATACTAAGATATGTGGTGTTGTGGATAATGAAGTAGATTTTTCAAAGTCTACAGAGAGATTTGGGCCATTTGGAAAAGTGGGCTGAAAGATGGCAGATGGAGTTTAATGCTGTTAAGTGTGAAGTGCTACATCTTGGCAGGACAAATCAAAATAGGACGTACATGGTAAATGGTAGGGAATTGAGGAATGCTGTGGAACAGAGTGATCTAGGAATAACTGTGCATAGTTCCCTGAAGGTGGAATCGCATGTAGATAGGGTAGTAAAGAAAGCCTTTGGTGTGCTGGCCTTTATAAATCAGAGCATTGAATATAGGAGTAGGGAAGTAATGTTAAAATTGTACAAGGCATTGGTAAGACCAATTCTGGAGTATGGTGTACAATTTTGGTCGCCTAGTTATAGGAAGGATGTCAACAAAATAGTAAGATTAAACGAGAACTTACCAGTTCGAAGTTTGATCTTTATTTTATGAGGAGTAACGATGAGGGATTACGTGAAGAAGGCCCACCTGGCGCTGGAACGGCATACTTCAAAGCAGCGGCATGAAAAACACAGAACACAATAGCCGGAGTAAGATAGTAAGGCTCATCATAGATTTAGAACTACCAGATGATCATTTACTTTATGAGGGTGTGGAGTGGAGGGCACGTAATCCCTCATCGTTACTCCTCATAAAATAAAGATCAAACTTCGAACTGGTAAGTTCTCGTTTAATCTTACTATTTTACTTCGGAGTCACGTGAGTGACTACGTGAAGAGTTTGAAGCTTTCTGTGTTTTTCATGTCGTAGAATTTATTCCATACGACAGTCCGGCTCATTTAACACAGTAACGAGCGAATAACACATTTTTCCCCAAACATTGCCTCAAGTTATGTGATAAATTATTTCACATTATAAAGAATAAAAGTAATGCCCTTTCCATTGAAAGGCAAGTTTATCACAAAATACCAATTGATATATATATTTTGATGGCATGATAAAGCAACAATTATAGAGAACCCAACACTGCGTGTCCAAACCTGACACCATGACTGGTTCCTTTTTACTTTAACATTAATTTACAACCTTCTGCGGCCTTGCATCTTTGCTCGAGTGGCTCATCCCGTGCCATTCCTGTGAATGTATCTACCTCATTAACAGAGTGATTTTCCACCTTTCAGTGTCTAGTTCCACTGAGTGTATCCAATTTCTAACCATCTAGAATACATTCCTCTAGAACCATCAGTTTTTACTGAACTGTACTGTGGTTTTTGTGTGTAATAAGCAGTCTCATTACCACAGAGACTCTTACCTACTGCAACATATTTCATCAATGTTCACACACAACTTAAAGCCGACAGGATATGCTTATAGGTTTACCTTGGTTTCAGCTCCTCTTGGTGTGCTTTGTTTGGTAGATTCATAAACATATATGATAATGCAATCTGTATCCACATGCAATTATAACATAACATTTGCAATGTTTGCACTCTTATATTGATACTAAAGTCATCAGCATTATTATTTTCAATGTTCAAGTTTTTTGAATCATAGATAGAGTTAGAGTCCATTGCCTAAGGCAATTCAGGATTATTTATCTCCTGACTTTATATTTTTTACAATTTTGGACAGATTATATATATATATATATATATACACATATATATATATTTATTAATATCTACATATATATCCCTTTCCATATCGGGATATTATGAATGCACCTGATAACTTCTTGGTTAATATATTGTCCGTTAATAGGACGGTAACACTCTGAGCCCTATTTTTGGCTCTATCAATTAGATACTCAGAAAAATGCAATCCACAAGGAACTCACATATATCTAATATGATAAAATAACTTTACTGTATACACAGACCTCCAATTTATTATAACAAAATATTGTTTTTTAGACTTATTTCTGCAAATTGCAGGTATAACACTTCTTTTATACATAATTATTTTATTGATATGTTGTTATATTAGTTAACATTCATAGACTTCTTTGACCATCAGCTGTTGTAATGGTCTGGTCAACCTGCAGATAGTCAAATTCATATTTTCATGTCATGGATGCTTTTGTACAACAATAAATTACTGCAGGGTTTCACAAACCTGGAGATCCCAGCGGGTGCAGCAGCATCCAAAGAGCGAAAGGAGACAGGCAACGCCTCGGGTCGAGACCCTTCCTCAGACTTCAATAAATTGCTGCAACTATGAATCATCACAAGTAGTTCAACATCACACAATATTTATGAAACCATGAAGGATCCGTATTAGGCCACCAAAAATGCCTCTGGCAGTGTCCTGCTACATTTTCATCAGACACTGCCCTATCAAACAAAATGAGGAACACAAAAGAACATATTTTCCTCATGTAATTGGGAGAAAAGCATCCACCTTCCCTGTTCTTGGTTTACCCACAAGAAACATTTGAATGATCGGTGATTTAATCCGTATGCAACTAGATTAATCGTAAGTAATCCATATTAATGACAATATGTTTTCCTCCCAAATTTGTTGTCTCCGATACCATTGTCTCTTCCTTAGAGATAAACAGGTGGACTAAACTTTAAAATGTGCCACATCTATTTACTCAGATAATCCCATGATTGTTATTTGACTTATCTTGTGTGTTTTAACATATGCCACCGCCGTGGTATTGTTCATCTTGATACGACATGGACACTTCCATAATAAAACAATCGATATTTAATCCATAACTCCTTATACTTCAATAATTAATATAAATGTTTGGAAAATTTCTTAGGACAAACCATTTATGCTCACCTGGTATTATTGTCCGCAGTCCCAACAAGAGACGTATCAATTATTCTTATAAGAATAGATAATATTCTTATCTTTACCCAAACATTCACAGAAGCTGTACATCATCTGTAACAATTGCTTCAGTTTGCAACAGCTGTTAATCTTATAGTTGAAGCAGCTTGTGAACCTTTTTTACATTACTTTAATAATGATAACGTATCATTTGATATTTGCATAAGCCTCTTCACAAAGGCATACATATTCTTATAAGCTTCTGTATTCCTTCTTTTGGAACTTTATTTATTCTTTACCTAACCTAATGGAGGGACAAAGCATGTCAACAACAATGAGACATATTTGTATCATGGAACAATTTTTCCCCCCTCTTATGGTGCTGAATTACTTCTAAATTCAGAATAGTAATTTATGAATATTTTATTAATGCCTAAGCATAAGCTTTATGTAATGGGTCAGGTCCTTGCCTACCACCAGGTTTGTAATTGCAGCACTAATTTGCAGCTGACTCTTATACCTTCCAATTTAAATGTAATCAAGATAACCCATGACCATGACCTCATTAGTGCAAGTGCTGATCTTTTATCAGCATAATTGTTCCTTCAGTATTCTGTTTAACAGCCTTGAACTGGTTTAATCCTTTGGACAATGTTTTAACTTGCACAGCTTGACCCACTTTAATTAATTTCAAGCACCTGTAATATTGATTAACACTTTGTTAATAGCAACTGTATTTCCATGTTCTAGATGTTTCCATTTTCTTACATTGTGAAAGTGTATATAAAATGATGTTTTGTATGGTTTATACCATCAAATCTTTACACTGAGGTAATTTTATAATATACATGTACGTACCCCTTCTTTATTGAAATTACTTTTGAGTGCAAACCTAAAATCAATTTTTTAAGGTTTTCTTATACAGGTGAACCAATCCTTCCTTAGTTATATTAAATTAATGATCATAATACACCTGTAATCCCCCACAATTGGAGATTTCATGAACTTATTTTGTAACCAGATGTTTGCACCTCTTCAATGTACTTCAAGCCTTCTTTTCCCAATTATATGGGTTTGGATAAGGCTATGTTAGATTATACCACTTCTGCTTTTGTTTTGATCCATTATCAAATCTTTCATTGGATCATAGTTTTTTCCCCCAAAGTTTAAAGATCAGTAGTCTGTTCTTTTGTAATCAATATCTTTGATTTATCATAAGGCAGGTTTATTCCATAATAATCAGGAGTTTAACATAACCTGATTTGTATTGATCTGCGAATCTATAGTGCAGATTTGGTAAATTATATATATTTCTTCCCATTGAGCTCCACAAACTGATGGCAATTTATTTTATTTTAAAAGTATTAGTTATTTGCACAACGTTTTATTTTATTTTATTTTTCTTTTTGAATAGTAATGTCATGCACCATTTTGAAATACTTTGAAATTGTATTTCTTATATCTCATATAATTTGAGACATGGATATCATAAACGGATTCACCGTTGATATCTTTATAAACATAAAAGTTTTATCGTATTCTGCTGTTTCAATCATTACAGCTTTGGTGAGGTTTTTTCCATGTTTATTTTTCATGGCCTCACTCATCATTAGTTCTGCTGTTTTAACCATAACAGCTTTTAGTGAGACCAACTTAATTTTTGGTTTCCATGGTAATTTTCCATGGCCTCACTTTTTATTCAGGTGTTGTGCATACACCTGTGTGTATATATATATATTATTTGGTGCTGTGGTGGGTACTTCATGACCAGCCACCACTATCAGTGCATTTTTAGGGTCAGTTTTTGCATTTTATTTTTCACTGCCCTTGTTTCTCCTGAGTTTTTTCCCCCTCAAGGAGACTACCTTCAGAAAAATCTGAGGTAGATATTCGCACCATATTTCATCATATTTTTTCCCTTTTATATGTGAAACCCCCTTAGGGTATGTTAGGGAATATTTCCATTATTTTCCGTCTGAAGGCCTTTATTAACTTTTTTAAATTACGGCCTTTCTGACTTATTTAAAATTTCCCCCCCTGCAAAAAGTTTGTGGAGCATCTTAAACTCCCTACCGTATTTTTAACGGTCACCAGTATCGGAACCGGCCCCGAAATTATCTCCCGTCTCGATCACTGGGTATTCCCCCGGGACGTTCTTTTTCAAACTCCGTTGTTTTAACAGAGTATTTCTGTTCTAATTTAAACTTTTACTTTACTTTTGTTTTTAAATTCATTTTAAATCCTGGTTCAATACACCAGGCACGGAGTTTTCCAGACCCTAAAAGATTTTCAACTGCACTTACCTGCCGATTCCGTACCTACCGCTGTCGAGGAGCTGCCTCTGCAGCTCCTGCTTCTGCCGTCAGCGTCGACGTAATGCCGTTCCAGCGCCAGGCGGGCCTTCTTCACGTAGTCACTCACGTGACTCCGAAGTAAAATAGAGAGTAGAGGAGATTTACTAGAATGTTGCCAGGGTTCCAGCAACTCTGTTACAGAGAAAGGTTGAACAAGTTAGGTCTTTATTCTTTGGAGCGCAGAAGGTTAAGGGGGGACTTGATTGAGGTCTTTAAAATGATGAAAGGGATAGACAGAGTTGACGTGGATACGTTTTTCCCATTGAGGGTAGGGAAGATTCAAACAAGAGGGCATGACATGAGAATTAAGGGACAGCAGTTTAGGGGTAACGTGAGGGGGAACTTCTTTACTCGGAGGGTGGTGGCTGTGTGGAATGAGCTTCCAGCAGAAGTGGTGGAGGCAGGATCGATTTTAACATTTAAAAGTAAAGTGGATAGGTATATGGACGTGAAGGGAATGGAGGGATATGGAGGGAATGGAGCAGGTAGATGGGACTAGGGGAAAACAAATGGTCGGCACGGACTGGAAGGGCCGAGAGGGCCTGTTTCCGTGCTGTAATTGTTATATGGTTTATATGGTTCTCCCCGTGACCATGTGGGTTTTCTCCGAGTGCTCCGGTCTCCTCCCGCACTCCAAAGACGTGCAGGTTTGTAGGGTAATTGGCTTCTGTAAATTGTCCCAAGTGTGTAGGGTAGTGTTAGTGTTGGTCGTTACGGACTCGGTGGGCTGAAGGGCCTGTTTCCGTGATGTATCTCTGAAGTCTAGTCCCCTAAGTTTAGAAGAAAGTAAAGGGCCTGTCCTACTTTCACGACCTAATTCACGACCTCTGCCGAGTTTGCCCTTGACTCATACTCGCAGCATGGTCGTCACAAGGTCGCAGGAGGTCGTCGGTAGGTTGTAGGTAGGTCATGATGCTAGTCGTAGGTACTTGTGGCATTGAGTTGGTCGGGACATTTTTCTAGCCTGATGAAAAATGTCCACGAGTAAAAAAGGTCGTGAATTAGATCGTGAAAGTGGGACAGGCCCTTTCGTAGATCCTACTGAATTTCAATTGACAGGGTTGATTTGAAGTTGATAGTTCTTCATGTTGATGCTCCTGATATTCCTTTTTATCTCAAATGTTTCAGCTTTGCTGATAGGCCTATAAACTATGTTCTCTTATCAAAAGCCTTTGGGAGGTTTGTCTGCATGATCCTCATCAACTCTACCTGTTATCATATCAAAAAACCCAATTAAATTGGTCAACATACAGTAACTTCTCTGAACAATTCCACATTCAGTTTTAGTTTTAGTTTAGAGATACAGAGAGGACACAGGCCCTTCGGCCCATCGAGTCCATGCCAACCAGCAGTCCCCACACATTAACACTATCCTACATACACTAGGGATAATTTACACTTACAACAAGCCAATTAACCTACAAGCCTGTACGTCTTTGGAGTGTGGGAGGAAACCGAAGATCTTGGAGAAAACCCATATGGTCACAGGGAGAATGTACAAACACCGTACAGACAGCGCCCGTAGTTGGGATTGAACCTAGGTCTCCGCAGCCGCAAGCGCTGAAAGGCAGCAACTCTACCGCTGCTCCACCATGGCTGCCCATTTTCCTTAAGATGTTTACAATTCCTTTTTCTGATTAATGTTTCCAAATGCTTTCCCTCTGTGCAAGGTAAACTAATGGCTGGAGTTTTGGGACCTCCCTCCTTTACTTTTTGAGCAATGGATTAACATTTGTTGCTCACCATTCTTCCAACATTGTCCCCACAGATCATAGCCCCTGAAGGCACTGGTATTGCTTTATTTCTTTCCACATGCTCTGAGAAACAGTGAAAATCTTTACGAACTTTCCAGGAAAATAATCTGTACATGATTACAATCAAACCGTACATGGATACAGATGGTACACAAATATAGTGTTACAGCTACGGGGAAAGTACACATTTAAGTGCAAGAGGTGTAATGCCCCTGTCCTCTTAGGAAACCTGAACGGAAACCTCTGGAGACTTTGCGCCCCACCCAAGGTTTCTGTGCGGTTCCTGGAGGTTTCCGGAGGTTCCCGGAGGTTTTTGTCAGTCTCCCTAATGGTCGAAAGTGGTTTCCGCTTCTTCTATGTTCCGGCGATTATTTCAAAAAATTCAAAACAGGCCGCGACTAAAAATAGGTTGCCATTTTAAAAATCGGTCATTTTTTAGTTGAAGCCGGTTGCGATTCTAGTTGAAGGTGGTTGCCGGAGGTTGCAGGTAGTGGAAGGTAACACCTCCCTGGTGGAATAAAACTGGGTGAAAAAAAGGTCTTACCGAAATTCTTGCTTTGCTTTAGAAACAGAACCAGAACATAGTAGCCACGAATACAGAACATATCTGTGTGTCCATATACCATTGCATAAATATATATGCACATGAATAATTAAACTGATAAAGTACAAATAAACAGATTATTGGCTATTAATGTTCAGAGTTTTGTCCGAGCCAGGTTTAATAACCTGATGGCTGTGGGGAAGAAGCTGTTCCTAAACCTGGTCGTTGCAGTCTTCAGGCTCCTGTACCTTCTACCTGAAGGTAGTGGGAAGATGAGTGTGTGGCCAGGATGGTGTGGGTCCTTGATGATGCTGCCAGCCTTTTTGATGCAGCAACTGCGATAAATCCCCTCGATGGAAGGAAGGTCAGAGCCGATGATGGACTAGGCAGTGTTTACTACTTTTTGTTGTTTTTTCCGCTCCAAGGTGCTCAAGTTTCCGAACCAAGCCACGATGCAACCGGTCAGCATGCTCTCTATTGTGCACCTGTAGAAGTTAGAGAGAGCCCTCCTTGACATATCGACTCTCCGTAATCTTATCAGGAAGTAGAGGCACTGATGAGCTTTCTTAATAATTGCATCAGTGTTCTCGGACCAGGAAAGATCTTCAGAGATGTGCATGCCCAGGAATTTGAAGCTCTTGACCCTTTCCACCATTGACCCTTTGATATAAATGGGATTGTGGGTCCCCATCCTACTCCTTCCAAAGTCCACAATCAGTTCCTTGGTTTTGCTGGTGTTGAGGGCCAGGTTATTGTGCTGGCACCATTTGGTCAGTCGCTCGATCTCACTTCTGTACTCCGACTCATCCCCATCAGTGATACATCCCACAACAGTGGTGTCGTCAGCGAACTTGATGATGGAGTTCGCACTATGACCGGCTTGGAGGTCTAATTTTTTTTATATGGGGGGTGGGGGAGGGGGGGAAGGGGGAAACTGCATTTCTCAGTCCCTACCTGGTCAGAGACCCGGCTTTTCTCTGAGCCGTATTTTCGCCCCTTCCTCGCGGCCTACCAACGGGCCTGGAGCTGCGTTTCCTGCCGGGACCGGCCACAACTTCAGCTTTGGCGGCGGCGCAGTGCTGAAGCGCCATCACGGAGCGGGCGATGCCTCACCCGGGTCGCCGTGTGGTAAGCTCCGAAGTGCTGAGACTGCCGACTCCAACATCGCGGAGCTGCGGTCAGTGGAGCGTCCAGCTGCGGGGTTTAAACACCGTGGAGTCTGGGATCTCTCGCCGAGGTCGACAGTGATGGGGCTCCGACCAGCGCGGCCTGTGGGCTTCGGGGGCCGCTGTCTCTGGCAGCAAGCGGCCGTTCCAGACGCTCCAAGCCGCTGAAGAGTGTTCTCCCGACGCCGGAGCTCCATCATCCGACGAGAGGGCCTGAAGCATCGGGCCACCGTTGCAGCGACTGTGGAGGCCTCAAATAGACCCCGACTACGGGGTGAACAAGAGGAAAAGGACTGGACTTTGTTGCCTTCCCTCACAGTGGGAACCAATGTGGGGGGATGTTTTAATGTTTTATGTTAAATTATTCTTTAATGTTGTGTCTTGCTTTTATTGGTGTGCTGCAAATGGCAACTCAAATTTCACTACACCAGAAATGGTGTATGACAATAAATGTCCTGTGTCCTTTTAAGTAGGCCATTCGGCCCTTCGAGCCAGCACCGCCATTCACTGTGCTCACGGCTGATCATCCACAATCAATACTCTGTTCCTGCCTTCTCCCCATATCCCTTGACTCCGCTATCTTTAAGAGCTCTATCAAACTCCCTCTTGAAAGCATCCAGAGAATTGACCTCCACTACCTTCTGAGGCAGATAACTCCAGAATAAGGGGTCACAGTCTAAGGATAAGGGAGAATTCCTTTAGGACCGAGATGAGGAAAACATTTTTCACACAGAGAGTGGTGAGTCTCTGGAATTATCTGCCACAGAAGGTAGTTGAGGCCAGTTCATTGGCTACATTTAAGAGGTAGTTAGATGTGGCCCTTGTGACTAAAGGGATCGGGGGTATGGAGAGAAGGCAGGTACAGGATACTGAGTTGGATGATCGGCCATGATCATATTGAATGGCGGTGCAGGCTCGAAGGGCCGAATGGCCTACTTCTGCACCTATTTTCTATGTTTCTATGTTTCTAATTCCACAGGCTCACAACTGTCTGGGTGTAAAAGTTTTTCCTCATCTACGTTCTAAATGACCTACCCCTTATTCTTAAACTGTGGCCACTGGTTCTGGACTCACCCAAAATCGGGAACATGTTTCCTGCCTCTAGCATGTCCAATCCCTTAATAATCTTATATGTTTCAATAAGATATGCTCTCATGCTTCTAAATTCCAGTGTATACAAGCCCAGTCGTTCCATTCATTCAACCTATGACAGTCCCACCATCCCGGGAATTAACCTCGCGATCCTACGCTGCACTCCATCAATAGCAATAGTATTCTTGCAGTAAAATATAGAGGGCGGAGAATTCCCTCGAATTGATGCTCCAGCAAGTAACTAAAGCATTAACAGCATGATATGTCAGCTTATTCATAATGTATAACAAGGTTGGCATTGACTAGATATTCAACTGGACTAACCTGAAGATAAGATCTGAGAGGTGGCCCTCCTACAGTGAGAGGCTCATCTCCAAACTCTCGTAAGCCTTTTCACCATCTATGAGTCAGAGAGCAGGACAATTCTGAAATACTCCCCACTAGCCTGGGTGATTATAGCATCTACATCACTCAGGTGGCTCAATATTATTTAGAGTAATACAGATTATCAATCCAACATCTTAAAAATGTGTAGGAAAGAACTGCAGATGCTGGTTAGACACAAAATGCTGGAGTAAATCAGCGGGACAGGTAGCATCGAAGAAGCTGTCTGAACAAGGGTCTCAACCCGAAATGTCACCTATTCCTTTTCTCCAGAGATGCTGCCTGGCCTGTAGGTTACTCCACATTTTGTGTCTATCATCTTAATATTTTTCTTTTCCTCCAGTAATGCTCCATGTGTGTATGCACATAAACCATAGAACATGAAGCAGTGCAGCACAGGAACAAGCCCTTCAGCCCACAATGTCCATGCTGCACATAATGCCAAGTTAAACTAATCTCCTTTGCCTGCATGTGATCCTCCGTTCATCTGCAGCCTCTTGCATTTTGGTGCGTTGAAATTGCTGTACTGGGCCATGATGCAACCAGTCAGAATATTTTCTACAGTGCATCAGAAAATGACTTAAGAAGGGTCTCGACCCGAAATGTCACCCAGCCCTTCTCTGCAGAGATGCCGCCCGTCCCGCTGAGTTACTCCAGCTTTTTGTGTCTGTCTTCAGTTTAAATCAGCATCTGCAGTTCCTTCTTACACAAAGTGTACCTTTTCCCTTTCTCGATGCTGAATAGTTTTCTGCTTTTCGAACATAAAAAGTTGAACATTAGAAGTTACATGAGTGGAAGAACAACTTTGTATGAATGCCAAAAATAAAGGTAACATGCAAAGCACGTTTAGAATAATAAAACTAAGGTTGCCCACAACAACCATTTTATTAAAAGGCAATCTTGCCTGCTGCTGGTGCGAAGTTCCTTCACTTCTGCTCAGTAGTAATAAAACCTGTGATTGTTCATGTGGAGAGCTGTAATTCTTTATCTCCATGCCTTTGTTCTCTAAGTGGTTAAGATTTATTTACAAGCAGTTACAAGATGCCCATGTAGGTCTGACATGCCATCATGAATCAGTAAATAGCGAAACCATGGGAGTCAAAGTAGCTTTTCAACAGAGCGCATCATTCCTAGTCAATTATCGGATAAACACTGGTCCTCTGGTGATAGAATGCAACTTTTTGTTACCTCGTAAGTTCCTGCTCTCTTTCCAGTCTGGGTGATGAGCAGAGGCCAAGCTGCGCTACTAACCACAGCCGCCTTGTATGCAAGGCAGGCAAGACAATGACATACTTGGCGGGTGGGGGAAGGACTGGGAATATGTGGTGGGTAGAATTAGTTGACATTTTATTATGGGATAAGATAGAACAAGGGTGTGGGGTGATTGGTGGTCAGCACGGACACGGTGGGCCAAAGGGCCTGTTTCCACTCTGTATCTCCAAACTGAACACTATTGCAATCTCCGGCAAGCAATAGAATTGCTGCCTCACAGCATCAGAGACCTGGGTTCGATTCTGACTATGGACGCTGTCTGAATGGGGTTTGTACATTCTCCCTGTGACCGCCTGTGTTTTCCCCGGGTGCTCCGTTTTTCTCCAACACTCCAATGACATACAGGTTAGTAGGCTAGTCGGCTTCAGTAAAGGTTGTAAATTGCCCCTAGTGCGTGGGATAGCACCAGTGTACGGGGTGATCGTTGGTCGGAGTGGACTCGGTGGACCTAAGGGCCTATTTCCGCGCTGCATCTCTAAACTAAATTACACTAAATGAAACATTATTCAATTTAAATATTTGTTAACCACAAATGAGGTATCAGATGATTGGACTACAGCAAGTATGGTGCTGAAGTCTGAAGAAGGGTCTCGACCCAAAACGTCATGTATTCCTTTTCTCCAGAGATGCTGTCTGACCCACTGAGTTACTCCAGCTTTCTGTGTCTATCTTCGGTTTAAACCAGATCTGCAGTTCCTTCCTACAGATCAGGTTTAGTGCCTTTATTCAGGAATGGCAGTGGGGGGCAAAACAAAGGTAATTTTAAGTCAGTCAAATGTCAGTGATAGCTATATACATATTTGTGACTCTTGACTCATGCATACATTTGAACGATACAAGGTAGACACAAAATGCTGGAACAGCTCAGCGGGACAGGCAGCATGTTTGGAGAGAAGGAACGGGTGACGTTTCGGGTCGAGACCCTTCTTCAGCCAATAATCTATATCTATCTATGTTACTAAAAGTCTGATCTTGACCACTTCCTGTTGTTCTGTATATTGATTTTAGAAAAAACGCTGCCACTTACGGCTGTGATTTTTGGCCATCTTACTCAGAGTCCCCCTCCGCTGTGCAGGACAAGAGGATTTTTCCCATCAATGAAAAATAAAAGAGTTATTAGTGTTTAAAAAATGTTGAGATTCTCTCTCCTGAAGGCCACACTCTTTCCAGAGGGACTATAAAACCAGGAAGAGTTGAGTGCCTCAGTCAGTCCCTGCAAGATGGGGGAGCGGGAGGGTCATGTCTCTCAGTCTGAGCGGTGAATAACACTGAACACTACTGTGAGTGTGGTTTTACTGACCTTGAGTGCCCTTAATGTGGTTTGAAAATGAAAATGTGGTTGGTTTGAAATAAAGCACAGCAAATGATTGGTGGTGGTTGGTTTGAAATAACGCACAGCAAATGGTTGGCGGCAGTTGGTTTGAAATGGCAAATGATTAAAAGTCTTAACTTGACAACTTCCTGTTTGCACTGTATATTGATTTTAGATAAAACACTGTCACTTACGGCTGTGATTTTTGGCCATCTTAATCAGTCCCCCTCCGCTCATCAGGTGCAGAGGATTCTCCCCATCAATGAAAAATATAAGTGTTATTAGGGATTATAAAACCGGGAAGTGTGGGTGTGGCTCAGTCTCTGCAAGATGGGGGAGGGAGAGATCACGACTGTCTGAGCTGTGAATCAACTAAACACACTGAATGTATACTGAACTGTGAGTGTGGTGTTTAGTGTTGTTTTGTGGTGTTTTGTGTGGTTTCATGGTGGTTTCACCCTGCTTGAAATGGTATGAAACTGCATTTGAATGTGGTGGACTTGCACCCTGCATGAAATGGTATGAAACTGCATTTGAATTTGGTGGCCTTGCACACTGCATGAAATGGTATGAAACTGTATTTGAAATTGGTGGCCTTGCACACTGCTTGAAGTGGTATGAAACTGCACTTGAATTTGGTGGCCTTGCACCCTGCTTGAAGTGTTATGAAACTGCACTTGAATTTGGTGGCCTTGCACCCTGCTTGAAATGGCGTGGAACTGCACTTGAATTTGGTGGCCTTGCACCCTGCTTGAAGTGGCATGAAACTGCACTTGAATTCGGTGGCCTTGCACCCTGCTTGACATGGTATGAAACTACACTTGAATTCATTGGCCTTGCACCCTGCTTCAAGTGGTATGAAACTGTATTTGAATTCGGTGGCCTTGCGCCCTGCTTGAAGTGGTCGGAAACTGCACTTGAAATCGGTGGCCTTGCACCCTGCTTGTAGTGGTATGAAACTACACTTGAATTTGGTGGCCTTGCACCCTGCCTGAAATGGTAGGAAACTGCATTTGAATTTGGTGGCCTTGCACCCTGCCTGAAATGGTAGGAAACTGCATTTGAATTTGGTGTCCTTGCACCCTCCTTGTAATGGAATTTCAAGGAATAGCCATGAGTCAACTGCCAACCCACCAGCCGTGAGTGAGCTGCCAGCACATCAGGCTTGAGTGACTGAGCTGCCACTCCAAGAATCTATTTGGCCCACAATGCCCATACTAGCCCTCTGGAAACCAGTCCCTTCAGCCCACAACACCCATACTAGCGCTCCAGAAAGCCCCCCCCCCCCCCTCCGTTGGCCACCAATATTGGAATTGGTGAGAGGTGGAATATTGCATTGGGGGACCAGCCCTCCCGTGTGAACATGGGACCCAACGGGTCCCACTTAGTCTAATATCTATCTATATATATCTATATCTATCTATAAAGGGCCTGTCCCACTGTACGAGGTAATTCAAGACCTCTCCAGAGTTTGAAAAAAATCAAACTCGTGGTAAGTATGTAGGATGTATGTAGCGGCTACTTCGGAGCTCGTGGTTGTCCCATAACGGCTCGTAATGCTAACGGCAGGTACTCGGGAAATGCGGTAACTCGTGAAGTTTTTTCAGCACTATGGAAAATGTCCACAAGAGCCCCAAGTGCCTACGAACGGCTATTACCGTAATTCTCCGAGTTCGAATCAGGGGAAACTCTTGAATTACCTCGTACAGTGGGACAGGCCCTTAATATTACTAAAACTCTTCGTCTTGTTTGTGGCTGCCTGTGTGTATGTGTGTGTGCCAATTTCTATTTTTTCCAAACGCTAGGCCACAGCCTCCCCATTTTCACACATTCTACTCACATTTTTCCCATTGAAGCGATAAACATCTTCCCGTCGCATTCCCATCTATATTTCCGCACTTTTTAATCGTTTAAAGTTAAAAAAAAAACCAGAAAACTCACGCATTTCACAATCGACTCACAAGGCAGGACGGAACGCTCCGGGAGGGAGGGGCACTCCAGCGCAGTCGCGTGGCGGCCGCTGCCAGCGTCCGACACCCGACATCTGGTGGCGAGGGTGGAGCCTCGGGCCCTGGCTGTAGCTGAGCCTGGTGAGAGATGAGCCCGAGGCCTGCTGGAACCAAGGACAAGCCTGCGTCCAGGCCCGGCCCGAGTACGAGACCCAGGCCCTGCCGCTGCTCTATGACCTGGGTAGGTCCTGGGACAGGGAATAGGATTGAGGGGAGGAGGATGAGGGAGATGAGGAGGTGAGAGATGGGGTGGGGAGTGGAGTGGTAGAGGGAGATGCCCCCTCCCTATCTACCCTCACCCCCACCCTCTCTACCCCCAAACCCTCTCCCTCTCTACCTCCCACCCTTTCCCTCTCTACCCCATTCCCCACCCTCGCTACCGCCCCGCCCTCTCGAGGGATTGAAGAGGGAGGGTGAAGAGGAGGAGGAAGGAGTGCTGGGGGAAGAGAAATGAGCCACGCCTTCGCAGTTGGGGGCTATGCGTGAGTGGTGGAATATTGTGTTGGAAGAACGGCTTGCATTGGGGGGAATGGGTGAGTGGTGGAATCTTACGTTGGGGACTAATCTGCACTTAGCCTGCAAAGTAATGCCTCCATCTTCTATGTCACAACGGGAACCCGTCAGCCACGGCCGCACAGTTGGGAGATATGGGTGAGTGGTGGAATATTGTGTTTGGGTACCAGCCCTCCCATGTGACACCATCCCCCCCATCCCCCCCCCCCCCCCCCCCCAGCCGGACGGTGAGACCCGTTGGGGGATGGGACCCAACGGGTCTCACTTGGTCTAGTGTTCTATAGATTCCGGATCAGTTCCTGTGGATTGGAGGGTAGCTAATGTTATCCCACTTTTCAAGAAAGGAGTGAGAGAGAAAACGAGGAATTATAGACCAGTTAGCCTGACATGGTGGGGAAGATGCTGGAGTCAATTATTAAATAAGTAATAACTGTGCATTTGGAAAGCAGTAAAAGGATTGGTCCAAGTCCGCATGGATTTATGAAGGGGAAATCATGCTTGCTTAAACTTCTGGAATTTTTTGAGGATGTGACTGTAAAATGGATGAAGGAGAGCCAGAGGGTGTATTGTATCTGGACTTTCAGAAAGCCTTTGATAAGGTCCCACAAAGGAGATTAGTGGGCAAAATAAGAGCACATGGTATTGGGGGTAGAGTGCTGACATGGGTAGAAAATTGGTTGGCAGACAGGAAACAAAGAGTAGTGATTAACGGGTCCCTTTCAGAATGGCAGGCAGTGACTAGTGGGGTGTCGCAAGGCTCGGTGCTGGGGCTGCAACTATTGACAATATATATTAATGATTTAGATGATGGGATTAAAAGTAACACAAGCAAATTTGCAGATGACATAAAGCTGGGTGGCAGTGTGAACTGCGAAGGAGGTTACAGGGTGCCTTGGACAGGTTGCGTAAGTGGGCAGATGCATGGCAGATGCAGTGTAATTAGGTCGTGTGCGGACGCGGCGCGGACGGACGAGAGGCCGAAGCAAAGAAGCCGAAGCCAAGGAACGGAATAGAAACGAGGCCGAAACGCCAATGAACTGAAAGAGTCCGCAAGACGAAACGCCAACTAACCGAAAGGATGGGACGCCTAAATGCAAACTAACTGAAAGGGCGGGACGCCTAAACGCCAACGAACCGAAAGGCTGCGTCGCCTAAAAGCAAACTTACCGAATGGCCGCTCAGTCTAAATGCCACCGACCCGAAAGCCGGTGTCGCCTAGAAGAAAACGGACCGACTGCCGCTCAACGGAAAAGTCCAATAACGGAATTGACGTTGCCGGGGGGGCGGGACTTGTCAGCGATTGGTCCAGACCCCTGCGTCCATCACATCACCGTGAAGGGACGAACATTGTCCCAAACCTCCGCTCCACCCGACCCGCAGCCCGCGGAGGGTGGCCGTGGGGGAGTGGGGGCTGTCCCGAGGGATGCGCACCTTCGGCCGCTTTCAACTTGGTGCTTGGGTTCAGGTTGCCCAGTCACCTATGGCTTGTGTGGGAAAATGAACCCCATGTTCCCGTCTCCCCCCCCCTCTTCTCCCTCCCCCCCCCTCTCTTTCTCTCTCCTCCTCTCTCTCCCTCTCTCTCTCTCCCTCTTTTCTCTCACCCCTCTCTCCTCCTCTCTATCTCCCCTCCTCTCACCCCCCCCCCCCCCCGTTCTCTCTCCTTCTCTCTCTCCTCCGTCTCCACCCGTGATTGCGATTTATACAGGTAATGCATGATGTACACCAGTTAATTAACCATGTATAAATGTATAATAATGTATTACATGTATACATCATTCTTACATTCGGGACATGGTTAATTAACTGGTGGCATTATTTCCCTGTCCTAACGGCCTTTGTTTTAGCCGGTGATTACATCTATTCCATCCCTCCCTCGCAAAGATGTGGGATTTCAATTTGAGCGCACTTGTTTGAATAGATGCAAGCGGCATGTCCAGCTTCTCTCCTGGGCGCGCAATACACAAAGCGGATGAAATGACACAACTGTCACACCATAGACACAAAATTCTGGAGTAACTCAGCTGAAGAGGCATCATCATTGAGACCCTCCACACGCACTCCGAAGAATGGTCTTGGCACGAAACGTCACCCATTCCTTCTCTCCAGAGATGCTGCCTGTTTTGTGCGTGGGAGCTTGGGTGCGTTCCGCAAACACCGAGACGGTAATAAATAAACCGTCTGTCCCCGTGGCCGCGGTGAATCACCCTGGTGTGGAGTTTGGGGTGCGATGGCGGTGCATTGCGGTCAGTGACTGTGGGACGTTCCCGCGGGTGGAGCCGGAGGAGAGAGAGAAGGGGGAGAGAAGGGGAGAGAGACAAGGGAGAGAGAGTGGGGGGGGGGGTAGAGAGAAGGGGGAGATAGAGAGAGAGGAGGGAGAGAGAAGGGAGAGAGAGAGAGGGTGAGGGAGAAAAGAGGTGAGAGAGAGAGAGAGGGGGAGAGAGAAGAGGGGAGACGGGAGCGTGGGGTTCATTTTCCCACACATGCCATAGGTGACCGGGCAATCTGAACCCAAGCACCAAGTTGAAGGCGGCCGAAGGTGTGCATCCCTCGGGACAGCCCCCACTCTCCCACGGCCACCCTCCGTGGGCTGCGGGTCGGGTGGAGCGGAGGTTTGGGACAATGTTCATGCCTTCACAGTTCATTGGCGTTTCTATTCGGTTCTTTGGGACATCGCCTTCTTTGCTTCGGCCTCTCGTCCGTCGGCGCCGCGCCCGGGTACCTAATTAGATAAACGTGAGGTTATCCACTTTGGCGGCAAGAACAAAGGAGGCAGATTATTATCTAAATGGTGTCAGATTAGGAAAAAGGAAAGTGCAACGAGACCTGGGTGTCCTTGTACAACAGTCACTGAAAGTAAACATGCAGGTACAGCAGGCAGTGAAGAAAGCTAATGGCATGTTGGCCTTGATAAGAAAGGACTTGAGTTTAGGAGCAAGGAGGTCCTACTGCAGTTGTACAGGGCCCTGGTGAGACCACACCCGGAGTATTGTGTACAATTTTGGTCTCCTAATTTGAGGACGGACATTCTTGCTATTGAGGTAGTGCAGCGTAGGTTCACCAGATTAATTCCCGGGATGGCGGGACTGACATATGATGAAAGAATGGGTCGACTGGGCTTGTATCACTGGAATTTAGAAGGATGAGAGGGGATCTTATAGAAACATACAAAATTATAAAGGGACTGGACAAGCTAGATGCAGGAAAAATGTTCCCAATGTTGGGCGAGTCCAGGACCTGGGGCCTCAGTCTGAGAATAAAGGGGAGGCCATTTAAAACTGGGATGAGAAAAAAACTTTTTCACCCAGAGAGTTGTGAATGTATGGAGTTCTCTGCCCCAGTAGAGGCCCATTCACTGGATGCATTTAAAAGAGAGTTAGATAGAGCTCTTGGGCCTAGCGGAATCAAGGGATATGGGTAGAAGGCGGGCATGGGTTACTGAATGTGGAAGATCAGCCATGATCACAATGAATGGCGGTGCTGGCACAAAGGGCTGACTGTCCTCCTCCTGCACCTATTGTCCATGTCTATAACTGACCACAATCGGATTCGGGTCAGGCAAGTTACCAGGCCAGTCCAATTGAATAGCGGTGCAGGCTCGAAGGGCTGAATGGCCTCCTCCTGCACCTGGTTTCTATGTTTCTGTGGAAGGGCGGTACTTTTGCGTCGCTCGGCTGCTCAGTCGCTGCTTGGTGGCCGGGAGCAAAGATACTAGAGCAAGCTTGCCCGGGAGAGTGAGAGCGGGGCCCACTGGCTGAGCTGCTGGTGGCCGATGCTGTTGGTGGAGATGCGTCCACTTGTGAGATATGCGATGTGCTCACAATCACTACTCAAAGACTAAATCGTGGAGGCAAGAGATTCTTTATTTTCGAGTCTGCAGAGTCGGGTGCCTCTCCAAGTTGAGCCACACCGAAGTCAGAAGGGTAAACCCCCTTTATACACACAATTCTACATCCAACCTCCCCTCCTTTGACCCGCTCCAATCAGACACTGAGGTGGACAACCTGTAGGTACGTCCCCCCAGTACCTCCCACATCATACATCGCATGTTCATGGTCATGAGCAGTTTCTTGACCAGGAGTTTGTTGTAATATTCATTTATTTTATTAAGCATGCTCAGTTGTTCATGGTTTTACTCACCTCCAAGTGAACTCTCTCAGTTCTCCTATATCAGCACTAAAGCTAAGCTATAGTGACAAGGGTCCCATCTATCACTCCATTCTACTGATAGGGATCTATCTCCATCACTCCCTTCACTCCCATCACTCCCTTCTACCGCTATACAATGCTATCACTTCTTACTCAAGGATGGGTCTGGTAACGTTTATACACAGCTGTGTCAGAACCCTCTCCCTGGCCCCTATCGGTTTGAATCCTCTTTAAAGCCCCTTACAACAGTGGGGTTTAATCACTTTATCCCTCACACACTGGAGTGTCGAGGGGGCCCCTTACATTCTCTCCCTCCCCCCCCCCCCCGCTTTGTGCTTCAAGCTGACAAGTCTTTACTCCGACGAGGGCAGTCGAGCTTGGCGTCTGGCGGCCAGACTGAGCAACAATAGCCAGGCTTTGTCCCGACTCTGCAGCAGCGCAGCAGGGGCATCGGCAAAGCTCGACACCACTCAGACCCACACCCACACCCACAGCCGCGGCTCCGAGCCGCAGGCCAGCCAGCGATGGGTAGAGGCAGGGGCGCCACGTTAGGGGGAAGCCCCCAGAGCAGCGATGCACTCAGCCTGGATGCAAGCTCTCCGCCGGAGGGGCTGAGCAGCGAGGACCCTGTGTCCAGCCTGGTGCTGGTGCTGGTGCTGGGCAGCATCAAGCGCCGGCTCCTCACACACCGCCCTGCGGCCCGGGCATGAGCGGCGGGGCGGCCGAGGGTCTTCGCAGAGCCCAGGTGGACGGGGCCATCACCTGGCTGCGGACTGAACTGGCGAGCCGCCCTTTGCTGCCTGCGCGAAGCAAGTGAGTGCAGTTGCTGGAGCAGCTCCGCTGGGGCTGGGGAAATGCAGCGTCTCCGGAGAGAAGGAGTGGGTGGGCGCTCGTAACTCAGCGGGTCCAGGGCAATGAGTTAGTTGCTCCAGCAAATTGGCGAGCCATTGGGGGATGATGTTGCAACTTGCAGGTGTCCCGAGCAGGGCTGAGGAGGCTGCGCTTCCACTTCGGGAGCTCGCAGCCCCGGGGTCATCATTCACGGTCCCGACAATATTGTAACTCTCCCATCGCTAGGAGCACATTGACCCTTTCCTCGCCCCCTAGTGCGCTAGCCCGCTGCGGCCGGCGTTGCCGTCAGTTGGACAGCAACAGAAGGACGCAACCGGCGCTAGGTAAATGCAAGCAGCACGTTGCCGACCCGACCCGTTCCTATCCGTTGCCCCAAACAGATGCTGCCTGAGCCGCCGAGTTGCTTTGTGTTTTGCTCAGGGTTTCAACATCTGCAGTTCTCTGCGTCTTCATTTGCGTCCAAGTCTTTATTTTACCAACCGGGCTGGAGCAGAGCAAAAGAGCGCCCGCGGTTTAGTTTAGTTTAGAGATACACGGCGCTGAAACAAACCCTTCGGCCCGCCGTGTCTGCGCCGACCAGCGACCCCCGCACATTTACACAATCCTACACACGCCAGGGACAATTTACAATGTATTTAACCAAGTCAACCAGCCTACAAGCCTGTACGTCTTTGGAGTTTGGGCGGAAACCGGAGCACCCGGAGAAAACCCACGCGGTTAAAGGGGGAACGTACAAACTCCGTACAGACAGCACCCAGGTGGCTGTAAGGCAGCAACTATACCGCATTTGTTTTTAATGTTCAAAAATAAACTTTATTCGTAGTTTAAAAATATATGACCCCATGCAAAACATATTTAGTGACTCTACATTCAATATTACTAGTGTAAAGGTAGCTAAGGGAATCCCACTTTTTAAGAAAGGAGGGAGAGAGAAAACGGGGAATTATAGACCAGTTAATCTTACATCGGTGGGGAAGATGCCTGAGTCGATTGTTAAAGATGTTATAGCAGCGTATTTGGAAAGCAGTGATCGGTCAAAGTCAGCATGGATTTATGAAGGGGAAGTCATGCTTAACTAATCATCTGGAATTTTTTGAGGATGTAACAAGTAGAATGGACAAGGGAGAGCCAATGGATGTGGTGTATCTGCACTTTCAAAAAGCCTTTGACAAGGTCCCACACCATAGATTGACATGGATAGAGAAATGGATGGCAGACAGGAAGCAACGAGTAGGAATTAACGGGTCCTTTGCAGAACTAGTGACTAGTGAGGTGCCTCAAGACTCGGTGCGGTGACCACAGTTATTTACAATATATATTAACAATTTAGACGAGGGAATCAAATGTAACATCTCCAAGTTTGCAGATGACACAAACCTGGGTGGCAGTGTGAGCTAGGATGAGGATGCTATGAGGCTGCAGGGTGACTTGGATAGGTTGGGTGAGTGGGCAGATGCATGGCAGATGCAGTATAATGTGAATACATGTGAGGTTATCCACTTTGGTGGCAAGAACAGGAAGGCAGATTATTTTTAAAAAAATATTTTTTAATAGACAATAGGTGCAGGAGTAGGCCATTCGGCCCTTCGAGCCAGCACCGCCATTCATGGATCATCCCCAATCAGTACCCCGTTCCTGCTTTCTTCCCATATCCCCTGACACCGCTATTTTTAAGAGCCCTATCTAGCTCTCTCTTGAAAGCATCCAGAGAACCTGCCTCCACCGCCCTCTGAGGCAGAGAATTCCACACTAGGCAGAGAATTCCACAGACACAGATTATTATCTGAATGGTGTCAGATTAGGAAAAGGGGAGGTGCAACGAGACCTGGGTGTTCTTGTATATCAGTCACTGAAAGTAAGCAAACTGGTACGGCAGGCAGTGGAGAAAGCTAATGGCATGTTGGCCTTCATTGCGAGAGGACTTGGGTTTAGGAGCAAGGAGGTCCTACTGCAGTTGTACAGGGCCCTGCTGAGACCACACCCGGAGTATTGTGTACAATTTTGGTCTCCTAATTTGAGGATGGACATTCTTGCTATTGAGGTAGTGCAGCGTAGGTTCACCAGGTTAATTCCCGGGATGGCGGGACTGACATATGATGAAAGAATGGGTCGACTGGGCTTGTATCACTGGAATTTAGAAGGATGAGAGGGGATCTTATAGAAACATATAAAGTTCTTAAAGGATTGGTCAGGCTGGATGCAGGAAAAATGTTCCCGATGCTGGGGGTGTCCAGCACCAGGGGTCACTGTTTAAGAATAAGGGGTAGGCCATTTAGGAGGAAGATGAGGAAAAACATGTTCACCCAGTAAGTTGTGAATCTGTGGAATTCTCTGCCACAGAAGGAAACTCCTGCACCTATTTTTCTATGTTTCTCCTGTTATCTTAACCATAATTCTCCTTGCACATAGCACCATTACCACTCATGTGTCCACCGGGAGATATCCCATACCGTGCTTGAGGGGTGTCGGAAGGAACTGCAGATGCTGGTTTACACCGAAGATAGACTCAAGTCCATAGTAGTGGAGTAGGTGGGCCACAGTGTTCCACAATTGAGATAGGATTAGGGTCGTAAACACAAGAAACTGCCGATGCTGAAATCTTGTCCAAAAGCAAGGCGCTGGAGTAACTCAGCCATTCAGACCGCATCTCTGGAGAGAAGGAATGGGTGACGTTTCGGGTCGAGACCCTTCATCAGACTGGGAGTCAGGGGAGAGGGAGACCCAGAGATACGGAAGATATAGATCAAAAAGAGTTGCAGATCAAGGAAAATAAGGGGAGTCCCCACCGGACGGGGGATCTAACAAACTGCCTTTTGAAATGTTTTCCGAAATACCCAATCTGTGTGCCTTGTTTAAAAAATAATCGTCTCTTCTCTGACCTGTAAGTGCGTTTAGTTGAGAAAGTGTGGATGGAGACGAGGCGTTGGTGGGGCGAGCGAGCTGGTTGCTTCTGTGTCCCTTTCCTCCAGAGATGCTGCCTGCCCCGCTGTGTTACTGCAGCAAGTTGTGTCAACCTGCCCCGGGTTTGCCGTGTACCTCTGGCACAGGCTGGCGTCCAGTTTCAGAGCATCGGCGGCGGGTCTACGGGAGGAAGCTGACTCACGTCTTCTGCTTTGCAGCTGGAGATGCGATGCCAGGATCGGCAACTGGCCCAAACCTTGCTGGAGTTGAACAGCGAAATCCAAAAGCTGAGGCGAGAGCAGGAGCTGTGCGGGTATGCGGACTGTGACACACCGCCAGCTCCCCGGCATCGCAGCGGCTCCGAGCGGGAAGAAACAGTCGTCAGAAAGGGCAGGAAGAAAACGCACTTAATGTGAGGGTTCAAATTCCAAATCAACCCAAACCTGGCTGCACCCATCCACCTCACACGGACCAACACAATGAGACGTCAACAGCAGCAACCGATCTTTGTCTTATTAATTGAGTTGTTGTCATTGAGCAAGTTAGATCAATCTAAATAAAGTGAATGCGTTATTTTTGCATTATTCCTAATGCGTTGCAAATGGTCATAATTGGACGAAATGCAAAAAAAAAAAATTCACTCCCTGTTGCACCCTGTCCTGAGAGTTCATCAGCCATAGAAGCAGAATTATGCCATTCAATTATGGCTGATCTACCTCTCCCTTCCAATCCCATTCTCATGCCTTCTCCCCACATCCCCAGTCACCAGTTCACCCTGGTGTGGCCGATTTCCCCAGACAAAACAGGAATTATTGGTGCGTGTAGCTTGGACAGTTTCGGGAAGCCCTCAGCTTGTGTATAAGATCATGAGAGGAATAGATCGGGTCGAGTCTCTTGCCCAGAGTAGGGGAATCGAGGACCAGAGGACACAGGTTTAATGTGAAGGGGAAAAGATTTAATAGGAACCTGAGGGGTCACTTTTTCACACAAAGTGTGAAAGGGTGTATGGTACAAGCTGCCAGAGGAGGTAGGTGAGGCAGGGACTATCCCAACGTTTAAGAAACAGTTAGACAGGTAGATGGATAGGACAGGTGTGGAAGGATATGGGCCAAACGCAGGCAGGTGGGACTAGAGCAGCTGGGACGTTGGCCGGTGTGGTCAAGTTGGGCCGAAGGGCCTGTTTCCACGCTGTTAGACTCAACTTTCACCCCACCAGCCTCCATACCCAACACATCATTCTCCTACATTTCTGCATGCTTCATCATAATCCCACCAGTCGCATCTTCCTACCCCACACCCCCTCCTGTTTACCACAGCGACCATTCTCTTTGTAATTATGTGGTCTGTTCATCCCTTCCCACCACCCCTCTTCCTCCCCAGGCACTTTGTCCTGAACTTGCAAGAGGTGCAACTACCTGTTCTTGGACCTCCCACCTCACCTCCATTCAGGGACGCAAACAACGCTACCAGGTGAAAGAGGTTTATACGCACCTTGAGTTTAGTTTCAACCACAACCTTCAACCTCATCCATTGCATTCCACACTCTCGGTGTGACCTCTGCACCGGCAAGTCCAAATGTAGACCAGGTGACTACTTTGCTGAACATTTGCGCTGTGTCACCATGACAGAGACAGGGCCAGCTGGAACTCCTAGTTGCCCGTCACTTTAACTCCCCTTCCCATAGTGACCTTTCTGTCCTTGGCCTCATCCGCTGCCAAAGCGATGCCATGTGCAAAATGGAAGAGCAGAACCTGATATTGTGCTTGGATAGCCTACAACTCAGTGGCATGGACCTTGAATTCTCCAATTTCACATCACCCCCGACCCCCACGCCCCCCCCCAACTTGTCATCTGCCCAGTTTTTCCCCCATGCTCACTCCTTACATTTCACTCTGCCTGCCTGCGTCGCCACGTATTTTCCCTTTTAACTTCTCTCATTATCACCCCTCTATACTCCAAGTCCCCCATTTTCCCTGCCCTCCACCATTCACCTCTACCCTCTAACCCTACCTCTGGTTCTAAATTTCATTCCCCACCTTCTTTTCTAATCAGATTCCACCTTTGGCACGGTTTAGTCTTCTCGATGTACAGCCTCCAGCCTTGGGTGCTACCTTCATCCTTCACTGTTTCACAGGGCTCATCTTGCCAATTGCCCTCTCCACTTGTATTCACCTATCACTGGCCTGCTCTTGCCCTACCCCTTTCACTCACGTCTTTGTACCAGCAACATGAGTTACAACTCGTTTTCACCGAGGCCACAGCTAACGATGGCCTGTTTCCTTTATCATCGTTGCTTTTTTGCATATCTTTCATTCATTTGTTCTCTATCTCTCTACATCACCGTCTATATCTCTCGTTTCCCTTTCTCCTGACTCTCAGCCTGAAGAAGGGTCTCAACCTGAAGCATCACCTATTCCTTCTCCCCGGAGATGCTGCCTGTCCCGCTGAGTTACTCCGGCTTTTTGTGTCTATCTTCGGTTTTAACCCGTATCTAAAGTTCCTTCCTACACAAGTGTTAGGTGGATACGTGTAGAAAGGGGGCTGGGGGGGGGGGGGGGGGGGGGGGGGGGGGGGGGCAGATAGGCGAGTAAGTGACAAGGAGACAAAAGTGTGCCAGATAAGGAGTGTCTCTGTCATGGTTTTTTTTACCCACTGAAACAATCAGTCTGAAAAGGCATCGCAACCTGAAATGTTCTGTCCATTCCCTCCACAGGTGCTGCCTGGCTTGCTGAGTTCCTCCAGCATCTGCAGTTACTTGTGTCTCCTTGTTACTTCTGTTCTTTTCTGCGTATGTACCTTCAAGGTCATAAGTGATAGGAGCAGAATAAGGCCATTCGGCCCATCAAATCTGCCATTCAATCCTCCTAACCCCATTCTCCTGCCTTCCCCCCCCATAACCTCTGACATCTGCACTAATCAAGAATCAAGTATCTTCATACCTGTTGATGAATATTTCTATTGTTCAGATTTTTTTATATCTATCATTTTTTTCTCAAAGAGTTTCCATCCTTAGCACTTCAGTTGAATTTTTCCCTTACACTATTTTCCTGCTCCTCATATTACAATGTTGCTCATCATCTATTTCTGAATTAGGGTCCAATGCCTTCTCTCCACAGATGCTCACCCATCTGTTGTCCATATGGAATATAATCTGCTGTTATCACATCCAGTAACAGATATACAGCACAGAACTAGGCCTTTCAGCCCAAGTTGTATAAAGCGTAAAGTATCCTTTATTGTCATTCAAACTTGTTAGTTTGAACAAAATTACGTACCTTGCAGCCATAACAGAGAATAAAATAACAGAACACACAATGAACACAGATTTGGCATCCACCACAGTGAGTCTACCAGGCACCTCCTCACTGTGATGGAAGGCAAAAGTCTTAAAGTCCTTATCTCTTCCTTCCTTGCTCCCCCTCTGCGTTGAGGCGATCCAGGCTCCCGATGTGACCCCGCGGGGTGATGGTAAGTCCTGCGGCCGAATCCAAACTCCGCGGCCTGGGGCGGTAGAAGCTGCCACCCTCCAGTCCAGCGGACGAAGCTGTTGTTGCGGGAGCTCCGTAGAACCGGTCACCAACCTGGGACGTGCGAGCTCCCGACGCGGTCGTCCACTGGGCCCGCTGACGAAACCTCCGAGGCTCCGAAGTCGGGCTGCAGCCACAGCGCCACCACAGACCCGAAGTTGGCCCGCTTCCCGATTGTGAGTCCTGGCTCTGCCTCCGGAGCCTCGAGGTTGGTTCCAGTTGGAGGCCGCCAACTCCGCAATTTGGCCTCAGCGCAGACGGAGACGGAGATATGAGAAAGAAAAGGTCGCAACCCCCCGAAGGAAGAGACTAAAATAAGTTTCCCCCGCCCCCCCACACATACACAACTAAAAATAAACTAAAACATATGTCCAACAAGACCAAAAAAGTAAAAAAAGAAAAAGGCAGACGGACTGCAGGCGAGCCGCAGCTGCTTGGGCAACTGCCACTCCCGTCCCGAACAAGTTTCCTAGCCAAGCTAGTCCCATTTACCCTCATTGACACATACGCATCTCTCTAAGCCTTTCCTATCCATGTACTTGTCTAAATGTCTTTTAAATGTTGGACTCAAGGAAGTACAGATTACAAACCCACAAAGTGCTGTAGTACATTAACCGGTTAGGTGGCATCTCTGGAAGACGAGGATAGGTAACATGTTAGGTCGGGACCCTTCTTCAGATCCAGAGTTACTCCTGTACTCTGTGACTTTTAAATGTAGTATTATACCTGGTCAACTTTCCCCAGACAGCTCATTCTACACACCCACTGTAATCTGAGTGAAAAAAATAGCCCCTCAGGTTCCTATTAAATCTCTCACCCTCCCCCAACCCTAAACCTATGCCTTCCAGATTTCAACTCCCCCACTCTGAGAAAAATACTTTGTGCATTCATCCTATCTTCACTCCTCATGATTCTATACGCCTCTGCGACATTTTCCATCGGTGTCACTAATACGATATCTTCAGTAAATGGCAGGAATTTCAGGAGAAATAAGGAACTTAATGGGAGCTGAATACACTTGCAGACTCATTAAATGGGACAGGGATTTTAAGAAATATATGGATTATATGAAGCACGTCAATCTGCCACAAAGGATCTTCCTTCCATTTTAACTGGGCTATACCCTTCATAACCTGAGTGCCATTTGAATTGACCACCAGCCTGTCAAGAGTTGTGACTTCCAGGTTCAAAACAACCTAAAAATTAAAGAACTCTTAGCAGAGATATTAACCAGCGTCAATTTCCAGTCAACAGGAGCCACGGTGTGACTGAAAAAATTAAAAATCTGAAATAAAAACTCCAAATGCTAGAAGCTCACCTGGCCAGGCAGCATTTGTGGGAAGAAAAACAGATTTAAGGTTTTAGGTCAAAGCTCCTGAGTTCTAATGAATAGTCCTTGACCTTAAATGTACTATTTGTTTTTCTTTTCACTGGCGCTATCTGATCTATTGAGTATTTTCAGGAGTTGCTTTTTTATTCCTTGGTGGCTCATCTGCCCTGGTTCTCCATGCTTAATACGGGTGCACGGTGGCGCAGTGGTAGAGTTGCTGCCTTATGGCATATGGCGCCAGAGACCTGAGTTCGATCCCGACTACGGGTGCAGGCCATTCGGAGTTTGTACGTTCTCCCCGATACCACGTGAGTTTTCTCCGAGATCTTCGGTTCCTTCCCACACTCCAAAGACGTACAGGTTTGTAGGTTAATTGGCTCGGTATAATTGTAAATTATCCCTAGTGTGTTTAGGATAATGTTAATGTGCGGGGATCGCTGGTCAGTGCGGACACGGTGGGCTGGAGTAACTCCGCAGGTCAGGCAGCATATCTGAAGAATGTGGATAGGTCATGTTTCGGGTTGTGACCCTTCTTCAGACTCAACAATGTTTGAAGCGAAGAGTAACTCCATAAAGCTGGAGTAACTCAGTGGGACAGGCGGCATCCCTGGAGAGAACAGTGGGCGACGTTTCGGGTCGAGACCCTTCTTCTGACTGGTTAGGGATAAGAGAAACGAGAGATATAGACGGTGATGTGGAGAGATAAAGAACATTGAACGAAAGAAATTTTAAAAAGTAACGATGATAAAGGAAACAGGCCATTGTTAGCTGTTTGTAGGGTGAAAATGAGAAGCTAGTAGTGCGACTTGGGTGGGGGAGGGATAGAAATAGAGGGAATGTCGGGCCTCCTGAAGTGAGACAAATTAATATTCATACCACTGAGCTGTAAGCTGCCCAAGCAATATATGTATCTGTAAACTAAACTAAACTAAACGAAACCTGTGAAGACACACAGTATCCTGCCAGAAAATACTACCACGAAGGCCCAGGAGATCCAGGAGCGAATAAATCATTAACCAAAAGCAAACTCTTATTGGAAATTCCATCTCTACCGAAGCATAAACAGTAGTTCCACGGTATCTGAAGACCAAAGTTCAACAAAATAAACTATGAACCAAAGAACAGATGGTGGAATGAAAAAGTTAAGAAAATCCCAAAACTTTATGAGCTATGAACCATGCAGTCTGAAGATAATCTGCAGATGGAACTCTGATTCAGCTGTCCTGCTGAGTACAGCCTGACCTAGCCATTAGACCTTGATGGGTTAGGTTCAGATTGGGTTGTGCACTATTTTATTCTGGGACAGACTGGAATCTGAAACAAAAGCAGTCAAACAGTATATGTGGGACGAGAAAGCAATCAATGTTTCAGGCTGGGTTGGATCGTGTCAAGCCATAATGTACTCAACCAGTTGAGCCCTTTAACATCACAGTACGATTTGTTTGGAAGAAAGTAACTTTGAGAAAGTAAAGGGCTTTGGGTGTATTTTGATTTTGCTGTGTTGCCACAAGTCAGATCGACAGCACCTATGGAGTTGCCACGTTTTCGACAATCGTCAGGTCAGGTTGGTCAGGTCCAAAAAAATGGTAAGTCTTCAGCCTCAGGTTGTCTTCAAATTGGCCATGGTTAAGGGCCTGTCCCACTTTCACGACCTCTTTCACAACCTTTTTTACTCGTGGACATTTTTCATCATGTTGAAAAAAACGCACCGACCTACTTGATGACACGAGTACCTACGACTAGCATCATGACCTACCTACGACCTCCTACGACCTCCTACGACCTCGTGATGACCATGCTGCGAGTATGAGTCAAGGGCAAACTCGGCAGAGGTCGTGAATTAGGTCGTGAAAGTGGGACAGGCCCTTTAGGAATAGAAATAAAACCGCAGACTGGAATCTGAAAACCAAACCAGTCAAGCAGCATATGTGGGACGAGAAAGCAATCATTGTTTCAGGTCGAAGATAGACACAAAGTACTGGAGTATCTCAGCGAGTCAGGCAACATCTCTGGAAAAAAAGGATGGGTGATGATTCGGGTTGGAACCCTTTTTCAATCATCTTCCCTTCTTCTTCCCTTATTCTCCAGAGATGCTGCCTGACCCACTTTGTGTCTATCTTCAGTATAAACCGGCATCTGCAGTTCCTTTCTACACAGTGTTTTAGGTTGTTGTGCCAGGATGAATTCAAGCTAATTTCAGTATTTTGTCCACTGTGAGGACCAGTAACAAGACCTCAGGAACCAAAATATTCTAGATGGAGTACACAAACATGTCAGAACCATACTGCTACTTTGACAAAAGGAAGCAACTGACAGAAAGGCGTTTTCTTGTGAATTAGGAAAATGTGTTTTTCTTTCAGCTCTCTGCGATGGAATTTCTTACTTCTCTGGTATAAATATTTTCAAATTGTACTCAGAGAAGACTTATTTTGTTCACCATTGTGTAGAGCATATCCCAAATACCTTAAAACAAGCAATAACTCAATTTTGACAAAAGTTGCTTCCTTTTGTCAAATTAGGGCACCATACTCCAGGAGCAAATTCATGACCTGAACTCCCTCCTCTGGAAAAGGGTTAGCATATCCATGTACAAAACAGAGTTCCACGTGTGAAAGGCCCTTTGGCCCATTATGCTGATGCTGGCCCTTTGGCCCGTGCTGGCCAAGATGCCAATTTAAATGGCACCTCTGTCTGCACACTTTCAGTATCCCTCCTTACCGTGCCTATTCATGTATGTGTCTAAATGCCTTTTAAAAGCTGCTAGCATATCAACCTCCATCATTTCCCTGTGACATTCTCAGGGTCATTTCGGGATGGCCATTAAGCAATGGCTTTGGCAATTTTGGTTACATCTGGGAAAGTGATTAGAAAAAAACCAGGGTTGTATGCTCATTGACATCATGATCATTTGGTCGGAGTATTTTTGCTGGATGTTTGCAAAATGTGCCCTTCATCTTTACCCCATTGAGTCATTGTGTCATTGTTTTATAATCAAACCATTACAGAGTATTGGGTGAACCACAAAGCATTTATTAAAACATTTACAGAGAGAATAATACATACTGTTGCACTCATTGCATCATCTTACAGACTGCCGAGCTAGGGACAAGCAGGCTGTTATCAGTAACTGCATTTCTTACTCAAATCCCGGAGTGGATTACATGGTGGAATGTGTATCATGCAAATCATAATTAAACAAGCATATAGTGGAGTATATGGAAAAAAAACAATACAAGGGGTGTGCACTTTACTTAGCACAGCCCTTGTACTTTGTACACTCGACCTTCACCAGTGATTGAAGAGGAGGAGGGAATGATACAGCAGGTCTGACCGGTGTTGAGGGTGAGGATGGAGACGTCGGCAGCGGCCGGGGAGGCGAACCATCTGGTCTGGGGTCAGCAGGCAGTTGTGGGTCCGTGGGACTGGAACCGTTGGATTGTGGAGGAGGCACAGCTGTGTTGTCAGGAGAGTGTCGGGACGGCACTGGCTCATTGACCAGGCGAAGGTGTTGTCAGGTACGTCTGTAGGTGGCATCATCAACACTGACCAGGTAAGAGCGCAGCTCAGGAGTGGTTCCTTGAATAGCCTGTCCCTTGGTCAGAGGCGGAAGCGGTGTGCTTGACTTGTCGTAGTATTTATTCTGGGTATCGCATCGCTGTTGGAGTTTTACCTGGATCACCGCCGGGGCACGAGTTTGTGGTTGTAACATCAATTTCGCTATAGGTAGCGTAGTGCGAGTCTGCCTTGGCATAAGCACTGGGCAGGGGAACCCAGAATCGGATCACGAGAAATGTTCTTTAAATTAAGCAAGTCAAGGTGGACGTCGGAACCGGCCTGATGATACCGTTCCATCACTTGTTTGGCACTTCTCACCGCACGTTCGGCCAAACCATTGAACTGCGGGTACTTGGGGCTGCTGGTGATGTGGCGAAAATCCCAGAGTTTAGCGAAGTTCTTGAAGTCCTGACTGGTGAATTGGCTGCCATTGTCAGAGAGAAGATGGACGGGAACCCCGTGGACAGAAAAGTGGCGTGCCAGCTTTTCAACAACCATGGCTGAGGTGGGACTGCAGAGTAGGCTGATCACGAACCATCCGGAGTACGAGTCGACCAGGACCAGTAACTGATTGCCATGCCACTCGAAAATGTCAGTTGCAACTGTAGACCATTGCAAGTCAGGTGTGGGGTGCGAGAGAAGGGGCTGTTTGGGTTGGTGTGGCGTTAGGCTGTTGCACACCGCACAGGACTTGACTTTCTCACGCACAAAGTCAGACATTCCAGGCCAGAAGAACATACTCTTTGCCCTCAGAATGGTTGCCCCCACACCGGGATGACCCCTGTGGATAGCATCGTAATATTTGTTTTGCAGAGATGCAGGAACAACTGCCTTGTGTCCCTTCCCCACAATACCATCCTGAAGTACCAGTTCATCATGAACAGGGTAAATTGGGCGAATCGTGGGCGGTAGCCTGTATTGCTTGTCTGGCCATCCGCGACGGTTGACAGAGGAGAGTGACTGTAGAGTGTCGTCTGCAGCTGTTTGTGCTACTTGATCGTCCAGACACGAGGATGGGAGGTAGGAGACCATCATAACCACAAAGCCATCATCATCCGACAGGTGATTCTCACAGGTGTAGCGCAGAACCCACGACAGATTGTCAGCTAGATGGATATCCTTTCCGCATTTGTAAACCAGTCTAATGTCGTACTTTCGTAATACCATCATCATACGTTGAAGGCACGCAGGAGCGGCATGTATTGGCTTGTTCAGAATGCTGACCAGCGGCTGGTGGTCAGTTTCAATAGTGACAGGGTTGCCGAAAATGAAGTCATTGAATTTCGTGCTGGCAAAGACCACGGCTAGCAGTTCCTTCTCGATCTGTGCGTAGCGCTGTTCTGTGTCAGTCATGGTGCGGGAGGCATATGCAATGGGTGTGTGGCTGCTACCATAGTTCTGGAGACAGTCTGCTCCCAGTCTGTATTGGGAGGCGTCACAAGTTAAAGTGACAGGTAGCTTGGCATCAAAGTAAGCAAGTGTTGGAGCAAGTGGTTGTGCCAGGACCAGTCTGTTGCCTTAGTGGGGCTGAGAGTTTACTGAAGTTCGGTATGAACTTTCCGAAGTAGTTTACCATGCCAAGAAACCGTTGTAATGCAGTCACGTCCGTGGGTAATGGCAACTCGTTGATAGCGATGGTTTTCGAGGGGTCTGGTTTGAGACCGTCGCTGGTGAATACATGACCCACATAGTTCACTTTGTTGACCAGAACCTGCATTTTTGGGGGTAAAACGTGAGGTTGATTGCTCTGGCACGGTCCAGAACCAGCTTCAAGTTGCGTTGTGCTCTCGGGCGTTCTGGGTGACTAGGATGTCATCTACAATGATAGCACATGGGTATCCGGCAAATAACTGCTCCATGGTGCATTGGAAAACTTCACTAGCCAAGTTTATTCCAAATGGCACGCGTAAAAATCTGTAGCATCCAAAAGGTGCGCCGAATGTGGTCAACATGGAGGTTTCATGGTCCTGTGGAATCTGCCATAATGAGTTCTTTGCGTCCAGGACTGAGAATACCGTTACTTTTCCCAGGTGTGCGGCAACTTCTTCCACCGTGCGCATCGGGTGGTGTGGGTGTTTAATGGCAGTGTTTAAATCCTTGGGATTGATGCAAATTCATATTTCACTTTGTTTTTCTTGGTTGCTGCAACCATGGTCGAGACCCCGGCAGATGGATCATTGACATGGGCAATCACACCCAGAGTTTCCATTCTGTTAAGTTAGTTTAGAACGTGGTCTCGCATAGCATGCGGGACCCGGTGAGAGGCGCGGACAACTGGCGTGACCTCTGGGTCAGTCACAATGGTGTACTTGTGGGGAAGTTTGCCAAGTTTGTTATCAAGGAGGACGTTGTACTGTGAGAGGAATTGTTGAGCGCGACCCTGGCTGGGGGTGAGCTGGTGTACAGTTTTGCCAAAGGTGACCAAACCTAGGTCATGGCATGCATCGATTCCCAGCAGAGGGGACACTTTCCCACGGACAATGAAAAAGTCCAGTCTGTAAACACGTGAAGCCAGATGGCATTGCAGTTCCACTCTTCCGACCGGGTGGACGTCTCCTCCTCCAAATGGGAGTAACTTGCCACTTGTTTTTCTAACAACTTCAGATTTTCAAACTCTCTTGAAATCCAATAAGGATAGAACATTACAGCGAGCCCCGGTGTTGATTTTTGCAATAACCTTGGCATTGTTGATCTGAAGTATTGTTATAGGATCCTTGTGCTTGCATGACAGACCTGACAAGAATGTATGTTGAGACTGCCAGCTTGGTTCTCAAGCAATTCTGCTTCTGCAGGGGCAGGATCGTCCTCTGGGGCCTCGTGGGAGAGTGTAGGCTGCAGATCGTGGCGAGATTGTTTTATCTCAACTTTGTTCCCAGGAGAGCGGCAGCAACGAATAAAGTGTTTGTTTCTTTTACAATAATGGCAACTTTTCCCGAAAGCGGGGCACATCTCACGGATCCCTGAATGTGAGCCACCACAATTGGTGCAGTTATTAATGATTTTGGTGGTAGCTTTCCCTGGCTCAGCCGGTGGTTGGCGCGGAAATCTGTGGAACGCATTGATACTATATGCGGAGTGGGGTCCGGGCCCTAGAGACTTGGTATGGGTGTCAGTTAGCTCAGCAACCCGACAGGCACGCTTGACTTTAACTAGAGTGAGCTCCTGGTCCCGGAGTAACTCATCTCTCACCTTGTCATTCAGGATGCCGTACACGAGTCTGCCACGGATGAGGTTGTCGCGTAGATCACCGAATTGGCATCTGCCTGCGATGTTCTTCAGGGCACTGATGTAGGATTCGACTGGTTTGCCTTCCTTCTGGTTACGTGAAAACAATCTGTGATGCTCCATGACCAAGTTTGTTCGCAGCTGGCATAGCTGTCGGAACTCTCTAAGCAGGCACTCTGGGTCTCGGATAGACTCCACATGGGGTCACAATGTTAACCAGAACGTCAAGCTCAGCTGGTGCATGGTGGAAATCCTGTGCCCGCCACGTTGTGGAGAATGGAAGCTTGTACATCAGCGGGTGCATCACCATGAGCCGCGTGGATGAACACTCCATATTCTACTTCAAAGCTGCCAGCTTTCAGCGAGGTCACCATCAAACACTAGCGTGTCAGGTTTACAAAAAGCTCCAGCCATGGTAGGAAGACAGTGCCAAAAAACAAACTAAAATAAATCCAGGCAAACGAAGTGGAGAAGTGGTCCAAATCTTCTGACACCATGTTTTGTTATCAAGCCATTACAAAGTATTAGGAGAACTACAAAGCATTTATTAAAACCTATGCAGAGAGAATAAAAATACTGTTCCATCATCTTACAGCCAGGGACTAGGGACAAGCAGGCTGTTATCAGTAACTGCATTCCTTACTCAAATACCGGACTGGATTACATGGTGGAATATGTATCCTCATAATATATGTGGTGAAGGCGAGATTGACAGAGATTAATATGGTTGATCTACAGTCATACAGCATGGAAACAGGCACTTCGGTCCAACAGGCCCATACTGATCATGATGCCCCATCTACGCTAGTCCCACCTACACACATTGGACCCATATCCTTCCAAACCTTTCCTATCCATGCATCTGTCCATATTTTTTTTTAATGTTGTTATAGTACCTGCCTCAACTACCTCTTCTGGCAGCTCATCCCGTACACCCACCATCCTCTGTGTTTTATAAAGCTGCCCCTCAAGTTCCAATTAAGTACTTCCTCTAACACCCAAAATCTACGTCCTCTGGTTTTTGATCCCCTTAACCTGCGTAAAAGATTATGTGCTTTCATTATATCTATTCCCCTCATGATTTTATACACTTCTATAAGATCAATTCTCAGCCTCCTGCACTCAATGAATGAAGTCTTAGCTTCCCAACCTCTCCCTATAGCTCAGACCCTCAAGTCATGGCAACATTGTCATAAATCTTCTCTGCATCCTTTCCAGCTAAACAACATCCTTCCTATAGCAGGGTGAGTAAAACTGAACACAATACTCCAAATGCAGCCTCACCTAACTTGACAGGTGAAGGCAGATGTACCGAGAGCCTTCAGAATCACTCTGTCTACCTGGGAAGACACTTTCAGGGCACAATGTACCTGGACTCTGCTGTTTGGGAGAGGAACCAGAGCCACCATTGGTGTTGACCTCAATTTTGTACTCTGTGATTGCTTGCTGTGCGCATTTACAATTGTCTTTGTCATATTTCTCGTTGAAGTTCGCGGGGACAAATTGTTTCCGGAGATAGAAACCATTTCATATCACGGAAGTAATATTATATAATAGCATGTGCCCTTCTTAAAAAATATATTTTAATGTATATAGTAGAACAAGTAGATAACTTAAACGTAGGAGCGCGAGTGGCCCAAGCAGCCCCTTGAGCCTGCTTCATCATTCAGTATGCTGCTCAATGATTGTGGACCGCAACTATAAATTTACATCCAAAAGGTGGCACGGTGGCGCAGCGGTAAAGTTGCTGCCTTACAGCGCTCGCAGCGCCAGAGACCCGGGTTCCATCCCGACTATGGGTGCTGTCTGTACGGAGTTTGTACTTTCTTCCCATGGCCCCATGGGCTTTCTCCAAGATCTTCCGTTTCCTCCCACACTCCAAAGACGTAGGGGTTTGTAGGTTAATTGGCTTGGTATAAGTGTAAATTGTCCCTGGTGTGTGTGTAGGATAGTGTTTATGTGCGGGGATCGCTGGTTGCTGCGGACTCGGTGGGCCGAAGGGCCTGTTTCATGTGCTGTATCTCTAAACCAAACTAAACTAAACTAAACTAAACTATGAATTTACATCCAGTTCTCATCAATTCCCCCAAGTGCCCAGAAATCTATCAACCTCAGGCTCTGATTTACTCAATGACTGTGCATCCACTTCTCTCTGTGAGGGAGAACTCCACAATCCACTGAAGGAAGATGGTTCTCCTCAGCATAGTTCCAAATGGCTGCATCCTTACCATGACACTGTGAGCTTGTATACCAGACCCTTCACGTGTGGAAACAGGGCATTCTCAGAGAATTTTACATTGGTTTATAAAATAATCTCTCATTCTCCTAAACTGCATCATTCTCAATTTCTCCACGGAGGACAATTCAGGATCCAATCCAGAGGATCTTTGCTGTACTATCTCCAAGACAAATTAGGTACAGGCCCAAAATGTCTCACAATACACCAGGGTGTTCTAAACAAATTCCTATGTTATCATAACATGATTTTCTTATTATTGTACTCCAGCCTAAGTGCAATGCAGAAAACAATGAAGAGTTTAGGATGAGGGGGGGATTTCATTGAAACGTACCAAATTGTGAAAGGCCTTTGTAGAGTGGATGTGGAGAGGATGTTTCCACCAAAGATCCTATAGCGGAGCAAGATAGACCACTCCTTCTAAATGCAATGAGCTGACGTGTAGTACGCAACGGAGCGGAATGTGCGCCTTTTTTTCATCCATTTCAGTAACCCGACCCGACTCGCAGTATAATCAACGATGCGGGGGAACAGTTTGTGTTAATAAATTATAATTCTGAAAATGAGGAGAAGATTTTTACCAAAGGACTTTTATTTTTATGAGGATGTTTCCGTAACCGGCTTCCGTCTCCGCACTAATTATCTTTGCTCCGCTACGGGATCTTTGGTGTGGAGATGGAAGCCGGTTACGGAAATGGGGCCGAAAATTACCCATGAATCTGCCCATGACCGTACTACGTCTTTTTCATCGAGTGGTCTATCTTGCTCGCTGTAGGATCTTTGGTTTCCACTAGTGGGAGAGTCTAGCACCAGACGCCATAGCCTCAGAATAAAAGGATGTACCTTTAGAAAGGAGATGAGGAGGAATTTATTTAGTCAGAGGGTGGTGAAGCTGTGGAATATACTGCCATAGAAGGCCGTGGAGGCCAAGTCCATGGATAGTTTTAGTTCAGTTCAGTTTAGTTTATTGTCACGTGTACCTAATCAGTCAGCAGAAAGACAATACATGATTACAATCAATCCATTTACAGTGTATGGATACATGATAAGGGAATAATGTTTAGTGCAAGGTAAAGCCAGCATAGATTCTTGATTAATACAGGTGTCAGGGGTTATGGGGAGAAGGCAGGAGAATGGGGTTGAGAGGGAAGTATAGATCAGCCATGTTTGAGTGGCGGTGTAGACTTGATGGGCCGAATGGCCTAATTCTGCTCCTATCACTTATGAACATGAATAGCAACAGAACAGTGTCCTCTAAATTCTCAAGTCTACAGGCAGGCTGGGAGACCCAATGTCAGTGCCCCCTCCCCAAGCCAATATTCCGGCATTGCTCAGGGTGCGCTAGCCTGGCACCAGACTTGGGAAGCACAAATTCCACTCCAAACCTCCATCTGGAGTCCAGCACCAGAGGCCATAGCCTCAGAATAAAAGGATGCACCTTTAGAAAGGAGATGAGGAGGAATTTATTTAGTCAGATTGTGGCGAATCTGTGGAATCATTGCCACAGAAGGCTGTGGAGGACATCAACGGATATTTTTAAGGTGGAAATTGACTGATTAGTACGGGTGTCAGGGGATATGGGGAGACGGCAGGAGAATGGGGTTGAGAGGGAAAGATCGATCAGCCATGATTGAATGGCAGAGAAGACTTGATGGGCGAATGGCATAATTCTTCTCCTAAATCGAATGAACTTATGAACTTATGAACATGCCTTCTACATGAAGGATCTTGACCCGAAACGCCAACCGTTCATTTCCCTCCACAGATACTGCCTGGCCTGCTGAGCTCCTTCAGCTGCTCTCCCAATTGTTTTTTGCTGTGGTAACATACCTTTCATCTTTTTAATTGCATTAACCACTCTGCATATCATGCACAGGGACATTTTCTGAGTACCAGCATTTACAGGTCCTTCCCAGGTTCCGAATGCCCACCTTACAGCTTATTCTACATTGTCGAGGACAGCTCACACCCTGGTTATCTCTCTTCTCTCTCCCATTGATAAGGAGATACAAAAGCTTCAAAGCATGTACCACCAGATTCAAGAACAGCAACATCTTCACTATTATCTGACTCTTGAACGGACCTCTCATATGCTAAGAATTATTTCCTGATCTACCAATCTATCTTGTGCCAGCATTACATTTTTTTAATCTGCCCCCTCTATAGGTATAAAACTATATTCTGCACATGGAATGTGCAGGAAGGAACTGCAGATGCTGGTTTAAAACGAAGATGGACACAAAAAGCTGGAGTAACACAGCAGGTCATGAGTGCATGTCTGAAGAAAAGGAATAGGTACAGTGGCAGATTATTATATCGTTCCAGAGATAACTCCATTATAACTCTCGCCACCCAGGAGACAGCATGGTATTAGGAGAATGTGGTTTTACGCATGTGAGCTCTTCACGAGACTTTCAGAGCTTCTCGAAAGATAAATCTTCCTAACACAGTCTTTTGATAATCGTTTCTTTATTGTTGAAGAAAGTAAGATATTCATCCAACCTTCTTCTCTGACTCGTACACTTTAATCTTCGTCAAACTCCAGCATATCGCTTTTAAACGTTAGAAAACACATCACATGAAAGCAGTTTTTTCATTGAATTCTGGTAAAGCTCCTGGTTTAGATGGGTTTACAGTAGAATTTTTTAAAGTATTTTTTAAATTTATTCTCCTTGGCGATGTAAGGTATTTAAAGAAGCCCTTTTGAGGAATAGATTACCACAATCTTTTTATGAAGCTTCTATTTCTTTAATTCTTAAAAAAGATAAAGACCCTACTGAACTGTCATCATATAGACCTATATCAATGTTAAATGTAGATTTCAAAATTCTTTCCAAAATATCAGCTATATGATTGGAAAAGATTTTACTGCAGATTATCTCTGAAGATCAGACCGGTTTTATTAAAAATCGTTACTCATACTTTAACGTTAGGAGATTAATGAATATTATATATACAGCGTCTAATAAAACCCCAGAATGTGTCATCTCACTCGATGCCGAGAAAGCATTTGGTGAGTAGAATGGGATTATTCATTCAATACACTTGAAAAATTTAAGATTGGTCCAAAATTTATTTCTTGGTTCAAGTTGATATATCATATACCTCAGGCTTCTGTATTTACTAATAATCAGAGATCCCCTTTTTTCAGGCCCTTTCGAGGTACTAGACAGGGCTGTCCCTTAAGTCCTTTACTATTTGATATTGCTTTGGAACCTTTAGCCACCGCTATTAGGGAATCCCCTAATATTTTTGGTATTGTCCGCGGGAATAAGACACATAAGCTATCTCTTTATGCAGATGATTTGTTATTATTCATTTCTAATCCTGAGAAATCTATTCTGGCAAATGTCACATTACTTAATCAATTTAGTAGTTTTTCTGGTTATAAACTAAATCTTAGTAAGAGTGAGCTTTTTCCACTAAATAATCTTGTTTTGAATTATGGTCAGTTTCCATTTAGATTGACTACCAAAAGTTTTACTTATTTAGGTATTAAGATCACCAAGAAACACAAGGATTTATTTAAAGCCAATTTTATGCTCTAATTGAGTATATTAAACATCAATTTACTAAATGGTCACCAATGTCTTTATCCCTAATTGGCCGAATCAATGCTATTAAAATGTTCATTTTATCTAAATTTCTGTATTTACAGTGGCTTGCAAAAGTTTTCATGCCACTTGAACTTTTCCACATTTTGTCACGTTACAACCACAAACATAAATGTATTTTATTGGGATTTTATGTGATAGACCAACACAAAGTGGCGCATAATTGTCAATGTGGAAGGAAAATGACACATGGTTTACAAATTTTTTTACAAATAAAAAACTAAAGTGTGGCGTGCAAAAGTATTCAGCCCCCTTTACTCTTATACCCCTAAATAAAATCCAGTGCAACCAATTGCCTTCAGAAGTCACCTAATTAGTAAATAGGGTCCACTTGTGTGTAATCTAATCTGAGTATAAATACTGCTGTTCTGTGAAGGCCTCAGAGGTTTTTTAGAGAACATTAGTGAACAAACAGCATCATGAAGCCCAAGGAACACGCCAGACAGGTCAGGGATAAAGTTGTGGAGAGGTTTAAAGCAGGGTTAGGTGATAAAAAAATATCCCAAGCTTTGAACATCTCACGGAGCACTGTTCAATCCATCATCCGAAAATGGAAAGAGTATGGCACAACTGCAAACCTACCTCCGTCCACCTAAACTGACAGGCCAGGCAAGGAAAGCTTTGATCAGAGAAGCAGCCAAGAGGCCCATGGTAACTCTGGAGGAGCTTCAGAGATCCACAACTCAGGTGGGAGAATCTGTCCACAGGACAACTATTAGTCGTGCACTCCACAAATCGGGCCTTTATGGAAGAATGGCAAGAAGAAAGCCATTGTTGAAACAAAGCCATAAGAAGTCCTGTTTGCAGTTTGCCACAAGCCATGTGGGGGACCACAGCAAACATGTGGAGGAAGGTGCTCTGGTCTGATGAGACCAAAATTGAAGTTTTTGGCCTAAATGCAAAACGCTATGTGTGGCGGAACACTAACACTGCACATCACCCTGAACACACCATCCCCACTGTGAAACATGGGGGTGGCAGCATCATGCTGTGGGGATGCTTTTCTTCAGCAGGGACAGGGAAGCTAGTCAGAGTTGATGGGAAGATGGATGGAGCCAAATACAGGGCAATCTTGGAAAAAAACCTGTTTAGAGTCTGCAAAAGACTTGAGACTGGGGGGAAGGTTCATCTTCCAGCAGGACAACGACCCTAAACATACAGCCAGAGCTACAATGGAATGTTTCAGATCAAAGCATATTCATGTGTTAGAATGGCAAAGTCCAGACCTAAATCCAATTGAGAATCTCTGGCAAGACTTGAAAATTGCTGTTCACAGACGCTCTCCATCCAATCTGACTGAGCTTGAGCTATTTTGCAAAGAAGAATGGGCAAAAATGTCAGTCTCTAGATGTGCAAAGCTGGTAGAGACATACCCCAAAAGACTTGCAGCTGTAATTGCAGCGAAAGGTGGTTCTACAAAGTAGTGACTCAGGGGGGCAGAATACTTTTGCACGCCACACTTTTCAGTTTTTTATTTGTAATAAAATTTGGAAACCATGTAGAATTTTCCTTCCACTTCACAATTATGCACCACTTTGTGTTGGTCTATCACATAAAATCCCAATAAAATACATTTACGTTTGTGGTTGTAACGTGACAAAATGTGGAAAAGTTCAAGGGGTATGAAAACTTTTGCAAGCCACTGTATTTCAGACGATACCAATTTTTATTGCCAAATCTTTCTTTGACACTATAGACTCCAAATTTCTTCATATATATGGCAGAATAAAAATCCCAGACTAAGTAAAAAACATTTACAGAATTTTTTTTTAAATGGCGGTTTGGCATTGCCGAATCTTAGATTTTACTATTGGGCAATCAATGTTCATTATTTAACATTTTAGACAAAAGATTTAGAAGATACCCAATGCTGGATGGATAAACCTTGAACGTGATTCCTTACAAGGGCTATCATTGGCCTCTATTTTAGGGGCCTCGTTACCTTTCTCAATTACGAGATTGAATAAATATACGACTAACCCAATAATAAGACATACGTTCCGAATACGGTTTCAATTTCATACGTTTTTTGGACTAAATTATTTTATCTTATCGAGTCCTATTTTATCCAATTTTTTAGTAGCTTTTCGTGATTTGTTTTTGCAGGGTTGTTTTATGTCTTTCGAACAACTCTCCAATAAATACTCTACCCCTTTTTCTGCTACCACATCAAACCAAAATTTTGGAAACATTTTTACAGCTGAACCCGTGTCAGAAAGGATTAATAACGACTATTTATGAGTTGGTTTTGAAATTACAAATAGATATATTTGATAAAATTAAGAATGACTGGGAAAGAGAACTCCAAACTTCTTTATCTATAGAGAAATGGGAGAGGATTCTTCAATTAGTCTTCAATGTGTGCAATACCTCTTCAATGTGTGCAAGACACGCTTTGATACAATTCAAGGTGGTTCACAGAGCTCATATGTCAAAAGATAATTTGGCTCATTTTTATGGTCATATAAACCCTACCTGTGACAGATGTAACTCTGAAGTGGCCTCTCTGACCCATATGTTTTGGTCCTGCCCACCTTTGGAAAAATATTGGAAAGACATTTTTGATGCTATTTCTGTAGCCTTAGGTATTGATTTACAACCTCATCCTATTACTGCAATTTTTGGGCTACCAATGTTAGATTCTATTAATTTGTCCCGCTCTGCCCATCGGTTGATTGCTTTTACCACATTAATCGCCAGAAGATCTATTATATTTAAATGGAAAGACTCCAACCCTCTGACCACACTCCAGTGGTATTCTGAAACGATGTCATGTTTAAATTTAGAAAAAAATAGGAGTGGCATTGTTGAACCCTTGGTTAAATTTGATAAGACTTGGGGAAAATGTATTGAATACTTTCATACAATATAAATTGCTCCCTCTTTACCCTCATAAAAACTATTTTACCTCTATATGGTGGAACGGACTTGACGTCATACAGACTAAAATTGTTGAAACTTTTAGTTCAGGTTTTGTTTTGCTTTGTTTAGTTTTTATTTATTTATTTTATTTTTAGTCTTATTTTATTTTTATTAATTAATTAAAAAAAAAAATTTTTAGTTTAAGGGGGGTTTTGCTTTTTGTTTTTTTCTTTTTGTCTTTTTATTTTTTTGTTTTTTTCTACATTTATAAGTTTTCTTTTAAAGATTTAACTATATTTACATAGAGACCGGGAGGTCTATACTCAATGTGTATTTTGACATTGGTCTCATATCAGGTTATACCTGTTATTAATGTAATCCTGATCCCTATGTATCAATATCATCGTTATGTTTATCACTATTTTTTTTGCTCTGTTTTTTTAAAATGTTTTATTTTTGTTTTCCTTGAAAAAAAATCAATTAAAAGATTTTAAAAGAAAGAAAAGAAAACACCTCATGTCATAGCTCCACATGGTCGAAGGATATTCCTTCTTACCATGTTGGCTTCAAAACTAAAACAAAAAAAATGTTAGCTTCTGCGCAAGAATCCCAGCAGCAAACACACCACCGACTACGTAATAAATCCCACCCACATAATTACAGGCTGTAACAATTTAAAGGTAAATGCCATAATTAATGACACAAAATATGGCAAATGGCCACCACAATAGGTGACGTTTCGGGTCTACTCTTCTTCAGAATGAGAGTCAGGGGAAAGGGGAACGAGAGATATAGACCATGATATAGAGAGATATAGACCATGATATAGAGAGATATAGAACAAATAAATGAAATATATGTAAAAAGGAAAGATGATAAACAGGCCAATGTTAGCTGTGCGCTAGGTGAAAATGAGTTACAGACAATGAAACTCAACAAGGCAACTTTGAAGCTAGAATGATTCGGGTTATATATTTTATTCATTTGTGCTATATCTCTCTATATAACCATCTATATCTCTTGTTTCCCATTTTTCCTGACAGTCGGCACGGACTGGAAGGGCCGAAAGGATCTTGACCCGAAACGTCATCTGTTCTTTTTCTCCAGAGATGCTGCCTTTCCCACTGAATTACTCCAGCTTTTTGTGTCTATCTTTACTTTTAAACCAGCATCTCCAGTTCCTTCCTGCACATGTTCTGATCAGTTCTGAGAACAGGAAACCATTCGTAACCCTGGGGATATTGTCAAGTCTTCTCTTTTTCACTCAGTCACACAGAATTCCCTTGCATTATACTCCCCCAGGCACTTGGTGACCTCTCATGAAGCACACCCAGATGATTTATACATTCTTTTGATGCTTCGGTCTTTGGATAATTCACAGAATTGAGTCTTGCACTCCACTGAAATGAACACAATGTGCTTACCTTGGACATTCCTCACTCAATGGGCCAGAAGTTGCAGTCAGCTGTGAGCAACCTGCTCTCATCTCTGAACTCATGCAGATGTTCTGTAAACGTGCTGCCTTGCGTCATCCTGATCCAAAAATGGGAAGGTCCAGCACAATGGAGTCATGTGGGTGGGCCAGAATAGGTTGATAGCCAGTAAAGCACCAACCCCTGGCTCAGCCAGTTGTCAAAGCTGTCGGAGACTTTGTTTATTGATAGTTAGAAACATGCACCACATTTAAAAAAAAAGAAAAATTTCATGTTTATAATCTCATCCTTTATAATGGACTCTAAAATTTTACCAACCACTGAAGTCAGACTACAGTGTCCACTCTCCGGCTTTGCTCGCTTCTTGACTAGCAGAGTAATATTTAGCAATGTAACAAAATTTTGAGATTAAAAAAATCAAGTCTGCAATTTATCCCATCAGATAAAGCATAAAAAGAAGTTTAATTTGACACCTAATTCACTTTCATATCTTCAGTATTAAAGACGTTATGGCCATTTTCATACTCGGAAATTAGCATCTTGTTCCCTATTGCTTTTCCATTGACTTAACACAAAAGCTATGATCGAGGACAGTCAAAAGCCCATAACATGAATGAAAATTTCAATTATTATAGATTGAAGCATTCTGAAACAAATAGGAAACAATCTTACTTGGATGACCTGAAACTAAAGCATATAATTTAATAGTTACCTAATTGTAGCTAATTACAAAATTAAATTACTGGATCTAAACATCTATCCATTTCTTAAGAAAAGATTAACATTTTTAAATAGCCCAAGTGTCCAAATAACATTCACACAAGAATTCACAATATAACATGATTTTTAAATCTCATTGTCATGAATTTATAGGCCAAATGGAAGGAATTTAATGTTTAATTCCCGTAAATTATTGGCCATTTAAATAATCTTGCGAGTGGGTTTTTGTGGAATGCGATCGATTGGAACGTTGCCGTTTGCGGTGAATTTGAACCCCATATCGGCAGGAAAAACACTGCCAGTTTGTATGGGGCCATAATCACATTTTCGCCAATGAAATTTGGATTAATGTCATCCTAAGAAGCAAGTTTATGTAAAATGAACGACTGACCTTATGTTTTGTCCCCTACATGAGATCCGTCCCGTCGTCGGCGTTGACAGCGTTAGAAGTAGCTTCTTTATTTTACTCCAGCGATTAAATAGTCCCGCGATTTTTTAAAAAAACTTCCGAGAACGCAAGTCGGAACGATTTTTCAGCATCGGGTAGTTGCCCGAGAAAATATATCTCGGACAGGTAGGCGAAAACGGCATTTTAATCCCGCCCCCCCCCCCCCCAAAGGCGCCAAAGTCGCGCACACGACCAGTGTCAGAACTGCAGCACCGCTGAAGGTAGGTATTGTAACATACCTATAATATTGGCAATTTTCCAATCATCTGGAAATGGCATGTAAACTCATGGAGTCACAGATTCACATAGCATGGAAACAAGCCCGTTGACCCATCGAGTTCACTACAGTGCCCATTTATACGAATCCTACAGGAATGCCATTGTAATCTCCCCACATTTGTATCCTCCCAGGTCCTACCTCTCACCTACATTCTAAGGTTGTTTACAGTGGCTACATGGGGTGGGAGATTGCAACCTTCACGTGGTCCACCCTGTTTTGACTAATGCAATCAACCTGACGTGCACAAACAAATAGATCAAATAGAACAAGTTGACCTACAACTTTAGGCTGTGCACGGCATACGCAAGATGAAGAGGTGGCCAAATCACCTATTTAGGAGGTGAGAGGAACGCAGAGCCCCTGGAGGAAACCTATAACAGCAGGGAGGTGGCAAACTCCACACTACAACGCCCAAGTCCAGGATTGAACCAAGGACTCCGGAGCTGTGAGGCAGCAGTGTGCCACTGCAAATTAAGGTGAGCAAGATTTGTTAAGATTCATGGATGTTTCCATTTACTAATCGATTCAAAATTCAATGTTGAATTCCAGTTTCAGGCAACCGACTGCCCCTGTGTTTCTCCTCCCACGCACCCTCAACCAACCACCTTGTCGTCTTCTCCACATGTTCACCCCTCTCATCTCCCCACCCCCACAATTCCACCTGCCTATTATCCCCACTCCATCTGATTCCACCTTCTACCCACTCTACTCTATTTCACCACCCTTGCACTGCTATTTATTAGCAATCTTTCTTCCTCTTCCCTCCCAGTCCTGATACAGGGTCCTGAGCCAAAACATTGACATACATCCACCACTGGGTCCCCCATCATCAATGTCCAGAAGGTTGCCATTGCTCAGAACTACACCCATCATATATAGTACCAAGGCTACAAGATGAGCTCAGAGCTGAGTGTCCTGCAGTGAGTGGTTCATCACTTGACACCCCGAAGACCTTTCATCATCCTCAAAACATACTGTAGGTCAGGAGTGTGATGAACTAGTCTCCACTTGATGCTCAACTCCATCCGGAGAAAGTGGTCCAGTTGATTGGCAATCCATCTGCCATCTTCAATGTTCCTTAAACATTAATTTCCTTCTCTAACTGTGGAATAATCCCACTGGGGTACCATGCAAAGTGATACAGGTGAGAATGTTGAAAGCCTCCATTCCATTGCTAGGGAGAGTGACAGATAAATTCAATTCAAGGTCACTTTGTTGATTGTAGATGTAACTATAAACATGTACATTGATACATTAATGTCGGTCTGTGGGAAACAAGGACATGCATCTAAAATGCTCATTCAAATCCTTTTGTGGTGGACCTTAGAGTTACAAGGTAATTCCGGTGCTTGGGAGAGATGAAGTTAGGATCATAGCCTTAGACGGCGAGGATATCTGGAAGCCACGTATTTAGGGGTGCACTGGCACAACATGGGCAGACCACTGGTCAGGGGGGCTTGGGAGGTTCCAAGGAGTCTTCAGCCAGGAGATCTTATCAGACTTATGCCCCTGTCCCTCTTAGGAAACCTGAACGGAAAGCTCTGGAGACTTTGCGCCCCACCCAAGGTTTCCGTGCGGTTCCCGGAGGTTTTTGTTAGACTCCCTAATGGTCGAAAGTGGTTTCCGCTTCTTTTATGTTCTATAGAAGAAGCGGAAACCACTTATTGAAGTTATTGAGGGTAAGGACCGACTCCGCTAGGTAGAGGAGAGTATCAGTAGATGGGGATTGGTTGGTTCTCCGGTCGAGGAAGAACCGGAGGGCTTTGAGACCATCCTGTTGGGGGATGGAGGTGTAGAGTGACTGGACATCCATAGTGAAGATGAGAGAATGGAATGCCCGGAGACGACGGATAGTGTCTGAGGTGCCTTGAACATAGGTAGGGAGGGATTTAACCAGGGGGGATAGGATGGAGTCGAGGTATGTGGAAATAGGTTTGGTGGGTCACAAACAGGCAGAAACAATGGGTCTTCCAGGACGGTTTGTGGTTTTTGGGGAGAAGGTAAAATCGGGCCGCGCGGGGCTAGGGAAAGATGAGGTTGGAGGCTCGGGGGGGGGGGTGGGCAGGGAGCCAGAGTGGATGAAGTCAATGATGGTGCTAGAAATAGTGGCCAAATGTTGGCAGGTGGAACATGTTGGCCTGTGTAGGTAAGTTGGGCCGAAGGGCTCGTTTCCACATTGTATCATTCTATGACAGCTGTAGAAAACAAGCTGAAACAGTGAGAGAAGACACAGCCCAGTGCAGGAGTGCATCAAACACAGGGAGATGTATTAATAAGGGCAGGTAATAGTGATCAAGGTTCATTAGTGGTGCATCAACCCCGCTCTAGATGGAATAGTCCATTGGACGGGAAATGTTAACCTCAGGTTGAAAGGGGAGTCCAGCAGTAAAATGCACTTCAATGGGAGAAGGCAGGTCAGCACTTTTGCTGAAGCAGGTGTGTGTGTTGTGTACCAAGGAAACCAAAGGAAAGTCGTGCTGCAAGGAGCCATAGACCATGGTGAAGCAGCATGGCAGTGAGGGCAAACATGGTATCGATGTGGGTTTACAGTGAGAATGGATGATTTTAATGAAGAATACACCATCAGACACAGAGACCAGACTGCAGGTATTCATTGATAGCCATAGTTTTTCATCACTCTGTTCAGGTGTCAGTCGCAAGGACTGAGCATATGTCCGTTCTGACGAGTGATGCAAATATCATGAGAAAAAGTACAAAAAGTTACAATTACCAAAGTGCCTGTGGGGTCACCCATGAAGTTGACAAAACAGGCCTGCAAGGAAATGCAGTAAGTATTTCAGAGACTTAGGCCAGAGTGAATTGTCCCATCCAGGCTGCAGAGGGCAGTCTGTTATTAGCAGTCCAAGTTAAAGGATTTACTTAAACAAGCACTTGCCAATTTCACAACAGTGGGAATATTTACTTGTATTTCTTTGTCCTTTTTCTCCAATGATCTTTCGACTTTACTGATTCTATTTCCATACTTACTTCCCCCTATTGCTTCTTTTTTTCATCCTTGGGTTTGATCATTGGCTCAAGGCACCCTGGTCCCTCTTTCAAAACATGCTGTGCGCAATATGCATTCATTAATAGCAATTCAATTCCCCTCGCACATTTGCATAGAAATCACAACATATTTTACTTCAGAGTCACGTGAGTGACATCGTGAAGACCCCGCCAGGCACGCATGCGGGACATATCGTCGACCGCTTGTGAGCGACAGGCAGTGTGGAGCGTTGCTCCTCTACTGCAGGGACCTGTAGGTAAGGAAAACTAATCTGCCGTCCTTCTTTCATTTCAGGACTCTGTTTCACAGAGTACTCCAGGCCGCTTCGGCACTGACTGCGGACCGCGGGATGCGGGCAGTCAGCGGCGGCTCTTACAGAATGGAGTCGGGAAGAGCCCGTTGACCCAGGTGGGTCCCGGTTCTCACTCACCGGCGGAGGACGGCAGAGGCAGCCCGACTCCACACCGCAGCCGGCAGAACACCGCGGGCTGACGGCATGAATAAAGGAGTGGGGCTTGCAGGCTCGCCGTGCGCAGTGAGCGACGGCAGAGGCAGCCCGACTCTACACCACAGCCCGCAGGACACCGCGGGCTGACGGCATTAACAAAGGAGTGGGGGCTAGCCCCAACTCAACTCTACTCCACAGCCTGCAGGATCCCTGTCTGTATTAACAGGTAATGGGGCCTGCAGGCATCGGCTGTGGGCTGACGGCTTTACTTACGCCGTTGCCCCGACTTTATTTTTACACCGGGGACCCGGTAGGGGCCGGGCTCACACTCGCCATTCGTGCAGCGACGGCAGAGCGGCAGCCCGAATCTACACCGCAGCCCGCAGGGTCACCACGGGCTGACAGCAACGCTACCCGGAAGTCGGGCAAGCCCGTGGACCAGGAGGGTCCGGGCTCGGAGACTGCCATTCGCGGGCTGCAGATATACTGTGGACTAACGGCTATGCTACCCTATAGAGGTAGTAGACAGAGCCGGGGCCCCGACTCACACACAGGCGGGTGCCTTGCCGTTAGCGGCAGTCTATGTCCCGCATGAGACTCTGATCACCATTAGGGAGGGGGGGGGGAGAGAGTGCGCTCCTCCACCGGAGGCCCATAAAGACCCTCAGGTAAGATACTAACCTTGAGTTGTTTAGCTTCTGCACTAGACTTTGCTTACAGAAACAATGGATGGGAGACCAGAATGAAGGCATCGAAGTATGCCTCCCAGGGCCATGGGACTTCGGATGGGAATCAGCGCCCACTATTCCTGGAGCTGCCCGCAACGCCGGCCGCGCCCGCTCTGCGGGCTGGGATAAGAAAGCGGAAACCGGGGATCCCTGCGCAGCCAGGACCCGATTCTCCACCACGGCTGGCCATGAAGCCGTAAAGTGGTAGGAGCACCGCGCAGGAGCAGGGTAGGCAAGACCCTGACTCCCTACCACTGTCACCTAAGCATAGGGACAGTGGAGCAAAGGTGCGTAAACGTGTTATTCGCCTGGCGGCACGTTCTCTCTCCCCAACTATGCAGGTCACCAGAGAGAGGACCAGGGGAAGAATCGCACAACAGTCGGTGAAGCCCCGCTGTAGGAGCCAGTGTCGACTTTCCACCGGAGCAGCTGCCAGTTCACGGACCGGTGAAGGATTGAGGCCTGGGTCTGCAAGCCCGCATGTGCGGCCGGCACAGACTCACGTGACTCCGAAGTAAAATAGTAAGATTAAAGTTTGATCTTTATTTTATGAGGAGTAACGATGAGGGATTACGTGAAGAAGGCCCGCCTGGCGCTGGAACGGTATACCTCAAAGCAGCGGCATGAAAAACACAGAACACAATAGCCGGAGTAAGATAGTAAGGCTCATCATAGATTTAGAACTACCAGATGATCATTTACTTTATGAGGGTGTGGAGTGGAGGGCACATAATCCCTCATCGTTACTCCTCATAAAATAAAGATCAAACTTCGAACTGGTAAGTTCTCGTTTAATCTTACTATTTTACTTCGGAGTCACGTGAGTGACTACGTGAAGGGTTTGAAGCTTTCTGTGTTTTTTATGTTGTAGAATTTATTCCATACGACAGTCCGGCTCATTTAACACAGTAACGAGCGAATAACACATTTTTCCCCAAACATTGCCTCATGTGATAAATTATTTCACATTATAAAGAATAAAAGTAATGCCCTTTCCATTGAAAGGCAAGTTTATCACAAAATACCAATTGATATATATATTTTGATGGCATGAAAAAGCAACAATTATAGAGAACCCAACACTGCGTGTCCAAACCTGACACCATGACTGGTTCCTTTTTACTTTAACATTAATTTACACCCTCCTGCGGCCTTGCATCTTTGCTCGAGTGGCTCATCCCGTGCCATTCCTGTGAATGTATCTACCTCATTAACAGAGTGATTTTCCACCTTTCAGTGTCTAGTTCCACTGAGTGTATCCAATTTCTAACCATCTAGAATACATTCCTATAGAACCATCAGTTTTTACTGAACCTAATGTGGTTTTTATGTGTAATAAGCAGTCTCATTACCACAGAGACTCTTACCTACTGCAACATATTTCATCAATGTTCACACACACACACACACACACACACACACAACTTAAGGCCGACAGGATATGCTTATAGGTTTACCTTGGTTTCAGCTCCTCTTGGTGTGCTTTGTTTGGTAGATTCATAAACATATATGATAATGCAATCTGTATCCACATGCAATTATAACGTAACATTTGCAATGTTTGCACTCTTATATTGATACTAAAGTCATTCGCATTATTATTTTCAATGTTTAACTTTTTGAATCATAGATAGAGTTAGAGTCCATTGCCTAAGGCAATTCAGGATTATTTATCTCCTGACTTTATATTTTTTACAATTTTGGACAGATTATATATATATATATATATATATATATATATATATATATATATATATATATATACACACATATATATATATATATTTATTAATATCTACATATATATCCCTTTCCATATCGGGATATTATGAATGCACCTGATAACTTCTTGGTTAATATATTGTCCGTTAATAGGACGGTAACACTCTGAGCCCTATTATTGGCTCTATCAATTAGATACTCAGAAAATGCAATCCACAAGGAACTCACATATATCTAATATGATAAAATAACTTTACTGTATACACAGACCTCCAATTTCTTATAACAAAATATTGTTTTTTTTTAGACTTATTTCTGCAAATTGCAGGTATAACACTTCTTTTATACATAATTATTTTATTGATATGTTGTTATATTAGTTAACATTCATAGACTTCTTTGACCATCAGCTGTTGTAATGGTCTGGTCAACCTGCAGATAGTCAAATTCATATTTTCATGTCATGGATGCTTTTGTACAACAATAAATTACTGCAGGGTTTCACAAACCTGGAGATCCCAGCGGGTGCAGCAGCATCCAAAGAGCGAAAGGAGACAGGCAACGCCTCGGGTCGAGACCCTTCCTCAGACTTCAATAAATTGCTGCAACTATGAATCATCACAAGTAGTTCAACATCACACAATATTTATGAAACCATGAAGGATCCGTATTAGGCCACCAAAATGCCTCTGGCAGTGTCCTGCTACATTTTCATCAGACACTGCCCTATCAAACAAAATGAGGAACACAAAAGAACATCTTTTCCTCATGTACTTGGGAGAAAAGCATCCACCTTCCCTGTTCTTGGTTTACCCACAAGAAAACATTTGAAAGATCGGTGATTTAATCTGTATGCAACCAGATTAATCGTAAGTAATCCATATTAATGACAATATGTTTTTCTCCCAAATTTGTTGTCTCCGATACCATTGTCTCTTCCTTAGAGATAAACAGGTGGACTAAACTTTAAAATATGCCACATCTGTTTACTCAGATAATCCCATGATTGTTATTTGACTTATCTTGTGTGTTTTAACATATGCCACAGCCGTGGTATTGTTCATCTTGATACGACATGGACACTTCCATAATAAAACAATCAATATTTAATCCATAACTCCTTATACTTCAATAATTAATACAAATGTTTGGAAAATTTCTTAGGACAAACCATTTATGCTCACCTGGTATTATTGTCCGCAGTCCCAACAAGAGACGTATCAATTATTCTTATAAGAATAGATAATATTCTTATCTTTACCCAAACATTCACAGAAGCTGTACGTCATCTGTAACACTTGCTTCAGTTTGCAACAGCTGTTAATCTTATAGTTGAAGCAGCTTGTGAACCTTTTTTACATTACTTTAATAATGATAACGTATCATTTGATATTTGCATAAGCCTCTTCACAAAGGCATACATATTCTTATAAGCTTCTGTATTCCTTCTTTTGGAACTTTATTTATTCTTTACCTAACCTAATGGAGGGACAAAGCATGTCAACAACAATGAGACATATTTGTATCATGGAACAATTTTGCCCCCCTCTTATGGTGCTGAATTACTTCTAAATTCAGAATAGTAATTCATGAATATTTTATTAATGCCTAAGCATACGCTTTATGTAATGGGTCAGGTCCTTGCCTCCCACCAGGTTTATAATTGCAGCACTAATTTGCAGCTGACTCTTATACCTTCCAATTTAAATGTAATCAAGATAACCCATGACATGACCTCATTAGTGCAAGTGCTGATCTTTTATCAGCATACTTGTTCCTTCAGTATTCTGTTTAACAGCCTTGAACTGGTTTAATCCTTTGGACAATGTTTTAACTTGCACAGCTTGACCCACTTTAATTAATTTCAAGCACCTGTAATATTGATTAACACTTTGTTAATAGCAACTGTATTTCCATGTTCTAGATGTTTCCATTTTCTTACACTGTGAAAGTGTATATAAAATGATGTTTTGTATGGTTTATACCATCAAATCTTTACACTGAGGTAATTTTATAATATACATGTACGTACCCCTTCTTTATTGAAATTACTTTTGAGTGCAAACCTAAAATCAATTTTTAAGGTTTTCTTATACAGGTGAACCAATCCTTCCTTAGTTATATTAAATTAATGAACATAATACACCTGTAATCCCCCACAATTGGAGATTTCATGAACTTATTTTGTAACCAGATGTTTGCACCTCTTCAACGTACTTCAAGCCTTCTTTTCCCAATTATATGGGTTTGGATAAGGCTATGTTGGATTATACCACTTCTGCCTTTGTTTTGATCCATTATCAATCTTTCATTGGATCATAGTTTTTTCCCCCAAAGTTTAAAGATCAGTAGTCTGTTCTTTTGTAATCAATATCTTTGATTTATCATAAGGCAGGTTTATTCCATAATAATCAGCAGTTTAACATAACCTGATTTGTATTGATCTGCGAATCTATAGTGCAGATTTGGTAAATTATATATATTTCTTCCCATTGAGCTCCACAAACTGATGGCAATTTATTTTATTTTAAAAGTATTAGTTATTTGCACAACATTTTATTTTCTTTTCTTTTTCTTTTTGAATAGTAATGCCATGCACCATTTTGAAATTCTTATATCTCATATAATTTGAGACATGGATATCATAAACGGATTCACCGTTGATATCTTTATAAAACATAAAGGTTTTATAGTATTCTGCTGTTTCAATCATTACAGCTTTGGTGAGGTTTTTTCCATGTTTATTTTTCATGGCCTCACTCATCATTAGTTCTGCTGTTTTAACCATAACAGCTTTTAGTGAGACCAAGCTTAATTTTTGGTTTCCATGGTAATCTTCCATGGCCTCACTTTTTATTCAGGTGTTGTGCATACACCTGTGTGTATATGTATATATATATATATATATATATATATATATATATATATATATATATATATATATATATATATATATATATATATATATATATATATATATATATATATATATATATTATTTGGTGCTGTGGTGGGTACTTCATGACCAGCCACCATTATCAGTGCATTTTTAGGGTCAGTTTTTGCATTTTATTTTTCACTGCCCTTGTTTCTCCTGAGTTTTTTCCCCCTCAAGGAGACTACCTTCAGAAAAATCTGAGGTAGATATTCGCACCATATTTCATCATATTTTTTCCCTTTAGGGTATGTTAGGGAACATTTCCATTATTTTCCGTCTGAAGGCCTTTATTAACTTTTTTAAATTACGGTCTTTCTGACTTATTTAAAATTTCCCCCCCTGCAAAAAGTTTGTGGAGCATCTTAACTCCCTACCGTATTTTTAACGGTCACCAGTATCGGAACCGGCCCCGTAATTTATCTCCCGTCCCGATCGCTGGGTATTCCCCCGGGACGTTCTTTTTCAAACTCCGTTGTTTTAACACAATATTTCTGTTCTATTTTAATCTTTTACTTTACTTTGTTTTTAAATTCATTTTAAATCCTGGTTCAATACACCAGGCACGGAGTTTTCCAGACCCTAAACGTTTTTCAACTGCACTTACCTGCCGATTCCGTACCTACCGCTATCGAGGAGCTGCCTCTGCAGCTCCTGCTTCTGCCGTCAGCGTCGACGTAATGCCGTTCCAGCGCCAGGCGGGCCTTCTTCACGTAGTCACTCACGTGACTCCGAAGTAAAATAGCAAGATTAAACGAGAACTTACCAGTTTGAAGTTTGATCTTTATTTTATGAGGAGTTGCGATGAGGGATTTCGTGCTCTCCGCCCCCAACCCTCTATCATCAGGTCAACTGGTATATTTGAGTTCTTTAATCTTACTATCTTCAGTCATTGTTGTTATCTGCGATTCCACACCGCTGCTTTGAAGAATGCCGCGCATGCGTGCCTGGCGAGGTCTTCACGAAATCCCTCATCGCAACTCCTCATAAAATAAAGATCAAACTTCAAACTGGTAAGTTCTCATTTAATCTTACTAGTCTTGCTGCCCAATGCTGTGAACCTCTTGGGCAGCCTACAACCCAACGGTGTGAATATTGACTTCTCTAACGTCAAATAACCCTTGCTTACCCTCTCTCGGCATCCCACCCCCATCCTAGTTCTCCGACCAGTCTGATTGTCTTCCCGATTACATTTTATCTTTGTACGCTTCGTTGTCACCTCCCCCCAGCCAACAATAATCTATTCTACATTCTTCTGGATCTTGGTCCCCTTTGATGTCTCCTTTTCACACCTTTAACCTTCCATATCTTTGTGTCTTTCAGTCTGAAGAAGGGTCTTCACCCGAAATATCTCCCATTCTGTGTCTTCAGAGATACTGCCTGTCCCGCTGAGTTACTCCAGCATTTTGTGTCCATCTTCAACCTCTTAAGAAGCTGTTTCGCAGCCTCCAACTGAAGCAAAGTAGAACAGGTCCTGCTGGCACTTGGGAAGATCTTGCCACTTTACATCTGGTCTTGGACAGGCATTTCTCCAAGGTTTCCTTCACATATTCATGTTCTATTGATTCAAGATTGTTGGTCAGTGTGGATGCTTTCATGTCCCGGGGAACCCTCTAAATTGGCTTGATAAAGTTGCTGATTGGACGTTCAAGTTTGGTGCAGGCATGATCGTCCTTTATTTGGATTAAGCTTGCATTGAATTGCACATGCTGAAAGCCTGCACACACAAGACACACAGTTGCTGCTGTATCAGTTACACAGAAACATTTCTCCTCAAAGGGTTCTCAAATAAGCAGGCCTGAGCAATTGTGTTGAGACCTACTGTTCACAGTAACATCATGGGAGTGAGGTATTTTCATCAGGTTTTGCCGAATCACTTTTCATAACTTTGATTCATCCTCCACTAATTGTTGTCCCCTTTATGTGTACACTGTGGACAGCTTGATTCTTCTTCTTCTTGGCGTGTTGCTGCACTTTTCCAAGCCACGGCATAACGCAGGCTCTGGCACATGGGTTGAAGACCTTGAGATCTTCAGGTTTGCAGGGCTCTGGGAGGAGGTCCATAGTTTGGGTTGCCTCCCCGCAGTCACATTGGGTTGGTCCAGTGTTGTTGCACCCCAATTTCTGCATGAGGGCGCTGCACCGTCCGACCCGTGTTCTGAAGCGGTTGAGGCAGAACCAGACTGGCCATGTCTCTTTCGCACCCAATGGAAGGGACTCCTCAGGGTATAGTGTCAGTGTGTGTGTGTGGGGTTTTGATTGTAGGTGTGTCACCCAAGCATCTATCCTACAGGTGCGAGGGTTATCATTCAGGGGATTGAACCACATGTAGGAAGCTATTTCTGGATTTTAACCTCTTTGGTGCCTGGACGTGTTCGAAGAGTGGGTGACGAGGGTCATGCTCCTGCTTGGTGCGTTCAACTTTTGAGGAGACTGCTCTTCTGTTTGGAGGGGGTGCAATACCACACAGCAGGTAAAGGTCGTCAACTCGTGTGAGTTTGAGGCAACCAGAGATGGTTCTACATGCTGCGTTTAGCAGCGGATCCAACTTCTTGGCGCCAGACTGGGCAGGCATATTCGGTTCTGAACAGCTTAGTATAAGGGCTGTACTCCGGATGCTTGATTGCATTCATGTACAATCTTTGACTGGATAGCACACAACCAAAGCCTTTCACTGTACCTCGGTACGTGTGACCGTAAAGTAAACTAATCTAAATCTTCAGTTGCTTTTCCTTCGTGTAGTTTAATTTTCTGTCTAATATTCTGCTAAAAGTTCAGGATGATGGGGTTTGTTGGTGGAGAGTGACAACTTGAAAATAATGCAATGAATGCAAATGATTTCTGTTTGGAAAATAAAGCTGAAGTAATTTAAGTTGCACTGGGGGGAAATAATTGAAACTGAACAGTCAAAATTTTACACAGGACCCATTGATCTCTGAACTAACATTATCAATGAGCAAGTTTTAGCAATGTTACAATTTTGAGATTTAAAAAATCAAGTCTGCTATTTATCCCATCAGATAAAGCATACAAAGAAGTTTAATTTGACACCTAATTCACTTTCATATCTTCAGTATAAAAAATGTTATGTCCATTTTCATACTCGGAAATTAGCATCTTGTTCCCTATTGGTTTTCCATTGACTTAACACAAAAGTTGTGATCGAGGACAGTCAAAAGCCCATAACTTTCTTAAAAATTAAGAGAACTGAAATCAATTTTCAGTTATTATAGATTGAAGCATTCTGAAACAAATATGAAACAATCTTACTTGGATGACCTGAAATTAAAGCATATAATCAGTTAGTTACCCAATTGTAGCTAATTACAAAATTCAATTACTAGATCTAAACATCTATCCATTTCTTAAGAAAATATTAACATTTTTTTTATAGCCTAAGTATCCAAATAACATTCACACAAGAATTCATAATATAACATGATTTTTAAATCTCATTGTTATGAATTTATAGGCCAAATTAAAGGAATTTAGTGTTTAATGCCCATAAATTAATAGGTATTTTAAACAGCTTGCGAATGGGATTTTCTGGAATGCGATGTATTGGAACGTTGCAGTTGCGGTGAATTTAAACCCAATATCGGCAGGAAAAACACTGCCGATTCATATGGGGAATAAATCACCGTTTCACAACATGAAATATTGATTAAAGTCATCTAAAAAAGCAGGTTTATATGAAAAAATAAACCGCTTTCACTGACCTGTCCCCTACGTAAAATCCGTCCCCATTGTTGCCGTTCACGGCATTAGGAGCTAATTTTTATTTTACTGTAGCGCTGAAATAGTCGGGCGATTTAAAAAAAAAAAAAAATTAACTTACCGGCAGTCGGAACGAATCTCCAGAAATAGCTTGCACCCCGAGAAAATATAATTCCGGATCGGCAAGGGAAAACCGCATTTTAACCCCGCCCCCCCCCCCCTTAAAGGCGCCAAAATCGCGCACACGGCCAATGACAGAACTGCAGCACCGCTAAAGGTAAGTTTTGTAACATACCTACAAGTTTCAGATAGAAATGGACTTGTGAGATACTGCAGAACTCAATGGATCATGTGAAATCTGGAGGGAATGGACAGACAATGTTTCGGGTCGGGACACTTCTTCACGATCCCGAAATGTGTCTTTTTCACATAGATTAGTTGAGAGCTACAGCCTGGCAACAGGCCTCTAGCCCCCCCCCCCCCCCCGAGTCCACGCCGACCATCGATCACCCGATCACACAGGTTCTACACACCAGGGGCAATTTACAGGAGCCAATTAACCTGCAAGTCTTTGGAATGTGAGAGGAAACTTTAGTCAGGATTGAACCCAGAGTCAGGAGCTCTACCGCTACTCTGCCATCTGTCCATTCCCTCCACAGATGCTGCCTGATCCGCTGAATTCCTCATTAGAGTTTTGTTCAGGCTACACTTGTAGAGATATACTGTTAGAATTCCGTGCAAGGTGAAGGTTGATATTGACCACCATTTAGTGGTTGAACATACTGTGGTTAATAGAATACAAGTCATCATTGAGCTGTTTAGGCGGATGAGTTAAATATGTAACAAATAATTTCCCTGACATCTTGGCCTGTTGCATATTAGCACGTGGAGTCTTATAAATCCAAAAATATGATGATGCAAATTAGTGTATGCACATTTAGGTTTAATTTTTATCATCCATTGAATTGAACATAAGATGTGTGCGAGGGGATCACAGAGACAGCTGTGATGGGAGAGCAAGTGGATGTGGGAGGTACAGTGGCTTCACTGACTCGGTGAGTGAGCAGGCGAGTGAGTCTGCTAAGATAGACGTAAAAAGCTATAATAACTCAGCAGGCAGCATCTCTGGAGAAAAGGGATGGGTGACGTTTCTTCAGACGTTCCTTTGCTCCAGAGATGCTGACTTACTCCAGCTTTTTGTGTTTATCTTCGGTTTAAACAAGCATCCGCAGTTCCTTCCTACACAGTGAGTCTGCTAAAGAGCACACTCAGCTCCATCTAGCCCTAGATTGTTGTGACTTAGGGATGAGGGGATTGAGAGGAGGGAGGCCAAGCATAAGTGCCCCTTTCTCACCCACTAGAAGATACCTGTAGCCCCCAGCAGCTGGAAAAATCCAGCAATATCCACCCCAAACACTTATTTCTGCATGTCGGGCAGTTGTAACCTGGGTAGGTCCCTGTAGCAGAACAACAAGAGCCATGGGGCACACACACCACGGTGAACAACAGAACTAACTTATGTAGATAGACACAAAAAGCTGGAGTAATTCAGCGGGACCGGCAGCACCTCTGGATAGAAGGAATGGGTGACGTTTCGGGTCGAGATCTTTCATTAGATGATCTCCTTAACCTTTGTGATTTCAAGATTGAAAAATAAAGAGGATTCATTAGAATAGGTGAATCAATGTAATCTTTGTTACAGAAAGATATAGTGAGGAATATGAAGATAGACACAAAATGCTGGAGTAACTCAGCGAGACAGGCAGCATCTCTGGAGAGAAGGAATGGGTGACGTTTCGGGTTGAGAGACTGATGTCAGGGGAGTGGGTGGGATAGAGACAGAATGTAGTCGGAGACAGTAAAGGGGCTGTCCCACTGCGGCGACCTAATCCGTGAGATCTGGGGAGTTTGCCCTCGACATACTCGCAGCATGGTCGACACGAGGTCCTAGGAGGTCCTTGTACAAATGAAGGTCTCCTTCATGCTCAAGAGTAGTCCCCGCATTCTCGAAGCCTCAGCTAGGTCGCGGCGTATTTTTCAACATGTTGAAAAAGGAATTTTAAATATAGGGGATCTTTATAAGGATAATTCTTTTCTTTCATTTCAAGAATTACAACAAACTTACGGGCTTCATAATAATGAATATTTCAGATATTTACAAATCAGAAACTATATCTCTGCAAATACACAAGAACTTAGAAATAGAAAGAGTGAAATTTTAGATGAATGCTTGAATAAACATCCAAATACAGAAAAAATGATATCATACATTTACAATATTTTGTTGGAAAGTGATATCCCATCATCGGAAATACATAGACAGCGCTGGGAAAATGAACTAAGTCAAATAATAAGTCCAGAAATATGGGAAGAAAGCCTACAACATATACATTACTGTTCTTTAAATGCTAAACATGCACTTATACAGTTTAAAATCTTACATAGATTACATTATTCTAAATCTAAACTACATAATATATTTCCAAAACTATCACCTATATGTGATAAATGTCAAATCATGGAAGCAACTCTGTCACACTCATTTACTAATTGTACGAAGATTTTAGAATATTGGAATGAAATATTCAAAATAATCTCGAAAGTTATTAATATTACTATGATTTATGACCCAAAGTTAATCATACTTGGAATACCGGAAACGGAACAAATAATTACAAGGAATCATAGAACTTTTATCGACTATTCTTTAATAATTGGGAAAAAATTAATATTAAAATTTTGGAAAGGCCCTGTATCCCCAACAATTAAAATGTGGAATACAGAAATGACGGAGACACTTCACTTGGAGAGATTGAGACTTGTCCTTATGGACAGGTTAGATCTCTTCAAGGAGATATGGTCTCCCTATATTAAATATCTACAGGGTCACAATGGTTCGGCGCAGGGACTTGACTGAGGCCTGAATATCTGAATGGATGAAGAAATACACATAACAAATCATGAATGTATCTCCAAGATTGGATTATTTAGTAATACTTCAATCTCCATCAAACTTTTCACATTTTCTTTTCTATTTTCTATTCTTTTTCTCTATCTCTCTATCTTTAATTAAGGAAAAAATTATAGAAACATATTATATAAATTTTTAATACGTACACACTTATTTCTGTTCGTATGAAAAGATTATAGATGTCTTAAACTTGTAATTATATAAAACTATGTATTTTCAATTATACAATAATTATGAAATATAAAATTAACAATAATACAAACATTATTAATATTTTGATAACATTATGAATATCAAAAAAAAACTTTGTTTAAGATTGGGTACTACGTAGTTATATTAGCGGGGATTTCTATTTGGTAATTAGAAGAATATCTATGATTTGAGAAATCTAAGTGTATTACTTATTTTAGGAATATACTACATATACTCCCAATTATAAAAATAAATAACAATGAAATGTATAATGGATAATACTACAATTATCATAAATAGTATTAATCAATAATCAATATGTTATAATTTTATACATTATATAACTCTCAATGTCGTATAAGAGTGTACTTGGTATATATTGTTTCTACAATAAAAAAATATTTTTAAAAAAAAAAAAAAAAAAAAAAAAAAGAAAAATGCCCACGAGTAAAAAAAGGTCGCCATGGAAAAAATCAATACTTTTTTTACTCGTAGGTTTAGTCAAAGTAGGTCGTAGTAGGTCTGCATGTTATTCGTAGGTAATCCAGGGTAGTCAAAGGTAGTCAAGGATAGTCGAAGGTAGTCGTAGATAGTCTTCAACGCAGTCGAAGGAGCTCGTCTTCACTCTCTACTATTCGGTGTCCAATTTTCCCGAAGCTTGTCGAAGCTAATCTTCAACATAGTCGAAGGAGGTCGAAGGAAGTCTTTAACATGACATTTTTTCAAACTCTCCTGAACTCTTCTACACTCGCCAATTAGGTCGCCGCAGTGGGACAGCCCCTTAAGACTGGTTGGAGAACTGGGAAGGGGGGGGGGGGGGAGGGAATGGAGAGAGAGGGAAAGCAAGGGCTATTTGAAGTTAGAGAAGTCAATGTTCATACCACTGGGGTGTAAACTACCCAAGCGAAATATGAGGTGCTGTTCCTCCAATTAGGAAAAGGAAGTTCTGCTTGAGAGGTAGAAAGGAACAGGTAGAAAGGAAGCTAATGAACACGTTTTAATCGTTCACTTCTAAGTTTTATTGATTGAGAGACAATTATCTCATTGTTGAAACGTAATTATCAGACAATGTTCTATGCAAATTTGACAGGCAGTTAAAAATGCAAACACAGCAATTTAATGCTAATCTCAGACAGGCTAATTGTAAGACATCATATTTATGCATTGAAACAAGCAGTAGTTGACCAGCAATGTGGTTACTTGTGATGCACAGGTTGTCACTTTATTAGCACATTTCTTGCTAATTTGACATGTTAATATTTTCATATATTGCTTAGAAGCCACAACTTCAAGTAGAATTCAGGCTGCTCCTGTTTCACTGAGCTTACCTTGCTCTCTCAAGTACCCTGCTTGGCTCCGGGCTGATGGGGGTTGCAGCCTGTTTGGGAGAGAAAGGTTGAAAATGATGCAGTGGATGCAATTAATTTGTGTTTGGAGAATAAAACGGAAGTAATCCAAGGAGAAAAGTTACCCAGGGATTGGAAAAACATCTTTCTCTTTGAGAATTGTTGCCAGGGATCATTCATGTTCAATGTTTCATTTCTGAACATGAAATATTTACAAGTTCCTGGCTTGTGTTCTCAGCCTTTCTCCAATTAAGGACAACGTTAGTCCTGTCTTCCGGTACCTTACCCGTGTCTAACGATAATGCAAATATCTTTGCCAGGGACCCAGCAATTTATCCCCTAGTTAACAGAATGTCTGAAGATACACTTGTGTAGGAAAGAACTGCAGATGCTTGTTTACCCCAAAGTTCTCCTCCTCTTTCCGATGTGCTCAAGGTGTGCCTACTTTGAAGACATTCTTTCCTCTCGCCGACACTAGTTTCACTGTCATCCTGATTAACTTTTACTGATTGTATTCCTCATTGTCACCTTCCCCTCGGCTGACAATAACCCATACTACATTTTCCTTGTTCTTCGTCCCCTTTGATCACTCGTTTTCACACCTTACCCTTCCATACCTCTATGTCTCCTTGCCCCTGATTCTCAGTCTGAAGAAGGGTCTCGACCAGAAACGTCACCCATTGCTTCCTTCTCTCCAGAGATGCGGCCTGTCCCGCTGAGTCACTCCAGCACTTAGTGTCTGCCTAAGATACACAATTAGCCCCGGGAGATTCATCCACATTCATGTCCTTTAGGTTAAAGCACCTCCTCTGTTATTATGTGGATATGTTTCATGACGTTGGTATTCTCTTCCCTGAATTCTCTAGCCTCCATGACATTCTCCATGGTAAATACAGAGGAGAAATATTAATGTAGAATAGAGAACAGTACAGGCCTTTTGATCAATAATGTCTGTGCCAAACATGATACCTATCTACACTAACCCTTTCTAACTGCATGTGCTCCATATCCTTCCCTATCCCCCCATTCCCTGCATCTTCATGTGTCTATCTAAAAGCCTCTTAAAATGTCACTATCTTATCTGCTTCCACGACTGCCCCTGGACGACAGTTCCAGGCACCGAACATCCTCTGTGTAAAACACTTGTCCCATACACTTCCTTGAATCTTCCTTCCTCTATCCTTACAACTCTGTTGCAATATGTAACCTCCCAAACCTTACATCCCAGGAAAAAAAGGTTCTGACTGCCTCCTCTACCTTACACCTCTAATCATTTTGTAAACATCCCTTAGGTCTCCCCTCAACCTCTGACAATCCAGAGAAAACAATCCAATTTGTCTAACCTTTCCTTGTAGCCTGAACCATCTAATCCTGGCAGCATCCTGGTAAACCACTTCTGCACCTTCTCCAAAGCTTTCACATCCTTCATGTGATGAGTAAACCTGAACTGCATGCAATTCTCCAAATGTGGCCTAACCACAGTTTTACAAAGCTGCAATATGACTTCTTGAACCCAATGCCATGACCGATGAAGACAAGAGAGTTTATTGTCGTGTGTCCCTGATAGGCCAATGACATTCTTGCTTTGCTTCAGCACAACAGAACATAGTAGGCATTGACTACAGAACAGATCAGTGTGTCCATATACCATTGTATAAATATATACACAAATGAATAAATAAACTGATAAAGTGCAAATAAACAGATAATGGGCTATTAATGTTCAGAGTTTTGTCTGAGCCGAGTTTAATAGCCTGATGCTCTGGGGAAGTAGCTATTCCTGAACCTGGTCGTTGCAGTCTTCAGGCTCCTGTACCTTCTACCTGAAGGTAGCGGGGAGGTGAGTGTGTGGCCAGGATGGTGTGGGTCCTTCATGATGCTGCCAGCCTTTTTGAGGCAGCGACTGCGATAGGTCCCCTCGATGGAAGGGAAGGGACTGCGATAGGTCCCCTCGATGGAAAAATATCATATGCCTTCTTTACCACTTTATCTTCCTGTGTTACTACTTTCAGGGAGCTATAGACTAGGACCCCTATATTAATTTAACACCTCACCCAGGTCCTGTGGTTTCACATGTACATGATTGTAGCGGCAGATTTTTATATCGTTCAAGAGAATACTCCCCCTAGCCACTAAGTGGACTACATGATTAAGGAGATGTCGTTATACGCATGTGAGCTCTCCGTCAGAGACCTTCAGAGATTCTTCACAGATAAATCTTCATAACACAGTCTTTTGATTAATAGATTCTTCATTGATTACAAAGACACATTTCGGGTCGTGGTCCTGGGTTGCTGGACCAGCCTGGTCATTGAATCAATCCGGTCCAGCGATTCTGGGGATTCCAGCGGCTCCCGGTATTCCAGTGCACGCACCTGCTGCTGGTCAGAGATCCACAGTTCATCAGCGCGGGCTGCTAGCCGGATGGGATCTTCAAAGCTCTCCCCCACGAGCTGCTGGCGGAGGTCTCGTGGTAACTGCAGGTAGGTGAATTCACAGAGTGGGCAGGGCAGGTGATCACCCATGAGCGTGAGCATCTCACTCACGAGGGCCGAGGGCATCCGGTCACCCAGCCCGCCCATGTTAAGGACCTGACAGGCGCGCTGCATTCGGCTCGGCCCGTAGATCTGGAGCAGCAGCTCCTTGAGGCCTGTGTATTTCCCCACGACCGGCGGCTTATCCAGGTAAGGAATGACCCGACCGGCCGTCTGCTGGTCAAGGGCGCTTACCACATAGTGATAGCGAGTCTCGTTAGCTGTAACGCCGCGGATGTGAAATTGGGATTCGGCCTGTTGAAACCAAACCCTCGGCTGCGAGGTCCAAAATGAAGGCAGCTTCAGGGAGACCGCGTTGAGTTCAGCCTCGTCGGCCTTGTAGGCGGCAGCGGCTGAATGCATTTTTTTTTTTTAATTTCCCTTCCAGGATTACACTCCTGGGTGTCTGGAGTCACCAATTGTGGCGGGGACTGACAGGAGTCCAGCCAAAAACTAGTTGGACACAGGTTGTGTGCTCTAGACGTGTTTATTCTTCTGCATACCGCTGCCTACTCCTCAGCTGACACGCGCGTTGCCCGGCCTTAAATAACAACTCAGATACTGACCCCGTGACTCGCGCCTCCCCCACCAAGACGCCGCCCTCTAGAGCCGATGGCTCGTTGTGACCTTGGGTTGCTATCCGGTGCTGTCACAAAGGTATACATCCAACCTTCTTCCGACTCGTACACTTTAATCTTCTCCGAACTCCAGAATTTCGCTTTAAAGGTTAGAAAACTCCTCGTGTCTCTGTTACACTCCGCATGGTCAAAGGGTATTCCTTCCTCATGCAAGTCCCAAACTAAACTAAAAACTAACCTTCTGCGCAAGAAACGTAGCTCCAAACACGCCCTAATATACATCATAAATCCCACCCACATAATAATGGGCAGTCTAAAATTTAAAGTCACATGCCATAATTAATGACACACAGAACAAACCAAATGGCCACTACAATGATCACTAGGGTTTCCAACTGTCCCGTATTAGCCGGGACATCCCGTATATTGGGCTAAATTGGTTTGTCCCATACGGAACCGCCCTTGTCCCGTATTTGACTGCTACTACTCAGTAATCACCAGAGGGCACGCTTACAGACAGATCCTAGATCTGATACAACAGCGTGCGTGCGTGCGTGTTACGTGTGCTGTTGATACCACACAAGAGTGATTCACCTGTCATCCCATCAAGGACCCCCTTATGTGCATCAGTTGTACGCTATATTTTGCCAATTCCTGACAAAACAAAAAGTTCCAGTAATGTCTGGCGTTGTTCGGTCAGTTTGCCATGTGCAAATATGGATAAACCTGTAAAAAAGAAAAGATCATGCAGCTATAGCAAGCAATGGGAAGCAAGAAAGACGTGGGTTAAGCCCGTCAGCGGTGACTCGACGAAGGCCTTCTGTACTTTATGCCCTTCGGGACTTCTCAATTGGCCGTGGAGGTGAGAGTGACCTAACTCAGCATGCTTCCACAGAAGTGCACAAGAAGGCCACACCAGCTAAAGAAGCAAGCAATATTGGAGCATTCTTCATGAAATCTACTGAGGAAAATGACAGAATCGCGGCAAGTGAAGTCTCGTATGTGTACCATACGGTTAAACATGGACTCAGCTACATCAGCACTGACTGTCTCGCTGAGCTCAGTGGTGCTATGTTTAATGACTCAAATGTTGTGAAGAAGATACACTTGGGAAGAACGAAAGCTGAGATGATTACAATTAATGTTTTAGGACCAAAGACTGTGCGGGATATTATGGATGATCTGTCCCCGACTAAAGAAGGTGAGCCTGCGGAGCCCGCGTATTTCTCAGTTGCCACCGATGCCTCAAACAAGGGAAATAGAAAAATGTTTCCAGTGTGCGTAAGATATTTCTCTGTGTCTGATGGAGGGCAGTGTAAAGGGCCGGTCCCACTGTGGGGACATGATTGGCGAGTTTAGAAGAGTTTGCGCTCGCCACAAACTCGCATCATGGTCGACACGTGGTCCTAGGAGGTCTACGCAACTCTCCTTCATGTTCGAGAGAAGTCCTGCATACTCGAGGCCTCAGTTTGGTCGAGGAGAATTTTTTAACATGCTGAAAAATTGTCCGCGAGTAAAAATTGGTCGGCATGGGAAAAATCGATATTTTTTTTACTCGTGGGTTTAGTTGAAGTAGGTCGTAGTAGGTCGGCATGTTATTCGTAGGTATTCGAAGGCAATCAAAGGTAATCAAAGGTAGTCTAAGGTAATTGAAGGGAGTCAAAGGTAGTCGTAGATAGTGTTAGTATAGTCGAAGGTGGTCGTCTGCACTCTCCACTATTCGGTGTTCAATTTTCCCGAAACTCTCCTAAACTCTTCTAAACTCACAAATTAGGTCCCCGCAGTAGGCCACGCCCTTAAGTTATCTGACTTATGAACACAGTGATGAAACTGCAAATGCCATACATCAAGCTCTGATGAGCTGTCTGGAAAAGTATGTACTGGATATTAGACACGACACAGCCTAAGCAGCAGATAATGCCAATGCAAACTTTGGAAAACACCACTCCGTTTACCAGTTATTAAGCAGTGCCAACAATCACATTCTGAAAGCTAATTGCTCAGCCAACATAGCTCATAACGCCTGCAGGCACGCCTGTGATCAGCTGTCAGTGGATATTGAGACAATTGTTCTAAAGGTCTATGGCCACTTCTCAATATCTGCTTCCCGAAGAGAGGAACTGCGATCATTTATTGCCTTTGTTGACTTTGAGTGGCCTGAAATTCTGCGTCATGTTTGCACACGATGGCTCTCTCTTCATCCAGCTGTCGAACGTCTCCCGCAAAAGCTGGCCAGCTCTCAATTCATACTTCAGGTCCCTTGCCAGCAGCGATACACTTAAAAAGAACACACAATACACGATAGAATTTAACACAAACATCCACCACAGGATTCTTCATTCTGGTGGAAGGCGACAAGGTTCAGTCAGTCCTGTGGCACTGAAGAGCATTTTTGAGGATGAAGAATAAACTGGAACTACTGAAATTTATCTGTGCTTTTTCCACAACATGGGGTGTGGTTTTGACCCACTCATAAAAAAGCTGGAGGAAACAAAGCTGTGCATCAAATATGTTTACGAGGAAGTCCGAAAGTTCAAAATGAAGATGCTTCAGCAGGTACAGGACAGCTTTTTTGGCTACCAGTCCTAGCTTCCCGCTCATCTTTGCTATGATATATGTCTTCTCTTTTATTTTTATACTGTCCTTGACTTCCCTTGTCAGCCAGTCGCCTCTCACTCCCCTTAGAATCTTTCTTCCTGTCTGGAATGAAATGATCCTGCACCTTCTGGATTATTCCCAGAAATACCTGCCATTGCTGTTCCACCATCATCCCTGCTCGGGTCTCTTACCAGTCAACTTTGGCCAGTTTCTCCCTCATGCCTCCATAGTTCCCTTTGTTCAACTGTAACACTGTAACTTCTGATTATGCCTTCTCCCTCTCAAATCGCAGATTAAAACATCATATTATGGTCACTACCTCCTAATGGTTCCTTTACCTTTAGTTCCCTTATTAAATCTGGTTCATTACACAACACTAAATCCAGAATTGCCTTCTCCATGGTAGGCTCCAGTACAAGCTGCTCTCAGAATCCATCTCAGAGGCACTCCACAAACTCCCTTCCTTGGGGTCCAGTCCCAACCTGATTTTTTCCCAGTCTACCTGCATGTTGAAATCTCCCATAACCACCATAGCATTACCTTCGTTGCATGCTAATTCTAACTCCTGATGCAACTTGCGCCCTATGTCCAGGCTACCGTTTGGGGGCCTGTAGATAACTCCCATTAGGGTCTTTTTACTCTTACAATTTCTCAGTTCTATCCACAATGACTCTACATCTTCTGATTCAATGTCACTCCTCGCAAGGGACTGAATTTCATTCCTGACCAACAGAGCTACCCTCTGCCCTCTGCCCATCTTTCGATGGTATTACACCTGAATATTCAGTTCCCAGCCCTGGTCCTCTTGCAGCCATGTCTCTGTAATTCCCACAACATCATACTTGCCAATTTCTAACTGAGCCGCAAGCTCATCCACTTTATTTCTTACACTTAGCGCATTCATATATAACACCTTTAAATATTATTGCACTATATTTGTTTATTTATTGTGTACGTGTTTTTTTTTTTTTTTTTTCTCCTGTTATGTTCTATGTTTACATATTCTATTGTGCTGCAGCAAGTAAGAATTTCATTGTCCCATCTCGGACATATGACAATAAAACACTCTTGACTCTCTTCTAATTTGGTATTCACCTCCCCTCTCACACCGGTTCCTATTTCACCTGACCTTATCCCATCTTGAACTTTCCGTCCCATTAATTTGGCTGTCTTTCGTAACTTTTCCTGTACTTTCTTCCCCTTTAACTCTATCCTTATACTCCCAATTTTCAACCCCTTCCCCCTGCTATTTAGTTTAAACCCACCCGTGTAGCACTAGCAAACCTGTCTGCCAGAATGTTGGTCCCTCTCCACTTAAGGTGGAACCCGTCCCTTTTGTTAAGGTCACCCCTACCCCAGAGGAGATCCCAGTGATCTATAAATCTAAATCCCTGCACCCTGCACCAGCCCCTCAGCCACATATTCAGATCCATTATCTTCCTGTTCCTCCCCAGACCATTAACTGTGGATTGCGGGTCTTTCCTTCAGAAATCTGCTTAATTGTTGGAAAGTATCTATACTGTGCTTAGTAAAAGATCCCCTTAAAAGCCTGTTGCTGTACCTTGTTAATCAAATACCTTCACCTAATTTACTAGTTCCCTTTAGCTAGCATTGTTTTCATGCCATCATGGTTGATCCAATTTAAATTTGAAATGCTAATTTCAAGGCCCATTCCTTTCCCCCTCAAACTGACGAAAAAGCAATAACATCATGAGCTGTTGTCCTTCAGCATGAGGCTTGGTAATTAATCCATGGTAAACAGGGTGGCTGTTTATCCACAGTCCCTTCACCACGAGGTTATTCATTCATGTGAAATTACAACTTTCTGGTTGTCCCCAGATCCGCTGTTCCATGAAACTAATTTAAAATATTTCCTTGAACTCCTCATCAAGCATTCCTTGCCGCTTGGATTTCCAGTATTCATCACATGGCTGTAATCATTCAGATTTAAGATATAAAAAAATATATTCAATCAAATCCTATTTGGAACAGTAAGAATATAAGAAAAATGCAGATTTGCAGATAAATGATTAACATGCCCTGACAATTTAGCCGTGCCAACCTGCATGGAATAAATCGGCAATGAAGGTAACAAGAATTTGAACATATTGTTCGGCATTTAGCTTTCACGAGGTACGAACAGCAAAATAGTACACATAATCTAAATATAGTAATGTGCCTTCATTCCGATCTTTTGACAACACAGTTCAGTAACCAGAGTGATGAATGTTAATGTCGAACACCAAAGAAAATTAATTAGTTCCTCAGTCTCTGTGAATATAGTTAAGACTTTCATCTTCCTCTTCTTCTTGCGTATGGCGTGCACAGCCTAAAGTTGTAGGACAACTTGTTCTATTTGATCTTATTTGGTTGTGCACGGCGGGTTGGTTGCATTTGTTGAAACAGGGCGGACCACGTGTAGGTTGCAATCTCCCACCCCAGATTTTCATCTGTCAGCCAGGACAGCATTGGAATCACAAGATGAAAGGCAATGCCTCACCCTGCCATCAGGAGAGCATCTTTTTTACAATACTTTGTCAGGTACATCATTGGGCTGCTACAACCCATATTATATGGGAAGAGGCCATTGTATGTCTGCATGAAACTACTATACATAGAAACATAGAAAATAGGTGCAGGAGTAGGTCCTTCGAGCCAGCACCACCATTCATAGCTGATCATCCTAAATCAGTAGCCCGTTCCTGCTTTCTCCCAATGTCCCTTGATTCCGTTAGCCCCAAGAGCTATATGTGACTCTCTCTAGAAAACATCCAGTGAATTGGCCTCCACAGCCTTTTGTGACAGAGAATTCCACAGATTCACAACTCTCTGGGTGAAAAAGTGTTTCCTCATCTCAATCCTAAATGGCCGAGCCCTTATTCTTAAACTCACAACTCTCAGGGTGAAAAAGGTTTCCCTCTACTCAGTCCTGAAAGGCCTACCCCTTATTCTTAATAAATGTAATATACCACAGACACAATGATATGCAGGCTGTTATAAAGTATAATCTTCATGTACATGTTACACATTTGTATGGCATCTCATGTTTTAAGATATCTATGTAGTCAGATTTTAGCCAGATATTTTACTTTTGATGAGGATTGCAAACGGATGTCCACAAATTCTATTCTACTTTCTTCACTTCCAGCTGAACACAGAGCAGCAACATGGTATACAACTTGATAACTAATATTAGCAGTGGATTTTTTCACCTCTTTTCAAATTCTGGATAAAGTTTAAACAGTCACTGAAAGTTGGCGTGCAGGTACAGCAGGCAATGACGAAAGCTAATGGAATGTTGGCCTTCATAACAAGAGGATTTCGTATTAGGAGTAGGGAGGTTCTTCTGCAGTTGTATAGGGCACTGGTGAGACCACATCTGGAGTATTGTGAACAGTTTTGGTCTCCTAATTTGAGGAAGGACATCCTTGTGATTGAGGTAGTGTAGCGTAGGTTCACGAGATTGATCCCTGGTATGGCGGGACTGTCATATGAGGAAAGATTGAAAAGACTAGGCTAGTATTCACTGGAGTTTAGAAGGGTGAGGGGGGATCTTATAGAAACATATACAATTATAAAAGGACTGAACAAACTAGATGCAGGAAAAATGTTCCCAATGTTGGGCGAGTCCAGACCAGGGGCCACAGTCTTAGAATAATGGGGAGGCCATTTAAGACGGAGGTGAGACTAACCCAGAGAGTTGTGAATTTGTGGAATTCCCTGCCACAGAGGGCAGTGGAGGCCAAATCACTAAATGGATTTAAGAGAGAGTTAGATAGAGCTCTAGAGGCTAGTGGAATCGAGGGATATGGGGAGAAGGCAGGCACGGGTTATTGATTGGGAATGTTCAGCCATGATCGTAATGAATGGCGGTGCTGGCTCGAAGGGCCGAATGGCCTCCTCCTGCACCTATTTTCTGTGTTTCTATGTTTCTATATACGATGCCTTCTTAGCTTGAGCCTCTGACCAATTAAAACTCTATTCAAACAAACATACTGGAGACACCAGAGGATGTAGATGCTGCAATCGTGAGAAACATTAAAAGTACCAGAGTACACAGCGGGTGAGGCAGCATCTCTGGAGAGAATGGATGAATGGTATTTCTGATTGGGACCTTCTTCAACGTATTAGCATGGATTCTCAGATCAACTGTTAATTATCGATGCTAACTATTCATTAAGCACCGCGGTCAATATACATCTAACAGAAGTCTTTTACAAACCCACTGCCTCCCACAACTATCTCCACTACACGTCTTCCCACCATGCCTCTTGCAAAGATTCTATCCCCTACTCCCAATTCCTCTGTCTGTGCCGCATCTGCGCACAAGATGAGGTGTTCCATACCAGGACATCTGAGATGTTTTTATTCTTTAGGGAATGGGGGTTCCCCTCTCCCATCATAGATGAGGCCCTCACACATATCTCCTCGGTACCCCACAGCTCCGCCCTTGCTCCCCCTCAAACCAGTCGCAACCGAGACCCCATACCCTTTACCTTCCATCCCATCAGCCGTGCATACAACACATAATCCTCCAACATTTTTGCCACCTCCAACGGGATCCCACCACGAGTTACTCTAACCATCTCCACCCTTCTCCGCCTTCCGCAGAGACCATTCCCTCCGCAACTCTCTGGTTAACACATCCCTTCCCACCTAAACCACCCCCTCCACAGGTACCTCCCCCTGCAACCGCAGGTGAGGCAACACCTGTCCCTATACCTCCTCCCTCGACCTGTGTCCAGGGACCCTGAGTTTCCTTTCAGGTTAGGCAGTTCATTTGCACCTCCTCCAACCTCAGCTACTGAATCCGTTGTTCAAGATGTGGACTCTTATACATCGGCTAGACCAAACGTAGACTAGGTGTTTGTTTCGCTCAGAACACCTTCGCTCAGCCCGCCTGGACCTACCTGATCCCCTGGTTGTCAAACACTTTAATTCCCCTTCCCATTCCTATACTGGCCTTTCTGTCATAGGCCGCCTCCATTGTCAGAGTGAGATTAGATGCAAATTGGAGGAACAGCATCTCACATATCACTTGGGCAGCTTACAACCCAGTGGTATCAATATTGATTTCTCTAACATCAAATAACTCCTGCATTTCCTCTCTCTCCATCCCTCCCCCACCCAAGTCACGACCAGCTTCTCATTCTCACCTAGCAAACAGCTAACAATGGCCTGTTTCCTTTATCATAGTTACTTTTTTGCATATCTCTCATTCATTTGTTCTACATCTCTCTACATCATCGTCCATATCTCTCGTTTCCCTTATCCCTACATGGTCCGTTTCCGGTGACTTTCAGTCTGAGGAAGGGTCTCGACCCGAAACATCACCCATTCCTTCTCCCCAGAGATGCTGCCTGTCCCGCTGAGTTACTCCAGCTTTTTGTGTCTATCTTCATATGTGCTAGGGCATTCGATGGAGAATCTTGGTCGTAAAAGGCCAGTTTCAGTGTGATGCCTTTTTCCAGCGATTGGGATGCCATGTGGAGAGGTAAAACACTGGTCTGCTTCTTCTGCAAACCAGGCTAACAAATCCTCAGTCACAGGCAAGGTTCAATGCATTTAATACATAATAAACCATGAGGGTAAAGCAAACTAAAGCATTGGAAATAAATGTGAGATTTATGAGCAATTATAAAATACATTGAAAATCTTAAAAAAAAATCAGATAAAAAAAAATGTAAACAGTAAGTAAAAAATGAAAAAATGGGGCCCATATTGTAAAAATTCAGATTTTTAATTGACTGAGACTGTTTGGCAACTAATAATATTTAACACAATTTAAAAGGTACACTTCCATGTGACTGGAGAGTCTCTGGCATTTTCTGTGAATGTCTAGTATCTAAGTAACAACATTTCATGCCAGCTTTTAGAGGTAGTCACAAACAGAATGTGCCAAAGCCGCTACTTTTCTCTAAGCTTGAAGAGACTTGGCATGCCACGGAATACTACAACAAACCTATACAGCTATACTGTAGAAAGTATCCTGACTGGTAACATCATAAACTAGAATCACAATTCCGGCGCATAGCTCCGCGAGAGGTTGGTGGACTCAGCCCTGTTCATCACAAGCACATCCCTCTCCTCTGTTGAAAGCATCCACATGAGACACTGCCTCAAGAAGGCAGCACCTACCATGAAGAATCTCAATCATCGAGGGCCATATCCTCATCTCACTAACACCATTGGGCAAGAAGTACAGAAAACCGAAGTCCCATCCCACCAAGTTCAGGAACAGCTACTTTCCAACATGTTCTTGAACCTAATCCAGAAGAAGATTCTGAAGAAGGGACTCGAAACATCATTAATGCATTCCCTCCACAGAAGCTGCCTGCTGCTGAGTTACTCCAGCTCCTTGCTTTTGGACAAGATTTCAGCATCGGTAGTTTCTTGTGTTTCCGACCCTAATGCCCCAGTCCCACTTATGCCCCTTTAGGAAACCTGAACGGAAACCTCTGGAGACTTTGCGCCCCACCCAAGGTTTCCGTGCGGTTCCCGGAGGTTTTTTGTCAATCTCCCCTAGTGGTCGAAAGTGGTTTCCGTTTTAAAAATCGGTAATTGTTTAGTCGAAGCCGCTTGCGATGCTAGTTGAAGGTGGTTGCCGGAGGACAAAAACCTCCGGGAACCGCACGGAAACCTTGGGTGGGGCGCAAAGTCTCCAGAGGTTTCCGTTGAGGTTTCCTAAATGGGACAGGGGCATTAATCCTATCTCATTAATCCTATCTGGAACATCATGACCCCCCTCTTGCACTACAATGGACTAGTTATTTTCCTAATCATGTTTTTGCACTAACATTCTTGTTGTTTATACTGGCTTCCTTCTTTTCAAATGTTATGTATAACTAATGTATAATTTTTGCAGAATTTGTTTTTGTGTGGCTTTCTGAGTCTTTACCCCTGTGGTGCTGCTGCAGGCAAGATTTTTCATGATACCTGTACCTCAGCATTCATGCATGTGGCAATCACTTGAACTAGGGTGGTGCAGCAGTAGAGTTGGCTGCCTTACAGCTCTTACAGTGCCAGAGACCCGGGTTCAATCCTGACTACTGGTACTGTCTGTACGGAGTCTGTACATTCTCCCTGTGACTGCGTGGGCTTTGTCCGAGATGTTCGGTTTTCTCCCACACTCCAAAGACCTACAGGTGTTAGGTTAATTGGCTTGGTATAAATGTTAAAAAAAAATGTCACCAGTGTGTGTTAATGTGTGGGGATCGCTTGTCAGTGCAGACTCGGTGGGCCGAAGGGCCTGTTTCCGCACTGTATTCTAAACTAAACTAAACTAAACTAAACTTGAACGTTTCTTTGAATCAATATTAAATCTCCTGATGAGGTATAAGTTCAGCAAAAATTGCACAGGACCAGGACAAATCAGACAGAAAATTCCCGTGTGAGCATATTTAATTTACATTCTAGCTGTAGTGAGAAGTGATAGCTTCACCATTATACTCAATGTGAAATTCAGATCAATAACTCAAACCTACAAGTATAAGGATATAAACAAAACTAAACTAAACTGTAAGAAATAAAGTGGATGAGCTTGAGGCTCAGTTAGAGATTGGCAAGTTTGATGTCGTGGGAATTACAGAGACATGACTGTAAAAGAACCAGGGCTGGGAACTGAATATTCAGGGGTATACGTCCTATCGAAAAGACAGACAGGTGGGCAGAGGGGGTGGGGTAGCTCTGTTGGTAACGAATAAAATTCAGTCCCTTGCTAGGGGTGACATAGAATCAGGAGATGTAGAGTTATTGTGGATGGAACTGAGGAAATGTAATTGTAAAAAGATCCTCATGGGAGTTATCTACAGGCCCCCAAACAGTAGCCTGTATCTGGGCAGCGTTGAATCAAGAGTTAAAATTGGCATGTAGCAAAGGTAATGCTACGGTGGTTATGGGAGATTTCATGCAGGTACACTGGGAAAATCAGGTTGGTTCTGGACCCAAAAAAAGGGAGTTTGTGGAGTGCCTCCGAGATGGATTCTTAGAGCAGCTTGTATTGGAGCCTACCAGGGAGAAGGCAATTCTGGGTTTAGTGTTGTGCAATGAACCGGATTTGATAAGGGAACTCGAGGTAAAGGAGCAGTGATCATAATATGATAAGTTTTAATCTACAATTTGAGAGGGAGAAGGAAAAAGTGGAAGTGTCAGTATTACAGTTGAGCAAAGGGGACAATGGAGGCATGAGGGAGGAACTGGCCAAAGTTGACTGGAAAGATGCCCTAGCCGGGATGACAGCGGAACCACAATGGCAGGAATTTCTGGGAATAATACAGATAGTGCAGGATCAGTTTATTCCAAAGAGGAAGAAAGATTCTAAGGGGAGTATGCGGCGACCGTGGCTGACAAGGGAAGTCACGGACAGTATAAAAATAAAATCGAAAAGGTAGAACATAGCAAAGATGAGCGGGAATCCAGAGGATTGGGAAACTTTTAAAGAGCAACAGAAGATATCTAAAAAGGCAATATGGGGAGCTAGCCAAGAATATAAAGGAGGATAGTAAAAGCTTCTTTAGGTATGAAGTAAGAGGAAAAAAATGGTTAAGACAAATGTGGGTCCCTTGATGACATAAACAGGTGAATTTATTATGGTGAACAAGGAAATGGCAGATGAGTTGAACAGGTACTTTGGATCTGTCTTTACTAAGGAAGACACAAACAATCTCCCAGATGTACTAGTGGCCAGAGGATCTGTGGTGATGGAGGAACTGAAGGAAATTCACATTAGGCAAGAAATGGTGTTGGGTAGACTGATGGGACTGAAGGCTGATAAATCCCCAGGGCCTGATGGTCTGCATCCCAGGGTACTTAAGGAGGTAGCTCTAGAAATTGTGGACGCATTGGTGATCATTTTCCAATGTTCTATAGGTTCAGGATAAGTTCCTGTGGATTGGAGGGTAGCTAATGGTATCCCACTTTTTAAGAAATGAGGGAGAGAGAAAACAGGGAATTATAGACCAGTTAGCCTGTTATCGGTAGTGCTAGGGAAAAGATGAAATAGCAGCACATTTGGATAGCAATAACACGATCGGTCCGAGCCAGCGTGGATTTACGAAGGGGAGATCATGCTTGACTAATCTTTTGGAATTTTTTGAAGATGTAACTAGGATAATGGACAAGGGAGAGCCAGTGGATGTAGTGTACCTGGACTTTCAGAAAGCATTTGATAAGGTCCCACATAGGAGATTGGTGGGCAAAATGAGGGCACATGGTATTGGGGGTAGAGTGGTTGGCAGACAGGAAACAAAGAGTAGGGATTAACGGGTCCCTTTCAGAATGGCAGGCAGTGACTAGTGGGGTACCGCAAGGTTCGGTGCTGGGACCGCAGCTATTTACTATATACATTAATGATTTAGATGCAGGTATTAAAAGTAACATTAGCAAATTTGCAGATGACATAAAGCTGGGTGGCAGTGTGAACTGTGAGGAGGATGCTATGGGGATGCAGGGTGATTTGGACAGGTTGGGTGAGTGGGCAGCTGCATGGCAGATGCAGTTTAGTGTGGATAAATGTGAGGTTATCCATTTTGGTGGCAAGAATAGGAAGGCAGATTATTATCTGAATGGTGTCAAGTTAGGAAAAGGGGAGTACAACGAGATCTGGGTGTCCTTGTACATCAGTCACTGAAAATAAGCATGCAGGTACAGCAGACAGTGAAGAAAGCTAATGGCATGTTGGCCTTCACAACATGAGGTGTTGAGTATGGGAGCAAAGAGGTCATTCTGCAGTTATACAGGACCCTGGTGAGACCACACCTGGAGTATTGTGTGCAGTTTTGGTCTCCAAATTTGAGGAAGGACATTCTTGCTATTGAGGGAGTGCAGAGTAGGTTCATGAGGTTAATTCCCGGGATGGCTGGACTGTCATATGTTGATAGAATGGAGCAGCTGGGCTTGTATACACTGGAATTTAGAAGGAGGAGAGGGTATCTTATTGAAACATATAAGATTATTAAGGGATTGGACATGTTGGAAGCAGGAAACATGTTCCCGATGTTGGGGGAGTGCAGAATCAGGGGCTACAGTTTAAGATTAAGGGGTAGGCCATTTAGAACGGAGATGAGGAAAACCTTTTTCACCTAGAGAGTTGTGAATCTGTGAAATTCTCTGCCTCTGAAGGCAGTGGAGGCCGATTCTCTTATGCTTTCAATTGAGAGTTAGATAGAGCTCTTATAGATAGTGCAGTCACGGGATATGGGAAGAAGGCAGGAACGGGGTATTGATTGAGGATGATCAGCCGTGATCACAGTGAACGGCGGTGCTGGCTCGAAGGGCCGAATGACCTACTCCTGCACCTATTGTCTATGGTCCATTGTCTATTGTTCTCATGGAATGCTTCTTAAACAGTCTCTGCCTCCATCACTATCACAGGTAGAGCGTACCAGAGCAGAATCTCCCCGTGGGATGAAAATGTTCTTCCTCAAATCCCTTCTAAATCTTTCACTTCTCACCCTGTACCCCTGCCCTGGAGACCAGTTTCTTGCTATCTATCCTATTTACGTTACTTGTAATTTTGTATACCTCTATCATGCACACCTCTCAGCAAGCCCTGCTCCCAGAGAAACAAACCCAGCACATCCAGCCTCTTCTCGTAATTGAAGTATCGCACGTAAGTCAGCATCCTGGTAACATTCCTCTCCAGATAAGGTAGCATCTGCGAAGTGTTAGTGGTTCAGATTGATGACCTCTTCTTCATGACTGGGAAAAGTGACCACATGTTTAAAGTTGCAGAGGAAGGGGAGAGATGGAAAGAGAGAAAGCAAATTACGTTTGTGATCAAATGAGTTAGTAGGACACAAGAAGGTGGCACAGTGGCACTGCTGGAATAGCTGTCGCCTTGCAGCGCGAGAGACGAGGATTGAACCTGGCCTCGGGTGCTGACCTTGCAGAGATTGCACATTCTGCCTGCGAACGTGGGGACTTCCTCCGGGCGCTCCAGTTTCACCGCACGTCTCAAAGATACGCGGGTATGGAGGTTAATTGACCTCTGTAAAATTGCCCCTAACGTGCAGGGAGTGGATGAGAAAATGGGATAACTTAGAACGAGTGCGAGCGGGTAATGGTCAACATGGACTTGGTGAGCTGAGGGGCTTGTTTCCATTCTGTATTTCTAAAACTCTAAAAGCACAGTGAGAGGGCAGTGAAGGCTTGTAAATTGCAGCTGATTTATTCGGAGAAGATCTGAAAGGCAGAAAACAAACTAGACCAGAAGCGAGAGAAACAAATACTGGACTGTGGGATACATAAATACATCAGCTAGAGAAATCCAAAACAAAAAGAGGGTGCTGGACATAACTAGTGGCATCTACAGAGAGAAACATTTTATGTTTCTTCCCCTCTCAACTCTATCCAAGGACGCAAACAGTCTTTCCAGGTGAGGCAGAGCAGTCTTTCCACCTGCACCTCCTCCAACCTCATCTACTGCATCCGCTGTTCCAGGTGTCAACTTCTCTACATCGGTGAGACCAAGCGTAGGCTATGCGATCGCTTCGCCCAATACCTCCGCTCAGTCCGTACTAACCAACCTGATCTCCCGGTTGCCCAACACTTCAACTCCCCCTCCCATTCTGAATCTGACTTTTCTGTCCTGGGCCTCTTCCATTGAATGAGGCCCAGCGCAAATTTGAGGAACAACACCTCATATTTAGCTTGTGTAGTTTACACCCCAGCGGTATGAACATTGACTTCTCTAATTTCCGGTAGTCTTTGCTTTCTCCCTCCTTCCCCTCCCCCTTCCCAGCTCTCCCACATAGCCTACTATCTCCGCCTCTTCCTTTCTTTTTCCCGCCCCCCCCCCCTCCGGACATCTGTCTGAAGGAAGGTCTCGACCCGAAACGTCACCTACTCCTTTTCTCCATAGATGCTGCCTCACCCGCTGAGTTTCTCCAGCATTTTTTGTCTACTTTCGAAACATTTTATGTTCATTTTATGTTGAAGATCTTCCCTCATAGCTTTCCGCATAATCTGCCATCATAACGCCCCCTCATGTGTATCCACCTATCCAGGACACTTGCTAGGCTTTGTCCTGCCACCACTTCTCTTTCCCAACTTTCTCCACCCACTACAGTCAGTTTGAAGGAGGGTCCCGACCCAAACCTGTCCATGTCTTCCAGTGATGCAGCTTGATTTGGTGAGCTACCATCATTGCTGGCAATTCTGGCACAAACTGTAAAGACGGTGTATCTGAATTAATGGAAATAATTGTTGCTTCGTTCACACTGCTACTTGTATAAATGCTGCCCCTCACGCTCATGTTAGCTTCATTGAAAGAGTGAAAGATTTCAATTGGGAGTGGAATTGCTTTTTAATGAATGCTTTCCTTTGTGCAAGGTTTGAGTTCAGTTACCAGGTCTTTTTTCACCCTGAATTACCCATTGACTTCAGTTATACCAAGTTCCTTGTCCTCACATTCAACAATATGCCACTTTGATATCTAGGGTGGAATTTCTCACGTCACCTCTGATATTCAGCACTTTGGTCCTGGGTTAGTCCATGGCTGAGATGTGCTTTGGAGCTGTGTAGTCCTGGTGTAACACAGACAAACTAATTATATTTGGGCAAGCAGCAATGGACAGCATCATCTACTCTACTTTGAGAGTAGATGTATTGGGGATAATTGGGAATAATTAACTTAATTATAGAGTATCAACTTGTTGCAAACTTTACTTGTTGCAAACAGAACCTAACTGGACAATTTTACGATTGTAAAGAGCTCAAACTCACACGGGTTGAAACACAAGCATCTTGTTCACACTGCTACTCGAACTGCTAGACAGCGAGTAGGATCTTACATTATGAATGTTATAAATAGGCAGGGTTATAATGACTAAGCATTCTAATTAGCTAACATGCTATAGCCAATCTACATGTCTTCTTCTATAAATGAAAAGTAGATAAAGCGTTATCACTACATTGAGTAAATAAATTGTTAAATGCAAATCGCCACATCTAATAATAATGGGGTTAAACATAGTCGCCATATCTAACAGGCGGCTTGTTAACGCACCCTGTCCTCGTACGGTAAGGAGCTGCCTCATCAACCTTTTCCTCCGAAAAGTTGAGGCCGCGTTTCGGAGAGCCCAAGGGGCTTTTGGGGAGACACTGTAGGGGGAGACCGTCACGGGGGCACCGGTGAACCGGTTACAAAAGGGGAAGGGGGAATAGACCGATGCGGGGATTGTGTGGGAGTCGCAGCTGCGGGTACTGGAACGGCTGGAACAGCGATCACTTTAAAGTTGAGTAGGAGGTGCATCAGGACCCTGGAGCGCCGGACGTCGTTCCTTCACTGGCAGGAGGTGTTGACAGTTGCGTCTGTAGATGGTACCACCGACATCGACAAAGTAGGAACGTGGTTCCTTTGCGGGGCCATGGGTGAACCCCAGTTTAATATGTCCTTTGTCTGTAGTCGGACCACTTGGCTTTGGATGAGTGGCTTAAGTGGTTTGCTGGTTTTATTGTAAGCACGTTTCTGCGCATCTTGATTGGATTGCACACGCTTTTGGACTACAGCAGGGCTGAAAACTTTGGGCTCTAAGTGATCCTATGTCACGGGCAGCGGAGATCGCGTTCGGCGGGACATCAGGCGCTGGGCTGGAGAGCCTAAAACATTGTCTCTTGCAATATTTCTCAAGTTCAGCAGGTCCAGGTAGACATCAGATTTTGCCAGATAGGAGCACTCCATGAGTTGGTTGCCGCTCGGCAAGTTCGGCAAGTCCGTTGGACTGTGGGCATTCTGGGCTGCTGGTGACATGTTGAAAGTTCCACCATTTGGCAAAGTCTTTAAACTTTCGGCTGGTGAATTGTGTCCCGTTGTCAGTCTGGAGGCGAGCTGGAATGTCATGTACAGAGAAGTATTGTCGGAGTTTCTGGTCGACTATTTTTTGATGAGATGGTTGGCAGAAAATCGATTTCAAACCAACTCGAGTACGAGTTCACTAACACGAGATAGTGTTTCCCGTGCCAGTCGAAGATATCGGTGGCCACGGATGACCATGGTAGAGAGGGAGCAGGTTGGGACAGCAGGGGTTGTTTTTGCTGGTGCAGCACCTGTCAGTTGCAGATCACGCATGATTCTGTTTTTTCCCAAATGTACTTGATCATTCCGGGCCAATAGATCATTCCTTTCGCACGCTGTAGGGTGGCTTTCACGCCTGGGTGGCCACTGTGGATCTCTTCGTAGTACTCATTTCGCAAAGAAGGAGGGATGGCCGTCTTGGACCCTTTACTATCACTCCATCCTGTAGTACAAGTTCGTCACGTACCAGGGAGTAGGGTCGCAGTTCAGAAGGAGTGTTGGACTGTTTGTTTGACCACCCGCCTTTGATGATTGAAGTTAGCAGCTGGGAGGTCTTGTCCGCAGTGGCGTGTTCGGCGAGACGGCGCAAGCAGTCGGTTGGAACGAACGAGACTTTCAGAACAGAAAATTTGTCTTGTTCAAATGGGTGTTGTTCGCTGGTGGCGCGTGGAGCTCGAGATAAAGTGTCTGCGATGTGCATGTCTTTACTTTTTTTGTAGACAATGCAAAAATTGAACGGTTGTAGCTGCATCATCATGCGTTGAAGTCTTGCTGGGGCTGCATGGATTGGTTTGCTCAGGATGGTGACTAACGGCTGGTGATCAGTCCCTACCATAAAAGTTTTGCCGAAAATAAATTCTTTGAATATAGAGCAGGCAAAAACAATGACAGGCAGTTCGTTCTCAATCTGAGCATATCGCTGCTCAGTATCCATTAGTGTGCACGAAGCGTAGGATACCGGCATGACATCGCCATTGAAAGAGGTCTGCAGGCATGCTGTGCATACTGGGATGCATCGCAGGTAATTGTGACGGGCAGGTTGATATTGAAGTAGGACAGGGTGGGTGCACTGGCATAGAAACATAGAAACATAGAAATTAGGTGCAGGAGTAGGCCATTCAGCCCTTCGAGCCTGCACCGCCATTCAATATGATCATGGCTGATCATCCAACTCAGTATCCCGTACCTGCCTTCTCTCCATTACCCTCTGATCCCCTTAGCCACAAGGGCCACATCCAACTCACTCTTAAATATAGCCAATGAACTGGCCTCAACTACCCTCTGTGGCAGAGAGTTCCAGAGACTCACCACTCTGTGAAAAAAGTCTTTCTCATCTCGGTCTTAAAGGATTTCCCCCTTATCCTTAAGCTGTGACCCCTTGTCCTGGACTTCCCCAACATCGGGAACAATCTTCCTGCATCTAGCCTGTCCAACCCCTTAAGAATTTTGTAAGTTTCTATAAGATCCCCTCTCAATCTCCTAAATTCCAGAGAGTATAAACCGAGTCTATCCAGTCTTTCTTCATAAGACAGTCCTGACATCCCAGGAATCAGTCTGGTGAACCTTCTCTGCACTCCCTCTATGGCAATAATGTCCTTCCTCAGATTTGGAGACCAAAACTGTACGCAATACTCCAGGTGTGGTCTCACCAAGACCCTGTACAACTGAAGTAGAACCTCCTGCTCCTGTACTCAAATCCTTTTGCTATGAAAGCTAACATACCATTCGCTTTTTTCACTGCCTGCTGCACCTGCATGCCTACTTTCAATGACTGGTGTACCATGACACCCAGGTCTCGCTGCATCTCCCCTTTTCCTAATCGGCCACCATTTAAATAATAGTCTGCTTTCCTGTTTTTTGCCACCAAAGTGGATAACCTCACATTTATCCACATTATACTGCATCTGCCAAACATTTGCCCACTCACCCAGCCTATCCAAGTCACCTTGCAGTCTCCTAGCATCCTCCTCACAGCGAAACACTGCCCCCAGCTTAGTGTCATCCGCAAACTTGGAGATATTGCCTTCAATTCCCTCATCCAGATCATTAATATATATTGTAAACAAGCTGTGGGTCCCAGCACTGAGCCCTGCGGCACCCCACTAGTTACTGCCTGCCATTGTGAAAAGGACCCGTTTACTCCTACTCTTTGCTTCCTGTTTGCCAGCCAGTTCTCTATCCACATCAATACTGAACCCCTAATACCGTATGCTTTAAGTTTGTATACTAATCTCTTATGTGGGACCTTGTCGAAAGCCTTCTGGAAGTCCAGATATACCACATCCACTGGTTCTCCCTTATCCATGCTACTAGTTACATCTCGAAAAATTCCACAAGATTCGTCAGACATGATTTACCTTTTGTAAATCCATGCTGACTTTGTCCAATGATTTCACCACTTTCCAAATGTGCTGCTATCCCATCTTTAATAACTGACTCTAGCAGTTTCCCCACTACCGATGTTAGACTAACTGGTCTGTAATTCCCCGTTTTCTCTCTCATGATGCAGCCTATCTGGCCCTGGGGATTTATCGGCCTTTAATCTATTCAATTTACCCAACACCACTTCCCGACTGACCTGGATTTCACTCAATTCCTCCTTTGACCCACAGTCCCCTGCTATTTCAGGCAGATTATTTATGTCTTCCTTAGTGAAGACGGAACCAAAGTAGTTATTCAATTGGTCCGCCATATCCTTGTTCCCCATGATCAACTCACCTGTTTCTGACTGCAAGGGACCTACATTTGTTTTAACTAACCTCTTTCTCTTCACATATCTATAAAAACTTTTGCAGTCAGTTTTTATGTTCCCTGCCAGTTTTCTTTCATAATCTATTTTTCCTTTCCTAATTAAGCCCTTTGTCCTCCTCTGCTGGTCTCTGAATTTCTCCCAGTCCTCTGGTATGCTGCTTTTCTGGCTACTTTGTACGCATCATCCTTTGCTTTGATACTATCCCTGATTTCCCTTGTTATCCACGGATGCACTACCTTCCCCGATTTATTCTTTTGCCAAACTGGGATGAACAATTTTTGTAGTTCATCCATGCAGTCTTTAATGTCTTCCATTGTATATCCACCGTCAACCCTTTTAGAATTAATTGCCAGTCAATCTTGGCCAATTCTCGTCTCATACCCTCAAAGTTACCTTTCTTTAAGTTCAGAACCATTGTTTCTGAATTAACAATGTCACTCTCCATCCTAATGAAGAACTCAACCATATTATGGTCACTCTTGCCCAAGGGGGCACGTACAACAAGACGGCTAATTACCCCTTCCTCATTACTCAAAACCCAGTCTAAAATAGCCTGCTCTCTCGTTGGTTCCTCTACATGTTGATTTAGATAACTATCCCGCATACATTCCAAAAAATCCTCTTCCTCAGCACCCCTGCCAATTTGATTAACCCAATCTATGTAGATTGAAATCACCCATTATAACTGTTTTGCCTTTGTCGCACGCATTTCTAATTTCCTGTTTGATACCATCCCCAACTTCTCTGCTACTGTTAGGTGGCCTGTACACAACACCCACCAGCGTTTTCTGCCCCTTAGTGTTTTGTAGCTCTACCCATACCGATTCCACATCCTCCAAGCTAATGTCCTTCCTTTCCATTGCTTTAATCTCCTCTCTAACCAGCAAAGCTACCCCACCTCCTTTTCCTTTCTCTCTATCCCTCCTGAATATTGAATATCCCTGGATGTTCAGCTCCCAGCCTACGTCAACCTGGAGCCATGTCTCCGCGATCCCAAACTATATCATAATCATTAATATCTATCTGCACGTTCAACTCGTCCACTAACGGCATGCTGGAGTTTTAAAGTTTCGAAAGCTCGCTGGTGGTTTGGGTACCAGGACCAGGTGTTGTCCTTGTGGGTTAGTTGGCGCAGAGGGGCTGACAATTCGCTGAGATTGGGGATGAATTTCCCCAGGTAGCTGACCATGCCTAGAAACCGTTGTAGGCAGGTGACGTCAGTTGGGAACGGCAGCTCGTTGATTGCCGCAGTATTCAGCGGATCTGGTTTTAGCCCGTTGCTGGTGAACACGTGACCTACGTAGGTGACTTTGGGAACTCTGAACTTGCACTTCAGAGGGCTCAGCTTTAATTTGATGTCTCTGGCACGGTCCAGCACTTTACGTAGTTTGGCATTGTGCTCGGTCGCATTGCAGTCATAAACTAGGATGTTGTCAACAATGATGGCGCAAGGAAATTCTGCAAACAGTTGTTCCATTGCACGCTGGAAAATCTCACTGGCAGAGTTGATGCCAAAGGGCATTCTTAGGAATCGGTAACGGCCGAACAAGGTGGCGAAGGTTGTTAACGCCGATGAGGCACGGTCTAACGGCATCTGCCAGAAAGAGTTTTTGGCATCCAAGACTGAGAACACTGTTGCATTACCGATTTGTGCCTCTACGTCTTCGGTGGTCCTCATCGGGTAGTGTTGGCGTTTGATTGCTATGTTCAAATCTTTAGGATTGATGCAGGTGCATAACTCCTTTTTGTCTTTCTTTGTGCTGACAACCGTGGGGGAGGCCCAATCAGAGGGTGCGCTGACTTCGGCAAGAACTCCGATAGAGACCATACGCTTCAGTTCATCGTGTATTTTCTCACGCATACCATGCGGGACGCGGTGAGGGGCACGTGCGATCGGGGTGACTGTATGGCCAACAATGATCTTATATATTGTGGATAGTTTGCTGAGTTTCTTGTCAAACAAGTCTTTATTGTTGGATAGCATCTGTTTAGTTGGTTCCTCTGTCAAACAGAATTTGTGGACAGCATGCCCAAAATAGACCAGACCCAGGTCATGGCACGCATTTATGCCTAGCAGGGTTTCAGAATTTGGTTGAATGATGTAAAAGAGTAAGTTCTTGGTCTGTTCATTGATGGTACATTTGAAATCAGCTTTAGCCAGCGGATGAAGAATTTCTCCTCCGTAAGCATGTAGAGTGGAGGAGTCTTTTTGCATGAGCTCAGTGGTTCTTATCTTGTTGAACACTTTCAGTGACATGACGTTTACCCTGGCGCCGGTATCGACTTTGGCGATCAGGGGTTTGTTATTGATTATCATGGTCACCGCAGGATCAGTCACTATGGTAGACTCAGTGTCTGTGTTATCAGAGTTGTTCCCGTGGGAAGATTCGTATCGTTCATGGGAATCAGAATCAGGCGGGTCTTGTTGAATCAGGTGCAGCTTCGTCCTTGAAGCTGTACACCCACTGGATCGACAACAATTAGCAAAGTGGTTGATTTTCTTGTAATTCTGACATACGTTCCCATGGGCTATGCAAAATAGGCGCCCCCCTGGGGTGGAAATAGTTAGTTAGTGCACCTCGTAGCAGGCATGTTCTGATCTTTGCGGGACGCATTGAGAAATCTTTGTGGTGAATAACTAGCCAGATTCACATTCAATAGTTGATTAGCATTCACACTATCAAAATCAGCCAGTGATGCTACAGTTTCAGCCATCCGACAAGCATGAATCGCTTGCTCCAAAGTCAGTTCTGCATTCCGCAGCAGTTCGGCCTGTAGCTTGCGGTCGCTCATTCCTCCCACAATTTTATCATGAACTAGCTCATTTGTCAACTCACCAAATCTGCTGATGTGTCTCAGGTCACTGATGAATTGTTCCACAGGCTTGTCAGCCTGTTCCATCCGAGAAAAAAATCTTGTTCTCTCTAGGATTCTGTTAGACGGCAGGTCACACAGTTCCTCAGCCTAAACGTCCTCAGCAGCACCATCGAGTTGTCAATAAATTCAGCTGGCACCACTACCAGACCATTCCAGTCCAGTTGAGCTAGTGCAAATTCAAACGAGTCAACGTGGATCATAGCCTCCGGACTCGCTAAATTCAACAGCAGAGAAGCCTTCAAATCGTCGGGGTCGTTTCGGTGAACGATGCGAATATAATGAGAGTAGTCCTTCTCAAACATTCGCCATCGCTCGGCGATATCAGAATCAAGGGTTAGGCTTTCGACAAGAGTTAGCCATGTCCTCAAATCACAAATAAAACTTGCAAACAAAAACTGGCAAACTAAAAAAATCACGGTAAACAGACGCGGGGTAGACCTGATTATCTGACACCATGTAAAGAGCTCAAACTCACACAGGTTGAAACACAAGCATCTTTATTGTTCAGCATTAACTACACAGCAGATCATCACACGTTCACACTGCTACTCTAACTGCTAGACAGTGGGTAGGATCTAACACCATGAATGTTATAATTAGGCGGGGTTATAATTACTAAGCATTCTAATTGGCTAACATGCTATAGCCAATCTACACTGACCTTAACAAATATCCAGATATAAAATAGCCTGTTTCTTGATTGGTTTCAATATATATTGTTCCAAGTAACTGCCCTGAATACAGTCCATGAATCCACTTTCAAGTCTATTTGTCAAACTTAATCTACCCAATTTAGGAGAAGATTAAAGTCACCTATGGTTATGACATACTCTAACCTTCTTACAAACTCTTTTTGGTTCTTGAATGTTCCTCATTCTTACAATGTGTATGTTCTAAGGGGGCCAATGGACTATTCCCATCAGTGACTTTCTTCCAGCATTCAAACTGATCTGACATCTTGAGTATCTGAGCTGAGATTGTTTCCTCATGCTATACTTCTCATTTTTGCCACCCTCCTTAAATGTCGTTCAAAATATTCCTTTCGCAGTCATGGTCACCGCGAAACCTTGCCTCTGCAGCAGCTATCTAGAAGTACGTACAGTTGTCTGGTACTTAAGTACCTAATACATAAATACATATTCTCATTTTTGTACAACTTCATACTTTTAGTTCAATAATAAAAGAACAGTGAGAGAAAAAATAAATAAGAGTGTTCGGAATAGATAGACAATAAACATACTAAACAATTGTTGTTTGAATTTGGAGACAAACCACAAAAACTATTGGCTCGACAATTAAGGAAAATTGAAGCGGAAAAAATTATACATAGGGATTAAATCACAAAACGGTGAATTATTAATACAACCAAGGATATTAATGAAAGATTTATGCAATATTATAAAAATTTGTATACTGGTAACACAACAGTAAATAAAACAGAAATAGATGCCTTTTTAAATGTATGTAACTTAAAATAGAATTAGATTTACAAATAGAGAATTTTTAAATGCCGATATTTCAATAAAGAAATCCAAGAATCTATTAAATCTTTAAAAAATGGTAAAAACTCCAGGACCAGATGGTATAGGCTCGGAATTTTATAAAATTTTTCATGCCCAAATGGTCCCATATTTAAAATCATTATATGAACAGATATATACACAAGAGAAATTACCAGACACATTGAACGAATCTATTTATAACACTTATACCCAAAATAAATAAAGATTTGGATGACCAGGATCGTATAGAGCAATTGTTTTATTAAATACGGATCAAAAAAATTTTAACAAAAATTCTTGCACAAAGGGATAAGCAAAATTGTTAACGAATTAATTCATCCTGATCAAACAGGATTTATATACCTAAAAGTATTCTTCATATAATTTAAGACGGTTATTTAATATCATATATTCGAAAAGAAGTGATAAAAAAGACTTAGTAGTCATCTCGTTGGATGCAGAAAAAGCTTTTGACCAGGTGGAATGGCCTTATCTATATTTACAAATCAGAAACTATATCTCTGCAAATACACAAGAACTTAGAAATAGAAAGAGTGAAATTTTAGATGAATGCTTGATTAAACATCCAAATACAGAAAAAAATGATATCATACATTTACAATATTTTGTTGGAAAGTGATATCCCATCATCGGAAATACATAGACAGCGCTGGGGAAAATGAACTAAGTCAAATAATAAGTCAGAAATATGGGAAGAAAGCCTACAACATATACATTACTGCTCTTTAAATGCTAAACATGCACTTATACAGTTTAAAATCTTACATAGATTACATTATTCTAAATCTAAACTACATAATATATTCCAAAACTATCACCTATATGTGATAAATGTCAAATCATGGAAGCAACTCTGTCAACACTCATTTACTAATTGTACGAAGATTTTAGAATATTGGAATGAAATATTCAAAATAATCTCGAAAGTTATTAATATTACTATGATTTATGACCCAAAGTTAATCATACTTGGAATACCGGAAACGGAACAAATAATTACAAGGAATCATAGAACTTTTATCGACTATTCTTTAATAATTGGGAAAAATTAATATTAAAATTTTGGAAAGGCCCTGTATCCCCAATTAAAATGTGGAAATACAGAAATGACGGAGACACTTCACTTGGAGAGATTGAGACTTGTCCTTATGGACAGGTTAGATCTCTTCAAGGAGATATGGTCTCCCTATATTAAATATCTACAGGGTCACAATGGTTCGGCGCAGGGACTTGACTGAGGCCTGAATATCTGAATGGATGAAAAAATACACATAACAAATCATGAATGTATCTCCAAGATTGGATTATTTAGTAATACTTCAATCTCCATCAAACTTTTCACATTTTCTTTTCTATTTTTCTATTCTTTTTCTCTATCTTTCTATCTTTAATTAAGGAAAAATTATAGAAACATTATTATATACATTTTTAATACGTACACACTTATTTCTGTTCGTATGAAAAGATTATAGATGTCTTAAACTTGTAATTATATAAAAACTATGTATTTTCAATTATACAATCATTATGAAATATAAAAATTAACAATAATACAAACATTATTAATATTTTGATAACATTATGAATATCAAAAAAACTTTGTTTAAGATTGGGTACTACGTAGTTATATTAGCGGGGATTTCTATTTGGTAATTAGAAGAATATCTATGATTTGAGAAATCTAAGTGTATTACTTATTTTAGGAATTATACTACATATACTCCCACATTATATAAAATAAAATAAACAATGAAATGTATAATGGATAATACTACAATTATCATAAATAGTATTAATCAATAATCAATATGTTATAATTTTATACATTATATAACTCTCAATGTCGTATAAGAGTGTACTTGGTATATATTGTTTCTACAATAAAAAAATTAAAAAAAAAAAAAAAAAAAAAGGAATAGATAGACAAGCGAGTAGAAACAGAAAACAAAAAAAAAAAATAAAGGACAGAGGTGAGGTTAAAAGATTGAAAAGAGAAGGAAAAAGTAAAAAGAAAAGAGAGATTATGAGAGATCTACCCATCTCATATTTTTGCCCATCCGTCACCCAGTTCTAAACATTTAATTTCTAAGGTTATGTTATGTTGCACCATATGCTTGTATAAAGTTGATAAATGGAGACCAAATCTTTAAGAATTGGTCTACTTTGCCTAGTAAGTGGAATCTCATTTCTTTCAAGATGTAGCATTTCAGACATGTTTGAGATCCACATTTTGAATGTTGGCGTAGGTGCGTTTTTCCAAAATTTAAGTATAAGTTTTTTCGCTGTTATTAGACCATTATTAAAAAAAGCTTATAGTGGCATTTTGAGTTAGACATTTGTCGCAGATGGGGGAAAACATTGAAAATATTTTATTCAGTCTTGTTTTCGAATAATATAATCTATGTAAAATTTTAAATTGAATTAGGTTATGTCTTACATTCATTGAACATTTGTTTACATATAATAAATTTTTATCCCATCTATCGTTCGGAATTTTTATCACTAACTCTTGTTCCCAGTCTCTTCTAATTGCTTCTGTCGTTGGTGTTTCTATATTTAGAATTATATTATATAAGTAAGATATTAAATTGCTTGATTCTGCCTTTCTATTAATTCCTTCCTCCAGTAGATCTGGGGTTAAAGTTTGATATCCTTGTATATACTTTTTCAAATAATCTTGAATTTGAAGGTATTTGAAATATTGATTACTTTTCAAATTATATTTTAGTTATAGTTGTTGGAATGATATAAGTTTTCCCATTTCATACATATCTCCCATCGATTTAATTCCTATTCTTTCCCAATGGGTAAACGTTTTATCAATAATGGATGGTTTGAATGAGGGATTATTAGCTATTGGAGAAAGAAGCGATAATTTTCTTAATTTTAAAGTAAATTTTATTTGTTTCCAAATTCGTATTATATTATGAATAATTGGATTCTTCTTGTATATTACATTGTTCAGTTGTATCGGAGAAAGAAGGATCGCTCCTATATTATAAGGGGAACAATCCTCTTTCTCCATTCTTATCCAATCTACCTGTTGGGCAGAACTGTCCAACCAGTAGATTGTATTTTTAATATTCACTGCCCAATAATAATACAATGTTAGGGAGTGTTAGTCCCCCTGATTCTTTAGATTTACATAAGTGTTTTTTTTTTAAATTCTGTGTGATTTATAATCCCATATGAAGTTTATAATATCAGAATCTAATTATTTGAAGAATTTTTTAGGTATGTATATTGGTATTGATTGAAATAGGTACAATATTTGTGGTAAGAAGATCATTTTTATCGCGTTTATTCTGCCTATTAATGACATCGGCAGTGTCTTCCAAAATTTAATCAGCCCATTTAATTTAGTTAATAAAGGCATATAGTTTGCGTTGATTAATGATTTATAGTTCCTAGTAATTTGGATGCCCAAATATTTAAATTTTTCTGTTGTAATTCTAAAAGGGAATTTCAACAGATGTGTCGATTCTTGAGGTTTTATCATCATAATTTCGCTTTTGTTCCAATTTATTCTATATCCTGAAAAAGAACCAAATTCTTCTATTAAATTTAGTATATTTGGTATGCTAGTTTGCGAATTTGTAATATATAATAATATGTCGTCTGCATATAATGAAATTTTATTATTTGAGTGTTTGCTAATATACCCATGAATGTTCGGATGGCTTCTTATACTTTCAGCTAAAGGCTCTATCACTAGTGCAAAAAGCAGGGGCGATAACGCGCACCCCTGCCTATTGCCCCTTACTAAATAGAATTTCGGGGATAATATATTATTAGTCAGTATTCTAGCCGTCGGCTTATCATATAGTAGTTTTACCCATGAAATAAAATTATCTCCCATATTAAATTTTTCCAATACTTTGAATAAATATTGCCATGCTACTTAATCAAAAGATTTTTCTGCATCCAATGAAATAATTGCTAGTTCTTCTTCAGTATTATGTGAGTACATTATATTAGACAACCGTCTCAAATTGTTAAATGAGTATCTCTTTGGTATGAACCCTGTTTGGTCCGGATTTATTAGTTTACTAACATATTTACTCAATCTTCTCGCTAGGGTCTTCGTTAATATTTTTTGGTCTGTATTTAGGAATGCAATACCTCTATATGAGCCTGGGTCTTCTAGATCTTTATGCTTTTTTGGTATAAGTGTAATAGTTGATTCAGTTAGTGTTTCTGGTAGTTTATTTTCTTTAAAAATGTATATATATAAATCTTGCAACCGTGGAGAAATTATTTCGTAGAATCTTTTATAGAATTCATTACTAAAGCCATCTGGTCCTGGGGTTTCCTGGGCATTCCTTCTAATTTTAAAGAAAAAGTTAACGGTGAATGATCAGAAATGATACTATTATGATATTTAGAATTATATGTATATGGAATTAGTTTTGTGTCCACTAAGAAATAATCAATACGTGAATATGTTTTATGTACTGTTGAATAAAATGAATATTCCCTACTTACTGGGTTAGCGATTCTCCATACATCTGTTATATTAGTATTTTTCATGTATGTATTTAGGAGTTCACTCGTTTTAGATTTTATGTTAGTCCTTTTTTGTTTTGCTGATTTATCCAAATATGGATGTAAAACACAATTCAAATCTCCCTCTATTATCACATTTTGATGATTAAGTTCTGAAATTATATCCAAAATTTTACTAAAAAATTGGGGGTTGTCAAAATTAGGAGCATAAATATTTATCAAAGTAAGTGGAGTAGAATAAATTTCTCCCGTAACTATGACGTACCTCCCCTCTTTATCTGCTATAGTATTCTTTAATTTAAATGGTATACCTTTACGAATGATAATAGCCGTGCCTCTAGATTTAGAAGTAAATGAAGAGTAGTATGTTTGCCCAATCCAATTTGCCTTCAGTCTTATCTGTGTTTGATTTTTCAGATGTGTCTCTTGTAAAAAAATAATGTCACTTTTTAAGGCTTTTAATTGGGCAAAGATCTTACCCCTATTAATTAGTTCATTAGCGCCCCTTATATTCCAACTACAGAACGTGATTCCTCCAGTTTTCTTTTGTTTATCGTCTTGCATTATGAATCATGTTAATACCTTTACTTCATATGGTGCAACCAAGAACCTTATAACTCCAGATGAAGGATGATCATCCCCAGTTGTTAAGTTTTGTTGGCATCTCCCCTTCAGAATAAACCTTAAGAAAGACCAGAAAGTGTAGAGTCGTGAAAAGATAATTAACAAACAAAAAGTGATATTATAATATCCAAAAATAAAGATATTATAATTAAAAACAAGCCACCAACAGGTGGTAGAAAAATTCTTATTGACTTCCGTAGATGTTTTTATATGTTTTGCTCTGCCCCCTTGACCAATTAGTATTAATTGGAAGAGCGAGCGATACAAAGTTCAAAATTATATATAATAAAACGTACTCCAATAGCTAGATTAGAAATTTATCTTCCAGGAGGAAAAACAAATAAAAAAGTAGTTTCCAACATTAATTATATACTTAGATATAACAGTAATTATGTTCATTATATATCCATATCTATCAATATGCCTAAATTTATTACAATTAAGTCTCAAACTTTTGTATCAGACAACAGCAGGTCCCAAGGGGTTAACCAGATTCAGACCCTTGGATAACTTCCAAGTATCTGAGTCTCCCCCCCCCCCTTTACTCGCAATCTAGACTAAGTCTACTGTATGCATAAAATGTGTTAATATGTTATTAATACTACCCAATTTTATTAATTATATTTTATGTTAGTATGTAATTATATATTTCTTAAATCATATTCTATATTACACTATATTTTTCAATTTATTTTCCCCGCCACAGTTTCTCTTCTTTGTCAGTCCTTTGTTGAAATGAAACTTAAAATCCAACCTTGAATTAACATTCCAAAGATAAAATGCCTAGACAGTGCTCGAGGACGGTACGCCATTTTAAACAAGAGCAGTCTTTTTATATGTTAGAAAAAAAGAGACACAATCCTTTCTTTGTCATTCTCCTCGATGTTATTGTAGGAGACCAACTCCTAACGATCAGTAGTCCTCCTTTGTGATACCTTGTGATATTTAGAATGCCTCTTCTGGATCCGTGAATGCTCGTTCACATGGTTATAAGAAATTCTCAATTTCGCGGGGTACACTATCCCATATCTTACTCCGAGACCTCTTTCAGTAGCCTTCTCGTGTTTGTAAACTTATTCCTCTTTTCCATGACTTCAGCTGGAAAATCACGGAAGAATCATTAGTTTGTCTTGTCCAAACATCAAATTCACACCATGTGGAATCTTTTTCATAATTCCTTCCAGGGTTGAAATGTCAGAATTTCAGAATAATCTGTCTTGGGGGGGCAGTTAAGCTTGCTTGAGCCTTGCATCGACCCGGTGAGCCATATCTATTCTTGGGGCTTCAGCACTTAAACACTTGAGTAAATTGGCAGCAAACTCCTGAAAATTTTGTCCAATCTCCTTTCCTTCTTTTAATCCAATTATCCTCAAATTTTGTCTCCTTGATCTTGCCTCCAAGTCCGTACATTTATACTTCATTTTAGTAAGCTCCCTCCCAATACTTTCTTGTTCCTGTTTTAGTCTCTTTATCTCCTTAGCCATCTCAGTTATCGTATTGTCCATTCCTTCCATAGCCACTTCAGTAGATTTTAGCATTGTACCCAGTTTTTTATTACAATCCTTATCAAACCCGCTTAATTTTTTTTGTTCAAATCCTCCTCAACTTCGACCACACGTTTGGTTAAGTCATCAATTTTTCCTCATCAGCGTATCATTACCTTTGTTTAATTTTTTCAGAGAGGCTTTTGTCCAGCATGAGGTTCTCCTCTCGTATCAGTTTTGAAATAACTTCAGTGACTGAAGCTAATACTGACTTTTCCAGATGTTCCATTTGTTCCTCCATTAAAGGCAATTCTGTAGAAGGATTTCGGGAATCAACTTCTTCTTCTGAACTTGCAGCTGATGTTTGAGGGGATTGAGAGTTTCTTCAGTTTTTTTTTCAAATAGGCTCTTGTAGCAGGTCTTGAAGCGGCTTTTGCTTTCGCAGGCTTCTGGCGAGGTTTCTGTCTTTTCATTTAAAACTGTAATTATTCTCTGTTATCAGAAGGATTTCTGATAACACACAATTAAATAGCAGCTCCGGTAGTTATTTTCAGAACTCCCCCGTCTTCCAACTCATATTTTAGCACATTAAAACATTCTTCGGGAGCAGAGCGAAACAGCGACGTCTCTCACCCCACCATTGGATATGTGAGCATAATTGTGAACAGATCATTGAAACAGGCCCTTCAGCCCGACATGCTCATGCCCTCCACCAATTATGCATTTATACTACTCCCATGTACCAGCACTTTGTTCAAGCCTTCTATGCCAGAGCTATACAAGTGTTTGAGTAGGTACTTCTTAAATGTTGTGAGAGTACTAGTGTCCTACTACTCAGTCAGATAGTGCATTCCAGAATCCAATCGCCCTCTGATGAAGAAAATCCTCCTCGAGCCCCATTACCCTAAACTTATGCTCCCTTGTTCTGTATAACTTTGTTTCCCACTGTCTGTGCACTTCGTAATTTTGTACAACCTCAATCACCAACACGTTCCCCATGCCCTGAAAAAAATAAACCGAACCTAACCAGCCCCTCCTCATAACTGAAGTGTTATTTTCCAGGCAACATCCTGGAATCTCTGTGACACTCTCGCCAGAGAAATCACATTCTTCGTAATTCTTTCCGACATGTCCTCACCCATTTATTAAATTGATTGTATCCCTTTGAATCCTATGGATATAAGGCACTGGATGCCTCCTTCATATGGATACTAGATTGGTATCTAATTCACCCCCACCACATCATCAATCGAGATCGTGAATATCCAGGTCCCCGCAATGATTCTTAAGTTGCTGTCCCACTTTCACGACCTAATTCACGACCTCTGCCGAGTTTGCCCTTGACTCATACTCACAGCATGGTCATCACGAGGTCGTAGGAGGTTGTAGGTAGGTCGTAGCAGGCCGTGATGCTAGTCGTAGGTACTCGTGGCATCAAGTAGTTCGGGGCATATTTTCTAGCCTGATGATAAATGTCCACCAGTAAAAAAGGTTGTGAATTAGGTCATGAAAGTGGGACAGGCTCTTTAGTCATTGAATACATGGGGTCTTATAAATGGACTCGT